>OZ023205.1:12618986-13109494 GCA_963995525.1 Escarpia spicata | reverse complement strand
AGCGTGTCTTTTCGCCGTAGTGCACCAAACACAGTGCACTTCCGGTTAGACGAGCATGGATACACGTAAATAATAGCACATCAACATACTAATTAATTTGTGAGCTGTGCCAAATGAAGAATAATTTAATGGTCAACTATTTCACAGTTATCGGGCTGTCACGACGCGACCGAAACCAAGTTTCGAAGACGACTGACAAGTTGAAGTCAGTGACAGTGAAATACGAACATTTCAAAGACTACGCCGTTGATGAATTCTTCAGAATTGCATTTTAATATGTTGTGCTGCGATCACTTTGGACCGTAACTGATAATTATTTAAACCCTGAAGAATTCCAATACTTCTGCACTGTCCACTACAGAATGGCCACAGGCGGCAAGCGTGGCCAGATGATAGACCCCTAAATGAAAAACTACATGCATGTGATATCGAGGCTTTGAGGACGACGGCATCATTCGTGAGGGCGACATGCGTTCCCGTCTAAATGAAAATCGAAGAAGAAAACCCTAAATCCCTAAATTGTTTTATTACGCGGATACTTTTCAAAGAAGACAATGCTGATTAGGTACCCGCATTTGACATACACATTGTATATTTACCAGAAACTTTTTACCAATACAACAAACCCGTCTACAAAAAGTACGTTTGCAACCGAATTATTATCAGGCATCTCCACACGCGCGCGCATACAATATATACAGGCGGCGCGTATAGCGTGTGTGTATAGCGGTAAAACGTTACACATATCTTTAAAAAAGTCAAGTATTGTATATGTATTGTATCTGTCCCAGCTCCCTAATTAATTGCCTCGAACAGTTATAATTAAATATGCTCATACAAATATTTATCGAAAGGTTATGTATGTAATTTCCCGCCAGGAATTTTTGAATTGTTTGCAAGCGTTCCGCTCCGTTGAGTTCGCCAATAAACAATCGTTGCGCCGTCTGACGGGCATCACGGGAATCTTGGTTGTCCCGAGTGACCCGAGTTGTTGCTCGTAAATAAACCACAAGATATACACTTGCTCGGCCGTTAGTTGGTTGCAAAGTAGACAATTAATTAGTAAATCCAATCTGTTTTTTGTTTAGGGGTTGATTTTTTCATTATAGCAATACATTGACGATATAAACGGACATGCTAAGCGCTCCTACGCAAAATATCCAAACTATACTATATACGAAGTTGTGAATATTGTTATTCTGACTTAGATGCACAGTATTCTACGTGGGCAGTTATTTTATTTGATAAAAAGTGTCCCTAGACACGATATGAAATACGTCGTATGTTTGAGCTGCACAACGATTTAGAAGAACCACAAACCATACCGAAACAGCGTTGGACGAATCAATCTAACGATAAAATGGCCGTATAAAATTACGCCGATATACAAATACAGAAATATACACACCATAGTAAGTAGTGGCCGGTTTCTCTTCGGCAACAGTCAACTTTCAAACAGTAGTGCTCGTCGATTTGCCATAATTAAAACTTCCTGTAAACGTCGAGGTCTATTCGTTTCTTTGTTCATTTCACTTGGTTGCTTATGTAGCGGTTGGTTAGGTCGGCTAAAATAAGTTCTAGCGGCATGTGTCTTTCTTCTCAGTAGCAACAGTGTGCCTGCGTGTGCATAATAGTAAAGGCCAAAGGAAAGGGAAACAAAACGTGTGGTTCCAGTAACGTTCCACAAAATACGATAGGTAATCAAGGGATTTTGATTTTGTTTTATGTTCTGATCATGTATAATATGTATGCATGTATGCGTGTGTGCATGTGTGCGTGTGTGCGTGTGTGCGTGTGTGCGTGTGTGCGTGTGTGCGTGTGTGCGTGTGTGCGTGTGTGTGTGTACGTGTGTGCACGTGTGTGCACGTGTGTGTATATGTATGCGTGTATGCGTGTATGCGTGTATGCGTGTATGCGTGTATGCGTGTATGCGTGTATGCGTGTATGCGTGTATGCGTGTGTGTATGTATGTGTGTATGTATGTATGTATATATGTATATATGTATGTATGCATGTACCTTGCATGTATGCGTGCATGTGTGCATGCGTGTATGTATATATATATATATATATATAGTGGCATGCATGTATGCGTGTATGCGTGTATGCGTGTATGCGTGTATGCGTGTATGCGTGTATGCGTGTATGCGTGTATGCCTGTACCTTGCACCTTGCATGTACCTTGCATGTACCTTGCATGTACGCATGTGCGCATGTGCGCATGTACGCATGTACGCATGCGTGCATGCGTGCATGCGTGCATGTGTGCATGCGTGTATGCTTGTATGTATATATATATATATAAATATAATGTAAACTGTATATAATAATAATATTATATATATATATAAATTGTATATGTTTAAAACTACTTAAAATGTCCTCAGTGCAATTTATAAATCGAAAAAATATGACTCAATGTAATAACGAAATTGTATTTTATATGAATGTAGACATGTTGAGGTTCTTGGAACAACAATTTTTCTCATCCAATCTCCCTGTGGCTTACTGCAAATAATTCAAACTATGATGATTTTTTGGAATACCAAGGACATTTAGAACGAAATTTTCCAAACGACCAGCAGAACGGATTGAAATACGACGTCTCAATTGTGTACTATGTAATAGTCGACTAGCATCAGAGCGTGAGTTCACATTGAGCCTTAATTGGATTCTAACAGATACGCTTGAAGGTTTTGCAGATTTGTTTTCATTCACTGCATCGTTCATGTCCAATAGGTACGGTACTGCTGACTCCGTCTGAGAAATACCCCGTGAATAGAAGTCTTGTGTTGTCGTGATAAGTTTCTATTTCTTCACCGCGCGACCAGCTGCGTTTTTCAGCTCCTCACAACCCATCGCATGGGCGGTTTACATAGCCACATTCACAGTAATGCAATGACGCCGATAACATTATGTTGAACATGACCTATGTTGAAGATTGTGCTGTTTCTATAATTATTGTCTCTTCTGAGAATCAGGTGTGTCTGCTGGATGTTGGGCAGGTTTGTTTGGACCCACCTAATGATGACCTTAAAGATTGAGATGACAGTTGTAACATCTGATCGTACAGCACTACTGTAAGGCTTTCTTGCGTCATGCTCCATTTGCACAGTTACCTGCTTCTCTAAGAAGTAGTCATTGCTAAGCTCTTTCAAGAGATGGCACGGTTGTTAAAATTGTTATATTGTTGTTAGAAACGATATATCTGTACACTCCATTTACGTCAACACCTCCATGAGAACTGCGACTCTGTCTGGGTGATTTTTGAATACTCCTATGCTTGAACTTCGTAATATTCTATCTCGAAAACATTTCAACAGCACCCCTCTCCCCCCGCCTTCCGATGGGACCAGTCGAACCGATACTCGCAGTTGGGGACGTCCCGTAGCACTCTTTCCAGTGGCTAGCTCTCTGTAGAGGATGTCTTTTGGAAGTTTTCCATCCGATGCACGAGGCCGAGCCAGCGGAGGCGGCATTGCCTGAGCAGAGTCACGTAGCTCACAGACTTGGCGCATGAGAGGACCTCTGTGTTGGAGACTCAGTTCTTCCAGGAGATCCTGATGATACGCAGCAGACAGCGTATGTGAAATGCGTTTAGTCATTTTTTTCCTGAGTGGAGTACAGTGTCCAGGACACACTGCCGTACATAATTGTACTCAGCACACAGGCGTTGTACGCTGTCGCCTTTGTGTGCTCCATCAACATTTAGTTGTTCCGCACGCTCTGTGTAAGCCGGGCGAGTGTTGAGCTAGGCGGCTTTGCCAATCATTCTGCTAATTTCTCGAGCAGGAGGCTTATAACCGGTAATTATTGCTTCTCGTGTTTTATCTACACCGTGGGAGAGAACTAGAGTGTTCTCTCCAAAGTGCAAACCTGTGCAAGTTGAAATGGAAGGACTCTTTTTTTGTTTAAATCCGGGAGATTCATTAGCGGTTCAGCATGCCAAGATCCGACAAGACAGCGTGACACGGGATGCGTGCTGAACCGCCGATTCTCCTGGAATTAAAACAAAATTGGCAGGTATAGGACCTACACATACGCAACATGCTTATAAATGACGGATGACTATGGAATCTCAAGTGATGGTGCTCTGCCATTGGAGACCCATCCGTTTGGTAGAGTGCCGGGCTCTGTGCCTCGAAGGGGCCCAACCCTAGCTGCTGGTGATCTCTGCGCCCAGTAGTGGTAGAGCCAGGCTACGACAGAACGGCAGGGGTTGTCCCAGCGAAACTATTGATCGTGCGGCAGTGGAATGCAGAAGGTATCTCCAAGAAGAAAACACCCCTGACAGAAATGTTACACGAGGAAGATATTGACATTGCTTCCATTCAAGAATCTCACGTCACTGAAAAGCTCCAGTTCATGATGAGAGGGTATCAGACCTGCAGAGTGCACAGGAAGGAGCAACACGAGGGAGATGTGCTCATCTTAATAAAAAAGCATACATTCGGTACCAGCAAAGCAGATCACAGTGAGCACCAGTGGCCAGGCAGAGATCATGGGGTAGATATTACAGTCAAAACCCAACAGATCAGAATCTACAACATCTGCTGTCTATAGGACTGAGAACTGTCCTTAGATTAGATATACCTGAAGAGAACTGCATGCTTGTTGGAGACTTCAACAGTCATTCTCAAAGCTGGGAATATAAATAAGCAGACAGAAGAGGAGAGGAAATGATCCTCTGACTTACTTCTCTCGCTGCTTGAGGACAACAACACCAGATCTGGCTTTTGCAACTGACAATCTCCATACAAAATCAAAGAGAACAGAGCTTGTTTGGGGTGGGGGCAATGACTATAAACCAGTCAAACTGACATTGCGCCTCAACCAACAACCAGAAGATTGCAAGATGCTACCTAGATGGAACTACTGAAAAGCCAAATGGGACCTCTACGCTAGTCTAACAGATCAGTACACAGACATATCATTAACACAAAGAAAAAGGACACAACTGAAATGGTAAAGACTAGAGGCAGACTCGATTACTAGAGAGTGAGAAAAAGAGAGGGTGGTGGTGAAATACAGTGAGGAGGAGAAAGCAGGAGGAAGGAAATGGAGGGAAAGAGCTAGGGGGAGGAGAGAGGAAGGACAAAGGGAAGGAGGAGAGAGGGAGAGGAAGACAGGGAGAGATGGGTGAAGCAGACAGACAGACAGACTTGATTTATTAACTTCACATACCTCCACTTTGTTGCGTGTTCAAAATCATTTGCACTCGCCCAGGAAGCATCTCCAGCCAGTGGCAGCCACTGCCCTCTTAAATACCACCACCATATGAAGTGCAGTCTTTCACTTCCACTGGCATAGACATCAGGAAGAAAGGAACAGCTGCATTAAGTGTGTCTTCTGAATGTAGCAGAAAATATAGCTGAACAAAGTTGCCTAAGCTTTGAAACAACTGTATGTGGATTCAAGCCCCAGTCTTCTCAACTGAGAGTCCGGTGCTCTCTACCATGGGATGCACTGCACAGATGTAAACAACAAAGGAAACTCAACAAAATATGATTTTCGGTTGCAGGTATTTATTCGTGCTTGACCCAAATAAAATAATTTACATTTTTACAAAATAAGCGCGAGCACAATCTTTTCTATAGGCACCAAGGCAGATCTACAACACAAAGAAGCTTCCTAAACATCACACACATATACACATAACATATTATGACATTGCTTTTCAGTGTACACATGCACATATTTATGTACTAGGTACAACATATTTACAAATGTAGTAATTGTACATGACATGATTGTATCATAGTAGGTTCTGAAACTTACTCAGCTGATCGGTTTTTGAATGACTCCAGGAAAACAAAATACTGTTTCGTATAGAAATACAGATATGTTTACATCCAATTATAATTATGATTATCAGAAACAGTTGTCAGGAGGAAATGTACAGCAGCTTTAATGAGAAGTGCATGAAACAAGAACAACAACTGAAACGATTACATATAATATATACAAAATGAGATGTACTAAGCCTGAACTTTTGTTCTGCTGCGTAGCCGATCAGGTCTCGCGTTATCAAAATACTTTATTTATGAATTGCGCCTGTTTGTAACTACCGCATGTAATAAATATTAAGCACAACTGCTATGAAAACGGTTGACATAGAAATGTTGTAAACTTCATGAACACAAGCCCAACATTATTTGTGAATCTGTAAGTTCGTAGCAATCAACTAGAAATAAACCAGCTGATAAATGGCTAACTTGTTTAAGTACAAACTTCAAGATGACATCATCATCACGAGACACACCTTCAGAAAAATGACAGAAATATGTGTGATTCAATGATGAGAAGCAACTTTGAAGCACAAGGCCGACCATAATGAAAGACAAGACACTAAGAGAGTAAAAGAACCCCTCAACAATGCCATTGCTACAGTAGCATTGTCAATAGTTGCTGAGGATATCAATATAAAACAGAAAGAACAACAAACAGTTAAGGAACTCATGCAATGGCAGACAAACACATCCACTAATGCGTTCAACCATAACTGATCTTTTCTTAAAACAAACTAATGCTACAGCATCTTAAACAATTATTGTTACTAGTTCTCGATGTCCATAATGAGATGTCTGGTGACCTTTCACACTGATCATGACCTAGTTAGGGGGTCAAGGTAGATATGCTGATCAGAGTTTTGCAATGGATAGTGCACTACAACATATACAACATCACCCAAGATCTGTCCACTGGTACAGCAACAAGTCCACTTCTATTTTGTTTGTGCATGACGACAAAAACAACAATGAATTTCCTAACATACAGTGTAACCTCGCTTTCCATTCACCTCGATAATACAGCCACCCCACAATAAAGGTCACCCTACAACATTCACAAAGTGTTTCTACATGCAGTAAAGTACAGGATATTAGTCCCACTTGTATGGTCATCTCGCTATTCAGGTCATGTCCCAAAGGTGACCTTAATAGTGAGGTACCCTTGTACATTTATATTTAGGTAGCACATCTTGTGGGCATGAATCCAGTCTTGTGGGCATGAACACCGTCTTGTGGGCATGAATACAGTCTTGTGGGCATACATACAGTCTTGTGGGCATGAATACAGTCTTGTGGGCATGAATACAGTATTGTGGGCATTAATACAGTCTTGTGGGCATTAATACAGTCTTGTGGGCATGTATACAGTCTTGTGAGCATGACTACAGTCTTGTGGGCATGGATACAGTCCTGTGGGCATTAGTACAGTCTTGTGGGCATAAACACAGTCTTGTGAGCATGAACACAGTCTTGTGGGCATTAATAGTCTTGTGGGCATGAATACAGTCTTGTGGGCATAAATATAGCCATGTGGGCATGAGTACAGTCATGTGGGCATGAATAGTGTTAACATGGGCTAACAAGAAACTGCTAATATTAACAGCAACAACCTGGCAAGATGAAAACAATCACTCAAGAAACAGAAGTGATGAGAACATAGTCACTAAGTCAGGATTTAACAATGTTTGTTATAAATATAATTCATAAAGCCATTTTTGAGAAGGCTGTCTCAGGCTATTACTAAAACACACAGGTGAACTGTATTGTTATCAGATGTGTGGCTATATTTTATTGACCAGGTAATCTCAAAGTGCATATCTCAACAAAACAAAGAAGCAAAATAATATCAACTTTTTAGGCAACTTAACTTCAGTCTATCCCAAATACGTTGCATTGGGATATGTAGCCTGGTTGAGTACCACAATTACATACATGTTTCCTTTGTGTTTAGTTGTGATGGCAAACAGAATTCCTGCACTTCAGGCAATAAAGATTATTACTATGCCAATTGTAAGTTTGCTAATAACTCCTGTGACGTTCAGAAATTTGACTGTCTTACAAACATAGGAGGCATTATGGTTTTGTGGACTTTCAACAAGATTTATTTGTATTGCTGCATTCGCCCCGTGTTTGTTAAATAGCATGCAAATACAAGCAATTCTCAAGACTATTCTAGCTGCATGCGGTTTGCTAAATTCTTGTGAGATCCCACCAATATATCACAATTTACATGACAATTTAATTTCGAGCATGCAGAGCAAAACGCACATGTCAGTAATCACACAGGCTTTTTTGCCGGGCTTATGTATGTCTGGTACCAAGTCTTATAGCTGTGCACCATTCGGGGTTGGGACCTATGCTGTGGAAATTGCACTAGTTGGTGACATGACTAGATCTAACTAATCCAACAACTGCTATTGAGGAAATGTGCTCGTTGGTGACATGTCAAAATCCTCCGAGGACATTAGTCCTGAAAAAGACTTGGGAGACTCAAGTTTGAGTGTGAACACAACATTAGTTCCACCACACATATGTATCTAGTAGTAATGACTCTGTACAGCATACAAGTGCTGGTGTCGTTACACAATGTCAACTATAAACCAGAACGTTTAACATGACACAAACCAAGCTCCGTAGATCCCAGAGAGACAACACATGTTGTATTCCGGCAACAGTATTTCATGTCACATGCACCAATCAAATCTCACTTGTAGTCATGGCAACCACATTTGTCATCAACAACGCATCAAAGTGAGCTTGAAGCACCAAAACGCTTGCAATTTCCTCACGACTGGTTTTGTTTTTAAATCTTTCCATGTATTTCTAGGCTAATATTCACATTACCTGCAACATCTGATTCAATCCGTTGAACCTGCCAGCAGTTCTTGCAACAAAAATGGATCACACAATCCTTCAACGGAACAGATCACTGTCACTCTGACAAATAGAATTGTCATGTCTTTGCCTTAAAATCTAAGTACCGGTAGATGTTGTTACACAAGTGAATAATTTAACTATCATTCTTACAGCAGTGTTTGTACATTGGTGGAACTCTCAAATTCCACAACTTCAAATGCTTTCTTGTGGCTAATGAGAATATTAGAAAGAGAAAGAAAATTAGAACAATGCAACATTTTTTAACTTACCAAACAAATATTGGATCTTTACTCAATAGAGTCAATATAGGAAAATAACATGATATTTAACGTTTTGATAGACAAGACAAGTTTTAGCTCTTTAACATTATTGTTTTACACAAAATTAAACAATATTTGTTCAGAATCGATTTGGTATTAATTCTAATGTTATGTTGGACCAGGTTTTACCTGCCATTATTTAAATAACACAATTTTAATGCCACTAAGCTTGGCAAACACATTTCCAAAGACATTCAAGTTACCACCCAAACCGTGCTGTAAGGCCACACTAAACAAAACATTTCAGAGATTTTCTGACCAGCAATGAAAGACATGCACCTTGTAAGTGTTCCAATTACACTTTTCTCACTTCAACATAACTGCACTGTAGTATGGCAAGGGGTAATCAGTCCATATAACTTCTACAACATATGACCCATCTGGGCCAAACACATTTTCAGTACGCAAACAGAAACAGCCACAACTGCCGAATGATCCACGGTCTGCTCCTGACAACAAACATGATACATGATTCGGTAGTTCATTTCCTATGGGTTGCATAAACCCAAGTTGGTTCAAAATGGGTTCATTGACCCAAGTTTCCCAGCAAATACCATAACTTTGCACAGAATGAAAAAAGCAGCATTCTTTTGCACAGTTGTCACGTCAAATCCAGTGTCAGTGTGTCAACGCAACTGTGACGTCATGTGTTGGTGTCAACACAGCTATGACATCATGTCCAGTTTCTATGTCAACACAACTGCGATGTCATGCCCAGTGTCTCTGTATTGACGCAGCTTGGTTAACATGGCTGTGACATTGCGCCCAATGTGTGTTGACATAGCTGTGACGTCACATCCAGCGTCGCACAGTTTCATCTGACCAGCAAAGTAGAATCACTCAATGCGAAAGATACTCTCGTCCACACCAGAATCTAGAACTGGCCAAGTTATCCCATCATTTGATGCGAAAGATACTCTCGTCCACACCAGAAGCTAGAACCGGCCAAGTTATCCCATCATTTGATGCGAAAGATACTCTCGTCCACACCAGAAGCTAGAACCGGCCAAGTTATCCCATCATTTGATGCGAAAGATACTCTCGTCCACACCAGAAGCTAGAACCGGCCAAGTTATCCCATCATTTGATGCAAAAGATACTCTTGTCCACACCAGAAGCTAGAACCGGCCAAGTTATCCCATCATTTGATGCGAAAGATACTCTCGTCCACACCAGAAGCTAGAACCGGCCAAGTTATCCCATCATTTGATGCGAAAGATACTCTCGTCCACACCAGAAGCTAGAACCGGCCAAGTTATCCCATCATTTGATGCAAAAGATACTCTCGTCCACACCAGAAGCTAGAACCGGCCAAGTTATCCCATCATTTGATGCGAAAGATACTCTCGTCCACACCAGAAGCTAGAACCGGCCAAGTTATCCCATCATTTGATGCGAAAGATGCTCTCGTCCAGAAGCAAGGACCGGTCAAGCTATCCCAACAAGCTACACTTCTTGATGGCGTTGTCGGAGATCTTCTGATAGATGTGTCGTGGCTGGTGGAGTTGTGTGGCAACGTCGTCGAGCTTGGCGGCATTCTTGCGACAGTACATCTGAGTGTCGGACAGCATCTGCTCCCACTTGTCAGCCCTCACCTCGTCCAGGTTGAAGTCCTCCGACAGGTACGGGTTGAAACGGAAGTAGGTGGATGGCTGCAGCAGGTCGTGGAGCACCGTGTGCACCGCTGAAACATACACATGGTTCAGTGACTGACACAGCTTATGCTCATATTCCTAGTAAAGTATCCCAAACTAATTCATATGCTTATTTTAATACAAGGATGATGCCATGGTTGTTTGCTGTTATCACAAAACCATGTTACATAGTATAAACTATACCTACTATAACATACTGACTGCCAAAATGTGCTTCAACCACTGTTTTGTTGAAATTTAACTGTTTCCAGAAGAAACAGTTTGTTTACATGACAGCATGCCACTTTCGAAGGCCTGGTGTCAGGTCTTATTATTACTAACATGTGCACAGTGCGATACTTCATCAAGCCCCCGTTGGGTCATAACCTTTCTTGCAATTATCCAAGCTTGCTATTTGGGGATATCAGTGACAGCTCAGTGATTTTTGTAAACAATAATATTGAATTGTACTGAAAAGTTGTTTCTGCTGTATGTAAACATATTTTTGCAGTACGTATGTTAGAATGCATACACCCTGGTAGGTTATAACTTATACATGTATGACATGACTTTACAATCAAAATTAATGGACAATCTCCATTTTAGGTGAACTAGAAATGTTTGCAATTACCACCAGAAAACAAGTTGTGAGATTGATGTTTTTTTCAGAATCTATAAACATGTCTTTATGTGTTATGGCTGCCACCTCGGATTTCAAATGACACCAGTCGCATTCAGGAACTCGTTATTACCACTGCCCAAAATGTATGCTATCCTAAGTTGTACCCTATACAGTTTTTTCAATTTAAAAACTATTTTAAAATCTATTTTGGCCTACAATCACGGCTCATTTTAAAGAGAAAACAGATACCGTTTCACTAAAACTGCTTTACTGTCATTGCTAAGGATACCATAAAGAACTTTCAAGTCACTCTATTGAGAAACAATTAAGCTCGACTAAATTGACAATAACAGGTTAATTCTATAGTTATTTCTTGATCGTCCCTCACCTTCCGTGTCCGTTGCACTTTGTACGATCTTGACGACTTTGGTCTTGAGACTGGTGTAGGCGGGTGTCTGGGGCATCGAGGTCGGCTCATAGCGGCCTGTCCCCAGAGAGACAACACACTGCAGTGTCTCTTGCGGCCACAACAAGCGGCACTCATGGATCGCAATGGCCGCCGGATTGTTAGTCAACACTCCGCCATCCTACCAACACATAGAGCCAATTTTGTTGACATGGAGAAACATCAGTTTTCTTCATAAAGTTTGTTAAAATTATATTTCCATATTTCTGGTTGTTATTTAATTATTATATATTATTGGTTACTGGCAATGAGAAGTAGAAAAACTGGATGTCCATGGGAATATATAACACATACTGGTTACAATAACTGACATTCAATTCCAAGAAAGGTTATGACCCAAGTCTAATTCATATAGAGTATAATTCCCGATAGAAACATATTATGCAAAAGAAGCACACCCGTTTTCCATTAGTGAAACATGCTTGAAAACATAGATGTTTCATGAATGAATGCTTGTTAATGTTATAGATGGCAAATTTTGACAATACTGTTGTTGCCGCCACATTGCAGAAACTTGTTAGTTCATTCCTAATCCGTGTGTGTCTAGCTGCAAGGTGTTGCGTTCTTGTCATATGTTGATGTTATGTCAGCTTGGTAGATGTGCTGAATATGTGTCATTGATAAATGTTGCCTAATGCTAGTTTTGAGATAATAATAGACGTGCACCCAAGTTTTCGCTACCGTTTACCGAGTGTCTTTGGGGATTGATACGGTACACCTACAGATTTCTTGTGTACAGTGACACTACCACATGAAATGTATATGCAAAATTAGAGAAAAAGTTACTGAACAGTTTTTGAAAAAATAGGCAAAATGTGAAAAAGTTACACGTTTTTTTGTGCTCTGGGGGGCCTTACGGGGCCCTTAGAATGATTCAATCAAATACAGATTTTTTATGCATAGTGGCAGTAGCCTAAGATACGTCTATGCAAAATTAGAGAAAAAGTTGCTGAATGGTTTCTGAGATTTGGCAGCTAACGGCGCACAGCGGACGCAGAGTGATGGCATTAGTCTGTTGGACCTTCGGCTCAAAGGACTAACTAGATTAACAAATACTAATGCACGCTTTTAACCCATTTACACTTAAGCTTGTACAGAGCAGATACAGCCAGTTCCTGACCAAAAAAATTATTTTGTTAGCATCAGAAAATGACAGGCCTTTATTTAAAATGGACGTAACTTTTTTCCAACAAATTCAAATGTGAGTCGACTTGTCACTTTACTATTCACGAGAAATTTTCTCCACGAAGGACATTTTAATGAGCAAGTTGATTTAATTTATACACCATTCTTTCCAGAAAGCAAAGACAGAAAACTTGTATATGTATTTTGGATAATAATCTTGTTATGTATCATTTTGTTGTAATACTGCCACGCGAATCGAATACATTAAAATGCAACATGTCGCACCATGGAACAAGATTGCCATCCAGAGAATTAACTCTAAATGGCAGGTGGACAAGGAAGCGTTTTGGTTTATCAAGAGACCAACCCTTTTTATTTACATGTATCCGCCCTTCTGATGAATCTTGCTTAACTAAGAAAAAATATTGATAGAAATATTTTCATAACCATTCAATATTTTAGACACTTCTATCTGATCTCCTCTCAATCTAATGGTCTCTAGTCTTGCTAAACCACATTCTTTTAGGCGTATTTTGTAACAAAGATTCCTCAGTTTTGGTATCATTTTAGTCGCTCTCCTCTGTACTCTTTCTAGCATATCTATGTCCTTCTTGCGATATGGCCTCTATGCTTGTATACAATATTCTAAGTGAGGCCTAACAATTGTTTTGTACAGCGGTATTACTAGCTCTTTTACCTTACGTGCTATATTTCACCTAATTAATCCAAGGATTTGATTTCCCTTTGAAGCTGCAATTCCATACTGCTCTGAAACCTTCATATCAGCACTAATGGTTAACCCTAAGTCCTTTTCTTTTACAGTAGTACATACTTAATACAGAACCTCCCATTGTATATTGTACATCTTCGTTCCCACGTCCTGTGTGGAGGCATTTACATTTCCCAAAGTTGAACAACATTTGCCACTTTTCAGACAATTTGATCAGCCTATCAAGATCATCTTGTAAATGCTGTCTATCTCCATCATGTTTAATCCTTCTAAACACTTTTGTATCATCCGCAAATTTCAACACCTTGCTTGTTACATCATCGTCTAAATCGTTGATATATTTTAAGAATAATATAGGTCTCAGTACTGATCCCTGTGGTACCCCACTCAAAACTGTTTCATCTTCTTTCAATCAGCCATTTTTCTATCCAGTTAATTAAGCCATTTCCTATGCCATGGGCCTTTAGTTTACGCAGTAATCTTTGAAATGGCACTTTGTCGAAAGCTTTCTGAAAGTCTAAGTAGATGATATCTACTGGTGATCCCTCGTCTACCCACTTAGTGACATCTTCCAAAAAACATAACATATTTGTTAAGCATGACCTCGCTTTTAGAAATCCATGCCGAGATGGGTTTATCGAGTTATGTTTAACACAAAAATCCACCATGTCATCTTTAATTAGTCTTTCTTTGTGGAGCGCAGTATCGCAGCGGTAAAAGCTTCGCACTCTCGACTTGGAGAATCCGGGTTCAATTCCTGTGCGGCGGTGTCGAACCTTGGGCAAGTTCGTTTATTCTACATTGCTTCAGTTCACTCAGCTGTATGAATGAGTACCTGGCTAGACCAGTGGTGGATATTTATTTGTGTACTAATTTGCGCATTAATTCCCAGAGAAGTCGAGATGGTGTTCGATTGAACAGGTCTGCCAGAGAGTAAAGTGTAAAGCGCTTTGAGCAGTCTTGAGGACTGGATACTTACTTTTTACCTTTTTTTCTGAATAATTTTCAAATCACTGGTCTGTAGATCTCTGACTTGTGTCTCGAACCTTTTTAAAATAACGGAATGATGTTTGCTTATTTCCATTCTAAAAGAACCACTCCTTCTTTGTTCTACAATTTCCAATAGTAGTTTGAGTGGAATCCCATCCATTCCAAGTGATTTATTATCCTTCATAGCCCTTATTTTCTTAGCTACCATTTCCTGGGTTACAATTAACTGTCCTAAATAGTCTGATTCCGCCCCCTTGAACTTACCCTCTGGTACTGGCATTGAACAAATGTCTTCCCTGGTAAACACTGAACTAAAGGACTCATTCAGGTCTTCTGTCAGTAAGAATCCCTCTGATATTACATTTCCACCACCATCTTCTAGAGGACCGACCTTATCCTGAACTTTCTGTTTGCTCCGAACATATGCATCAAAACTCTTGCTGTCCTGTTTTATATTACAAGTTAATTTTTGTTCATAGCTTCTCATTGAATTTCTAATTTCAGCTGTAGCTTGGTTAAGTGCTTCTTTATGAATGTTGTAGTCTTCATCATTTTCAGTACGTCTATATGACATCCACATCATTTGTTTGTACTTAATTTTTTTAATGGCTTCTTTTTATAAGTGTTTCATTCTGGACCTTTCCCTTGTTTTTCAAGGGTACAAATTAAAATTTCACTCTAAGATATTCCAGCATTCTTTTGCTGTCTTATTCTTCAGTGTGTTATTCCAGTCTATCTTTGCTAAATATTTTCTCATGTCCTTATACCTTCCTTTGTGGAAATTTCTCCTGTACTGCTTTTTACAATTCCTTTCTGATTTTATTTTGATGGTAAAATGTATCTGGTTGTGATCGCTACTCCCCAGTGGCTCACATATCTTGACATTGTCAACTAATTCATTCTGTTAGGACAAAACTATGTCTAAAACATTCTCACCCCTGGTTGGTTCTAGCACATGTTAAGAAAGGAAACTATCTTGTACTAAAACTAAAACCTTGTGGTCCTCACTCCCTGTACTCTGTAGAGATTTCCATTGTACAGTGTATATGACCATGGGTAAAATCCCCCATAATAATACACAGTCTCATTTGTTCACTTCCTTTATAGCGTTTTGTACTTTTTTATTCTCTTCTATGCTTATGTTTGGATTTCGATAAACTAACCCATGTAACTATGTTACACCAAACAGCTTCTTTGCACTCTGCTTCTCTTTCTAATTTTATTTCATAAGTCTGGATAGATTTTTTTTTAATAAAATAACTCCACCTCCCCTTCTTCCTATTCTATCTTTCCTAAACATTACATAGCCTGTCAGTCCCAATTCGGCACTTGATATATCGGTGGTGGCCCATCATTCGGTTATAGCTATTATGTGAGGGTCAATATTGTCTATCATAATGTTTAGTTCATTTCTTTTGTTTACTATGCTCCTTGCACTTAAAAAACACATTTATGTCCAGCTTCAGAACAGTTTTCCCGGCTGTTCTTTGCTGATTTATTTGTGCTGTCTTTAACTACGTCCCACTGTCAACAGATCGCTGCAGGTTCTCTTAGAAAACTGCTGTTCCCTTTCCACTTAGATAGAGACCATCTCTCATGTACATATCTTCCCTCCCAATAAAGTATCCCCATAATTCTATGAATCCCACCCCCTCTTCTTCACACATCTGCTCAACTAGTGCATTGATCGCCATCCTCTTGCAGTTTCTATACGTTGCCCCCCTTCCTTCCATTACTGGCAAACTTCCTCAGTGAATAATCTGTTCAACTCATGTCTTCTTTAACTTCCTCACTAACTGTCTGTACTTCTGTACTATCCCAGTTGTTCCCCCCCCCCCCCCCCCCGTCTGCATGTACTAGTATAGACCCTCCCTTGTCATGCCCTGATACCTTCTCTGCCCTTTCAGTCACATGTTCTATCCTAGCACCCGGCAAACAAACAACGACACCCCCCTTCGCTTAGTGCTGGCATTAGGTCCTGTATATTCGTAACTTCGTAGATATCGAATAGACTCGATATATTAAAGGTATCGACGGTATCGAAGCAGCACTACCAGTCATTCGATATCCGATATATCGAAGTATCGCGATACCACGAAGTATCGGTATCGATCTTGATATACTGGGTATCGAAACAGCACTAAAATCAAGTTTAATCAACCAATCAGCTGTCTGAGAATGTGCTGCTGCGGAGCACCTACCTGATGCACCATGTTTCCCAGTTTGAACTCCTCGTAGTACCCTGGAGCTGCTGAGGATGCGCGAATCGCCTCCCACAACTTGAAGCTGCAGCTGCCGAGGTAGTGCGACTGCACGCTCGGAGGCAGGTTGTAGTTGCGAAACACATGACATTGGATCTTCTCAAAATTCGTCAGCGCCGAAACCGATGCCAGCTGTAGCAAGGGTGAAAGGTTAGGTCAAATACATAAAAATTGCAAACACAAATTTTATGATTATTTAAAATCATCAGGACAATTTTAGAGATCATACAATGTACTAAAATAAATACGATCCATTAAATCAGTAGATAGTGTGATAAACATTTAGAATACTGTATTTAACACAGCACTTTCTTGTGGACCAAAAAATTTTGCAAATTTATCCTCCTGCAAATACATAAAGCATGATGGAAAAATGCAGAAAACCAGCCAAAATTGCATTGAAGTGGCTTTAGCATTTCTCTCTTAAGTGTCTTTATTAATATCCGCTACAAAAACACTTCATTTTTGCACTGCCTATGTACTTGAGAAAACATGAAGCACCACAGTTATGAAAAATTATTCCAACAAAGTGTTTTCAAACCTATTTTCACCAATATTCCCTCCAGCAAAATATATATTGTCATGGTACTTTCTTAACAGGGTATCTTATTGAAATTTATTTAAAGGTGGTTAGATGGAGCAAATACAGCTGGTCTTTCACTTGTTCAATAAACTGACCAATATATATAAAAACATAAAATATATATTCTTTGTTCAAGTTTCACACAGGAAAACATATTGTTTCAAAGCAAGCTTTTCACTTACCTTTGGGCAAAGTGGATCCTTCATGCAGTCAATGAACGATGTTTCACTGAAGTTCTGTCTGCAAGTTTAAACAACAGAACTACTGAATGCACATGTCTACAGATGCAAGCCACCATTTCATTTTAGCATCTATATAAGGTCAGTGAATGAAGCAACCAGAAAATAACGTCAGCACCAGGAGGACAAGGAGGAAAGCTCACAGTACTATCTGGAGATTGGTGGTTGATCGGGGACGGTGGTTTGATGCTACCTGCTCCATTTCGGAACTTGAGAAATGTCATTCACCTTAGATTACTTATGTCTTTCAGAAGTGATGCTAAACGTTATTTGTCTCTTCTGCCTTGTGTCTACGCCAGCGGACACAAAAGATCCCACACATTGAAAGGGAAAAAACCTGTCATGGACTCACAGACTCGATTGCCTACTGGAGATATATGGAAACTTGGAATGGTGACTCTCCAAATAGTGCCATATAAAAGGGTTTTAAAGTAACATACTGTAATGGTGATAACTGGTTGCCGTGGTTTGTTGTTCCATGAACGGAGTAAGCTAGTTTTTGTTACTGCTATGATGACTTACTTGAGAATGGCCTCCCACAGCTGGGTGTCGTAGTAGGCGTGCGATGTGAACAACTTGCTGGCTCCCATCAGGCGACTCCGTTCAAACATTTCCTTACTGAACTCACGGTAGATCTCATCAACCTCATCCAGGGGCACCTGACCGACAGATGTCATGCAAGTGTCAGCGACAGACGTCATGCAAATGTTGGTGACAGACATCATACAAGTGTCAATGGCAGATGTCATCCAAGTGTCCGTGTCAGATGTCATCCAAGTGTCACCGACAGACGTTATACAAGTGTCAGTGACTGATTGCATACAAGTGTCAGTGACAGATGTCATACAAGTGTCAGAGACAGATGGGACACAAGTGTCAGTGACACATATCATACAAATAGCAGTGCCAGACGTCGTAGAAGTGTCAGTGACACACATCATACAAGTGTCCGTGACATACGTCATAGAAGTGTCAATGACACACATTATACAATTGTTAGTGATGGACATCATACACATGTCAGGTGTCATGCAACAGACATTGATAGATGTTATGGGAGTTAGCAAAGTGACAAAAATCATACACCCTACAGTGGAAAAAGACATACATGTGACAGATGTCATACAATTGACAGTGACATATGTCATACTAGTGAGATATATGATCTGAGACATCACATACATGTCAATTATACCATTCAAACATCAGACATCATACAACAGACAGTGACATACATCATATATACAACTGTCACATGTCATATAGCACAGTGTCAGACGTCATACAGCAATGCCAGTTAATTATGAGCAAGAAATTACCAACTATCTGACAGCCCATTTTATCAATTTCATTTTTGCATTAAAAAAGTCACCCACTTTTATTGCCCACATTGAAAATGAACACTTACCCTGAAGGCTCCAATCATGATGGAGATTAGAGAGCCAGTGCTCACGCCACAAATGTAGTCAAACAACTCGTGGATCGGCCTCTGGCACACTCGCTCCATGTGCTTCATCAACTCTATGGCCACCAGCCCCCTAAACACACACAGTCTCTACAATCTCATGGCCACCAGCCCCCTAAACACAGTCTCTACAATCTCATGGCCACCACCAGCCCCCTAAACACACAGTCTCTACAATTTCATGGCCACCAGCCCCCTAAACAGTCTCTACAATCTCATGGCCACCAGCCCCCTATACACACACATCTATAATCTCATGGCCACCAGCCCCCTAAACACACATATACACACAATGTCTATAATATTATGGTTACCATCCTTAAACATACATGTAGCTAGGTTGTCCTGTGTATATATATATATATATATATATATATATATATATAATATATAGCTTTTTATCCAAAATAGAATGCATGTTTACAATTAAAAAACAAAAAGATAAAATGAATAAATCCATAATACATACCAATTTACTAATACATGGAACCTCATCTTAAAATACGGATACTTTGGTCCTAAATGTATGTGTCCAAGTTAACCAGTTTTTCAGGAAAATAAATTTGTGCACATAATATGCACAATATATTTGCATTGGGAAATTTTTTTCCCATGAAATGGTGTCCAGATGCCGTTGAAATTTCTGGATTATTGGGGTCCAGATTAAGATGTCACTGCTTACTATTTCAGATTTCCCATTCACTCACCTGGTGCCACCACCATCTAAGGACAGGATTCTGACCCCGCGACCTTTTGGTGGGTTGGTGTAGCCTAGGAGAGAGAGTGCGACCATTGCTTGTTGTTGGGTGGCCTTGTCACCATGACGGGACAGTCGCATCAGACATGGCATCACTTTGCTCTATAAAGTCAGTTATACCATCATTAACAAATTAAGTTAAAGCTCCAAAGCACATGATGAAACCATGCTGTCTTTATTTTTTATACTTTCACTACAAAAATACTGAACTCATATTTCTATTGACAAAGAAACAAAATTTGTGAAATGCGAAGTTAGCTGAGTCAAACTAATTGACTTCGTCAGTCGCGAATGCGTCACCCGTAACAACAGCACAAATACCTGCCCCTATATGAAGATGGATAAACGACTTCTGGGAATCCCAATATATAATGACCCGTTCGCCCATTAGCACGAGCATCTGAGCGGTATTGTGTATTCGAATAATTGCTTCTACGTCCTAAACATTGCATGTAACACGAGCCACGGTTGGTTGAAATTAGTTTTATTATGACCACCTGACCTGCCGCCAACCACAGTTTTAGTGAGCGATTTCATAGGCTGAGCTTAAATTAAGAGTTTCGCAAAGCGATCAACCAGGGGGTACTGCTGGCTGGCACTGACGTACTCATCAGCAGCAGTGGCCCCTGGCGCTCGAGGATGTAGTTACTGCTTTGTGATATAACTATAATGCTTATCATTATGCTTTCACACCTTGACCAAAGATAATTAAATACAATTTATTGAATTATAATTTATATATGTACATATAAATATTTTTATATAATGAATACCCTTGTGCCTTGCCTACCCCTCGGCTGTCGTTGACATTGTTTGTAAGCTTTAGTCGAGCACTGTGAACTGCGTTTGTTGCCGCCAACACCATATTATCGCCCCATCATCAACTATCAACTCTTGCCAAACAAAGTGTAAACTGTTCATATATATATATAATAATATCCATCCATACATGTACACTATATGCACGTTTTTAAATTCATGTATATTTGCTCAATATTACAATTGGAGTACATTATAAATTAAAAATAAACATTTTTAAAAGCATGTTTATAAATCATGTCTCCGTCACCAAGGCTCACAAATAGTACATTCACACAAATGCCACGTCACCTTGGGTCATAAACTTTGGAAAAAATTACAATGCTATGTTCTAGTCTTACATGTAATAGTCTTACTGTATAGTATAATTATAACTTATAATCTAATTTCCTCTGGACTGCATTGGTCAATGCAATCTCAACCACAGCCTGAATGAGGCTATTCCATACATCTGTTCATCCATGTATCAATGATTTTGTTATGTTTAAACAACTTGGTTCTTTGACTAGTTTTAGCTGACTCTCACATATGTGAATCGTTGTCACTCAATGTCACAAACTGTTACATCATATTTCTCAGTTAGAATCTCCCTATCCTTGGAACAGTAGACTGCATTAGCCTGACCTACCTACCCGGAATGTATCTAGTTCTGTAACATTACAGATTTTGAAAAAAATCTGAACATTTCAGAGCACTTCAAAACAAGTTAAAAAATAACATCATTACATGCCTAATATAAAAAATTGTAATGTTCACATTTATCAGGTTATTTAAGAGACTGTACTATCATGCAAATTAATTAATGAAATTTTAGTTAACTGATTTGGGGCACATCAAATTTCGAAAGGGCACTAGCTCTATATCTTTTGTGCCCGAAGGGCACATGCATGTCTTTTTCCAAATCGATCCCTGTATATAGATATATTATGTTTTGACATTTAATGGAAAATGTATATTATATGGAAAGGGTAAACTTGGAACAAAATCTTAATTTCACTGGTTTGCACATTCATTAAATTGGAATAAAGTTTCTATCACCTAAAATAAACATTAATTAAAATGTTGTAATGCAATGAATTAAAAACCTTGGAAACCTTGTGTAATGTCTGCTTAAATCAATGTTTCACCAATGTGTACCAAAGTATTGGCAATCATATTGTATGTTGAGTGCATAAAATTAAACTAAATATAACCACCCCGATAATATGAAGTTAGCACACATATCAAAACAAAAAAATATACATTTTTATGGAAAAACTAATCAAGCTGCAAATAATTCTAGAATTACAATAACAAAAAATTTCATCATATCATAAGTACTGAAATAAATCAAATATATTTAACATCTGCCCTGAATAAGATCCAGTACAGCATGAGTGTACTGTATTTTAGGTCAGTCTGACTCGACCTATGCCTATGAGGATTGATTTCTAGATAATATAGTAAACATTGGCCAAGGACTTTATGACATGCTGACCCAGTTCTGGTTTATTCTGGGCAAACTGGTCTGCACAGAAAACCAGGTCAAGGTTAAATGTGCAAAACAAGCAAGCATACTGGACTAAATCTTCACTACACATAAGGCGTTTGGTGCATCTATACTAATTAGGGCAGCCGGTGTAATATATAGACCTAAATTTCATTTTACAGCTCCTCTAAATATGTGTTACATTCAATCCTACAATCATACTGGCCAGCACAAGCAGTAAAAAAAACGTTTTCTTCATGATATAACCTAACATTTTAAGCTTTGTTCTTTTATTGACCATCAATATATGGTTGTGAATTAAACTAGGTCATAAATCTTGTTCCGTTCTAGAATTGTGTTGTCTGCTCTATATGTGTAAAACTGCATCTATTTCATGCCTATTGATGTACAATTGAGTAATTTACTAACACTCCCAATGCTGGACAAATAAAAAAATGGGCCAAGATGCCCTGAAGTCCTTTGGACTATATTGTGAGTTTGTAATCATTATTAATCAAATGTTTTTTGGTGAATTATAGTTACAGATCATTAAGGGTTATGATGGAAGTAAAATGTTTAAATGTTTAGTGGAGACTATATGCATGCCAGTAAAGATACACCTGGAAATAAAATATTCGAGCATGAGACTGTTGATTATGTGTTGTTATATGAAAATTAGGTATTTTATTATAACAAAGTATTAGGTAAGTATTCTAACACTAACACTATGTCAACTCTTCTAATGGTTGACATTTGGTTGTTTCAGGTGTCAAATTACCAGTGATCACAATGTCAACACATACATTGATGTGACACAGAAGCCATGTGTAGGATGAAAACAACCAAGATAGAAGTCTCACAAAGCTGGGTTTCCTGTCTATGTTGATACAAAATGAACTGATTTACATAGTACCATGTCTACACAAGGCATGACAGGTGTAAATAGAACAGTACAATGCATTTGATGTCAAGAAAGTGTATAATATTTCACAATATAGTTGTACGGAATATTAATTTTCTATGTTTGTCACCTACAGGTGACATTATATCTTTAACCAATAGACACCAGTCACACCATCTTAAAGACAATTAGATGATCATCAAAATAAACACAACTTGCAATTATAGAAAATAAATAGTTTTAAGATACAACTTAAAACCTGCAGGCACCCAGAAATGTTGAAATCGGTGGCAGCAGCATGGGGAACTGGGATGCATGCCAATTTAAATGGCCTCTGTCTAACTGGTTAATGCTGTGCACACAAGCAAGTCAGTATCATAAACTTTCCTGCCCAGGTTCTGCCAATGCAGTAGGGATTCCCATTACACATTAGTCACAGCCCACATGGAGGCATTCTGTTTGACAATGGTACACTAGCAGGCAGTGAGCCCAAGCTAGTGCAATACACAGGCTTACATCTGTCCAGGTTCTGTCAGTGCAGTAGGGAAATAGGCAAAATGTGAAAATTTTGCATTTTGGGGGCCCTGAGGTGCCCTTAGAATGATTCGAGCAAATACAGATTTCTTGTGTATAGTGGCACTGCCACATGAAATGTCTATGCAAAATCAGAGAAAAAGTTACTGAAGAATTTTTTAAAAGATAAGCAAAATGTGAAAATTGACCAGTTTCTTGGGCCTTGGGGGGCCCTTAGACTGATTCAATCAAATACAGATTTTTCTTGTGCATAGTGGCAGTACCCAAGATATGTCTATGCAAAATTAGAGAAAAAGTTGCTGAACAGTTTCTGAGATATGGCAGCTAATGGCGGATGCAGAGTGATTGCACAAGTCTTTTGGACATTTGGCCCAAGGGATTAAAAACGTGCACTAATAATTGAACGTTTTGGCATAAAGTTACTGGTAATCTTCCTGGTAATCTTATATATATATATATATATACCCTGTATATATATATATGTATTATTTATAACATACATATTATTAGTATAAGCACTCAGTATGACACTGAAAATTATTATAAAACATGTTAAATTAAATTTAAATTGTATATTTAGAAGAGCAAGGGCATTACACTTTCCTTATTAGTATATAACAGAAACTTAACAAACGATCGCAATAAAGCTAGAACTGGTACTGTTTCTGCACAACATGGTATTACGACTGGACAATGCAAAATATTCTACACAGACAGAAACATGCTGGACACCTACCCTCATGGCTTGATTTCTTGAGTTGGGATACTTTGAGATGTGATTGCTGAATTCTTCTAGTCGCATCAGTTTTGATGCATTTGTGGTGGCACTTCGCAGACTAACAACCAACTCTCTCGTCCGGCGCTCGATCGACCGTATCGCAATCAACTCTCGCTTCTTCACCGGTCTTTTTGCCTCCTCGGTGAATGCTTTCTGTTGACTGGCACGACCCGGCAAATACGATGAGATTTTCCATCCCGTCGCGTCTTCCACTGGCGGTGATGGTTTTACTTTTGTTTTTGATGATTCTGTTGTATCTGTTGTTGACCTGGTGTCTGGAATCTCTTCGGAGAAAGGAGTCGTCGCACTTTCACCAGCTACAGTATTGTAGTATGTCTGAACACTCGTGTTCGTCTCATGCATCGCGGTTGTGAAATCTGTTGTTTCTCGATTTATTGCTTTGGAATGGTTACTGACTTGAAGCGGTGCACCCGGTTTTCTCTGCGTTTTTTGCATGGTTTCATTTTTATTGTACACCTGGGTAGATTGCGACTCTGTTTCCTCAACAGGTTGTGCAACGGCTTGATTTAATGTTTCACTTTCTTTTTTAACGACGTTACCTTGTAGCTGTGATGTTGCAGGAAAAACCCTAATTCGCATAGATTGTGGTAACAACTTCTGGTAGCTTGGCAGGTAGTGAGGCAACCCACTGTGTATCAAGGCGACCGTTTTTGCAAATGAAGTGATATCAGGTGACATATTCTTTAGCTTGGCATACTGATTCAGCACTGATGCCTTGAGGCTTTGTGGATGTTCCCCTTGTGGTTGTGATGTTGAACGTCTGGAGTTGGGTGAATTGGCCGACCGAACTGCGCTGGAGTCGAGTGGCTTTGCATCGCTGTTCAGTTCTCCTTTCGTACTGAATGTTCGCAGTGAACTATGTTGACCAAGAGCAGTCTGGAGCATCGGAGAGTTTGCATGTTGTCGGACACACACTGATGAGCCTCCAACTCGTGTGGGGCTCATGCAGCGCACCGATAGGCTAGACTTCCACAGGGACGCCATCTTACCACTGCTCTGAATGAGTCTGATGCAGCTTTCTAGTTTGTCTTTGTCTGTTTTCTTCCTAGACTATGGATCCTGCAAAGATATGTATGGCAATGAACAGTCTGGCAGTAAATAATAGCTTAAATCATGTGAAAATAATATAGTCAAAATTGTGTGTGTCGTGTGATGTGTGTGAGAAAATGCTGACTGATATAAAGAAAAAAGTAAAAATAAAATGTCTTCCAAATATAGTACTGAGTT
Organism: Escarpia spicata; assembly: GCA_963995525.1. Taxonomy (NCBI): domain Eukaryota; kingdom Metazoa; phylum Annelida; class Polychaeta; order Sabellida; family Siboglinidae; genus Escarpia; species Escarpia spicata. Next base: position 13,083,888 of record OZ023205.1, on the reverse strand, counting down.
ATTGCTGACATATAAGTTCTTTAAAATCACACAGTATATATATTTTAATAAATTTGTGCTTCAGAAATGTTCAACCATTTAAACACTGATCAGTCTTTCAAATCGACTACTTCTAGCTGGATTAGCATAAATACATCAGTGTATTAAAGCATGGCCATGTTTACCAAACTTACAATGCCAATTAAAATTAATCAAAATGACTCGGCAAATATCAAAGGACATTTAACCCCAATAGGCCGATATATTGTAATGCTATTACCAGTCTTATAATATAAATATGTGTATGCCATACAGGCTTAGCACAGGCTTATGTCCCTCTGCTCGTGTCATACTTTTGAGAAAAAGTGTTGCCACCTCACTTTTAGTTCTCAGCCACTCTCCTAAGTAATTATAACGTTGTTTTATTAAAACAACTATTACCAAGTAGTCTTGACATTTGCCATTATCAGCTATTTTCATGGGTAAACGCTGGTATATATATTCGGTAATTATTATGGTGACTGTAAATGACAATTAAACTGTCATCTTGATTCTTGAATGTATTATTTGGGTAAACTCAACATTCCTACTTTTTATACTGTCAGTTTACATAATTTATTTTACATCTATTCCCAGTTGTCCATATAGACTCTTACCAGAACATTCTAAAAATAGTTTAGGTATATATTGTGTTGTTCCGATTCCAGTTTTAGATCATGACTTGTGCAACACCAAACGCAGCAGAAAGTAGGGCAAAGCAACCATGCCCGTCTGCCAGTCCCTGAAACCGTTTGTATTATTCCTGTCATTGATCGCACACTAATCATGGCAACAGTCAACAAAGTTGTGGAAAGAATGGACCCATTTCAGATTTATTTTTAAATACTCAAGGACAGTGTGTCATCAACAGTTAACACTGACATGTCTAAAGCACAGTGTATGTTGGAATACTAACAAGTCACAGACATCCTTTGGGTAAACTGCACACATGTTTCAGTTTGCCGAATCAAACATTCTACATATCTGTTTCATCTGAGAAACACATTTGTTGTTATCGAAATGGAATCTAGCTTATAAACTCCAATGTCAGTTGTTGTCATTCAATAGCAAATTGTATACATTAACTCCGGGCCAGGTATCAGTTGACCACTGTCGATTGTACTTCGTTCGTACCATCACTGTGTGCCAGGGGGCGCTGCTGATGACATCAGTCTCAATATCCCCTAGCATTCTGCCTTGTAAAAATGTTGAAGATAAGCTGAGCCAATCATCTTGTTGCCATTCAAGTTTCGGCTTTTGGGGTTTTGGCCAATATTTTACATGTAAAATAATGTTTGGAAAGTGGAAGTAACTATTTGAATACATGCTACCACTCAGTTGCTAGTGAGAATAGTCAAACAGGTAATTCTAAATATTGGGAATCATGTAACTCTCTTTGAAGATGGGCACGGGCATTTGTACATCATGGACCGACAGTTCTAAGATGAGATACAGCTGTACAACTAATTCAGTGAACGTTTGTACATCATGGACTGACAGTTCTAGGATGAGATACAGCTGTACAACTAATTCATTGAACTTCCGCACATTGTGTACCGCATCATCGTAAGTGGGTGATATTTATAAAACATACTGCTTAACTTTCATAAACGATTACTGATTGATCATTTATTGTTGATATAATTGATCATCGATTGGTTAAACCAATGATCAATCATTGAAATTTTACCAATTTCCAACACTCGGTATATCAACTGAATTGGAGGTATACCCCTAAAAGAGATATCTACGTCGTTTTAGTAATGTACTGTTAAAACAGTGTGAATGATATAAGTCAGTGGCAGTAGCATCATGTATGTGTTGTTTATTATGATTAGATGTTACAAGTTTCTCAGTTAATTTACTCCATTTGGTTTGTTGATATTCAAATCTGTAGCTTTTTGCTGAGCATTCTTCAGGATAGTTCCTTTCTATGCAAATGAGTTCTTTTAGACATATCCAATACGTGAATTTTTACCTTTTAGAGGCTTTCATCGATGTGACACACCAACTTCTCCAGGACATGTGATGCATGATGTATGATATGACGTCATATCATAGACTGGGATAGAGCGAAAATAATGGACAAGGAATCCAACAGAAGAACACGACAAATAAAAGAAGCCATACAGGTCAGAAAGGCTAGAACATCAATCAATCAAGACAAGGGGAATTACAAACTATCTCAAGTGTACGATGATGTCATATGTACTGAAGAAGTTGGTATGTTACATCGATGAAAGCCTCGATCTGCAAGGTAAAAATTCACATATTGGATATCTCTAAAAGAACTAATTTGCAATCAAATCTATAGCATAAGTATTATGCACAATCTGTTAAATAAGAGTGCATCTTATTGAATTGAAAATACTTAATATGTTATATCATGTAACTTGCAAAAGAGTGAAAATGTGTATATCACAGTTAGTCTTTAAAAGAAGTAGTTTTTTTATTGATTTTTGACCAGACCCAAAAAACAAATTAATACCAATAGAGCTAAGTCTAAGAGTAAGACTAGCCTATGTTAGGCACTTCAACAACAAAATAAATATCATTGGGAATGGGCTTAAATTAAAGGTAATAGGTTAAGGATCACATTACTGTTTATTTTATTAAGATACCTTTAATAGATCAAAAGATATTGCGATTTTAAGACGAAAAAACAGCGCAATTTTTGTGTATCTCTTACAATGGCAAAATGGACTCATTTTTGTGTTTTCTATAGGTAAATATTTGCTTTAAAATGTAATAACTTTTTTATTTATACAGATATTTAAATGCTGTCTTCAGGGTTTTCAAACACATTGGCAAGAGTAATAAATTTATAATATTTAATATTTTTAGTATTAATTATAACCAAATTAATACAATTAATTAGTTAATTTTAGTTATGTAGCATGCAAAACTCAACAGACCAAAATGCTCCAATTAAAGGCCATAATGTCCATGATTATGAAGATTTTATACATATTATGCAATGTGTATAACCACATTAATAATGGTAATAAATATGCATTAAAAATAATTATTATTTAATTAATTAGTCAATATTGGGTAATTAGCGCACAACCTCGACAGACCAAAACATATCAGTAAAATGCCATAATGTCCATGACTATGAAGATATTTATACATATTATGCAATGTGTATAACCACATTAATAATGATAATAAATATACATTAACAAACCATTTAACAATTTAATTAATTAGTCAATACTGGCTAATTAGTGCGCAACTTTGACAGACCGACACATTTCAGTAAAAGGCCATAATTTCCATGATTATGAAGATATTTGTATAATTTATGCAAGCAGTAACCCACATTAATTATGGTAATAAATATACATTAACCAGTCATTTCACATTAACAGTAACTTAATTAATAAGTTAATATTGGCTAATATTAGCATACCAACGACTGACCACTACATTTCGAAAGAAAGGGTGGAATGACGATAATTATGAAGACAGTTATATCATTTATGCAATGTTTACAACCACATTAAACATTATAATAAATATACATTAACCAGTCATATAACATTAACAATAACTTTATTAATAAGTAAATATTGGCTAAATAATTCAACAGATCAATACATGACAATGAAATACAATATTCATACTCCTAGTTCACTGTGTCTATGTGTGACTGTGTCATGACAGGTTGGATGAATGCTGCAGGCTCTGTAGAGACCAGTAATCAATTGTCACTGCTTGATAATGTAATGTTCTGCATTTTAACATGAACTTCATGAAGTAATGTTATAAATTGTTCACAGTATTCCGTCACTGAACCCAAATGCAAGATTGCTTTCTGCATTACTCCACATGGCCCATGGGAGTCAAACCATGAAGAAGTCTGCTCTGCTCATAATACAGTCTTTTTGTGATATTGGAAGTTGATTGTCTTATAACTGCAAGATCTGTGCAGCAAGGTTCATATTTTAGTATCCTGTAAAATAATTTTGTTTTCATCAACATGATGTCTATAAGTAATGTTCGTGTGATGTTGAATGGACACTGTTCAATGTAGAATCAGATATATAATCGGGCAGGTGACGGGTGTCATATTCAGACGACTGTGGCTTGGTACCTTCAGCGTTAACTGTCAGACACAGATCAGCGTAAGATCAGTGTCACTGCATGTAATTGTGAACAGCATCTGAAATAAAAAGGCCATCATGTATCATATAATATGAAATATATCATGAAATAATTGTCATATCCCTGCCTCTGTTACTCAACAGAGCAGTGTGAAATTCTATAATATGTCACACATAAATTCATAATAATTGTGATACTTGAGAGGTATAACTGTGGTGTTTAATGTATTGCATGTTGTCACACAATTAAACAAATGATGCTACAACTGATCAAGTCTCAAGGCGTTTAATAGTTATATTACAACATACTTTTAAAATGTTGTGCAGCGACTGTTTGTCATGAAACTTTTTAAATTTTTAAACAAATTAAGTCGAATAATTTACGTATTTTACCTTTAAAAAATGTGTCTAACAAATTGTTGATTTAATAGGTAACTAAGAACAATTAATTAAAGTTATTGCATAATGAAATTTATATTATTTATAAGTCTAAATAAAAGCATAACCGTAAAATTATAATGGCACATCACATGCCAAGACCAAGGCAACGGCACCCAGCCCCAGGCCAAGCCAGGCCAAGGCAAGGGCCAAGCCCAGGCCAAGGGTCGCGTATATTAATCAATGATTAATAAAATCATTTATATCTAAAAGGTAAAACAGGTAGTGTTCACTGTTGCTTTTGTGGGGATTTAAATTAAGATAACCAAGATATGAATATGATCTGATACTGACTCCGGTGACGCGCTCTAGGTCTGACAGTGCCAGATCGGCCAAAACAGTCACATTTTGAACGGCGTAAAAACCACCTGTCGGAATCTGTCGGAACAACGAAATTTTCAACACTGAATAAATAAAACCTATAGATGTGAATAAACACAAAATCATTTCTGCCAATTTGTGCCAAAACTGTAAAACTTGCAAATGAATCATAGGTATGCCGTCAAATCGACAACAGTTCGCTTAATTTTGGTCAAATTGTAAAAAGAAAGCGACGCAAATAAACTTCAACTTACCGTCTACAAGAATCCCACAATGAATGACGTATACCATCGTTAAAAGCACGCGCAACGACGGGTTGAAACAAAACGCTACCAAGATGCCGAGTAAACGGCACAGCGTTTTTGCAACAGAAATGTTGCACGCGAAAACACAGCGCGAGCAGAATTCGTTGAAGTGCCTACCTATGTATACAACTGCAGTGGTGTCTGGTGATTTTACTAAATAACATATTTGCACTCTCAAGAAACCGACATATGCAGCAGAGCTTAGCCTAAATGCCAAGTAGGTCTACACCTAGTACAGGCATATACAAGCGATTGATTTTTCATGAAATTAGTCTGAAATGAGACAACAGAAAAATTGTATTGAGGATGGAACTTTTTAGTTTAAGTGCAGATGTACTCCAGATAGTTCTAGTTCTAGTTGTTTCCAGCACTCGGCAACGTTCTATTAACTGACTAGTCTGTATATATTGTGGTTACAGTGATCTTATCACTTATGAGGTCTCATTCAACTAGTCAGCCTTTTTCAGAACATTATCGCCAAGCCGACCAGATAATATATATGACTGAACTTCTGAAGGCGAAGCATACTATAGTATACATACTATATATACTATACTATTACTATAGTATAGTACGCTTATTACTTATACAATATACGTTCAAACAAAAAGTAGATTTCTGATCGGATTATTATATTTATCTTCGCCGGCGATTATCAAACTGCAACAAACCGGCAGCAGCCGCAGCGCAGGTCATTCGTAATAAACACTAAAACTAAAACAGACAACACAGCTGACCACAGATTGCACGTATTCTACCTTGTTTTGTCTAAAATTCCGCTCGGGTTAGGCTCTACCATTCCGCCGGTGACACTAACATATACCAACAAACCTTATAATTCTTCTCTGTTATCGTGTGAAATATGCAGACATACAAGCAAGACCCTTCCCAGCTAACGCCGAAATTCATGTATTTATATGTAGCGTATCGTAATGTGGGGTGACGATGTTTTTCTTATAACGCCAGTTCTGATTGGTTGGTCCTGGGTCAACGACAGCACTGCACTTCGCCACCTCACCATTTTTGGCAGCTGTAAATATCCTGTTTTGAGGACTATTGTTCACAGAAGTGCTCACCATAATGCAGTGCACAAAGCACAGTACGTGTTAAACTCTAGACTCTACAGAAACGGCTTCTGTGAGTCTGTTGGACCAACCCAATCAAAACGTTTGTTTCGGCGAAAGATCTATTTATAGCACTTTTCCAATGACGCAACCGATACCGTCAGCGGTGACGCAGTCGCACACGTGGAGCCAAATCACACATAAAACTATGACTTGTTTTGTATTATAAACTTTATAGAGTCACGACATTTATTTATTCTACTCGATGTACTATTTAACTTATTTGGTCGTAATGTTGTATGTTTTGAAGTATGATAATGGAATGAGATATTTATATTATTATTACTTTTATTATACCACAATTACTTGAAAACTTTCTTCCACAAATTGTCATGGAGAAAATCAACACCCACTCATATCAAGGCTTTGTAAATTAGTCAACAAATATATCATAAGTAAATATGACACAGAATGTAATATTAGTATAACTGCTACATCTGCAAACAGAATGTATGCCAGCTGAAATAATTCTAAATGTATGGTATATATGCCCTTGTAATCATTATCATGATCAACTGTGTTAATTAAAACTACGTAATATTATATTATACTGACTATCACTTGGCAATACCACCAGTATGTATATATATATATATATGTATGTACATGTATGTATGCATAAATATTACCAACCCACATATTATCAAAACAATCAGCCTTGGAGTTCCTCACAATACAGCCTGCAAATGATAAATCTGGAGCTAATGTATTATTTTTCATATCTAGATCTTAATAGTACCTTTACTATTATTTTATTTATATTTTATTTACTTTTGTAATCATTATATAATAATGATAATTATTTTGATTTACATTTTATTAACACTTATTCATATGCCAAAAGAATTGTATTCACACAATGTGTAGTAGTAGTAGTATAAGTTTTTGTTAGTACTACCGCACCGTTATATCTGTTGACACAAATTGCAACACATAATTTTTATATGTGTACACTGTCGTCAAACAGCACCACTAATGACCACTGCACCATATGCAGTCATATGGAGGGTTGCATGATAGTGATCTCTCAGGTCTTAGTGCGGGCCTCCCTGGATCATCAAGACCATGTAAAATGTGTACAAACTGTCATTTAACTCTGTATGTACGTATGATGACCTAAACAGATAAACTTCACTTAACTTTTTTTTTAAATTACCCTTGTATACAGGGGCTCTACACCACACACGTCACCACTGCACGTGTCGTCACTCACCTGTACACAGGGGCTCTACACCACACACGTCACCATTGCACGTGTCGTCACTCACTTGAGAAAATTGCTATAAATTTACAGTTATTAGTCATAGCCTAATCTATGTTTTATATGGATGTAATATTCCAAAATAAAGTTATTGAAATTATAATATGCGCTGTTTATGTTTGGGCTATTTGGGAAGTAGAAGTAATTATCTGAATACACAATACTGTTCAGCTACTTGTGAGAATGGTGGAATGGATGATTTATTTCCACAGTCAACTTGTACATGTGTTTATAACAATATTTTATATTTGTGGAAATGGAGGCAGTTGAAGTGTAATACTTATTAAACACTGTCCCCATTCCAGTTAATACATGCAATACAGTAATAATTAATACATTGACAAAAATAAGAGATACAAAAAACAGTCTTTGTACAACACTGTTAGTAGATCTGTCTAAATTTGTGTCATTAATTAATACAAACATAAAAATTACACAATTACCACGATATAATTACAGTAATAATGTATACTTCTCATATAGTTTATTTCTATATAACTTCTTAAAGGTAGTAATATTGTTAGAAGCCTTTATTTTATCATCTAACATGTTCCATAATTTAACACCATGTATTGTTATGCAATTAGCTTTTATTTTTTTTATTTTTTTACTTTGGCGGGTGGTATAGGCTGAGTCCAAGCTTAACTTGAACATATTTTGTAGATTTACAGGTAAGCATCTCTTGTGAGCCTTATACATTACCCTAGCAGTTTCCAGTTCAATCAAATCAAATACCTTTAATACACGCAGTTCCAGAAATAGCACATTTGAATGATGTAGGTAACTCACATTGCACACAAATCTTACTGCCTTTATTTGTAACATGTAGATATCATTAATATTACTCTTGTACGTGTTACCCCACACTTCACAACAGTATGTTATATATGGACGAAATAGTTAACAGTACAATATCATGCAGGAGGTTATATCTAACAAATGTCTTGCTTTGTACATAATTCCAAAACTTATTAAATAACTTTGCTTTTGTCATTGCTATATGGTCTTTCCAGTTGAGTTTGTTATCTATTAACACACCTAGAATTTTTTTATACACCATGTCGATCTTTGTTTTATTAATGCTTATTTCTATATTAATTTTTTTATTGCAATTACTAAAGTAAAGTAGTTTTGGATAGATTTAGAGATACTTTATTAACTGCAAATCATGCGTTCAGTTTATCCAGTTCACTACTTATATTTTTCCTTAGTTGAACAGGATAACTTCCAGAACAGAAAATATTTGTGTCATCTGCAAAGAGAATATTGTTGAAGTATTGCAAATATCATTGATATTCAGTATAACTAATTTAGGCCCTAAGATTGAGCCTTGTGGTACACCACAGATGACTTTTAATAAGTCAGAATCACAGTTATCAAATGTAACATATTGTAATTGGTTTTTAAGATAACTTGCCAGTCATTCGCAACACCTCTTATTCCATAATGATTTAACTTTGATATTAGCAATTCATGATCGTGTGTGTTAAAAGCCTTTTTAAGTTAAAATTACTGTAACATTGGTTAAAATGCTTTGTGCATGTGCAAAGCACTAAAACCTTTTAAAGAATATTTTGATTTTCACAAAATATTTTTAAATTGTTATAGCCATTAATTGTTTCTATGACATTGGAACTGTCCAAAATGTGTGTTTGGAGCCTACGCAGATAATACATTTTGCCGTCCAACAAAAAATGTCTTCGGATCAAAAATAATGGTAACTTCCATTATCGTGCTCGAAACGTGCGCAGGATAAAGGGTTTATTGATATAATATTTCCTATGAAAATCGTCACACATTTTAAAGTAATTGGATACATATCTTATACTATACATGTAATACAAGACGTTGCGAAATTAATGTGTGATCGTTAGATAAGTGTGTTTGATCAATGTAATCGCATGGTTGGGCGATAATATACCGTTCTGGCGTTCAGATACTACCCAGATAAGAAGCCGAGAAAACGTGTTGCAGACATGACCGCAGCATCGCCTATTTGACATGACCTTTGACATAAAGGAAACGCGTGCTCGATCTCGTTCAAAATTATTCAAACATTAGATTTTTATGTTCTAAGTTCTGTCCTAGCTGTTTTAACTTCTGGGGCTGGGCTAGGCAGCCTGGGCTGGGGACTGTTTCACTAGTCTTAAGTCTAATAAAAAAAAATAAACAAATCCATCCTAAAACAATCTTACATAAATTTAAGGAGTATCTTCAAAACGTGTTTCACTAATGTCATCACTAAATTAATCATAATTTAAGGCAAAAAGCCATATTTCCATAATTAAAATCTACACATTTGACAACATTTTGTAAAACAGATTGAACAGTTGACAAAAACTGTTTGAAAATATGTCCCACTAAACACTTTTCAACAACATGACCTGTTGTTCACAGTGCAAAGAACAAAAATGAAATCTTATGGAAGTTGTGGGTATATCACATAACATATTTTTAACGAGTAACGTTCTGACTTCTAAGACTAACTACTTAGGATGAATGTTTTTATTAAAAGCAGTATGTTTACATTTGCTTGCCATCATGAACTTGCCATGCCATGCCATCTCACAGTGCCTAGGTCATCTAGGCTAGCAATCAAGGGTCAGTCTTATTATTTAATCCTTTTTAAGATGAAGCTCCTAACTGAGACTACAGTGTCCTGTATCAAGATGTTATGAGTATGGTCCATTTATTCATATCTGCCGTGATGACCGTATGTTTTGGGACACCTTAAAAAAAATTTTAAATTTTTTTTTGTGTTGGGACACTTGTAAATGTAAATAATTGTTGTCCTATGTATTGGGACACCAATTTGTATTTCTGACGAGCGTGTACCCACTTTGTTCCCTGATGCAGACGTGTAATTAACAAACAGTGTATTAATAAAACGTTTTACAATTGCAGCTGCTCTGACATAAACAAAAAAAACTTGGGTGATGTAAATTACTGTAGCACCAGCAACGATGTGTCGCCTTCTCTCCACCTACCAGCTGTGGCCTTTATACATTTAGGAAGTGTCATCAAATGCATCTAAAATCCTAGTTGCAGTCCCCAATGTTTGTCTGTAATATACAAAACTGTGTGATCTCTCGACTGTCTGCATTGTTGTTTCACATATAGTTGATGTTTTAATCTGCACACAGCTGTGTATGGTCATCCACCAAGACATTAGTTACTAACAGTGTAATGGACGACACCATGTTAATACCAGAGGTAGTTCAATGGGGATTACATGATGTTTTATTGCATTTTTGTAAGTTTATCTTCTATAATTTAATAACAAATGCGTTTCTATATGTGACCGAGATGGGGGTGGGAGTTTATGCGGATATGGGCAGCACTGTGGTCAAATATGGTACAACCTGACACTCAGAAAATAGTCTTTGTGGGAAACCAGTGCCAGACAGACTAAACATTTGACATGGCTGAGGATGTGTGTTACACTTCTTCTTTCCCTTTTTCGACAATTGTATACATCTATAAATTAATAGTTAGCTACTTTATTGTCTGTTGTTGTTAAAATAAAGTTTGATAAATAATAAGCTACTTTATTATGGATGTTGTTGAAATAAAAGTATCATTAATTCATTAAAAAAATGTAGTCCTACATATAACATTTGTTTCACGGGATATAAAGCCATTCAGCCACTCAAAAATAGATAGTAGCAGGGTAATAGACGAGGTAACCATGGTGAAGTTAAAAAGCCAGGTCAACACCCACGGTAATAAAACGGGGACAACATGTCATCAGGATTTGTTTGGATCCTTAAGTTTTGGGGCAGTAAATCTGAGAATTATTTTTGTGCAACGTATGTTTTGGGACGGCTGATAATTGAATAATTTTTAAGTGTCCCAATCAATACATATGGTCATTAAGATAGTCACAAATCTATTTAAAAATGTGACAACTGACACACAGTGAGCAGGGACAGTCTAGGTTGCACCTTTGATGGCTTTGTCCGCACACTAAACCTAACCATGGGGAACAACATAGCTGACAATGAAATGCTAAAAAACCGGTTATTCAAATGATTTGCATTACATTTGCTATTGTGTCAAAAAGTTATGTAATTACTCAGCCATAGGCTGCAACTGCAAGCAACAGGGAAATTGGTATTATGGTGCAAATAAGGAATAATATGTGCTGGTCGAATAGTCAATGAGTACCATAAAACTGCCATTATTCTTGTATATTATATATTATGTTAGATATAATTTAGTGAAAATACATGTATGTTACAAATGTATGAATGATGTTTTGTTTGAATATTTATTTGAACAGTTGCAATTGTTTTTATAGGGGCAACCCTAAAGCGAAGGCCAGAACATGTTGACACCTGCGTTTGAATTAAGTCAAGATGAAGATTTCATTACAATTGTAATAAAGGCTCCATTTGCCAAGGTAACAATACATTTTTATCGTACATTCATTCATTAACTCACTTATGTCGGCCACTGGGGTTGAACATTAGTGGCTTCAATCATCCATCTTCAGATCCCTCTGTCTGTCATTGTCATCTTCAGCTCCTCCGTCTCTAGACCCACATCTTCCTTTAAGCAGTCGATGTAAGTTGCTGCTGGTCTTCCTGCCTTGGTTCTTCGATGTGTCGGTTGCCACAAGATGGTCTTAGATGTCATTTCATCCTTATGTCTGTAGCAGTGTCCGGCAAATCTCAGTCGTCTTCTTCTTATTTTATCAGTGACTTTACATAATCCAGTGTATAGTTCTATGTTTGTCAAATCCTGTTGCCAGTGGATGGAATAATAGAAGGAATTAGAGCAAAGCATCTTCCTCGTCGTACATACATAATTTTTACACGTTGTATGTATCTGTGATCATCTCATACTATTTGACAGCCACTCACAGTCATTGACATATCAAGCAATACAACCTCTAAATAAAGTAACTGTGTTAAATGTTAACACTTCTCATTTCATTTATCAATCAGGTTGATAGATGTTCAGATCTGCTGTGGTAGAAAGTCAAATTGCTGTACTGTTGCATGGTTTTTCTTCTCAGATCTCTGAAACAGAAATCTTTATTGAAGACTGCGAGTTCAAATTTTATTCCAAGCCTTACTATCTGAGGTATGTTTTATGATTACTCTGAGTCTTCCTTGCAATACTTATAAATATATATTTAATAATTAATGATTAATAATTACCTGTGCTTGTACTGGATTCAGTACTCATAAACATAACTGATAACTTGGTTTTAAAATTGATGTTTTGAGTGAATATGTTACGTGTGCCTGCATGCACATACACTCACCTACCTGCACACATGCGCATACACACACATACACGCACCTACACGCACACATGTGCATACACACACACATACACACACCTACACGAACGCATGCGCACACACACATACACACACATACACTCACCTACACGCACGCATGCGCATACACACACATGCACTCACCTACATGCATGCATGCATGCATGCATACACACACACATACACATAGACATGTTAGTTAGGTTAATATCTGTTGATTTACGTTACAAACATATATTTCAGATCTTACTAAGATATTGGACATATATTTCATTAAGAAAAATGAGCTAAATCTAAATTTTTTAGAACAGTTCCAAAAAAATTCCTTGTAAACATAATAACAATTTCCACCACCAGAACAATTTCCAGTGAACAGTATTTTGTGTAATATGTATAATATCTTATAATTTTGCAGTGCCTCCTGTTTGAAAAAACCAGGTGAGCAATAAATTGCTCACCTAATTATGTCAAATAATTTAGCGCAAGCGATCTATTAGTTTTGAGATTGACCAATCCTTTTGTTTTGATGTGCCTCTGAGCTTGGTTTCCAAGGATTTAGGTGCAATAGAAGTTATGTTATTATTATTACTAATTCGATGGGGCCAATTCGCGACATCAAGCGTTGGCACAGATTGAAAAGTTGCATGCTGATAAAACATTTGAGACAGGAAGTTGTGGCAATGATGTTACAGAAAATGACAGCAGTGTAACGACGCTGGTGGTTAAGTTGTTTTGTTTATGGGACGGAATCTAGCTGTTGCCAGTGTCGGCACTGCGGCTCCCGCCGTCCAACCCTGACCCGAGCAGAGATTGCGTGTTATGGCTAGGGCCACAATGTAGGCCTCTGCTGCAGCAGCCACGACACGGTTTCGATTTCACCACTACCCGGTGCGAAAAGTTGCAGCTGATTAATGATCTATGACTGTCAAATGACGGCCTGCGAAAAGAATCCCGTTGAGCAATAAGCAAACTCCAAGTCATTGCTCTGGAAACGTCGGCAACTGCTCACCAGCACTAATTTACATGACAAGAACACACTTTCTTTCAAACAAATGGGTGTATATTTTGCTACTAGAGGGCATCACATGCAACAGGTCTCGTGACGCGAGCGATAATGGCAATTAGCACAAGCGATAAATCGCTCCCTAAATGAGCGATTAGCGCGAGCGGTAGGGAGCGAGAGCAATCGCTCGCCTAAAAAATAATGCACTGATTTTGTCCTAAATACATACCGGTAATTCATTTTGCATTGGCTCGAGCCCACCACCCACACTCACCGAAATATGGCTTGGCAATTTTGAGTGATCCAGAGTGGCTTCTAAAACAGCCGATATCCACCGGATTCAACAGATTTGCCACCATGTTGCCAACTTTTGATATCCACACAATAGCGTTAGTGCACATGGACATGTTTTACCTGATAGATGGCACCACTGTATAAATTTATTTTCCTCACGATATCTGGTGACACAAGCCCACCACCCACATGTAACGCTTTACATTTTTGTGTCCATTGCAAATTTATGCAACTGCCCTTTATTGCAGAAGATGTCACCAAAGCCTCAAAGGCATCTGTTAAATTAATTTTCCATTCTTTCTAGACTGAACCTTCCTGGCAACATTGTAGAGGATGGCCGAGAAACAGCAGACTACACGGCAGAGACAGGTGAAGATATATTCATGTGTACAACGTGTGCGAACTACAGTGATCCATCATTTGAGAATGTAGATAACTGGAACACTATCAATGATTGTCATTTGAAATAAGAATGCAGCATATGTTCCTTGACTTGATTGACATTCTGGGGTCTTGGTCAGTCATCTTGGTATATGATGTTTGACACGGCAGTTACTTCTAAAGAAATGTTGTATCGTCCGAATATTTCAACTGACTCATTTGGTCTTCATCCATGGGTGGATAGATTGAGATATACCTGGTATAGATAGAACACTGTGTTTCTTCTTGCCAGTATAAATAGCCAATGTTGTTTGAGAAAATTATAATTGCGATGACAATGCCCAATACCTATACCACCTGATTATTACATCTGTCAAAACTGCCAGCAAGTAACAACATTGACTGAAATAAATTATAATTTCAATGTGTTACAATTGGAGTTAAAACAAATGTCTCAAAGCTAGTGCATGATTAAACATGTTCCTAAAGTTTACAGCACAATAGAAAAAATCAGTTTAAATAAATAATAAGTACCTGGCAGAAGAGAGTGGTGGATATTTGTATACGAATGGTCTGCATACATTAATTGCAGCATGGCTGAATGCTTCCCAGAGAAGTCCTGAGGACTGGATACTGCGCTATATAAAAACTTGCTTTTACTTTTTATGTTGTGTCTCACACAGGTGTGTTCAGCGTACGAGTGGCCAAGGCTACTGCTGGTCAGTACTTTGATGGACTGGACATGTTGACCAAGCTGTTGGCACCAAGTGGACGTACATCCGCCGCTGTTCCACTTATAGAACCTCTTGGTGAGCGGATCATTCACGTTGGACTCGGGTTTAGCAGTCAACTTCATAATGGCATACAATTTTGATGCTTTCCAGTTTCCCTTGTTCCACGTGAAAGTGACTTGCATCTGTAGTACAAATGTTCATTATGAACAAATCTAGGTTTGCGGATGCTTGTGTGATAAAATATTAAATTTGTTATTCTGAGGAAATTTAATTGGTTTTAATTTTTGCGATAATAAAATTGTATTAAATTATAATTACTATGATAAATAATAGCTGTTATACATGATTTACTCTAATTGTTTGCCAACTTATAAATGATAAATCTTGAAATAAATATTAAATTAGAAGTAACACAAAGTGTTTCCAGTTAAAACTTGCATGGAGTGCTAGACTAATGAAAGGTCCTTGTCAGTGGTTGCTGCTGTCTACAATAATGTGCAGAAGCTCATGAAAACGGTATCTTTAACAGTACCATTTAATTGGGAAATATTAATTAAATCACTAAAAAAGGATTAATTAAATGATATTTAAATCCATCTGCAAGTATGAAAATTGATCCATGTTTGTTTCAGTCCTGTCTGTTAATGTTGTTGTTGTGAACTGCCCACAATGGCCACAAATATATGATTCCAATTGCACAGGCCAACTTGAGTTCTAAACATAGAAATATAATTTATCAAAAACTAATTACGTAGGAATGATGACCCTTTTATAGGTTTAATATTCTTTCAGATGGTGAGACGTGCGAGGATGGAGATGAAGACTTTGACTGGCAGATTGAGCAGTGTGCTTATGATGAGGAGGAGGACGTGTTGCTCAAAGGACCAACGTATGGCTTTGCCAACCAGAGGAGTGGCATACTTAAACGACTTCAGGTAGACGAGATGTCAGATTAGTTACTTTCAAACTGTAATTTATGTTCTGTGAGCTATTTTTATGATATTTCATGCTTGTGTCGCCACACCCTGATTGGCTACAACATTTGCTTGCCACTGTGAACTCGCCAAGAAGAGAGAGTCTGAGAATGTTATATGAAAGGTGCTAAAGGTAGAGCCATCTCACAGTGCCTAGGTCATCTAGGCTTGCAATCAAGGGTCGGTCTTACTAATTAATCCTTTTAAGATGAAGCTCCTGACTGAGACTACGGTGTCATATGTCAAGATGTTAAGAATATGGTCCATTTAGTCATACCTACAATATTTGGGACACTTTTAAATAGTATATTATCTTTCTGTGTTTTTTTAGAGATAATGTTACTTTATCATCAGAGATCCATACATAATTGTAAAGGTGGTGTTTATTTAGAGATGATGATACTTTACCAGACAGAGATCCCAGACATAATTGTAAAGGCAGCATTTATTTATAAATGGTGTTACTTTACCAGAGATCCCAGACATATATTTGTAAATGCAGTGTTTATTTGGAGATGGTATTACTTTACTACTAGAGATTCCACACATAATTGTAAAGGAGGTGTTTATTTAGAGATGGTATTACTTTACCACCAGAGATCCCAGACACAATTGTAAAGGTGGTGTTTATTTAGAGATGATGTTACTTTACTAGACAGAGATCCCAGACATAATTGTAAAGGCAGTGTTTATTTAGAGATGTTGTTACTGTACCACCAGAGATCCCATACAATTGTAAAGGTGGTGTTTATTTAGAGATGGTGTTACTGTACTAGACAGAGATCTTAGACATGATTGTAAAGGTGGTGTTTATTCAGATATGATGTTTCTTTACCAGACAGAGATCCCAGACATGATAGACCTGGCCGATGCAGACAGTGTACTGCCAAAGGATCGAAGAGAACTGAGACAGGCAGATGAACAGGAACACTTTGATGATGACTACTATGTGTAAGAATCTATATGTAAATAGGTTATGATGTCTTTTGTCAAGTCATAATCTTCTAAGGATTGTTATTCCTTTTCAGCCATGTTATATCTCTCGGTGTTTACAGCTTCCCAGAGAAGTTGAGATGCCAGGCAATAAGGTGTAAAGTGCTTTGAGCTGTGCTATGGACAAGATACTGCTCTATGTCAGAACTTATCTTTACCTTTCATGAATTACATCTCCCTATGCGACTCATCAAATCATAAATCATGTTCTTTGATGTTCAAGTCTGCAGTACATGGATAGTTTTCAAGTTCTACACACAGTCGGTTCAGTAAAATAATATAATCTTGTTAAAATTATTAAAAGAATTAATTTGATCATTAGATCTGGTAACTTGCAAAAGTGACTATCTATATTTTAGAGTACATAACGCATTTGTACAGACAAGGTAGTAAATCATGGTGGACACTTGGTAGGTTTTATATTTTACTAAATGGCAAAACAAGCAAAATTGAAATCCTGAAGCAGGTTTAAGTGCTGTTGAATGGGATGTATTTAATGATTTGCTGCTGTACTGTTGTTGCTGCAGCGCTGACCTGTATGAGAATGAGGCTGTTCAGTCACTTCTAGACTTCCGCCCATGGTGGGAGGACGTGTACAAGAAAGCCAAGTCTGGAGCATCACCAGAAGACGTTTGTAAGATCGTGCAACTTGGATTTGTGATGGCTTCGGGGGGAGTAAACATATGTATATACTTCAACTTTCTCCATTTCAAACTTGTCCTAATAGTATATGATGCTAGATTATTGTGTTGCTCTTATGAAATAACTTTGGAAAAAATATTTAAAAAATTTCTTCAGTATGCTTCAGATACAGTTTAAAGATTAATGTATGTTAGTTCATTTAGGCAAACCTATGACAATTTTATTTAAATGTGCAAAAAATGTGATTGTAGCTGAGTAATAGCCAACAATATTAGTATTTGCCAAAAAAATTAATTAATTTCAGTAACTTAATTAATTTCAGTAACTTATAACATAATATTTCTTGCTGAGTACCGACATAACATGTAATGTTATCGTTTGTTTTTCAGTGGTTTTTACTGCTGTGGAAAAGGAGAAGATGAGACAACTGCCACGCAAAGAATATATCCTTTTTATCAAGTCACTTTAAAATCTGAGTCCAGACAGTGATATTGATGATTGATCACATCAAATAAAAGCTGCCAAGCCAACAATATGGCAGATACGTAATATTGTTTACAATTTTAAATTAGAAAATGTTAATAATAATTGAAAAGTGAAATATGCTGAGTAGCTCTCACAAACTAACAAACAGTCAATGCAGTTAGCAAGCTGAAACACCTATTTAATGGAATGGTGAAGATATGTTATGCTTATAGATTACAAGGTTCATGTAGTTTCAAGAGAAGATTATAAAATTTATATTTGACCTCTGTGACCTGACCTTGACCTTACTGACATGTGCTGGACGAAAGAGACCAGTGTACAGCATTCCTCAGCCTAATAGACATCATATTTGCCTACGCGTACGATCACAGGACGACTGAGGGAGAGAACAACGTAACTGCCTGTTGTTTATTTATTTAAGTATTGTCAAAGGTGGGCCAAAGGAATCATAGAATACACCCCGATTTGAAATCCAACCCACACGAAAATCATGTGCACAGGAATGTGACCCACATTTCGTGCAGTGGTAACAAATTATTGTTGATTGGCAAATTTCTGTGCAATGAAAATTGACCCACCCCAAATCTCTAACACTTAAATTTTTTATCCACCCCCAAGTCTTGTCCACGGAAAACTGAGTCCACCCACCTCTGATTCTTCTTGCATCCACCCCCCCCACCCCGGATAAATTAATGATGCTCTCTAAACTCGTCGTAAAGTTCCTTGTACAGGTGTATTATTATATACTAATTCATCTGCATGATACTGGGTACTATTGGGTCCACCCTTTCTGTACATGTTTACTTACATCGGCTTCTGTATGAATGTAGCAACTTTTTTAGTAGGTGTCAATTCAGCCATCATTACTCAAAACTTCTTTCACATGATAGAAGTCGATACCCGTATAGTCTGTGATCAGATGCTCTCAGCTTAGTTCCTCAGAACTTGATGCATTCTTGCTTTGTGACTATAGGTTGAATCTGGTTG
Source organism: Escarpia spicata (assembly GCA_963995525.1). Classification (NCBI taxonomy): domain Eukaryota; kingdom Metazoa; phylum Annelida; class Polychaeta; order Sabellida; family Siboglinidae; genus Escarpia; species Escarpia spicata. Next base: position 13,064,528 of record OZ023205.1, on the reverse strand, counting down.
GACCATCCGCAAATTGTCTGCAACACTCTCCTGGCTGGAGGTAATAATGTCGGTTTCCTGTGGTAGTAACAATGAAAAAAATGTGGCATAAGTATATATTAAAAAGATATTTAACTTTATTTGTATTAGATATACCAGGTGTAGAAGTATGAATTGCATTTTAAAACATGGTTTATATATAAATATATACATCAGATGAACAGAATAGCAGTTTGTAAAAGAAGTTATAATTAAGTTAACAGTTACATAATTAAAACTGCTGTATTAATTGCCCTGTGATAAAAAAAACATGATTTCTGTTCACTGACTGTATTTAATCATGCACAGTCAAGAGAGGTTATGCGGTATGGTGTAAACAAAAATAAAATGGCTAAAAAATCTCGGCCGATCAATGACATGAGCAAATTTCTACAGTAAAACCTGTCCATGACGGTCATCGTCGGGACTGCGCAAAATTACTGTTATAGGTAGGTTGTCGTTATGGAGAGTTTCATGACTGACACTCACTAGGTGGAGCCACCATATTATAAATGTCCAAAAGAAACACGAGGGTGTGAACGAGCGCAAGGCAAGCGTTGGCCTAGATTTGCTCAGCGGATTATCAATACAATTTGAGCTACGGGCCATTGTAATATTTACCTAGGCTACGCCAAGTCACCCAGGTAAATATTACAGCAGCTGCAATAAGCTGGTGAAGTTACGCGTAACTCGATTGCAATTTGATAGTCCCGCGTACATGCGATGACACCATCGCGATGACGTTTTATTCAGCGATATTATGGATTCCCTTTGACCTGCCGCAAGCAGCAGGTTGACTATGAATGGTTCAGTCCAAATTAACTGACCGTTGTACGCAATAGACAGGTTACCGTTATGGACAGGTACTGGGCAATGCAAACTAATAGGAAGTCATTCAGGACTTTCAAAAGTGACTGTTATTTCCAGGTTAACATTATGGATAGGTGGCCGCTAAGACAGGTTTTACTGTATATTAAATAGTGTATTTTATTTAAATATTGGATAACAATTAATCTGTTAATTAAAACCCTGATAATCAAGAAACCCTGGCATCTGGGCATCATTTCATGGGGAAAAAATTTCCACTGACAACTTTTTAACCAGCTCCACGTTTCCCTGTTCTCCACAGCTCTCTGGGAGTCGGCGAACTCCAGTCCTGTCCACTCTTTGATGTTGTCTTCCCACCTCTTTTTATGTCTACCTCGTCTTCTCCCCCCACTCACGGTACCTTACAAGATGGTCTTTGTAAGGCAAAACACTGATAACCCCTGAGAAAACTTGTTAATCCAAACCCATACATTGGGGTCATACTGCGTGAAGTAGTAATGCAGGTGTTCAATATTATCTTGACATAAATTTTTTTGCAAAACACTGGAGCATTCATGCCAAGTGAGTGTGTCTAGCATGCCTTAATAATGTCTCGTTGGTGCTGTTCAATTATGTTGGATTATGATGCTTCATTGTCACTTTATATTTTTGCGTCACATTTAATATAATATATAATTTGCTGCATTATAGAAATGATTGCTAATTTTAAATGGTGCTCGTAATAAGCTCCCTGTGGCTTCCTGAGAATCTCATGAGTTACTGTGCAATTAATTACAGTCTTATGTGTACCCCGTAATTACTTTGTAACCAGATAAATTCATTCATATATACAGAGCTACAGTCGGCCTGAGGAGGTGGTCACTGCCTGCTATCGTCGCTGTCTCTCCTACCCCTTGTATCGCCACTGGAAGTTGACCGCCCGCGTCTTCAGAGACGTCCGACACATCTTCAGTGCTGGTCAGTTGAGAGAGACTGGCCATAGTACAGCAATGGTCAAAATTATTACCCTATAATATCTGTATAGTGTTTATATTCAGACACCTAATAAATAGTTACCCTATAATATCTCTATGTTTTCGCACACCTAAAATAATTGATTTTTTTTGGGTCCAAAAACATAGTCATTACATACTATATGTATGTATGTATTATGTATGTCATTGCGTACTGTACGTATGTCGTATGTATGTATGTATGTATGTAATTACGTACTGTATGTATGTATGTCATTGCGTACTGTACGTATGTATGTATGTAATTACGTACTGTATGTATGTCATTACATTATGTATGTATGTATGTCATTACATTATGTATGTATGTATGTCATTGCGTACTGTACGTATGTATGTATGTATGTCATTACGTACTGTATGTATGTATGTCATTACGTACTGTATGTATGTCATTACATTATGTATGTATGTATGTCATTACATTATGTATGTATGTATGTCATTACGTACTGTATGTATGTATGTCATTATGTACTGTATGTATGTCATTACGTACTGTATGTATGTATGTATGTCATTACGTACTGTATGTATGTATGTGTGTATGTATATATGTATGTATATCATTACGTACTGTATGTATGTCATTACATACTGTATGTATGTATGTCATTACGTACTGTATGTGTGTATGTATGTCATTACGTACTGTATGTATGTATGTATATCATTACGTACTGTATGTATGTCATTACGTACTGTATGTATGTATGTCATTACGTACTGTATGTATGTATGTGTGTATGTATATATGTATGTATATCATTACGTACTGTATGAATGTATGTATGTCATTACGTACTGTATGTGTGTATGTATGTCATTACGTACTGTATGTATGTATGTGTGTATGTATATATGTATGTATATCATTACGTACTGTATGTATGTCATTACATACTGTATGTATGTATGTCATTACGTACTGTATGTGTGTATGTATGTCATTACATACTGTATGTATGTATGTGTGTATGTATATATGTATGTATATCATTACGTACTGTATGTATGTCATTACATACTGTATGTATGTATGTCATTACGTACTGGATGTATGTATGTATGTCATTACGTACTGTATGTATGTATGTGTGTATGTATATATGTATGTATATCATTACGTACTGTATGTATGTCATTACATACTGTATGTATGTATGTCATTACGTACTGTATGTGTGTATGTATGTTATTACGCAAACACATAACACCCTAATTGCGAGGTGGCTGGTTTACCGAGGTGATCACAAAGCGAGGTTTAACTGTACATAGATTCGGCTTGTGATTATAATTTTTGCAATATTTTATGTACAGTTGAGTAACTTAAAAATAGATTGCTTCACAATAATTATTTTGAAACAATAATTAATTTAATTTGTTTTCATTCGTTTTGAATCAGGTCAACGATGCCTCCTGAAATGTCTGCTGGACATCCACTCACTCCTGATGGACGGCGACTGTAGATACATCCTTAATGACCTCTACATCACTGACTACTGCGTGTGGATCCAACAAGTCAGGTACAATACTCTAGATACATCCTTAATGACCTCTACATCACTGACTACTGTGTGTGGATCCAACAAGTCAGGTACAATACTCTAGATACATCCTTAATGACCTCTACATCACTGACTACTGCGTGTGGATCCAACAAGTCAGGTACAATACTCTAGATACATCTTTAATGACCTCTACATTACAGACTACTGCGTGTGGATCCAACAAGTCAGGTACAATACTCTAGATACATCCTTAATGACCTCTACATCACTGACTACTGCGTGTGGATCCAACAAGTCAGGTACAATACTCTAGATACATCCTTAATGACCTCTACATCACTGACTACTGCGTGTGGATCCAACAAGTCAGGTACAATACTCTAGATACATCCTTAATGACCTCTACATCACTGACTACTGCGTGTGGATCCAACAAGTCAGGTACAATACTCTAGATACATCTTTAATGACCTCTACATCACAGACTACTGCGTGTGGATCCAACAAGTCAGGTACAATACTCCAGATACATCTTCAATTACCTCTTACCCAACACGTCAGCTGTAGCAGATGACACTTGATGGGATAGCACAGTAACTAGAATCAGACTTGATCGAGGGGACTGGGGTCTCAATCCACCTGCTGCTGTTTTTAAACCTTTCAGGCGATGTTATAGCCATTCCCATTATGTTCATTTGACTGTATAAACGAATACTTGGTGGAGCATTGATTGGATCTCGTGAGATGTTGGCCTACCTGACTGCGCACAGAGGAAATATTCATGAGACTCACATTTTGGACATGTTTTGCACTGGTGATCTGTTATTTGTTAGCAACTTGACAATTACAGGTCACATTACACAATGCAAAAACAACCTTCCTCAAATGCATAAAATTGCTTCTCTGCCTTTTTTTGCAGTTAATTTAGATTCATATGACAAAGGGAAGGCAGATTTGCTCATTGGGTTATGGTGGGGGATTGGTGTTACTAGTACAATATCATTGTTACATTCATGTTACATCAGTGTTACGTATTGATCACTGTGTGTCATTTTCAGTGAAAAGAAGCTAAGTTCCTTGGCAAGAAGTCTGACAAAGGTAAAAGAGCATTACATTGTAGTTCATAATTTATTACACTAAGGTGTAGTTGTAATACAGGATCATGTCAGTGGTGTAATCAGTTCATATAATCTGTAAATAATCAGTAAAAGTCAATAATTAGTTTTGAATTTACAATAATCACTTGCTTTTTTGATAAATCTTTATAATATTATATTTTTAATGCCATTTTGCTATTGAAAGTAATGATGAAATTGAAAATCACAAAGAATTGTACTTTGTTGTATAACTTTGTTTCAGGTGAAGGTCATAAAGAGTGATGTTGACCTTGAATTGGAGCTACTGGAGCAAGCGGCCGAACTGGCTGTGGAGGAGCAAGAAGAAGCAGCCAATCAGATCACAGACAGAATGACGGCCATGACGGTTACACCAAGACCAAACACCAGTGGTTCGGAAAGCCAGAAAGATGCTGGTCGGACAAATGATGACAACATTGCCAGGCTTGCGGCAGAGTTACAAATTAATAATGGCAGTGATGAGACAGAAAAAAATGCTTCATGTGAAAGTAAGGACACAATCAGAGAGGAGGACAAACAGCAAAAAACAACCAAGTGTGTTGAGAAGGAACCCGTGGGAAAAGGCAGGGAAATCATTCAAGAATTACCTGGAAAAAATGACTGCTCCCTTGACATTGCGCAAAATATTGAGATCGCCTCAGACTTTGGGAAAACCCCCATTGTGTCATGTTCGTCAGAAGTTGCCAACATCGATTATGGTTCAGAAAAAGATAAGTCCCATGATGCAGTGGAATCAGGAGAGGAAGGCGGCGATGACAGTGGAGAAGAGTCGAGCTGCGAGTGCAGCTCAAGTCAATACAGCGATGACACGGACAGTGACAGCAGTGGTGGTAGTGCTACTGGCGACAGACTGGTATGTCAACAGGATGCTACTGGGGATAGATCGGTATGTCAACAGGACGCTACTGGGGACAGACCGGTATGTCAACAGGACGCTACTAAGGACAGACCAGTATGTCAACAGGACGCTACTGGGGACAGACCGGTATGTCAACAGGACAACACAGTCACTGGAAGAGAAGGTCAACAAGATTTGCCTTGTGCACAAATCAAGGATACGGCTTCATTAAATTTCTAATCTGGCCTACTTGTATAAATGTAATGTAAAAACTGCAATTGTTCCAGTTGACTATGGTCTTTGTTGGGGTAACAGCGTCAGTCAGTAGACCAGATTACTCAGGTGAAACAGCTTTGAGATCAGGCAAACTAAAAGCTAGTTTGCGCAGACAAAATATTTTTGCTGAGAATATATTTAAAATGGTTTAATGAGAAAAAATGTAGAAAGTTTATTAAAAATATGTTTCAACTTTCAATCGAGAACCCGGATTTTAATCCTGTGCTGCGGTGTCGAACCTTGGGCAAGTTCATTCACTTCTCGTTGCTCCAGTTCACTCGGCTGTATGCATGAGTACCTGGCTATAGACAGTGGTGGATATTTTTGTAGTCTTCGTGCAGTAACAGCAGCATGGCTGAATGCTTCCCTGAGAAGTTGAGATGATGTTTGATTTTATCAGGTCTGCCAGGGAGTAAAGCGTTTTGAGCATTCCTAAGAACAGGCTGGATACTGCGCTATATAAGAACTTACCTTTTATGTGGTATCAATTTATATGCGAGTGAAAATGAGCACTGACATTTAAGTGGTGATTAAAATGTCCAGTTGATGGCTTGCAACATATAAAGGCGTGACGTAGGTGTTTCTGATGCCGTTTGATAGGGACCGTCTTTGTATTGATTTTTTTTTTTTTATGTAGAATGTGACGAATGTTTTCCAACAGGTTGATGAGAGCGATATATTTGTGGACATCATTAAAAAAAGGTTGGCAATGAGAAAATAAATACTAATCTATCCGTGTAATGATTTGTAAAAGTAGTTTTGGCTATATGCGAGTTATTCTTACAGACAGCGCTGGGAAGATCATGACAGTTGAGTATAAAGTGACTGCATAGCTACTGGCCATGCACAGAAAGTTAGAATAGTTCATCATCTATATAGAAACATTTCAGTTGTACACATTAACATGGGCATTTCAGTTTTCTACTCATTAAAGACCAACAATTTTGGTTAATCTGAATGTTATGAGTAAACTGTAAGAGTTTGCACGTATGCCAAATTGCACTGGAAGTTGGAAAACACAGCATGCAGGCAGATGTACAGCTAATGACTAAAGACAGGGAAGAGCTGATAAAATGTGCCAGCGAACTGTAGACAAAGTATAACAAAACGGAATGGTCCCATTACCAAATCTTTATATACACTTCACATTTACGTACAAATTTTGTCCTACATGCAATAATCAGCAACTCAATTAAAAAATTACCCCTTATCTGACTGAAAATAAAAAAGTTCATACATCAGAGATGGTGCTGCATTGTAACAATTTAAACCAATCGCTGCCACTTGTCACTGGCTAAAAGTTAAATAATTGTCAACTAAACGCCTGAAATAATTGCCACATTTTTTTATTTACCATTGTTATGGTTATTCTCGCGGGTGAGAAAGCATGCCATACTTGGATACAATAATGTCCACACCGTTTTGTGATGCAAGAATTGTAGTACGTCCTGCAAGTGGCTTTATAACACCTTCTAGACATTCATTCACAACATTCCACCAACTATTTCTTGTATACAAAACAGACGATAGAATCTAGATTGTCCAATTAATAACTTCTCTGGTGGCCACGTCATCTGTGTTGCTTTTGTTTAGAAATATGTTGTACATGTGGATGAGGAAATAAATTTACTTATACTTAAAATATGCCCAGGATCACCTTCCAAATGTTACCCAAAGAATATATCTAAGATGAAAATGCTTAAGATCATCATGTGCTTATGCTGTGACAGATTTATCAAACACGTATTTCCAGGAAGACATCCTAAACCTGTAGTGATATTGATATCCCCTAGGTGGATTCTCCAAGTTACCAATTTATGTAGCAGGCTTTGAGTGTTTTAACTGTGAATGCTACTACGGGTACATCTCACATATAAGTTAAATACGTATACCCGGTACTTACGATACAATTTTTATCACCTTGAAAATTGTTGTTTACTCAACAAAAAACTTGTGTTTCTCATCTCAGTAGCAGATGTAGTTATGCAGTCATTGACTAGTAACAAAGACATACATATTTTTATGCAGGATCCATCAAGGGTGGAGATAAAAAACAACAAAAAGACAAGAAGAGGTAATAATTAATCTATGCATTTTGTAAGGCTTGAAAAATAACAGTTGGAATGCAGCCTTTGAATGCAAGTTTTGTAATTTTTGTTAATACCAAATCATTGTTTTGTTACCTTAAATATTTACCGACACTTGTGACACCAATACCTAGGATACAGAGGAGTGTTATTATACTCACGGTCAGACTGGAAGGCTGCAAAAACGCGTTTATATAACATCAGATGTAACATTTTCTCAATGGTATTGATGCTTAAAACAATTCAATGAAGCTGTGAAGCACATTTTTGTAACAACCGGTATGTAATTTGGCAGTTATACCACATGAAATATGAACATGACTTCACTTTGTACTGATTTCTCAGTCATATCCAAGTAGTAGAATTTTCAGTTGGACAGACAAATATGTGTGACCAATTTAGTAACACCTAGATCTTCTTTACAAACTAAGACAGTCACGTATATACTGTACATTAAGATACCGACCAACAAACACTATCACAAGATGACTGCAAACATTTCACCTGACACAATTTGACCTATTTATTTACCATTTTGACTTATTACCATTCCAAATTTTTAAAAACATGAAAGAATACCAACAGGTTTACAATTCAATCTTCTAAAATCCCCAGATGTTGTTTCAGTCCGTCTTCCTTCTGACAAACTGCTACCTTCTTCCGACGACCCGTGACCTACTTCCGACGACCTGTGATCTACTTGCGATCGCCAAGGATACGGAGGATGTGGAGGAAGAGGTTGATGATGTCGAGATAGAGGTTGATGGCAGCGTGGATGTACTCCTCTGGAGAGACCTTGTGCATCACCATGTGGGTGTCGTAAATGATGAAGAGGGAAAAGAGGGCAGCGCCGGCGATCGCAATTGCAAGGTCCATCGTCGAACTCGGGAAGAAAACCTGAAAGCAAACAACACATGTATAGCCACAACTACCAACGGAAATGAAGGGAGCGAAAAAGAGTGTGCTGCTGAATAGACAAAGCAATAGATCTAGACCACAATGTATGCATATGTGTGCATCTGTACGTGTAGGTTTGGCGCATACAACATGTGTAGATTTGGTGCATACAACAGGGCGTGTTTCAAATTTACAGAAGAATTGGCCATACTAAAGTAAATTTTTTCTTGTTTTTCTCACACAAGTACACAATGTAATGACAACCTAACAGTAGTCATTGTACAAGTATTTTTATGTTAACATAGAAATTAAACTGATGGCTATACCGATTTTTAAGAAAACCATGGCGATTCTGTTCGATGTTTGCATATGTCAACCTTTGATATAGGTATATTACAGGTATGTAGCCCGACAGATGATGAAACTCAACTGGAATCAGAATGCTAATAGGTCAACCAACTAATAGATTTCATACCAAATTTAAAGTAAACAAAATTATATTTAAAACAACAAAAAATGGCATGTCTGAAAAGTTATTTTCTTTTCTTGTAATTTGTGAAGTTATAACTATCTGATTCGAGATGTTTGCGAACCTGCATGAAGCCAGCCAGAATGAGGATCCACAGCACAGAAAACAACCTGAAAACACATAGAATCAGAGCCATAAATAAACACGCTTACTGTGACATCTACCTAAGTTACAACATACAATCAAACATAATTTTATGGTAATATGGTTTTCTCTACAACTATGTCTACCGTGAAAACTTATTTCCATAGTATATATAGTATATATACCACGAAATAGTCATTTATTATTTTATCAATCAGTTTTAATTGTTTGCTATATCAAACATGAAATAGAATAACTGGGTAATGATTCCTATTGGATCTATTGTTTACCCACATTAAACTTGTTTGGGTGGGATGCAATCCAAATGGTAAAATAATATCTTCATCAGGTGTTTAAAATGTATGAGAGCATGACAGTTCAATTAATATAGATGAAAATGCCCTGAAATGCAGTCAAGTAAAGATGGGAAAGGGGGAGTATACATGGGTCCACTCACCCTGCCCCCCATGAACTGAAGTCTCTCTTGCTCTGAAGGGCATAGGTTGTCAGTGCGAAGGTTACAGCACAAGTCAAGGCAAATGCTTCGAGGACTACTTGAACTTTGTAGAACGTCACTATAAACACAAACAGACGGCCAAACTGAAAGCACGTACAATAAAAACACAGTATGATTGTTTTACAAAATAACAAACAACTTAATAAAAAATCAAATTCATAAATAAACCGTCTAATTGACATAATCTGTGTTAGACAGTGATACGATTATTGTGTTAGTTTATTGACAAATATTTATTTAGACAAATGCCTATATCCTAAAAAACAGAATTTGTGGTCTACTGTTTTCAACAGAAAACAAGTATTTTGAGGATTCAATTTTATCCTAATATACTGGGCACACACATATTTATTTAGACATATGTCTGCATCCTAAACAAAACCAGACACTGTGTTCTACTGTTTTCAATAGAAAATGAGTATTTTGGAGATTGAATCTTATCATAACATACTGAGCACACAGCTCTTTCAGAGCACACCGACTGACTGATGATCTCGGCACATTTATGTACAAGTCTATACAACACTGGTTCCACGGGGGAAGAGGGTTAATACCTGTTCCCTAAGCATCATACAATATGACAGTACTGAGCCAAGACAGCCAACTAAGAATGGGGTGTGATGATTACAGCAAGAAGGGTGAAGAAATTTTCACGGTTGGTATAATTCTGTATCTACGGTAGCGCAGGAAGTGCACAGGTCTCAAGTTAACGACATCTGTTGAAGTTTTGTAGTACACCAAAGGTCTGAGAGTATCGTTTACACTGTCCATGCTTTCTACTGACGAGAAACAAATGACACGTACCTACAGTTCCAACAAGGAAGGATTCACAGATGGTCTACAAAGAAATGGGAGGTAGCGTTATAAGTATTATAAGGAACCAGAACCCAAATCAGTATCCTCTGACTAATGACTTGAGTGATAAGCCATTAAGTAAGCAGACAAGGATTATGCTAGGTATACATGTTTTGTTCTTACTTTTGGTTTTTAACCTTTAGATAAATCAGGTGTGAACAGGGCTGCGTTAACAAAATTACAAATTCACAGATCTTGAAAATATGTTGTGATCATTCTCAAGGTCTGCTTGAGGCAGAATGATCAAACAGGATATCTCTCTACAATTTATCTGAATTTAGAGGACATAATGTCTCTCACTGTTATGTGTACTAATTTATTCCCAATAACAGGCCACCATTTTATAAAACAAATCGATACCACATTATGTGATAGCCTTACACAACATCTTATAGGTTCAAAATCTTATAATTTAATCATAAAATCAAGTTATATAATATATATATACATACATGTATAAATATATAAATAAAAAAACAATACACACAGTAGAAACTTTATTTTAACATACTGAAGGTGTCTATTTTGTAACGTGTTTCAATGATCCATGTTTTGATCGAATATAATTTACAATGCATGTGAATAGGAGCTACAGACCTCTGTTCTAATCATATGCCCATCACATGATCCAGAGAACACCCAACACTGGGTTCACACGTATAGGAAATTGTCAACATCTGCTCGCAAATATACTGAATAGCAAGGTCGCTATTCATAAACAGGTAAGGGTGAAATAATGTAAAAAATGGTGGTTCATACAACACATTTGGACTGTCAAGGTGTTAGAATATGTAGTTTGTACGATAACATAATTTTAGATTAAAAACAATCAGACAGGTGTGTTGTAGGCAACTTGTTGATGCTCTGCTGTACTTGGGGTTAATCACAAATGTCAATATTTGTGTGTTCATACATAGCATATGAACAGGGGGGACTACAACTGTACTTAGTACTACTACTGCACTTAATACTATAACTGTACTTTGTATTATAACTGTACTTAGTACTATAATTGTACTTACAAACAATGCGAGAAGGATGTAATTGGTTGGCGTCTCTCGACTCTTCACCATCAGGGCAAAGATGAGCACAAACGACAGAATTGCAGACACAAGCAGCAATGATTGGCTGCGGGATAAAGCACCAGGGAGATCAATGGAATTATTTTGTTATTCATTGTACATATAAACCATACTAACAAACACTTTATCCTGTATTATCGGTATTCATTTTTAATAAACTTCTTTAAAATTCTGTTATGAATTTAGTAAGCAATACACAGATCTATAATTACAATTCGTAGAACTGTAAAGAATGCCAAAAAAACACATGCTAAGCCATAAGACCTTTCGCAAGAATATCTTATTGATTTGTAACAGTATTCTGTTATTTCAAGGATACTCTTTGTTTTACCAGAATACTAGGTTACATACTAGGAACACATTTGGAATAACAAAGCTTTTGTGGATTCTCTTTTCAGCCTGTATGTGTCGGAGGGTTGCTGTTTCTCACTTTAAAAATTAACACCCGTTGCTATCATCCACACTATCTTATGCTTTGGTACAATCCATCTACTCTCACAATGTTTTATAATAACTTATAATAACTTTAAAAAACCATGCTCAGTAGTGTTTACAATCTACTAAAATTGTTTTACTTTAACCAACCACCAAAATATGTATACATTATTGCTCTCTCTTCTTTCTCTTTGGCCATCAAACATCACTGCAAGACTGGCCACTTACTTGGTACTAGAAAACACTGCAAGACAAATGCAAATGTTACAACTAAACGTTAAACTTGGGCTGATGGCCTAGCATATGAACCCAATACCTCCAGGTCACAAGGCAAGCACCAATCCAAGGTGCCCCATGCCAATATATTTAATTAAACCAACGTTTATTTTATTTCTTAACATGCATATTATCAGATCACCAGGCTAAGTTACCTCTTTTGGACAAAGTCTTTGACTGGTTCACAGAGCATGAAGAAAGCACCAACAAGTGTGGTGAAGAGAAGCTGGGCAGAGAGGATGCCGTAGACCTTACGCAGGAAGCCTGGCAACACAAACACAACCTCTCAATTAACAACATCAGTAACCACATTCGTAATTACAGCCTTTACAGGGCACAGGCCCAATCCCAAATTCACAAATTCATTTCGGTAATGTAGTACTGAAAGTAAAACTGCCCTTTTACAATTTAGGAACTTTGTGAAGTTTGTAAGTGTTCAATGATATCATTTAGTGAATCGTGGGTTTAAAATAATTGTTTGCTGATCTATTTAGTGACAATATTGATGGTTGCAGAGGCATACCCAGGATTGATACGTTGGGATGTTTCCATACGGGTATCACTGTAAAGCTGGATGATGCATGACATCATTCACTGTACACTGCAATACAGTACGGGATTTCTTGGGGAGTTTCCAGGCTACGAGAAACCACCTGGATATGCCCCTGCATATATTCAGCCAAAATTTAGAAACTTGATTCAAAATCATTTAAATGTTGTGTGTTAAAAAAAGCAAGTGACCACCAAATTGCACGAAACCTTCTAAAATTACAAAATAACAAGAAACCATATTTATCATGACATATACAGATGTTGGATTTGAGAAGTTAAATTAACATCAGGAATCAGGATATATATATCTCATATACAACTTTCTAAAGGTAAGTAGTTTGCTGTCAGATGCTTAAACATTGAGCAATTAAAACATTCTTACTACCGGGTACCTAAAGCACATCGCAAGAAAGTCATACCCATATTATTTTCATTATTGCACATTTATGTAAATGTAATGTAAATTGGTACATTAGTTGACTTTATGTACTCACCCATGCGAACGTAAACAGCCGAGCTGGCAACATTTGAACCATATGCAAAATCGTCGACAATCGAATGTTTCTCAGACTCGTCAGGCATTGCCTGACCAAATAATGTTGTCATGGTTATTTGTTGAGTGTCGTTCACACAGAATGGGTCTTATATTCTGGAACATGTGAAAACATTCAGATTTCAGACATCAAAGTTGATCGATCCACTGTGTTATATTGTCTTAAGTGACACTGAAAAAAAATATACTACTACTGATACAGTCAGCAATGGGGGAGGTCACTCTCTGAAAATAGTGCCACAGTTCAAACTGGAGTTACAAATATAATCTTAATCTTGGCTGTTCACCATTTTCTTTGCACATGTTGACTCATGCCATTCATGCTTTTTGTACTCAAATCATCTAAGGATGCAACACACACACACACACAAACGCATGCTCGCACGCACACACCACAAACACACATACACAAACGCATCCATGTATGCACGTACAGACACACATCACAAGCACACAAATGCACGTACACACACACAAACGCATGCACGCCCACACACACACACCACACACACATACCACTCACACCACACACATACACACCACATGCACGCATGCACGCGCACACCCTGTATCCGAATATCACATAAATTCATAAGAATTAAAGAAATCTGGTATTCTGCCTGCCATTACACAGAACACACAGAGCAGAAACACGCAGGACTGTCAATAATCATCTGTGTTACACCTTTTCAGAAAACCATACAAGAAATATGGAATTATAGCTCAAATAAGTCCACAAACCCAATTAATGTAGTTTGATATAAACAACTAAAGGGATGGTTATTGGCAGAGAAATTGGCAGAACACTATCAGCTACTCAAACACTCATGATCAAAGGAGAATAGAAAGATATCTGAAAAATGGCTGAGACACTGGCAGTTTCTAGGTCTAAGCAAAAAGTTCAAGTAAATTAGCAGCATGCTCTCTAGGACTGCCAAGTTTAGAAAAGGAAAGGTGTCCCCGCAAAATATTCCTTGTTGACTTTCAGAGATTAAAGCCATTACATCTATCGCATGTAGGGATTCAAAGGTCCAGTGATTGTATTCACTGCGTCTGTTCCAAGCATGCACATGGATAAGGAGTTAATTGTTTTGAAAGCCACCAGGAGAAAAAAGCAGAAAGTCCAGCTTGCTACAAATTAGGAGACCGTGTTCTGGTAGCCCAGAAATTCCTATGATGTTCACCCATCTACTATTTACTTCAACCCATTAGACCTCATAGGGGTGGATCAACTTGTACTTTCACCTTGTCAGATCATCAAGACTAACATTTGGAAGTAAAACATGAGATCTTTGAGAATTACTACAAACAGGACAGGTCACAACACTGTGTTTGATTCAGCTTTATGTAATCACATGTCTGATAGACAAATTATGAATTTCATCTTCAGTTATTGCTATGTTAAAGTAATCACAATTTGCATAAAGAAAGTGATTGAGATCATGTAAACCAACAGCCCAACCAAGTAGAGACAGTTTAAAAATAATGGTTTGTTTTATTTACCTTGTCATTTATGTTGCATCTGTCACAATTGCTGCCAGGCCAGTAAAACATAGTTTTTTTGTCCTCTAGAGTTGAATCTATGGAACTCAGTACCCCATGAGAGATATTCTGAGTTAGGTGTGAGGTTTTCAACAGGCCCAGACAATTAATTAATTTCTCTGTGGGGAAAACTAATGTGGGTGGAACTTTCCCAAACAGATTTTAAAAAAGGAACAACATTTTGTAATGTCATCACTATATGCATTCAACCATTTCAATGGAAAACCTAATACTTCTATTTATGCCTGGTCAGTACCATCACAATACACTTCTACAAGAAAAAATAATTACCATAGTATAATTTTTTGCTGGACACATAGATGTATAAGTGTGACTTCGCTCATACTCAAATCATAACAAATGTGATCTAGATGAATTATCAAGATTACCAAATTATCACCAAGTTTGAATATATTTCATGAAGGAAACAAAAGCTAAAGAACCATAGCTAATACAACAGCCATTGACAGTGGCATTGTGTCATCAATTGTTTAATGTCCCTATTAGTAGTAGTAGTTACAATGTTTACACAGACCCGTGAGCATGCAGTGATGCACTGACACTGTCACTGTCAGTCACTGCTGTCAGAATTGACAGAAAACTATTTTTTTATGTTGGCATTTAGACTTTTTAATGTTAACAATGTTCTCGTTTAGGTCAAGTTCCTCGTGACCATTGCCTCGTCAATGGAAGCCTCATATACCTCCATATATTTGCCAATTATCCTACATTTGCAACATTATGATCATCAACATCGTCATTAATCATGTCTCTGACAAGCTGGCACGGTCACGCCATCCACTGGATAATCATAATGGTTTATCGTGAAACGCATACTACTTTATTAACCCACTTTATTAAACGAATACCGGATTGTTTGACAAACACACATTTGCATGACAATTTCCCAAAATACTCATCGCCAATATATCGTTCATATAAATACAACTATTAAATATCTTTGCTAATGTTTACCTGTCCTGAAACACGGAAGATGACAGCGAGTGAATAAGTAAATAATAACACGACACCGGCAATTAACTACATCGGAGAACGCCTAAGAAAATAGTGCTACGGAAATACTGTACTCTACTCGTTACGTGTAATTATGCCACACCATTATATAGCAAATCAGGGCACGGAGCACACACGTTTTTATAATTAAATTATGTAAACATTATAAAACACCTCATGCTTATATTATATTTGCCTACATTTAAGATGACATCGGTCTGAATGATCGGTGCGGACTGCTTCTCGTCTCGATGTTGTCCTCCTAACGGATAGTCCGTTGGTTAGCAATCTAAACAATCCACTAGATGGAGCCACACAACAGAAGGGAGCAACTAGGGGAGAGTGGGAAAGGATGGTTCAATTAACTGGTACATATTGAAAGATGGCTCGGACCAGTGGTTTTTGTCTCAGTCATGTCAGACGTATCCCTTTCTTTGAGGTTTTTTTGCCTGGTAATTACATTTAGTGACTGCAATAGGAAGGGTATCAACCTCTTTCACACGTTAGGAAAACACGAGTGGGGGAAGAGTGGGTGATTCAGTGGGATTGACAGAAGAGTTGGGAAGTGAGCACATGGGAGGGATTGAGGTGGAGAGACTAGGGGAGTGTTGATAAAGTGAATCATGGAGAGTGTGAATAGAGGTAACAGGAGATAATAGTGGCGATAAAGAGAATAGAGGTGTGTATGTGAGGAAATAGTAGGGGTGGGGGGGGAGTTGGATGAGAAATTATGGGGTAAAGGAGAGAAAGAAAAAGGTAAGTCGGAAGACAAAAATAGGAACATAATCATACGCTTTATTCGAGAGTAAACAAATAATACTCATACATTTCATTACACAGTTAATTGCCTATGTGAGTGAAGACAAATGGACATTTACATGCACGTTAGCAACATCCATACCCATAAATTGTACAGATCGCCAAGATCTGTATTTTTTCAAACATTACATCTTCCCCCACACTCTCCTACTCTCTCTAAGCATACCCGAATGGTCCAGTAGAGTAATAAAACCGAAATGTGTGCCATCTTACTTACAACTGGTAATACCCGTCACTGATAAAATAGTTGAAATAAATAATTTACATTGTTTATGGTGCTTTATTATTATATACAACCTATGATATAGTATAATGTTACATCTTCAACGTGACTATTTACATGACCTCAATCACAAATCCCACACTGTGTGATAGTTTCTTATTTCAACATGACATCAAAAGGCAATATTAATTGTAACAATGTCATGTTAAAATTGTGATGATAAAATGTTGGCCTACAATAAAATTGTTATCTTTTGTTTAGAAAATATTTCATATTATCAATGCACCATCTTTTTATAACAAATTCAGACCAAGCATTTAGACCACAAATTTGGTCAAGACGTTGATGATAACTGCTTGTGGAAAAAGAATTGTTAGCTGCATGCAATTACAAGCAGTTCTATTAATAGTGTGCATGAAATTATGTTCTTGCTTGCAGCATATTAAAATCCAATTTGTCTCATAAAATAACCTCAGGAAATACATTGAAATGTGAACCATGCCACACAGACAAGTTGGGTGAGAACGTGTTGTAGAAGAGCTCTTCTTACAGCGGAGGTAGCAGAAGACTTGGCTGCAGTAGCAGTGGACAAAGTGGTAGTGGATGAGGTGGTATTGGAGACAGTAGAAGACTTGGCAGTGATACGAGAGGGTGAGGAAGTAGTGACGCCGCCACTGTCAGTCTCTGAGGCAACTATTAGCTCTGTCCTCTGCAAAGAAAAACCGTGATCACAAAACGTCTCCGATCTTCTGGTATGATTCTTTAAACAAGATTTTAAATGACCAGAATTCCCAGATGGCACGCACACACGGAAGCCTTTGGTGTATCTACAGTCAAGCATTGTTATCCTGTTTGAGGACTGTCGATTTTGGTTTTAAACACATTCACCTTTCTAGTATTTGCGTAATAAAATTTTTATTTTATTTTTCATTAGTTAACATGTGCAAAAAAATGTTGAACAGCCAAGGTTAAGATTATGTAACGGCTAGTTTTGAAAATGTGGTATACCATTTACATTTTTTAAACTTCAATTGCACACTAAACTTCAATTAATATATATTTTATTATTACATTTATTAACAACCTTTGATATATATATATATATATGCATGACACAGCGTACATATAAAATAGATCACAAATACAAGGGATTTTTTTTTTAAATATTAGATTTTGGTTATACAAGAATACCTGTCGATACGCAAAGAAAATGTACTTTCTTTTGGAAGAATCTATTTGTATCTCATTTGTACAAGTAGGTGTACACACACCAACAGATTAGAAAACAATTATTTCTGGGGTTAAACTAAGCACTGATCCTGGCAGAAACAACTGGTGATCCAAAGATGCGATATCTCAGAATTAGGACATTATCTTTTAAAAAGAGGAGTAAATAATCTCAAACAATAAGTACCGGGTAGGACTCAAGACAACAACTGGAAAAAGGATTGCTGAAAAGCCTGGATATACACACTTTATTTGGTGGTAAACAAATAATTGATATACAGGTCTGTACAGTTCACTGCCTATGTGTGAAGACAAACTGGTATGTACGGTGTACATGCATGTGAACGACACCATACCAGTGAATTGTATACATCAGTCAAGCAAACAAGATCAATGTTCAAAATTTGTACTTCCAAAACAAACGTTTCGAATGTTGTTTACATATTATGGTAATATGTGGACCACCAACTTTGTAGTGAGACCACCAACTTGACAAAGTTGAAGGTCGTGCTAACCACCAACTTAACACAGATGAAGGTCGTACTTATCAACTTTTCAACTCAGGTGTAGAACACTGACTGAAATTTTTGTTAGTAGTTGTGCTAATATAATAATTTGCCAATACTCGTGAATAATAAAATAGTTAAAATAAAATGAACTACATTAAATATTGTGTTTGACTAAAATACTCACTTTATATGAAAATATATTCTTCAATAATCTTGATGATCGTACTTACAAATTCACGTGATTAGTGGTTTCCCATGTAAAAATTACATAAAAAATTAACATCAAACATGGGTGTCGTGTAAAACCTACAATGCTAACACATATGATAAAATTACTAAAGTAAATAAGCTAACAACTCATCCAATTATCGGGTGAATATTAAATAAATGTCAGAAGGTTATTCTGGCCACATTTCTTCCATATCTGGTGTTGTCTTGTTGCATTGCGTAAAGGGATTTATGCGATTACATTGCATAACAAGTTTTACGCGAGGCAACCAAGGCAACACTAAAGTCTTAGAGCCAGCCTGCAGGCTAGGTAAACAAGCTGACACTGTACCTTGACCAGGTCAGAGTCCAATAGCCTGAAGGCGTGCCAGCCTTTCCGCGCTTTAGCGTAGTGATACAGTAAAACCTAGTCCGACCATTCAGGACATAAAAGGCCACTGCACCTCCAGCAGCGGCCACATTTGAAATTCCTCGTGTTCAGTTGTTTATCGAATATCGTATCAGTTTTGACTCCACCTCCCTCCCCTCCTGCCATAAGACTAGTTATAAGTATGTATGGGATTTTCACAACACGCACATGTGTTAATTTTAGCTTTGCTGACGCTTTTCCCTGTTTCTAAATGGTACACGAGGTTTTGCCTTAAGGCTTTTTCCTCCTTCAAGTGTACGCAGGGTTTTTAGGGCGGTAATTAAAGTAGGATTAATAAACGGTGTGGCGGAAGGCGGAATGGCCCCACCTCTCTCTAGGATGTGGTAATAGTTAGTAGTTTTAATCGTCTAAATGTCTAGGAGGCGTCTTTTTAATAGTTCTGGTGTATTACCATAATTTAAGTATGGTATTCTATAATGTGGGCCTTGTTTTTAGAATGTATAGATAAAATAAATGGGGCAATGTTTAAGACCTCAAATGGCCCACATTTGATTGTATTGTGTTTTAGCTAACAACTCATCCAATTATCGGGTGAATATTAAATAAATGTCAGAAGGTTATTCTGGCCACATTTCTTCCATATCTGGTGTTGTCTTGTTGCATTGCGTAAATACATTTTTGCCAGTAAAAATATAATCAACCACACCATCTTGATCTGTGATTTATGATTTCAGGAAAAAAAGAAATAATTATCACAACATCATTTCCATTTGGTAATGTTATCCCCCATGCCAGGGATCTCAAAAGTATAATATTCATATTCAACTCTTCATAATAGGGGAAATAACAAATATTAGTTTTATGCAGCTAAAACAATAACAATAATAAAGCAACATTGTTGCATGCATATCATAAAATAACTCACCACTGTAGTGCAGAAAACTGTTAAAGGGAAAAACAAAAGTTATTTTTTGGACTTTTTAATAAAAACAAATTGTCTGCAACTGCAATCAAGAATATCATGTCTGTGGTGGGTGCCTTGCGGGTAGATAACCTGACGTCACAAAGTTGTTGCCGTTACTCCAGTAGGAGGCGCCACTTACATGGTCTTCATTTTAAGCAGATCACGTTGACATTCTTCGCCAGTCACCTGGTCAAAGTTTGTGTTGCTTCAGTACCCGTAGATATCGATTTATGTTTTTAATATTTTCTCAGATGACTATGCACATTCAGTGATGTACGTAAGCTGTTGTTATGTATTATTGTCACATATTTATATCCATGGCCGAGATAGCAAAAGATTTTTTGGCTTAATTGATTGCCATTGCTTGTCAGAGTAAGATTGTCACATCTATGTACTACAAAGTATGGCGTTATAATACTTTTTTGCATGTCACTTGAATATAAAAGTGCCCCCACTTCTAAATTTATGGAAATACGAGAAACCAAGACTCTACTTTGACTCAAAGACAAAAAAACACTAGACATTTACTGGTCAAGCACTGAGCACGTGCATTTGTTAACAAGTCTGGTCTCAATATGTCAACCATTGGCAACAATGAGATTTCACCAGAATCTTCCCCTTTTAGAAGACATTCTGAGTAAACAACTAGTGGGATGACATTGATTGTTGTTGCAAGTGATTAGTTTGTGTTAGGTGTCTCGGTCCAAATTAGGCCCTGTATTTCCCATTAAGACACTTGTGGCATGAGCTGTGTCAGCCAGATAAGTTTGGTGAGGATGTCTTGTAGAAGACCATGTCTTACAGCAGAGACAGCTGAAGACGGGGCGGTGGTCGTAGTGGTCATAGGGGTAGTTCCAGTGGTTGTGACAGTGTCCAGCTGCAGTTCTATTGGGTAGTGGTCACTCACAGCCTCAGCCTGTAAACGCAAGTGGCGATGACAAGTAGTGCTCAGACCTTCTCGTATTATGGAACGTGGCTTAACCGTCATAAGGACAAGGACATTACAAGGGGATCAAATAAAAGTTGTTAAGATAATGAGTGGTTGTGAAAATATTGATGGAAGTATTTTTTATCACATATGAAATATGGAAGAACTAGAGGACATTAAGTAATATTGGTGAATGAACAGTTTAGGTTATATATCAGGAAGTATTCATTCTAACAGAGGAGTATAAATCATTGGAATGCATTATCTGCTGATTGTGCAAATGTTTGCAACACGAATATGTTTAAAAACAAAATTTATGTATATCTCAGAAGGGATGACTGACATTTTAATTTGTAACAGTGAGTAACACTAAATACGTATGTTTGTGTTTTTTCAAACACATCACCTATGGTAGATCACAGGCAAATAGCCTCAGGAAGTGAATGAACAAAGATAATGGTGACTGGACCTCAGTGTCTTCAAGAATATAGTCCTCCAAAGCTAGCATATTAATATATAAATTATATTGACTGGGGACGTGTGTTCATACAGCAGAAGGTAGGACGGTTTACCTGTTCCTTGGTGAGTTTGTAGGCAGTGTCAAAGCGGAATACATCAGCACTACCGGCCTTCACGGCCGAGATGAACCTCTCACCGGACATCACAAACCTGCAGACGACAAACGTGATGATTAGCACACATGTCCATCAACAATGTACAGTTTTTAAAGCTTTTTATTGGAATAACAATAATAAATATTAATACTAATAAACATTCTTTATTAATAACCTTATAAAATATACATTTTTCCCTGATGGTTGCAATTTTAAAATAAATGTACAGGTAAAATAATTAAGAATTGGAACTGATTTTTTGCAAGGTGGAATTGGAACTGATATTTTGAAATTAACTGTAATTGGAACTGACCGACAGAATTAGCCTCATGACTGGTCAAAACAAACCTAACAAACAAGGTGTGAGACAGAGTACCTGTCATAGGCGCAGTCTGTGTTGGACACCGTTGTGTCGATATCGTCCTCTATCCACCAGTGGTAGGAGGAGGAACGCAGCTTCAGCTTGCTGCTGGCAGTCTTGGACACGTAGGAGCAGTCAGCATTGAAGTCCCCCATGATGAGGATGTTCTCCACCTGAAACTTTGTCTGCACCGCAGCATGGACGGTGTCCAGGGCATCGATCTCGGACACTGCAGAGCTTGGCGACGTGTGGATAGCCATCAGGACAAAGTCACTGGTCACTACAGAGGGGGGACAGTGTGTAGTTTGGATATAGTGTTTTGTAATTGCTACAGTGTATATGGTAAATAATAGCCCTATCATGTTCTTGCTGTTGCTTAAGGATAATTCACTGCTTCATTGTGTGTATGTGTGTGTGCACACGGCTGCACACACACATACAAACTATATATGCACATATATACATACACACACCAATCCACGTAAGTGCAACATATATGTGCTACTCACACATGTACATGCACACGCACACACACACCACACACACCACACACACCACACACACCACACACACCACACACACACCACACACACGCACACGCATACATACCACACACGCACGCACACACACGCATGCACACCACACACACACCACACACACCACACTCACCACACACACACCAAACACACACTCGCCACACACACGCATGCACACGCATGCACACACATGCACACACAAGCACACACACACACACCACACATACACGCATGCACACACACACACACGTACACACACACCACACACACACCACACATGCACACACGCATGCATGCACGCACGCACATGCACCACACACATACACCACAAACACACACACACCACACACACACACACCACACACACCACATACACACACCATAACACTACAATACATGCACGCACACACATACATACCACACCCGCATGTATTCATGATGTATTCATATACAGGTCGAGCAAAAAGATTCCTACGTGTAACTGCTCTGCACTTATTGGTCAATCATTAAGGGTATAAACTATGAGATTTCACCAGAACATACTACTTTGAAAACACATTTTGAGTAAACTACTGGCATAATATTGTTGACTGTAGTTGCAAATCTTTGATTTGAATTAACTCTTCTGTGTGTATTGACCCAAACAATTGCCGTTTGCTTCTCTTTAAACATGTAATTTTTCACTTTATAAGAACAGATTGTGGTACATCAAACAGTTGTGCATATCATAAAGTGAATGTACAATAAAAATGAAGTCTACATACACCTCAGCAGTGTGATACTAACCTGCCTGTGTAGACTTGAAATGAACAGCAAAGGGTGGCCTTTGAAAGTGGTCATCAGTGTCGGGATCCTGGTAAGTCCCACTCACAGATATTCCAGAATCTTCCCTGCAAGCATTAGATGCAGCTAAGGTAATATCACGACCTTACAATGTAAAATATAAATATAATAAAATAAGTTGTGTTGCCAAAGAAAGCAATGTAAACAAGAATGAACAGAAATACATTAGGAGACATTTTAAAACCAATTCACAGCAATGCAATCAACAACTTACTAGTTTGTTATAACTAGTACTATATAACACTAGTGTCTGCTGGATCCACCCGTCTCCATTCATTGCGATAACGCATTTGCTGTGAACTATAATTTTACTAAATTTCATCATACCAAACTGTTCTTCAGTATATCACTCAGAGAATATATATATATATATATATATAAATGTACATATATTTCATTTGTACATCTAATTGGTTTGATTTGTTTAAATAAACTTTTGACTTTTTGAGAACATCCAATGTGTCAATTGTAAATGATTAGTCAGACTTGGGTCCTATTTACAGGTGATTCAATTTTGCAGATAGGTCACCAACCAAGCACTGTTACTGAAGGGTGGACAGATTTGTTTGCGTAAGACTCTCATAACGTGAGATTAATATTGACTCTGCAAGTCCCATTTTCAAGTTGGTGTCAAAATATATAATGCATACCAGGGTAAATACTTATTTATATAATTATTTTTAATAAACTGAAAGCCAGCAGATACTCTGGGCCATCTATTTAATTATTGAATCAGACTTATTAAGATGTACTGGCCTACATAAACAATCTAAGACATGCTGGCCTATACAAACACCCATGTCAATCTTTGCCATCAAAGGGGCATCAGTCCTGGCACATGATATTAGAGTTTGCTTTCTGAATAGAGTCTATGAGGTGATAATGTTAAATTGCATTTTCAGACTAGAGTTTGAACCAGCTTGAGGTTAAACTTGACCTAGTGGTTCCTCTGAAGTTGTAGTTCCAAGATCATGGGACATTTATGACAAACATGAGTCAGACATGAATACATGTCATGTGAATACATCATCATGTCATATGAATACACATCATCTGAATATGCAACATGTGAATATATGTTGTGTGAATACATACCATGCTTAGGAACAGCTACAGAAGACAATATATGTTAAAAAGACATGGTTAACTTAATAAACCAAAGCACTTCACACTGACATATAGACACACATCTTTATTCCAGTGAGTGCTACTTTGATAGACAGCTGTCAATCACTGTACCTGTAAAGGAAGCCATACTGCTCCTTGGAAGAGCTCCTTCCCAGCCGCCCGCTGATTGACAGGGCATATTTTGGGGACCTGAAATATAAGCAAACTACAGTCAGATGTCCAGTTATAATTTGTGACTATCCACCATGACATTAGTGTCACTGCATCAACACTCATTTTGAAATACAGAATTAAAATTAAGCCAAGTCGACAGGTTGATTTTGGAATTTTAACTGCTACTAAATAATTATAATATATTTTACTGAAATTTGTTTATATGTGTACATTCAAAATATGCTTTTCAAGTAAAGTAACTTCAGGCAAACATATGAATACAGAAACTATTAGAGCACAATTTAATTTTTTTGTTAGGTAAGATACTATACACAAATTGGCACACAATTAAAGTGACACCATATCACTGTCACTAGAAAGCACAATTTCTCCTCTTTGTAGAAACTTTATTCACATCAACTAAATATTTATTTTCAACATCAGAAATTACTGGAAATAAATGGAGAAAGTCAACCAGGTATTAAAAATATATATACAGATTGTTTCATCACCACAAAATCATAACTGATAACATGATTCACAATAAAAGGAACAGACTAAATTCCATAAAATAAACATTTGTTCGGGTAGAACAATGATGAAGACAGTCCTTACTGTGTCTACAGACTGCTTCCAGGGAACCATTTCTTTGACATTCTTATCAGATCATAAGCCAGATTTTGCTCTTTAAAATATTTTTTGCATACTGAAAACTATCAACACCAGGAACAGGGTGCTCCTCAAGTTTAACAGTGGATTATTTTATTTGTGGGTTTTTATGAGCTAATTGTGTAGATAATAACAGTATCTTGGACCACTTACTCATTGTGTAGATAACAACGGTACCCTGGACCACTTACTCATTGTGTAGATAACAACGGTACCATGGACCACTTACTCAATGTGCAGATAACAATGCTACCCTGGACCACTTACTCATTGTGTAGATAATAACGGTACCCTGGACCACTTACTCACTGTATAGATAATAACAGTACCCTGGACCACTTTCTCATTGTGTAGATAATAATGGTACCCTGGACCACTTACTCTTTGTGCAGATACTAATGATACCCTGGACCACTTACTCTTTGTGCAGATAATAACGGTACCCTGGACCACTTACTCTTTGGGCAGATAATAACGGTACCCTGGACCACTTACTCTTTGTTCACTTCATCCAGTAACTCCAGGACGGCAGTTTCAGATTTGTCCCGTATCTCTTGAATTAGGATGATGTCATAGCGCCTCACAACCTGTTCAAGAGGATAGCAATAATAGAGCCATTCCCAATGGTACGATATTGTTGAACTTACAAATAAATCATTGAATTTCAACAAAATTGTATAATCAAAATGTTAGTAATATGAAAATGTGTTTAGTAAATGTATGACTAGTATAGCTTACCTTGACAAGGACTTCCATCACATCTGCTTTGTCAGCTTTTGATATCCCAAATATCTGCACATTGAAGGCAGCGATTGAGAAGCCCTGTGATGGTATGACAAGAGTCCAGCAGGAGGAGGCAAGTAGCACCAGCAGCCAGCACCCTGCCACCCTGCCACACCACACACCTGTCATGTCTTCCCTTTATGTGGCGCTCAAACTAAAATAAACAATAAATAAATGTGGTTATTTACTTTTTAGCACTGTCAAAGAACGTGTCAAGTAAAATGACAATTTAGTCTGAAAACATGTTAAGGTTACTGCTACTGTTATATAATATACCAATGTAATTGTAATATTTAATTTCTTATTCATTGATTAAGTTTTTACTTAAAAATGGGCCAAGAGGACCTGAAGTCCTTTGGAGTTTGAGGGCCCGGGGGGTAGAATGATTCAATCAAATACAGATGTTTTGTGTATAGTGGCACTACCAATGAAATGTCTATGCAAAATCAGAGAAAGTTACTGAAATATTCGCGCTGTAACAACCAAAGTTACAAGAATTTAAACAGGGCACCCGTCAAGAATTAGTTATAGAGAAAAGTCCATTTTAACATCGAGAGTCATTATTCACATGAAAACAAAATTCAACATGGTATAACAAAACATTCATTGCTATTAGTGTTACATAGTCACTTGCTACGCAGCAACGCTGTATCATACAATAACAATGAAGGCAATACTCAACACAGTGGTACTAGTTCACAGGGCTACTTTATTTTGGCAAATGCCTGTTTACTACAGTACATCAGTCCTTAAGACAGAATCCAGTGCCCCTCAATGACACATCATTAACCTGGCCAATGCCATGGCATGCAGTCTGCATAGTGTCTACTATTACTAGGGTTGCAGTCTCTTAATAATTATCCCTTTATTGGACGTTGTTGCCCTGAGGCAACGTATCAGTTTTATACTTTTTGCTTGGTCTATTGTAATTGTTGAAAAAACTATAATCAATGCAAAATCAGTGCTGCCATATTAAGTCAGTGTAAATAAATATTTATTTCATATATATTTTCTGTGCATAGTCTGTTAGATATAACATCATAACATAGGTGGTGAGGATTTTTTTATTTGGAAAAGTTGAAATAATTAATCCAATAAAGGGTTTTAAGGACACTGTCTTTTAGTAACCAGCCCAATGTGTCACAAACACATTACACTACATAACATCTCCTTTTGGGGGGCCCTGGGATGCCTTTAGAATGATTCAATCAAATACAGATTTCTTGTATATAGTAGCACTAACACATGAAATGTCTATGCAAAATCAGAGAAAAAGTTAGTGAATATTTTTTTTTAAATAGGCAAAATGTGAAAATTTACCAGTTTGGGGGGCTTTGGGGGTTGAATGATTCAATAAAATACAGATTTCTCATGCATAGTGGCAGTACTCTAAGATATGTCTATGCAAAATTAGAGAAAAAGTTGCTGAACGGTTCGAGATATAATAATAATAATTGGCTAACCTTTGGCCCAAATAGTCCAGGACTTGATTGAACCTGGAACAAATTGCAACAGAAACAATTTCAACTGTTTTGGTTACATTGAAGTTATTTATAAAACATATCAAAAGTTTACAGCGATGAAAATTGGGGAAGTTACTTAAAACTAGGAATCAACAATTCCCATATATATTCCCATGTTAAATACCACTGGTACGTAAAACCTGACATTTAGTGATTTACGCAGACAGCCAAGAACCTACGGCAACTCTAGACATGCTGTAACAAGCGCCATTCACGTTCGGATCATCAAGGCCCTTGTGATCAAACTTCCGTGTTAGATAGTCACAGACTACCTGACACGAATTGCCTACCGGTGATGTGACTACTTGTATTATGACTATTGGAGACATGACCTCTGATGCGTTATTACTGGAGACATGACTACTAACGAAACGACTACTGGTCACATGGTTACTGGTGAAATTACTAATGGGTTTTTTACTATTGGTGACATGACTACTGGATACATTATTACTGGTGAAATGACTATTTGTGAAATGACTACTGGACACATGCCTTCAGGTGACATGACTACTGGAGATTTGAGTACTGGTTAAAGTACTACTTGTGACAATTATACCTGTGTCGTGATTAGTGACTACTGTCGATATGACTTCTAGTAACATAGTTATTGGATACATAACTACTGGTGAAATTAATATTGGTAACTACATGTGACGTGAGTATTGGTGACATGACTATTTGCAACATGACTACTGGACACATGGCTACTGGTAACCAACTTAAAAAAATATCCAAACCATAAGATTAATTACACAATACGTCCCAATTTCATGTCTCGCTGCCATCTCATTCACTGCTACCATGCTTGTTTCGAGTATTGGAAGTTTGATCAATCTGTCATTGTTTTTGATGGATGGCACAATCCATCCACCAACCACACGCACATATAAGAGACGAATGGAAGGAAAAGCTGATGCGGACGTTACGTTCACCAATCATATGAGGATTACGGAATACAAGGGTGTCTTCCTTGCAAACCAAAACGACAAGCACAATTTCATCAGTTTGTTGAGGGAATACTTGTAGCACGGGATGTCAAACCAAACCTGTCCAGGGTGATACAGAACAGGTGATTTTGCAGACAGCAGTCAAGTGTGCAATGACAGTTAACACTGCTCTGGTGTGGGTGACTCATATCTGGTTGTTCTCCTCTGTGTTCATGATGGCCCAAATGCCCACAACTTGTTCATGCATAGTGAGGCAACGTCATCCACAAAGAAGGACTGTGCACGGGAAACATAGATACCGTATCGGACCAGCTAGGCAAATATATGTGTAACAATATCATTTTCACCCATGCTACATTACGATGTAACACTACTTCCCGGCTACGCGGCCTTGGAAAAGGAGCATCTCTGAAGAAAATTGGCTCCAGCCAGCACCAGAGGCAAGCTGAACAGTTTGGGACGCATGATGCTTCAACAGAGCATGTTGTAGCATGATTGAATGAATTAATGTTTATTTCCACAATCAACGGTACATGTGTTTATAACAATATTTTACAATTGTGGAAATGGAGACAGTTGAAATGTTACACTTATTAAACACTGTCCCCATCCCTTTTATAACATGCGATACATTAATAACTACCATGTTATAACAATATAAACAAAATAGGAAGAATAAAAATATTTGTACAACACTGTTAGTAGATTTAACGATTTCACTAAATTTGTGTCAGTAATTAATACACACTTAAGAAATACACAAATGTCATGATATAATTACAACATTACAGTAATGATGTGTACTTTTCATAGATTTTATTTCTATATAACTTCTTTTATATGGGACAAGGCTCCTTGGTAATGTAATGGAGTTATGACTAGGAATCGTGACTAGTTTTGCTGTTAAGTAACAAGGCAGGTATGAGTTTGTAAAAGAGCTTTGTATTCAGCCAACACATTTTTAGCTAATTCATACAATACATATATATATACAATGTGTAAATGATGTGAATTAGCCTATATAATTATAATCCATAATACAACCTCAACAGCAAAGGTGGGGGGAACCAACCACACGCAGGTGGCTGAACCCACCCTACATATTATAACCAGACCTGTTTACGGATTATAACCTTAATAGTTGAAACCAAGGGGAAAGCGTCACAGCGCCCCAAAACCCCTTGTACATATTATTGTCATGCTAACAACAGAAATATACAATGTAATTAACTAACATACAGCAAGACCAACAGTTTATTCTTGCAAACGCCTTCACACCAACATGTAATTAGGTGTATATTACATAGATTTTCCAGACTTTCAAACCACCTTACAGACCTATCCTTTTAAAGTAACATAAACTCAGGTGTAGCTGGGGTAGGTGGGCGGGAAACAAAATGCAGATCTCAATAATGACAACAAATGGATTACCTTTTTCAGTGAGAAATCGAACTGGGCAGCGGACCCGTGGCCGCTCGTCTTTATACCGTGAATTTATCACGTGACTAGATCCAGCAGGAATACCTTAAATTGTTGAATTTAAGACCTGAGCAATGCCCATATAAAAGTCATTTGACTTGCGTCATAATGGCGTATTTATATGGGACAAGGCTCCTTGGTAATGTAATGGAGTTATGACTAGGAATCGTGACTAGTTTTGCTGTTAAGTAACAAGGCAGGTATGAGTTTGTAAAAGAGCTTTGTATTCAGCCAACACATTTTTAGCTAATTCATACAATACATATATATATACAATGTGTAAATGATGTGAATTAGCCTATATAATTATAATCCATAATACAACCTCAACAGCAAAGGTGGGGGGAACATGTTATATGGGAGAGAATATATCACAATTGTTCATCAGTTAAGCTTATTAGCTAGATTCGTGTATTTATATGTTGACTTTATGTCAATGCGTCATTATAAATATTATATACAATGTTCCCCTATTAAATGTACTTGCCATATGTTAGATGTACAATCGATGTTCCATGAGAGTAACATATTTATAATCATGCTGAGCATAAACATGTTATACACGAGACGAATTGGACAGGTAATTGCAGCTAGCCGAGCATGTTTTGATACCAATATGAAGCACTGTTTACATTTACTTAAGTACTTTTGGGGGGGATAGTTTTACTTAAGGAGTTTTGGGAGCTACTTTTACTTAGTAACTTGATTGGAGTACTTGTCCCAACAATGCAGTGTAGTATGTTGGTTCAATGAGAACATTCAAATCATGTGCGCTCACGTCTTTCTGTCTGTTTACGTTCTTTCTCTCTCTATATATAATATATTATATATATATAGAGAGAGAACGTAAACAGACAGAATGACGCGAGCGCACGTGATTCAAATCTAATGAACTACGGTACTAGCAGAGCTGGGGCCAAGTACATTTTCATGAGTATAAGTACATTGATGATGGATGAGTATGAGTACATTGCTAAAAGTTAAGTACAAGTGCAAGTACATTCCCACGAGTAGGAGTAAAAGTACAAGTACATTTTTTTAAATATCAATATTAAATAACAACATATTTTAAATTTATTAATTAATCTAATTTATATAACTCAGCACAAATGAATGTGCATTGGCAGTTGATAAATTTTGTTATGAGGAAAACTGTAAAAAAAAACTCTATTTCATCAACAATAACATTCACTTCATTTGCATTCATTTCAGTGGCATCCTGTGATCTTATCATGTATTTTCCATTGTATTGAATGAACACGAGTTATTCAAAGGTTGAATCTTTCAGGCTCCACCGTTCAGGGCGGAATACTTTTCCGGCTATGCTAAATACCCTGTCAACCGAGGCTGATGAGGCTGGAATGCTGAGATGGTGAGGGACCAACTGAGCCAGAGTTGTAAAATTGTTGCGATGAACCTTCCGGAACTGCAGAGGGTCACTGTGAAGATCTGTACATGGCTGACTGAGGTATCCGTTCACCTCTACAATCAGCAATCTGCTGATATTAGAAGTTTGCAATTTATATTTTCTGATCATAGACTACTGGTTGTTGAGAGGGTTAGCACATGTTCAGGCTGCTGGCACAGGATAATACTAGTGTAGTAGGCAGTTCAACTTGAGCCAACTCAGTTCTACACAGGAAGACTGGCAGTTATTGTTCTTATCAGTAAGCACTGTCAGCCAGTGCCAAGTGGCATGGTCTCCAGACTACATCAAAGGCATTTCCTGTCTAACTAGTGGGTTAACTGCTAATTGGCTCTTTATGGACATCCTGGTGGCTCAATTAAACCAACAGATTTATGGCCTGAACTGATAGCCTACAATTATTGTTTGCTTAACAGGGTGTTTCTGACTGGGAAAAGGTGCTGCCTGTTGCCATGTTTGAGTATAATAGTCATGGTTATCAGAGAATGAGGGTGTACTATGTGTAGGGATGGTAAGGTGGTATTCTATCAGAAATAGCAAAGTATTTAAAGAAATAGTTGAACATTTAAATATTTCAGGAAAGTTTCATTTTATAACTACTAATAAATTTATGTTCCACTGTATATTGAGAAAGTACTCAGATGTACTCGTAAAATCTGAGTACAATGAGTATGAGTACGAGTCCATGACCCATACGTTTTATGAGTACGAGTACATCAAATATGTACTCGAGTACATCAAATATGTACTCGAGTACAGGAGTACACAAGTACTGAGTACTTCTACCCCAGGTCTGACTAACAGACCACTCTACTGTTCACTGGAATATGTCTTCATGAACTAAGCTCAAACCAAATCAAGACTAAGATCAAAGATTAGCAGTTTCTCCTAATTCCTCACCTTGTTATACAAATGTACACATAACTGTGCAATAACAATGGTGTCACTTGAACAACTTCAAAGTAAGCTGAGTGAATGCATCAAAGCAATGGTTATGCAGCCTATCAGTAGTACACTGTAGTTATTATGCAGCCTATCAGTAGTACACTGTAGCTACTATACTGCCACAGATAAAGGGTATATGTTATCATATGACAGTGTAATGTGCTTTTATGATTTTGTATTACAAACAACATATAATTATGTTAAGATGCATGTAACAGCATAACCTGTCTTGTTATAATATTAATTAAAATATACTCATGAAATGTGATATTTACAAAGAACTTTGAATGGATAGTAGATCTGGTTTTTTTCTTTGTTGATATTGTACATAGTTGCGTCTCAAGAAATATACAGGTCACAAAAACAAGTTTCTTGAGAGGTAACTATGTACAATATTCACAGAACTGTTTGTAACTTTAGGTACAAATTATGACAAGTTAATCGTGATTTAAATTGTTAACTTAAATAAATCAACCCTGTTAATTAAACACCTTTGTTGTACTTTATAGATCATTGCATATATAAAATATGCATTCCCTTAAGCAAAATTAACAAAAGTGGTTGAACTTGAAGTAATATAATTTTAAACATTTCCAGACCACTTTTCCCCAAAAGGTTCACACAAGAAATCATAATTATTGACAACTTAACAATTTAACATGGCATCTAACTATAACCAAGCTAGCTATGCATGAGTGCGCGTGTGCATGTGTGCACGTTATGACATTCCTCATCTAGAGGTGCTTTGCATCTCAGATGCAAAACTTTCAATGGTACATCTACAAGCCCAGGACAGATCCATAATGCCTGTAGTTTTAATAGAAAAACCCATGAGTTAAGAGTTTGTACCAATTTTGGATTCATGCTAACCATCTGGTAAATTGAACAATTGTTAGAAATTATGTAAAAAAAGTAAAGGTAAGTTCTTATATATAGCGCAGTATCCAGTCCTCAGGACTACTCAAAGTGCTTTATACTTTACTCCCTGGCAGACCTGTTCAAATTGAACACCATCTCAACTTCTCTTGGAAGCATTCAGCCACACTGCAATTAATGCACAAAAACTATCCGTACACAAATATCCACCACTGTCTATAGCCAGGTACTCATTCATACAGTTGAGTGAACTGGAGCAACATAGAGTAAACAAACTTGCCCAAGGTTCGACACCACCGCACAGGATTTGAACCCGCAGTCGAGAATCTAGAGCTCTTACCGCTGCGCTAAACTTTCCAAATCAGTTGGGAATGTTTTACTTTGATGTAACTGGCAACAATCATAGAAAACACATAATACATATAATATTACATTGGCAGAGGACTTTAAATGACCAGGCCTACTTCAGTTCAGTGTTAACCAGAAAGGATATCACATGTTCATTATGATTACTAGTACAAGAGCTTATTATTATTAAATTATTATTACTATCATTAAATTATATCACTCGTGGGCTGTGACAGATAATTGCCATTCCATAAATGGTATCAAATAATACTAAACGATAATAATTACGATATCAAGTCATTTGGTGTGGATTGGATTCCTTGAAAACAGTAGCGGCTTTAGTGGAGCCTTTCAACATTTATGGAAAGATTGAAGCAAACAATATACAGCGTTCAAATGTTTGAGAAAAAGTGAAACAGTACAATTATGTCACTGTGACATTAGTAGTTTGTTATATAGTTAGAAACATTAAATGTAGATTTATAGATATATATACCACAAATATATGATATATATATATGTTCATAAACAAATTTGCCTAACAAATCTATTAAGTTCTTAGACCGGATATGATAAGCAACGTTCTACTGTACATAACACAAGTTGTTCATCATACGAATATAATTATAACAGATTAAACAAGTTTAAATTAATACCTACCTTAGGCTTAGCTAGTTAATGTTATCTCAATTTTCTCAACCGTCATATATGCATGGCCTGGTCTAGTCACTAGTGACGAGTACACAGAATGTAACAACCATACGCTTTTCATTAATGAATAAACCTCATTAAATAAACAGTAGGACTGGGTGCTACAATAGTTGAAAACTGTACTGTAGTCTATAAATTGAATATGTTATATTATAAAACACCATTTACAAATAATGATCCAATGACAATGTATACAAATTATATGGCCAAAACTATGGCAAAAGCAATTACTTCGACACTGACTGCCTCTGATATGAAGGGTGTGTTTAGGTGCGGACTCGTTAAGTTTCTGTTGACCTGTCATTATGACTATGCTTGTGAATCATTGGCATGGCTTCTACTTCTGTTGAATCAAACGTACTAACGGTGAGTAGCAGTACCAACGCCAACGGACGTGTTGCCGGTGACGGTGTGATTAGCTACCTGTGATCTATCTGCAAAAACAAGTTACCAAGTCTTTTTGTCCGCTTCTCAGACACAGTACCGAGCACTGTTTCACACCACACCATTGCACCGCCCACTTTTCATTTAAGTACTCAAGGTCCAATGATTGACTATCTTCCAGCAAAGTTCGTGTAATAAACCACATCGTATGACACCGCCACATGTCGACCAAGACGGAACTAAATGTAGTGCGATGCTTATTGCTTATCCGCCAGATGACGTGCGTCAGCGAACCAACATGGCGGCGTGTTTGAACAACTCGGCTCTGAACCGGTCGCTCGCAAAGGAGAAAAACGACAAGAAATTGATGAATGCAGCGAAAAGATTCAAAGAGCACCTCGATGCATGTTGTTCTTTTCAAAATCAGTTAAATTTAGCAGCGAATGTTTCTATTGACAAAGAAATATTACAACCGAAGCTCGCACAGCCACTGGCACTGACTGAGTCTGAGACCGAGTGTCTCAACTTGTTCGCGCTTGTTTACCTGGGGCTGGGCCGGGGGATCCGCTGTGCTGTATAATGCCAGGGACTAGGTCGTCCGACGACAGTCCCCTTAATAAAACATACCGTTTTAATAAAAACCTGAAGAAAGTTTTGCGAAATAAAACCATATTATGAGTTCCTTTCACTTATCTATTTCTTGTTATGCAAACAAGATTAATTGTTAGGAAAGTTGGATTTACTTTTAATTGAATTAATGTAGGCCCTACTGCAGTACTGGTCCTACAGAAATGCTCATATTATCAATGTCATTGATTTAATTTTCATACAGAAAAAGTTTCTGTCCCACCAAAATATTAATAACCGTCGCAGCTGTTATTAACCAGTGAACAACAGTTAATTACTTAAAAGAGTAATCTTGTCAGTCATAATTTTGGCCTCAAAGGGCCTAAATCTAAGATGCAATATTTTATATAGTATTATATGAATGAATTAAGGCAATGATATGTCATTAAGTTTAGGCAGAAATATAGTTTTAACAAAAAATCAGGGTGGGTCAGATTTTAAATAAGCTACTGGTATTGGTGGGGTTTGGTTAAACTTGGTTTTAATACCATGTTGGATGTTCAATGTTGCAGAACCTGGGTTGTCCATATACTGAAGGTGTTGAAGATTGGTGGATTATTGAACTAATATTCAAACCTGGAGAAGCAAGAATCAGACTGTTGCAATGGTTACTTGTTAGGTAAGATATGCAGCACTCATGTCATGTATCTGTATTCAGTTGTATGAATTCTGTAAAGTACAAGAGAAAGCCAACAACAGAGAGTGTCTGATTTCAGGGAGCGTGGCTAATGTAGTGGTTAGCACATCTGTCTGGCATGCCAGCGCTCGAGTTCGGGCAGGCATGATGTTTGGTTTGGCTCTCAACATTGGGGACTGTGTATCCCTCATGACTCGGAGATCACATTAATGTTGGTCCCGTCTCAATTTAGGTTGTAAAAGAACCACTGAGGATGACAAGCATCTTGGCAACGACCACCCTCAGTGCCAGCATATAAAGGTCGGTTTGGCGATAATGTTCTGAAAAAGGCTGACTAGTTGAATGAGACCTAATAAGACCACAACATTGTAACCACCACAGTAATACAGTCTAGTCAGTTAATAGAACGTTCCTGAGTGCTGGAAATAACTAGGTAACTAGGTAAATGTGGAATCTTCAAGGGAAAAGAAGGCGAGGAAAGCTAAAAACACCTGGCAAAGGGACTTAGCTGGAGAAGTAAAGAGGAATGGCTACACCTGGAAAGAAATATAGAGAGGATCGCCCGAAGTTGTGTGCGCTGGAGAGACGTCGATGGCCTATGCTCCTCTTGGAGCGAGGGGCATAAGTAACAGTACATATAGTATATGTTGAACATTGCGAAGGAAATTTTAAACACATTTTATCTTTATACAGCTGTATATTGATGATAAAATAATTAAGTAGAACAAAATAAAAATATTAAAATGCAGGTACACTGTAGTGTGTTTACTTAGATGAGGTTATGTTGTTGGAATACATACAAAAGTAATAAAACAGAAAACTTCAGAAAATGTTTTCATATGAATACAAATAAAATAATTACATAAATACAATTATAACAAGTTTACATCATTCCAAGGTTCAAAATGTCTATGTCAATCCAGCAGCAAAAAACTAACTTTGACTGACATTATTGTCAGACAGATTTGTTGTGTTTAACACTACAAATGATATTGTTGTTTAGCATTACATGTTTCTTGTTGTAGGTTTGACGAGAAGTTGAACAATGTGCTGGAACCTGAACATGTAGCCACTGATGTGAAGATGGACTCAAGACTGCAGCGTACGATATTAATTCCTTTAATTTTCAAGTAAATTTCTGTGTTGTTTACCAGGTGTTTTGTTTTATATTAATACAATTTCTTTAAAAAAAACCTTGGTGCAGCAGCAGCAGCAGTTGTTGTAATCTCATAAATATTGTGGCTCTTAACTGTTAAATTGAGTAATTATTTAGGCAGTTTGAGTCAATCCAAGTATCGATAACCTATGGCTATTATGCTTTTAACAAAAGTATGCACTCAATAATGAGCAAAATCAATAGAGGAGGTTAAATTTATGGGCATATGTTCACTTATGATTGTAACTGTTACAGGGATCTTGTTTGTGGCCTCCAGTCTTGGCTTGTGTCATCCAGACGATGCGGACCTCATCAGGGTGAGATTTCCTTATTTCAATTGCACTCCCTCAAATAACCTTCAATTTCTTCCTGGATTGAGAAACTCAAAATCTGGATGTAATCTCCACTGTTGTAGCTTAATATTAAACAAACAATCTTAATGTATTACTACGACTATTACTTGGACTTTATTGTTATAGTTGTCTCTCAGTTAGCTACTGTTTTATGGTGCTGCCAGAATAATGCAAGTTGTTTGATTTAAAAGTTCAGAAATGGGGTACCATAGTAAAGCTTGCATTAAAGTGCAGATGATTGTAGATGTTTGGTGTAAAGTTGCAGCGCTATGGTACCCTATAAGATCGTCATATTCCAGTGAAATGTCTACTCTGCCTGTGTTGTGTGTTCAGGGAACAACAACCAACACGAAGCAGCTGTGCTTCATGGGTCAGCTGTTGGACCTGCTGACCATACTGGATGCTGCTGGCGACCCTTCCACCAAGTCCATGCAGTCGCCTGGAGTCGTCTCGTACGTATATCAGCATCAACGTTCCTGTAGATAGAATCACATCAGTGTGGTTGTTTTGTCAGTGCAGTGATGTCGTGTTGCTTTGGTGTGTGTGTTACAGTACAAATTCTCCTGCAGTGAATAGTATAAATAGTACTGATGGTATATGTATTGTTGAACTGATGGTATGTGTGTTGTACTGATGGTATGTGTGTTGTACTGATGATATGTGTGTTGTACTGATGGTATGTGTGTTGTGTGGGTGGTATGTGTGTTGTACTGATGGTATGTATGTTGTGCTTATGGTATGTGTGTTGCAATGACGGCATGTGTGTTGCAGTGTTGGTATGTGCATTGCAGTGATGGTTTGTGTGTTGCAGGGACAGCATGTGTGTTGCAGTGGTTGTATGCCTGTTGCAGTGATGGTATGTGTGTTGCAGGGACAGCATGTGTGTTGCAGTGGCTGTATGCCTGTTGCAGTGATGGTATGTGTGTTGCAGGGACAGCATGTGTGTTGCAGTGGCTGTTTGCCTGTTGCAGTGATGGTATGTGTGTTGCAGGGACAGCATGTGTGTTGCAGTGTCAATATGTGTATTGCAGTGACTGTATGGGTTGCAGTGATGGTATGTGTGTTGCAGTGTCAGTATGTGTGTTGCAGGGACAGTATGTGTGTTGAAGCAATGGTATGTGTGTTGCAGTGACGGTATGTGTGTTGCAATGATTGTATGTGTGTTGCAGTGATGTTGTGTGTTGCAGTGTTATTATGTACGTTGTAATGACAGTATGTTTGTTGCAGTGACGGCATGCCCCGCAGTGAACAATGTGTGCGAGACTGCTGGCTCATGGACAGTCTGGCGAGCCACTGTCTACCTGCCCTGTTTGACGCACGCTGCAAGCTGCTGCCCCTCGACCTCATGAAGCAGGTGGAACAGAAAAGTCGCAACAGCAAGGACACGTGAGTATATGTCCTTCATTCCTTGAGGGGTCGCAACAGCAAGGACACGTAAGTATCTGTCCGTCATTCCTTGCAGAGTCGCAACAGCAAGGACACATGACTATATGTCCTTCATTCCTTGAGGAGTTGCAACGACAAGGACACATACGTATCCGTCCTTCATTCCTTGAGAAAATAAAAAAGCAAGGACATGAGTATCTGTCCTTCACCCCTTGAGGAGTCGCAACAGCAAGGATTCATGAGTATCTGTTGTTCACCCCTTGTGGAGTCGCAACCGCAAGGACACATAACTATCTGTCCTTCATTCCTTGAGGAATTGCAACAGCAAGGATTCATAAGTATCTGTCCTTCATCCCTCGAGGAGTCGCAACAGCAAGGACACATGAGTATATGTCCTTCACTCATTGCTGCTACAGCACCCTACTGTCACTAGTCCCTGAAACAGTTCACCAACCAGAGATGGTGAGGTTATCTTCTGCAGATCGTTACAGCTGGTGCGAGAGAAAACAAGAAATCAGCTAGTCTGCAGAAAGGTGACATCAAGTTCATTGATATATAAATAAGTTACCAGCATGAACAATTTGTATGCATGAATTTTTAATACTGAAATTACAATCCTCTGTTTTTTGTTTTCCATCATGTCTTCCTGAGGAGTCTGGTTTGTTGATTGTGGTGTCTGGTGGGTTGACTGTGGAGTCTGGTGTGTTGACTATGGAATGTGGTGTGTTGACTGTGGAGTCTGGTGTGTCGACTGTGGTGTCTGGTGTGTTCAGTGTACATACACTACTGCTGTCTGTGCTGCAGTGTTGGTGTGCCAGACATGCAGCAATTGGCCGAGATGGTGAGTCAGTGCCAGAGAGACCTTGACAAACAGACAGATCTCCTGCAGGAACTCCAGCAGAAGGTAAGTCATCTCTCCTTGTCCCCATCTCTCAGTGTATCACCATCCTACAGCTGTAGTTGTATTCATGAATACATGATGCATCTGCAGTGAACATTTATTTTAAGGTGTCCAGGTGAAAGGAACGTCAACTTTTTGATAAACAAGGTCTAATAAATAAGACTAAGACCTATAAAACATACAATTATTGTTTTTTATTGAGTACATCGACCGCTCCAGTACAGTGACTGTTGTCCTATATTTGTCTGCTGGCCCTCTCCAGTACAGTGACTATTGTCCTATATCTGTCTGCTGGCCCTCTCCAGTACAGTGACTGTTGTCCTATATCTGTCTGCTGGTCCTCTCCAGTACAGTGACTGTTGTCCTATATCTTACTGCTGGCCCTCCAGTACAGTGACTGTTGTCCTACATCTTACTGCTGGCCCTCTCCAGTACAGTGACTGTTGTCCTATATCTGTCTGCTGGTCTTCTCCAGTATAGTGACTGTTGTCCTATATCTATCTGCTGGTCCTCTCCAGTATAGTGACTGTTGTCCTATATCTGTCTGCTGGTCCTCTCCAGTACAGTAACTGTTGTCCTACATCTTACTGCTGGCCCTCTCCAGTACAGTGACTGTTGTCCTATATCTGTCTGCTGGTCCTCTCCAGTACAGTGACTGTTGTCCTATATCTTACTGCTGGCCCTCCAGTACAGTGACTGTTGTCCTACATCTTACTGCTGGCCCTCTCCAGTACAGTGACTGTTGTCCTATATCTGTCTGCTGGTCTTCTCCAGTATAGTGACTGTTGTCCTATATCTATCTGCTGGCCCTCTCCAGTATAGTGGCTGTTGTCCTATATCTGTCTGCTGGTCCTCTCCAGTACAGTAACTGTTGTCCTACATCTTACTGCTGGCCCTCTCCAGTACAGTGACTGTTGTCCTATATCTGTCTGCTGGCCCTCTCCAGTATAGTGACTGTTGTCCTATATCTTACTGCTGGCCCTCCAGTACAGTGGCTGTTGTCCTACATCTTACTGCTGGCCCTCTCCAGTACAGTGACTGTTGTCCTATATCTGTCTGCTGGTCCTCTCCAGTATAGTGACTGTTGTCCTATATCTGTCTGCTGGTCCTCTCCAGTATAGTGACTGTTGTCCTATATCTGTCTGCTGGCCCTCTCCAGTACAGTGACTGTTGTCCTATATCTGTCTGCTGGTCCTCTCCAGTATAGTGACTGTTGTCCTATATCTGTCTGCTGGCCCTCTCCAGTACAGTGACTGTTGTCCTATATCTGTCTGCTGGTCCTCTCCAGTATAGTGACTGTTGTCCTATATCTGTCTGCTGGTCCTCTCCAGTACAGTGACTGTTGTCCTATATCTGTCTGCTGGCCCTCTCCAGTATAGTGACTGTTGTCCTATATCTGTCTGCTGGTCCTCTCCAGTATAGTGACTGTTGTCCTATATCTGTCTGCTGGCCCTCTCCAGTACAGTGACTGTTGTCCTATATATGTCTGCTGGTCCTCTCCAGTACAGTGACTGTTGTCCTATATCTGTCTGCTGGCCCTCTCCAGTATAGTGACTGTTGTCCTATATCTGTCTGCTGGCCCTCTCCAGTATAGTGACTGTTGTCCTATATCTGTCTGCTGGTCCTCTCCAGTGTGGTGACTGTTGTCCTATATATGTCTGCTTCTCCCCTCCAGTATGGCGACTGTGCAGAGGATGAGCAGAAGGCAGTGATGCTGAAGAGCAAGCTGCGCCTCGTCCTATCGGAGCTGTCACAACTCATCACCAGCTTCTCATATTGCTTTGAGAACGAGCTGGTCGCCTGGTGCAACAAACCGACCCCAGTACTCAACGATCTCGGGCCCGCCTTTAAGAAAGTCTACATCCTGCTGCAGCAGTTCACAAAGGCAGGTGTTGGCTCATTTCAAGCTGTAGTCAGTTGTATAGGTCTCTTCCAATGGTATCTACTACAACTAGCTTTCTGTAGGTATGTCACGCGTGTGTTGTAACTGTAAGACCCAAGTATACGAAACTTGATAAGATATAAAGCAGTGAAAAACTTATTATTATAGATGCATCTTGTACAAGTATACATGTTTTGTTTCTTGTATAATGTAAGTTGATGCGTGTGCATGCATGTCTAAGAAGCATTTGTTACTACCGAGGTAATGATGCGATTGGTTTTGTTACCGATGGTATGTCTGTTACAGTTGATGCATGTGTTTAAGATGCATTTGATGCTAATGATGTGTTACAAGTGTGGTATTACAGTTGGTGTTGTTACTGATGATGGGTTTATCGCTGATGGCACATTACATGTTACAGTTGATGTGTGTTATGCCTGTATTACAGATGACATGCTACGTTACATGTGTGTTACAGTTGATGTGTGTCACTGATTATGCCTGTGTTACAGATGACATGCTACGTTACATGTGTGTCACTGATTATGCCTGTGTTACCAATGACATGCTATGTTACATGTGTGTTACAGTTGATGTTTGTCACTGATTATGCCTGTGTTACTGATAACATGCTATGTTACATGTGTGTTACAGTTGATGTTTGTCACTGATTATGCCTGTGTTACTGATGACATGCTACGTTACATGTGTGTTACAGTTGATGTGTGTCACTGATTATGCCTGTGTTACCGATGACATGCTACGTTACATGTGTGTTACAGTTGATGTGTGTCACTGATTATGCCTGTGTTACCGATGACATGCTACATTACATGTGTGTTACAGTTGATGTGTGTCACTGATTATGCCTGTGTTACCGATGACATGCTACGTTACATGTGTGTTACAGTTGATGTTTGTCACTGATTATGCCTGTGTTACCGATGACATGCTATGTTACATGTGTGTTACAGTTGATGTTTGTCACTGATTATGCCTGTGTTACCGATGACATGCTACGTTACATGTGTGTTACAGTTGATGTTTGTCACTGATTATGCCTGTGTTACCGATGACATGCTACGTTACATGTGTGTTACAGTTGATGTTTGTCACTGATTATGCCTGTGTTACAGATGACATGCTATGTTACATGTGTGTTACAGTTGATGTGTGTCACTGATTATGCCTGTGTTACCGATGACATGCTACGTTACATGTGTGTTACAGTTGATGTGTGTCACTGATTATGCCTGTGTTACCGATGACATGCTACATTACATGTGTGTTACAGTTGATGTGTGTCACTGATTATGCCTGTGTTACCGATGACATGCTACGTTACATGTGTGTTACAGTTGATGTTTGTCACTGATTATGCCTGTGTTACCGATGACATGCTATGTTACATGTGTGTTACAGTTGATGTGTGTCACTGATTATGCCTGTATTACAGATGACATGCTACGTTACATGTGTGTTACAGTTGATGTGTGTCACTGATTATGCCTGTGTTACAGATGACATGCTACGTTACATGTGTGTCACTGATTATGCCTGTGTTACAGATGACATGCTACGTTACATGTGTGTTACAGTTGATGTGTGTCACTGATTATGCCTGTATTACAGATGACATGCTACGTTACATGTGTGTTACAGTTGATGTGTGTCACTGATTATGCCTGTGTTACAGATGACATGCTACGTTACATGTGTGTCACTGATTATGCCTGTGTTACCAATGACATGCTATGTTACATGTGTGTTACAGTTGATGTTTGTCACTGATTATGCCTGTGTTACTGATAACATGCTATGTTACATGTGTGTTACAGTTGATGTTTGTCACTGATTATGCCTGTGTTACTGATGACATGCTACGTTACATGTGTGTTACAGTTGATGTGTGTCACTGATTATGCCTGTGTTACCGATGACATGCTACGTTACATGTGTGTTACAGTTGATGTGTGTCACTGATTATGCCTGTGTTACCGATGACATGCTACA
Organism: Escarpia spicata; assembly: GCA_963995525.1. Lineage (NCBI taxonomy): Eukaryota > Metazoa > Annelida > Polychaeta > Sabellida > Siboglinidae > Escarpia > Escarpia spicata. Next base: position 13,020,533 of record OZ023205.1, on the reverse strand, counting down.
TTACATGTGTGTTACAGTTGATGTGTGTCACTGATTATGCCTGTGTTACCGATGACATGCTACGTTACATGTGTGTTACAGTTGATGTTTGTCACTGATTATGCCTGTGTTACCGATGACATGCTATGTTACATGTGTGTTACAGTTGATGTTTGTCACTGATTATGCCTGTATTACCGATGACATGCTACGTTACATGTGTGTTACAGTTGATGTTTGTCACTGATTATGCCTGTGTTACCGATGACATGCTACGTTACATGTGTGTTACAGTTGATGTTTGTCACTGATTATGCCTGTGTTACAGATGACATGCTATGTTACATGTGTGTTACAGTTGATGTGTGTCACTGATTATGCCTGTATTACAGATGACATGCTACGTTACATGTGTGTTACAGTTGATGTGTGTCACTGATTATGCCTGTGTTACAGATGACATGCTACGTTACATGTGTGTCACTGATTATGCCTGTGTTACAGATGACATGCTACGTTACATGTGTGTTACAGTTGATGTGTGTCACTGATTATGCCTGTATTACAGATGACATGCTACGTTACATGTGTGTTACAGTTGATGTGTGTCACTGATTATGCCTGTGTTACAGATGACATGCTACGTTACATGTGTGTCACTGATTATGCCTGTGTTACAGATGACATGCTACGTTACATATGTGTTACAGTTGATGTGTGTCACTGATTATGCCTGTGTTACAGATGACATGCTACGTTACATGTGTGTTACAGTTTATGTGTGTCACTGATTATGCCTGTGTTACAGATTACATGCTACGTTACATGTGTGTTACAGTTGACTGAGGGTCTAAGCACCATAAGGCAGAGCCATGAAAAGTTGTGTACACATCTGATGACAGACATACACACAATGACAGCAGACAACCAGCTTGGTAAGCACATTCAACCAACTTATCACCTGTCACTTATATGTTGGTCATTATACAAGTGTGTTAGATCATCACTTGACAACACTGAGGTCATATAGAGAAGTGGTACGTTGTTAACAAGTCAATTGTCAGTCTACAACTAGAAGCTGTGTAAAAGACCCATAACAATGAGAGGAACAGAATAAATCTGCACCTAGTTATACCCTTCATAAGAGCCGCACATCATAGTAACTGCTCGTGGATCATACATTGTTTTCACATGGCATTGAAGCGTTACTTACACCCAACATAAGCTTTTGGAAGGTGTGCCTGTGTCAAACAAAATTGTTTTTGTTTATTTTGCCTGTTATGTTGCACCTGTATAACTTTTTGCTGTTGTTCTTCACACTTGTGTTATCCCCGTTTGATTTGAGGTGTTTGTGGGATAACTAGCATTTTGTGTCACAACTTGCATTGGTTTACTGGCATCTATTCGGAGTTGTTGTAATGTCAACTTGTTATACCGTTTGATACAGGAAGGGAAACTAGGTCTCTATGCATACACTGTAATTGGCTGTCGAAATGAAGCAAAGCCAATATTACAAGATACTGGATGTTGTCGATAATGCAGGAATATGACACATGCATGTACAATTATTACAGAAAACCTACATTTGTCCAAACAACTTATTTTTATCTGGAAGATAAATTTTAGTTCCACTAATACCTACCAAAATTCAACAGACCATTAGATGTCACTGGAGCGAACACATTGTAACTACTCTGTCATCTTAACATAAACTTTAGTACTTACTATTATCAGTGATTGTCAAAAAACATTAGCCTCCCCCACAAGGTTGACAAAACTCAACTACAATAAGATCTATCAGCAGAACTCTATTTTCAGAGAGAGCCACTTCAAGTGGGCTGTCGACAGTCGAAGGCTTCCAGAAGTGCATCTCTATTGTGGAAGAGTCGATCAAAGTGGCAGAAAGAAAGAAACGGACCATTCAGTCAACGGCCGCAAACACTTCAATGAATGCAAGTTCTGCAGCTGTTGACACATCAAAGTAAATAGTGCATTTTTTATGAGCAGACGGGTGATACGAACTTTGTTGCAGTAATCATTTACTATGTGTTGTATTGTGGACTTGTCTTGATTAGTTATTTATAAGTAGACAATTTGTTTACTTATAAACAATGTTTATAATGTACTGATTTTGTATGAATAAATTTTGTTGAGGTAGTTCATAAAACTTTTTATTACAATGCAAACATAACATCTTTATGAATCCTTTAAAAAAACCTAACTCCTAGGAGAAGATACTGTTACAATGCACCAATGTTAGCATATTATAAAATAATGCTGATATTTGTTGAATAATATCAACAGCCAGCATTAAATTGCACATAGTAAAGCGATTCATTTAGCCCAAAAATGAAGGAATACAGGAAGTTGACTGAACAGTGATTTTGGGGAATTATTGCATCAATAATAGAAGTGGCCAAGTACTAATGATGCATACACGGACAGGATAACAGTTATCGTGTTGTGTGACATGGAATCATACAAGGACAGGATAATAGCGATTGTGTTGTGTGACATGGAATCATGGTTACTGTGGTATAAATACATGGAAGGAGATCTGACAATGCATACAGATACTGCATGGGGACAGGTAGACCTGAAACTTCTATGAATGTCGACTCGTTTACATATAATTCAGTGGTACATATTTCTGTTTGTTTCCACATATTACCAGCAGCAGTGGCAGACAACATAATTATAAGTAACATTCTGGTTCAACAGATTTATCTAGTTGGTAAAAAAATTGTGAGTCTGAAACTGGTTCTTATATTTGTAAACATAAGTTGTAATAGAATACATGTAACTTGTTCTCATGCATGTGCAGGTCAATAAGAAATATGTTCATTTTAATAAACAATTTAACCCAATGATATCACAAATGCTGTAACATTTCTGGTTTAACAGATTTTAGTTGGTAAAAAAATTGTGAGTCTGAAACTGGTTTATATTTGTGAACATATGTTAAGTTGTAAAATAAAGTTACTTATAATGATAATATAATGCGTATAACTCGTTCTCATGCATGTGCAGGTCAATAAGAAATATGTTCATTTAAATGTTTATCAACAATTTAACCCAATGATATCACAAATACTGCAATTTTTCCATGTCTGAGAATTAATTAAACCAATAATTTTGTTATCCTTTATCAACAATGTTCATCTTTGTAATGATCAGTAATCTTAGGCCTAATTATGTACTTCAGCAGTTGTGACTGGGCTAAACATATAGAACTTGTACTTGGCTATCCAATATATATTATATTGTTGCAGACATTTATATGAGCTTTTATAAAACCCAGTACCGGGTAATAGCATTTGTGTCTAGGTCTTGAATGTCAGTAGTGAATCGCAGAGTACTTTTATTGAATGTCAGTGGAGAATGGCAGAGTACTTTTATTGAATGTCAGTGGAGAATGGCAGAGTACTTTTATTCCATCAGTGCTATATCTTGTCTGTGAATAGAAAGGTTCCCACAAGTGTTATATGTATGGTCTGGTCACCTCTTGATAACAACGAGACATTCTACAAGAGCTGGTGGTCAAATTCGTTTTTGGATCAAACACGTGCTCTGTTAACATTTCAAATACATAGTATATGTATACAAATAAGAATTATACACAATTCAAACTGTCAGTATATTTATTAATAATGATATTTAAAATGTGCATGTTCTAGCATGACAAATACACTAACTATATCAGCAACATTTAAATAGAAATATACATTTGACCCCCAACTCTGGCAGTGAAGTCAACTCCCCCCCAACCTTCAGGTTTTACTACATTCAGAAAACCAACCATAACACATCACATCAAAACACATTGGCTTTTATTGATAAACGGGCGCAGCTGCAATAAAAGTGGGTTATGACATTCAAGCGCAGTACCCAGGTGACTACAGTGAATCGCCTGTTGAGTGGCGGCACCAATTATTCTCTCTGGCCATGGTGTGTCAGTCGACAACTGTGGCTTTCTTGATGCTGCAACAAGACGGTATCTCTTAACCAGTGCAAACACCCACATGTCAGCCCCACTGCAGGATAACTACTGAAATACTCACCGACAGTATTTAGTTGCTTATCCATTATTAGAATTGGGTTCATTGTGTGATCACTCTTAGGGACAATCTCAAAACATGATGCTGTACAAAATTGGCTTCATGTAGGGAGGGTTAGCGGCTATTTCTGTATCAATGTATTTTCTGTCAAACCATAGTTTATTTTCCGGTTCGAACGTATGCCAACTTCTAGTGCAATACTTACAGGTTAACATAATCTAGTTTCATGGGGTGGATGGGGGGCTGTTATTGAAATTACATCAGTTATGTTCTATGCAATGTTCCAAGATCACCACTGAAGATGCAACTAAAATATCGGATATATATATGTATTATTAAATCCACCAATCAATTATTTACAAAGCAACTTTTAAAATGTATAATTTTTGTCTTTACTTTACCACAACATTCCTCCTATTAGCACAGAGAGAGGGGCTATATAATGTTACTAAAAAAGCGACATTACACTATTTAGAAAATATTAAAAATTATCTGACTTAGCGTGGCACAATGTACTAGACATGCATGTCACATGAAGTGAACACGTGGTATTACCCTTAACTAGATGACCATCATTCGAAACACATGTCCTCATGTCCGCTCAAGTCACGACCAGTGCTGAAATAGCAACAGTTGATCAATGGGCATAAGTATCTATAGGGCATGCTTGGACAGATCAAACACTGTAATACCAGTCTGATTTATTAGTTGTTATGCTATGGAACTATGTGAACAGCTAAAACTGATGATAGTCAAAGTGGACACGTAGTTCTGCTTATTCAGAGGTTTATCTTGCAGTGAGATCATGAGTATGTCATACAGACTTTACTAAACTTAATAATAATTGTATTTAAAATATTAAAATAGCCACATAAAAACGAGAGGAGACAGCATAACAAATTACACCAATTTAATTTTGTATACAAAATCTGGACATGCGATTGGTCTCGCCAATTTTCCAGGATCAATTGACACCATCGGACATACCTGACTACAGTAAACATAATAGACACTCACAAATTCTAATTTCTGAAAACCTAAATAGCGTCAACTATTAATTTTTTTCAATACCACACCCTCGTCATTATGTATATTAATGTGCAAAACAAATACATATATACCTTTTTACAGATCTGTATAATTAACAATGACCAAGAAAAGAAGAATCAATTCTTCTACTTTAACAATGAAAACAGCCAAACTTATGGTCACTTCACTCTGTAAAAAAACTTAAATAGACATTTTTGTTTAATGATGTTTACATACCAAAGGATCCGTATTGTGTTTTTTGCCAAAACAAAAATACATTATCAATACATATATTTCCGTTATTTCTTAAAGTACAAAGTTTCAAGCAATATTTCCTGAACCATGAATGGCACAGTACATATGACTGCAGGTTGCCAGGTTGACTAAATAAAAACATGGATTCTAATAAATTTACAAACATGGACACTATAAATACAAACAAGTGGTTGGATTTAGCAAAACTTGATAAACACAGAGCGAATCAATTGGTATTTAAACATCACGAACAACGAGCTTATCTTTAACATGACGGGGAACAAAACTGCAGAATAAATTACAACTGATGCACATTACACCAAGACAACGACGGTCTGCGGCACTGGCCGTACAAACCTGGTGGAGCACCCAAGTCGCCGGCCTCAAGCAGCTGTGCTGCTCGAGTCGGTGGCAACACGTCTCAGGGAGGGGCTCCACGTGTCCTCACTGAAAGAGAGACCAGCAGACTTTACCATCGAGTCATCACAAATTGAGCGCATGCACCAACAAGCAAACTTGGTGCTGTGCTACCGAGTTCAGCAGCTAGACAGTTGGCCGTGCAAGGCCAGGAGCAGGCTGGGGCACCACAATCGTTCTATTTAAAAGTCTAAATCTGTAGTCACATTCAAGAATATCCTTCCAGGATAGATCGTAATATGGGACACGATCTTAAAGAACATTATATTTAAATACCCTTTTTGGCAAATTTCTTTTTATATGGCAATTCGCCCATCTTATTCATGGGATGACCTGCTTGCCTGCAAACAAACACTGACAACTGCTGTAGCATGCAAGTCAAACACGAGTCAATTCATTAGATGATTTTTTATTGTTGTTAACAAAGATTAGTAATTGAAGCTTTTAGTTATTCCAGCTACTTCACTGTTTTTTGTGGACATCACAATTTTGCAACGTCATGCTGAGGCACCCGATTTGAAACATTAGTAACATTTGCGTAGCTTATGGATATTACCGTACATTTAATTATGGACACTGTTACGGTGTCACCATAGTTAAATAACAATTCCATTAAATACACATTTGTTAGTGATTATCTCATTGATTTCACAGGATATCGTGTTGTGTTCACCATGTGTGGCCTAGTGAAGGATGAGCCAATGCACTGTTTCTACACTTCACAGGCTGTGCACTGCAAGTTTTTTGTGCGTGGTTTCAATGCAAGTAGTTTGTTCTCTGTGCGTAGTTCCTCATTCTGTCGCTTTAACTCCTGCAATTCACTGAGAAGCTTTGATACATCACTAGCAGCATCCTCAAAGCCACTGCTCACCTCCCTAACATGCTGGTCAGACGTAGGAGCTGACATGTGCAGTACACCCTCCACTGTGTCGATATAGTCCCGTAGACCAAGTATGTCTTGGATCAATTGCATCTTGCTCCGGCTCAAGAGTTCGTCTTCTCGCTCATTCCGAAACACCATTTCAAAATCCCGTTCAAAGAACCCCAGACTGTCAATGTCGTCTGGCGATTCATATTCAAAGTCAATGTCCGAGTAAGCAGGCAGATCTTTATAGTTAGATGGCAAAGTGGAAGAACTAGTGTTGTCATTGTTACAAGCATCTCTATCAGCTGAGCGCACACAGGAAACTTCACAGTCAAAGGGTAAGTGAAAATCATCTGCGTGAACCTCCATCAGAAATTGTGTTGTATTATGTGGCGCATTTGGACTGCACACTGGACGCAGCAAACGCCTGCCCCTGTGTGTTGACACCGAGTATGGTGCCACAGAAAAGCAACATGAACCAGCATTTTTAGATCCAACTCCTGCCTTACCCATGTTTTCGTCTTCATCTTGAAAGCATGTCATCTTGTCGGCAATCGAGCCTAATATGTCTGATACTTCGGCAAGGTAGACATCGCGAGCTTTGGCTCTACTGAGTTTCTTTCCCCGCCGCGTTTTTCGTTTCCTCTGCACTTTACAGTCGGGCAGCAGAGCCAGAGGACGTAGCGCTACTGTGACCTCAACGGCATTTGATGACACCCCTAGTCCTACTGGCGAAGTGACAGCTGTCACTTCACCCACTTCCGCCACCCTACCATCAGCTCCACTTAAACGATTCGGAGGATAGCTAAACATGCCCGCTGCGTGGAACATTATCTTTAGGAAGTGTACAAAGAAAGTTATGTCTTGATTCGGTCGTCGATCGAAATTTTTGGACGTGAATTATATTGCTGACGTCAGATTTTGCACATTCCTGCGCCCGTCTTTACAAAAGTTGTTTGTCAGGTGTGCTTGTAAAAACAAGTATTGCAACTCTCCCTTAGATTAGCACTTCAAGCTGATATACTTAGCCATACAATGCTTGTGAAAATGTTGCGGAGGTCAACCCATGTACATGGCATGAAACGAATACGTACGAATTACTCCACTCGCAACGTCGAACTGACGATGTTGCTACGCTGCGCAATCCCAATATTTTGAACAACCAGTCCGATTGACCAATCAACGGTCAGAATCTGAAGTACGTCATGGCTACGTATAAAAGTGGAGCTGATACTTAATGTTGAATTTAGTTTCGTTACGTTTGCTGGTGTCTATGAGAAATATTTATATATATATATAAATATATAGACTACCTAAACACAATTACACTACCTACGCCGCTTACTTGATTTTATTACTTTGATAAATTTCATTCTTAAATGTTATTTTAAGTGTGTTTGACACTGAACTCGGTACGACGCTACTGATCATTTAATAAAATGCAATAAAAACACTGCTGTTTATAGGAACGCACAGCACAGATGTGACATACAATATTAAAATAATATTTGTGCAGTTAGCCATTTATTTTACGATTAAAAAAAAACTGCTTACTTAATATTTGATTGGTCATCAGATGTGACTATTCAGTGTATTAAAAATGCACATCATCCATGGCAAATTATTGGCAATTGGAAACAATTATTACCATACACTTGAAATGTCTAGATTAGACCGTCATACACCGCGCATTTTACCCGCGATTGGTTGTGTAGACGTTGCGAAAGAGCGTATTGCTTTGATTGAGGTAAACCTCACGCACGAACTTGGTTGACTTCGAAATCGGACAAGAACAGTACCATGTTGGTTATCGTAAACAGCATTACTACAGAATTTATACCATTTTCATTACTCGGGATTAGTATATTTGATTGTATACCTTCGTGATACATAGGACACTATTTATATACGCTGTAAACGGTTTGTTGACCACAAAAATGCCGAAAGATAAGCGACGAAGAGGGAAAGGTATGTATGTAGGCTTAGCAGTCGGGTTATCCTGTGTTACACGTGGGAGTCTGGGGTACTGACTGGTCAATATGTTACTCTTTATCTCTGACGCCAGCCCGTTATACTAAGGATACGCGATTCATGTACTTTTTCTTTGTATTCTTGGACTGATGTTTTAAAACGATAGTTTAATGTCATTTAGTTTGGACAGATTGCACAAATGAATCGCAATACACAACTCTCAAACTCGGTAAAACTAACAATGACGTCGTTAACGACCTAGCCTGAGTCAGTCTGAGTCAGATAAGTTACGCATCGTTTTTGATAACTTCAAAACTGTCTTCTTGTGTTGTTATATTACATACACTGTGTAATAGCGATGCGTTGTTTTAATAGATTACTTGTCTGTTATTGGCACGCCAGTGTCACATGTAAGTCTAACTGACTGCTGTTTGGATATTTCTGGAATTTGACATTTGTTTACACAGTTTTAGAAATGTAGGTCATGTTGCTCGTTAATGTTAGTAAGGTAGACATCTATCTATCATCGTATTTGATTCTTATATCTTTGATTTTGAGAAACATATGCATGTTGTCCTTCCATGGTCATGTCATCTGTTATTTTTGAACACTGGTGATGATTTTATGTGCACATGGAAAACATATGGGATAATGGGTAAATTGCAGCCAGCTGTCAGTGGCCAATCATTAATGATTGTGTGATAGGAGGACAATTGTGTATGACATTCATTTATAGGAAACAAACCATGCATTCTTTGATAATTTAAAGAGATACACAAATCACATAACCAAGCAGGTTATCAAGTTTTGTACTTGGAGACAAAACACCCACTATATCAGATTTTCTTTTTCAATTGTTGTAAGCTAGAGCTTCTGCCAACAAATGTCCAGAGTTGATGCTGTGGCTGTGGCAGTTTTTTAGTTGTTCCAGTTGTCTGTGGTACATGGTTGGAAGGTAAACTACTCTTGTTCTGATTAATCAGTTTCATTGACTAGTGATTGGTTTATGCTTTCTGTCAACCAATAGATCACAATCTTATGTGGTGATAATTTTTGATTATTTATATTTATCATTACATTACCCAATCTGCAACAAGTAAAACTATCAAACACTTCACAAAGAGAGCAGTAGTCTCAGACCCTTTCCGTCAGTTACTGGCCAATAAAAGCCTTCATATTAATAAAACCGTGTTGCCTAACTTTTTTTTGGTTGATCATTTGGTTAGATAAACCAATGATCGATCATGACATTACCAATTCCCAATTTAGTAGTAAATTGGATGAAATGTTTGGTGACTGTATTGCTTTTTAAAGCTGAGATGGTCTTGCAAGGGGCATGCAGTAGGGACTAAGCACAATGGCTCTGCACCTAAGCCATAAATGCTGTTGTATAACATGGCAATATCTACTTATTCCATCGTAACTCCTTCGCAGGTTGCCGTGGTGGGGTGGACTTACGCCAACAAAGTGATGATGAGATGGAGAACGGTGATAACTTCAGTGTAGTTAGCAGCCAGTCCGACACACACAGTTACTCAGCAGATGGTATGTCAGTATGTGTACATTGTTCTCTCCTACTATAGATTGTCAAGCCATATGAGCTGGAATACTCTGTGCTAAAGACATTATTTTTAACATTTGCATAATTGATGTGGCATCCTCATACGGAATAGTGTTGTATATATATATATATATACTATATAATTTGAATACCTAATATCTTTACTACCGGTATACAATATTCAGTGCATGGATTATACAGGAAATTTGGGTATTAGGGTCATTTAAAAATATTGAAATTAAATGACACCGTTTTGAAACAGTCTTGTTCAGCAGTTACATTTGTATTTTGCATTGTTTTTTTAATTTGATTTTATTACGTAAAAAGAAGTACTTAATGTTATACTATAAGAATTAAAAGAATGTATTGGGATAACGGTCATAATTAATCTTTGAAACATTGAAGCAAATGTAAAACCAGGTGCTAAATCCGTTTTTATAGTCCCATAGTACTTGAACAAAATTTTTTGCTGATGGTTGTTGTGAAGGTGTGAATGTTATTATTGACTGTTGTACAAGATTGGATGTTGTTGCTGACGATTGTGCAGGAGTGAGTTGTTGCTGATGGTTGTTATGCAGGAGTGAATGTTGTTGCTAGTGGTTGTTGTGCAGTAATTTAATGTTTTTGCTGCGGTTGTACAGGAGCATGATGTTGCTGCTGGTGGTTGTTGTGCAGGAGCATGTTGCTGCTGGTGGTTGTTGTACAGGAGCATGTTGCTGCTGGTGGTTGTTGTGCAGGAGTGTGATGTTGCAGCTGGTGCTTGTTGCTGGTTGTTGTACAAGAGAGTGATTTTGTGCTGGTGATTGTTGCCGGTTGTTGTGCAGGAGTGTGATGTTGGTGGTTGTTGTCGGTTGTTGTGCAGGAGTGTCATGTTGCTGCTGGTGGTTGTTGCCGATTGTGCAGGAGTCATGTTGCTGCTGTTGGTTGTGCAGGAGTCATGTTGTTGTAGATGAGCACCTGCAGCGAGGCACAGAAGAGGACGGCAGTGAGTCGAATGTACAGGAGGAGTTTGAGGAGCAACTGAAGATGTATATCGACGGGCTCACTCAGAAGAGGTCTGTGACTCTGTGTCACTGGCAGTGCTACTGTGTACCACTTTCATCATAATAGGTCCATATAATATATATATATATACTCTGTCCATTGCTTTTTTGGTGGCTGTGTCCGCAGTGGTTTTATGAAGCTTTGCTACTGGCTCGTCGTAGATATGAATAATTGGTGTCTGACAGGCCCTTAGCCAGAAAAAATTGTTTGTCTGTCTTGAATTTTTAAATCAAAATGTGCCGTTTAGTTTTCTTAATTGGCCTGTTTAGATTTTTGACAGTGTAATTTGAACCATTTATTTAATACTGATCTTTACGCAATGCAACAAGACAACACCAGATATGGAAGAAATGTGGCCAGAATAACCTTCTGACATTTATTTAATATTCACCCGATAATTGGATGAGTTGTTAGCTAAAACACAATACAATCAAATGTGGGCCATTTGAGGTCTTAAACATTGCCCCATTTATTTTATCTATACATTCTAAAAACAAGGCCCACATTATAGAATACCATACTTAAATTATGGTAATACACCAGAACTATTAAAAAGACGCCTCCCAGACATTTAGACGATTAAAACTACTAACTATTACCACATCCTAGAGAGAGGTGGGGCCATTCCGCCTTCCGCCACACCGTTTATTAATCCTATTTTAATTACCGCCCTAAAAACCCTGCGTACACTTGAAGGAGGAAAAAGCTTTAAGGCAAAACCTCGTGTACCATTTAGAAACAGGGAAAAGCGTCAGCAAAGCTAAAATTAACACATGTGCGTGTTGTGAAAATCCCATACATACTTATAACTAGTCTTATGGCAGGAGGGGAGGGAGGTGGAGTCAAAACTGATACGATATTCGATAAACAACTGAACACGAGGAATTTCAAATGTGGCCGCTGCTGGAGGTGCAGTGGCCTTTTATGTCCTGAATGGTCGGACTAGGTTTTACTGTATCACTACGCTAAAGCGCGGGAAGGCCGGCACGCCTTCAGGCTATTGGACTCTGACCTGGTCAAGGTACAGTGTCAGCTTGTTTACCTAGCCTGCAGGCTGGCTCTAGGACTTTAGTGTTGCCTTGGTTGCCTCGCGTAAAACTTGTTATGCAATGTAATCGCATAAATCCCTTTACGCAATGCAACAAGACAACACCAGATATGGAAGAAATGTGGCCAGAATAACCTTCTGACATTTATTTAATATTCACCCGATAATTGGATGAGTTGTTAGCTAAAACACAATACAATCAAATGTGGGCCATTTGAGGTCTTAAACATTGCCCCATTTATTTTATCTATACATTCTAAAAACAAGGCCCACATTATAGAATACCATACTTAAATTATGGTAATACACCAGAACTATTAAAAAGACGCCTCCCAGACATTTAGACGATTAAAACTACTAACTATTACCACATCCTAGAGAGAGGTGGGGCCATTCCGCCACAAGGTCACCCGAACATGTGACCACCCCACCTTGATCTATTTGATTTATTTCACTACCAGTTGTGCCAATGATAGTCATTAATGTGGGCCTCTAGACTTGGAACTATTAGCTAATTTAGTGGCCAGCTGGTCCCCTCTAAATTGTACCTGCCTTATCAGTAGCATTACCACATGGACATTTTATTTCATGAAAATGACAAAGTTATGAAGTTGTAAAGATACCTGCGACAGGATTTTTTGTTGGAACGACGTGCATGGAAATTGAGGCCAGACACGGCAGGTAGATATCATTTTTTTTTATCTGCAAACAGTTCAATTTTTTCTGCTCAATGCATGAAATGGGTCTTGTTGAGTAAAATATACATTATATTGAACTTTTTTTACCCAGACCCCCCATTTCCATGGTAACAAACAAAATGGCCACCATTTTGAGCAAATATTGGCAAATTTGGAAACACTGCCATTTTTTATTGGACCTATATATAGTTTTAATTCTTGCAAATCCATGTTCTCTATAGACTATATTGTGCATTGATCAGAGCATTTTTTGAAATGTGTTTTTATTTGTTAAATAATTTTTTGGTAAACTACGAACAAAAATTGTTTTTTTGCAACAAATATGGCTATATCTTTCAAACTATTCATGATTTTAAAAAAGTGTCTGATCATTGCACTCAGTATAATATGCTGAATGCAACACTGAAAACATTATTTATACAGCCTAATTATTCCCAGAGATATTCCGTTTCCAAATGCAGAAATTAGAAGACATTTTTTTTTAGGAAATGGTTGTCAAAGATTGCATAATGGATTTATTACATGATATCAACATGCTTGATCCATGACTAAAACTCACTTAGAGGTATGTAATTGTCATAGAAGTGAACTTTATTGATAGTATGCATACAAAGGTATAATAATCTGGCAGAAACCATTTCCAATATTTTTGGTAAAAAAACACCATTTCACCTGGGGTGTCTGGTCTTAAGGGGAGGTATGGCAGCTAGATAGGACACTTTTTAAAATGCATAATTAATAAAAAAATTCTATCCAAGCTGTAGAAAAGCTATTACTGAGTAAATAATGTATGATTTTTTTTCTGCCAGACCCCCCCCCCCCCCCCCGTTTTCATGGTAATAAACAAAAAAGCCACCAAATGGTGGTATTCAAAGCACATCTAGAAAATTGCAACACTGGAAGTAAAAATGATATGGTAATCTGACTTAGCCTGTTGTGTTCTCCTGGCTATCCTCCACAATCTGTATAGAAAACATTCCATTTTTTTTAAATATTTATATTTTATTTTGAATTTTCAAAACCCATTTATTGAAAATGCAACATTTTGTTGTTGCAAGTTTATATGGCCAAAAACGTGCACAGTGATGATATGAATAATATCATTGTAAACAAGTAAAAATTCAATAAATTGTGTTTGTTTATCTCCCAGACATTAATTATGCACAATAAACAATATTTGAGATGAAATACACCCACAGAATTGACACAATTTAGCTTTTTTTTTATAAATATAAAGATAATTTGCATCATCTGATTTTCTGTAAACATCCATCTGACACTGAACTGTCAAGATATGAATAGTAATGGCTGTAAACAGCCAAACAATCCAATTATACGTGTTTGTTTTCTCACAACATTAATTATGCATAACAAGCAATGTTTATGATGAAATATATCCACAATATGATAATAATACAATTTTATTTACATGCCAACAAATCTGGGGCAACAGCAAGTTACAGATTTTACTGAAAAGAACCGACGCCCATATATAAATTGCACAGATCTGAAAATATAAGTCAACAATAACTTAGTCTTAGACACATAAAACAGTTAACATGTCAAGGCCAGTTAATAGGCCTGCTGCCATCACGCATCAGTGCTAGCTTTGTCCGGCTACAGTCTCTAATTATCGTACCGTCACTGGTGCCGACAGTAAAATTATCATAAGCCCCACACTCAGCCATGGCATCGGGCAGCGAAGTCGAAGTGACAGCTCCGACTGGCACTGTCGCGTCTTCGCCAGCGTTTCTGACAGGCGACGAAATTAACTTGCGTTTTTCCCATGCAGAAGCCGCCAATAACTGCCGCCTTTTCTTCACAAATGACATTCAACCACATCTTCCCTTTCCACAACTTTTTTCAGTGCTAACTAACTCTAAACTATCTCTTTTATTAACATCGTCAGAGACAAAAACTCACATTGCTCGAGAAAACCGCCATATTTTGTAAACAATGGGAAGTGACATGGTGGGAGAGTTTTGCGCTCGCGCAACTCATAAACCAATCATAGTGTTCGTAGACACGAGGCGCATCACGGAACTTAGCGGATGACGACACAACAGTTACCGAATGCCAAATAAGGTAATTCTCGGTAAAATATACTTACTTCTTCCCTTGCGGGTTGGGGTACACGTCACTTGGTAGCTTCTACTTTTCTTATCAGTTCTTTCCACCTCTCTCTCTCTCTCATCCGCAATGGCCGTCCATTCATGGCTGTTCACGCCAGCCCTCCCCAGGTCTCTTTATGCTGTCGTTCCATCTCAGCCATGGTCTTCCTCTCCTTCGTCTGCCACCCTCTTCTACTTTCCATGCTCTTTTCGCCAGTCTGTCTTCACCCATTCTATGTACATGTAACGCCCATCTCATTCTGTTACTGGTTACTTTCCTCTTTAGGTGATTTTTTTCATTACAATCTCCTCTCAATTCCTTCATCTTCCTTCTATCCTCTCTTGTTACTCTACATATTCTTCAGACCCAGTTGTTTTCTGCTACCTGTAGTTTCTCCTGTCTCTCTGTCAGTGGCAGTGTTCTCAACCCATATACACAGGTTGGTACAACACAGGCTTCCAACACTTTTCCTTTCAGTTGTTTCTTCAGTTTTCTGTCCCACATAATGCCTTCTACCCTCTTCCATGCTGCTGCTCCTGCTTGCACCCTCCTCTGTATTTCTTTAATACTCCTTCCATCCTCACACACTGTACCGCCCAGATATACAAAGCTGTTCACTTGTTTAATGGTCTTTCCGTCAACAACTACATGCAGATCTACCTCCTGTTCACCTATCCACATTACTTCAGTCTTCTCCAGATTCATTCGGAGGCCTTGTTTTCTGAAGGTGTCACTCCATTCTTGCAATGCTTTCTGTAGTTCCTCTTTGTTATCAGCCACCACTGCTAGGTCGTCTGCATACAGTATCTTCTTAAGTTCTTCCTGCTCCGATATCTTTCCACTGATCAGGTTCATCACCATAATGAAAAGCAGG
This sequence comes from Escarpia spicata, assembly GCA_963995525.1. Taxonomy (NCBI): domain Eukaryota; kingdom Metazoa; phylum Annelida; class Polychaeta; order Sabellida; family Siboglinidae; genus Escarpia; species Escarpia spicata. The sequence continues at coordinate 13,004,622 of OZ023205.1, read as the reverse complement.
GGACTCAAGGCACTTCTCTGAGTCCTACTTCCACTCCAAATTGTTCCCATGTTTCTCCTTCGACTCTCACTACTGCTGTTGTCTCCTTGTACATTTCCTCCACCATTCTGGCTTCTGCTTCTCCAACCTTCATCCATCTCATTACTGCAAATGCGAGCTCTCTCGGCACGGTGTCAAATGCCTTTTCCAGATCTATAAAACTGAATGCTACATCCTTTTTAAGTTCTCTCTTCTTCTTGATAATTTGTCTGATGGCAAACAATCCATCATCTGTTCCTCTCCCTTTCCTAAATCCCAGCTGATTCTCTCCAATTTTGCTCTCTGTAAACCTCACCCTAGCATCCAGTATCCTTTCCAACAATTTCAGGGCTTGGCTCAGTAAAGTGATGCCTCTGTATCTCCCTGGGTCATGGATGTCCCCTTTCCCCTTCCATATTGGCACAATCACTCCTCTTCGCCACTCTGCTGGTATATCTCCTGCTGAGAAGCACACATTAAACAGCCTCGTCAACCACTTGATTCCAACTAGTCTGTTTGCTTTCACCATTTCCACTGAGAGTTCATCCACTCCTACAGCCTTTCCAGTTTTCATCTTCTTTACTGCTTTCTCCACCTCTTCTTCTGTTATTGTCCTCACCTCCACCTCTCTCCTTACAGTATGAGGTATCTATCTCTATCTCGTATTCTTCCTCCGGATTTAGTAGTTTCTTGAAGTACTCCTCCCAAACACCCAGCACTTGTTTTGCTCCAGTGACCAGTGTCCCATCGGTTCTCTTCATTGCTGATGTCCATATAGTATCTTTGCTGTCTCTGTCTCTATCCCTGGCAAGTTTGAAGATCAGTTTTTTCCACCATCTTCTTTTATCCTATCACATAATTCCTGCTGTTTTTCATCTCTTGCTTTAGCAACTGGCTTATTTGCTATATTTTTCATTCTCAGCCAAATATAGCTTGCATAAATAATGATGTTGGCCGAATGCTTTCACAAGGGCGGGATTACCGACTACGGTGATTGACAGACAACGTTTTGGCGGTTCCAAAAATATCAAACAAGATGGCGTAAGTCGAACGGAAGGACCGCGTTGTCATGGCGTACATCGACAGCTTTCAGCGCATTTCGCATCTTCCCAATAAAAATGGATATATCATTGTCGTGTACTGGCCGTGGGCTGTGCGTACAGCGACATTATAGAATGAAGATTCTCGTAGAGAAAGTACGAACACGTTTATTGTGACACATTGAGATGTAAAAGGAAAAGAGGAAACGGGGCATGGTAAACGGTTCCGCGATCAAGGATCTAACAATCATTGTGATAGGTGTGGACTTTATACATGAATAAAAGTCGTTTAGAGGTATGTTGTTGGTCTAAAAATGAAGTTTATTTATAGTAAACATACAAATCTACTATCTGGTGCTGGAAAATTAAATTTACATATTTTTCAAAAAAGCGTAAATTAGTACCTGTACCAGGCCTTAACACAGAAAGAATGGGATCACTCTATTCACCAGGGGCCGGTTTCATGAAGCGTACTTAAAGTTACGCAACTACTTAGCGTCACGTGTTTGCGTAAACTCCTATGTCCGCTTATATTAAAAAAATCACGTCATTTACTAAGACAATCATCTTAGCGTTAAGAACGTTCTTAGCCGCTTCATGAAACCGACCCCAGATGTACCCCTATTATAATTATTCTCATTGTTTTCACAACAGCAAAATCTATTTGAGCTAATTACTTCAAATTTGGTAGACATACATATTTTGATATGCCGAATCTATTTTTTGTATTTTCGCTGGTGTTATTTGCACATTTAATTAACTAATTAGCATAATATGGCAGCCATATTGGATCCTAGAAAGTAACAAGAGACTTGTTATTGTTTAATGTATAAGTGTTTTATAAAGTGCAACATAATATGTTTTGTCAGAACTGCTAAAAATTTAAATAATTTGCTGCATAATTAGCACATTTCAAAATGGCGGCCATATTGAATTAATATAACTAATTTGTATATTTTTTGTTCAAGGCATGTGATTCACATTTTAATGCCACTTACACTATAGCACATGTAAGTTGTTTCATTACAACACATTTAATTGCCACTATTTGCAAAATTATAACAAATTATCAAACTTATTTAATGTGGAATCCCAATTTTTATATACAATTAAAATGTGTGTATAAAAATTGTATACAAGCTAATGAAGCTATAATGGATTATGGAAGGTAATATTTGGAATTAATTTATAAAATATTAGATTTACAAATATTTTTTAATAAGTCGCCATGCAATGACCATGTTTTGAGCCATAATAAGTTAGTTATTAATTAAAACATTGTGTATTTGTGTTGCTGTTGATGTTTCTATGGTTAAATTACAAATCAGTCAAAACATTAATTAATTTAATTAGCCAGCGTAGCTCTATGCCTTAAACCAAACATCGGGCGACTAGACAGCAAGCAACGCGTGGGAGTTGCCACGGCAATGCGCTAAAAATAGCGTGGACATAACTAAATATAGCACAGTTGCTGCACGTGCAGGTTGTTTATTGCAATCCTGTTCAAGAATGATGCAACATCGAACAAAACGTAGTTTCCACACTTATAAATCATGTTCAATTATCACACAACATATGTACATAAATGGAATAGTGGAAAACTGGCAAATGGCATCAGTGATACATGTATTTCGGGTGATAACATAGGTAAACCGACATATTTATACTTCAACTCATCATAACTTTCGTTTCTCTGACGACATCGATTTCATGTAATACCAACAGTGAAGAAAACCGTACCATCGCGACACGCAAACATTTTTGGCGTACATTTTCGCTAAATTATAGACGTTAAGGTCATTAAATAAAGGAATACTTTTAAAAACTTTATACCATTTTAAAGAATGTTACGTTGTCGTTCCAATGATACGCGTGACCGGTGGCGTGTCATAATTTAGCACCAGATCTGGCCATATCCAACAGCCACACAAGCTGCTATGGTAGTTTTATTATCAGTAGTAATTGTCCTTTTTTTTGTCCAGTCATATGCCAGCCTTGAAGATAGGCAGACGGGTCTCTGGCTAAGCTCCTGGTGTCCGAGTACACAGCCATAACTTTTTTTTTGGGGTGTCTGAACAATTCTGATATTCAAAAATTAAAATGTTGCTGATTTTTAACCATTTCAGTACTACAGCCCCCAAGACACTGTGATCACTGAATACTGCATTCCCAGTGACTTCGTATGAACATCGATACCCTCACTTCAAATCAGGATTTCAGCAACTACAATTATTTTAATAATAATTTTACTTTAAGAATATATATTCTTAAAATATAATAATTGATAAATAAAACAAGTTAAGACACATTTCAATTTCGTAGTCATGATAACCAGAATCTGATAATTACGTCATTCATCATTACCGTAATGATCGAATATACCGCTGCTGTTAGTTTCAGGCTTGCCGCCATAGGTAACGTCTGTAAAATGTTATTCCGATCATCACTGGCAACATCCAACAACATACATCACTAACACTATAAAACACACACCCTCAGTCTAAGTAAGCTATTACATAGTAAATCACCATCAGTGTGATATCGTAACTAACATCGTCTGCCATTACGGCTCAAAGATTTATGCAGACAATTATACAAAAAACGCAAAAATCTCGAAATAAATTTACTGAGCGATAATCCACGATTACTGCTGTTGAAATGCTATGGCATCAGCCTTAAAACATAACATAGCGGATAATTGTGAGTAAAACTGACTTGAATAGCAGACATAGTCAATGCCGAAAAACCGGCCTGTCGTACTGTAGCATCACAGACCGCGTGGCCGGTAATCCATTCTGTCATACTGAAATGGTTATAGTGGTAACATGTGGTATCAGAGTACATGAATTATGGCCAAAACAGTACTCAAACATTACAAGCAGAATCGACACACAAAAACATCATTTTGAATTTGTTCGAGTGTTGTGGGGAATTGGATTTCATTACATCGTGTATGTCTCGTGTTTGCAGTGCCAAGGGTAGAACAGACTGTCTACGCCGACTGCGTCAGGCCCTGTCTAAGAAGTGCATTTACGACTTCATTACGGACCGGTGAGTGGTCACAACCTATATAGTGCTTCATGTGGAGCACTGGAGCACTGGAGCCCAGCAGTAAGAGCTCTCGACTGAGAACGCGGGTTTGAATCCTGTGCGGCGGTGTCGAACCTCGGGCAAGTTCGTTTACTGTACATTGCTTCAGTTGACTCAGCTGTATGAATGAGTACCTGGCTACAGACAGTGGTGGATGTTTATGTATGAATAGTCTTTGTGCATTAATCGCAGCGTGGCTGAATGCTTCCCAAAGAAGTCGAGATGGTGTTTGATTGAACAGGTCTGCCAGGGAGCAAAGCGCTTTGAGCAGACCTGAGGACTGGATACTGTGCTATATAAGAACTTACCTGTTTTTTTTTTCTAGTTTCCTATAAAACTCAAGCACTTAGAAAACTTTGAATAGTCAGAATTTTGATGTTTACCAACATCATGTGCATCACATCACTAGAGCAGCATGACATCTGCTAGGTCAGACATGTCTGCGTATGGTTGTTACTTTTTTTAAATCTTTACCTTATGTTTTTGTTATAAAGAAAACCGTTTGGGGCCAAAATGTATGACGGAATGTCGACACATGTTAGGCATCCATTTCTTATGGCTTGACAGACTTGTTGCTAGTCAACAGGTGACATGATGAATAGTTGTGTGTGTTTGAGGACGTGCTACATGCGGATTGTGTTTGCAGGAAGATGACGATGACAGACGGTGTGGAGCGATGTGTGAAGAAGGGCAAGGGAGAGGAGGCAGCCACGGCGTGCATCTGTCTCAACCTGCTCCTCCTTCAGCTGGGGCCGGGGGAAGAGAGCGAGGAGATCTACCAGCAGCTACGACCCACCCTCACCACGCACCTCGCAGACAAGTGTGTGTCTACACGCGCCCGCAGTGCGGTATGTGTGTCTGTGTCGTACGTGTTGTAGCTGTCCTCTGTCCGTGACATCAGGTGTGTGGCTGGCCTCAGTATTGGTCCTTGACTTCTGTTATCTTTCTCCGTCATTGCACTTTACCACCCATCACCATTCCTCTGTATGTCATGCCTTTGTTTGATTATATCAATCCTGCCAAATGACATGTGCGCTCTTGAAAGTGTTCGTAATATTTTGTTGTGTTCCTTGCTAGTTTTGTTGTTAGCAGTGTTGTTGTACATTCTCTACCATATCACATTGCGAAAAAGTACAACTTTTTACTGGCATAAATAATAAGAACTAACAATTATGTCATTGTCCGATCCTATGGTATAAGTAATGCCTCACCAGCAGTTAGTTGTCACATGTTCAGCTTTTCTCATCGGAATCAGTTCCCTCATAACAATGTTAGTTACATAAAGCAGAAAGAACATTTCAAAGTTTAAATAATCATTAAATATCTGTTATAAATCCAAAATACAGCACTTTGCCATCATTTTAGACTACCTAGTACCTTCCCTTCAACATCGCAAGTTGCAGATCTCATCTTTTTACACAAGTGTGCACTCCCAACTAGACTCGTCCTATCTGGTAGGGGCTATTCAATTACACTGTCCTTCACGATCTCTACAAACTACACTCCTTTTAGAGTTTCCAGTAGCAGAATCAACATTAAAAAACACTGTTTTGAATAGACTTTTAAAATTTTGTATTTAAAGACTAAGCGAAAATTAACCTTTTTTATTTCCAATCTGAATTAAATATACTCTAAAAATAGTGTCCTGATATTCAACTAATTTTGTAACCCCTGTTTCACCCTGTTTAAGGCCCCTTTTGGTCGTGCTTTTCTGCACAGTTTGTTGTGACAACTAGCCGTCAAGATGACGTCACTGCAGGTAGCACCACTAGGATTTAGCAAAGCGCGCATCTATGCGGGTTGGTGTTTCAGGTCGTACCTAAAATTGCAATCGCAAATTTTATATGACTGTAAAGATAATAATTTTACCTATAAACGTGTCACTGGATGCATACAGGAATTTTATGAACTTTTTGAGTTATTGCCATTTGAAGATTGTGAATACTCTAACTTGCAATGGGATTTAATTTTTTGGATATCACAGTAAAGATAATAATCGTGTTTACAAATACCGCTGGATTTACCAATGATTTATTTATAACTTTTGAGTTATTGCCATTTGAACATCGCAAAAAGCTTAGTGGAAATAACGAAAGCTTGAGCATTTGCGATGTTCAAACGACAATAACTCAAAAAGTTAACACAATTCCTGCATACATCCAGCAACAAACTTGTAGATAAGATTATTATCTTTACGGTGATATCAAAAAGTATTAAATTCCACGATTGCAATTTTGTGTACAGTCTGAAACAACAAGCCGCACTGTTGCTCGCCATGCTAAAGGATAGAGCGTGCTCAGTGGCATTGCTTGTGATGTCAGCAACATCTGATGGGCTGGTTGCAAATGACCATGTTTGAGCAGACTTAGTGACATGAGTTCGCAATAAATAGAGTTCATGTTTGGCACATTACTTGACAAATGTATTATGTTTATGTAGACGAAGTTTCAAAGACATTTTAAATTTCATTTCACTTAGTCTTTAAGTAGTCCAACTTGTGATATATTTTCAGGAGCTTTAGATCTTCCATTCAGAAACATTTCTATGGAAAACGGTTTGTTTGCTTGGTATATTTGATGTTGGTATTGTGTGTTTTTTATGTCCTTATTGTTTTATTATTTATATGTATTGTTTCAGTTATCAGTCCTGTTACAGGGTCCATTGGACCTGTTAGAATCTGAATAAATACAATACAATAAAAAAAACTATTTCATTGCGACCAATTGGCTGTTCACCTCATCTGCAGCTGATGAATAGATTAAGTTATTAAATTATATTTCAGACCTGTTAAGTGGTATATAAGACATTTTAAGTATGCTCCTCTTACGTTGCAGTGTGCCGAGTCCCTTGGACTGTGTACATTCATTGCAGGAGGGAACGTTGATGTAAGTTCTCACATCTACTTAGTCATGCACATGGACAAACACATTTAATGTTATCACAATAGATGCACATTTATGTTTTGTTGTGGTCTTTATCCTGATAATAGAACAGCTAAAATAGTGTATAGTTGTTTACTGTAGTGTCGATTATCCTGTATGATAATTGATTTTGGCTGAGTTAGCTGTCTCTCATTTTTTACTTCTTCTAAATCAACCTTTCCTGGATGCAATTCTCATTTGAACACTGCTTAATGTATTTGTAATAAAGAGAAGTATTCGATGCCACAATTTGAACAAAATATACAACAGAATGTCCGAACGCTCCACGTGTCCATTATGAAAGCTTGATGGACCTTGTTGCCAGGCAACTGGTCACATGATGGTTAGGTCAGTGACATCTAGCCAATGGTAAACGTGGAGGCTAACATGTAGAGCGGGAGTACAGTGGTGTGGTTTCTCCACAGGATGCCATAGACACAATGAACTGTCTGGAGAACATCTTCAAGGCGTCCTACCTGAAGGGAGACCGCACCCCACCCACCCACAACCCTGACATCTGTGCCCTTCATGCCTCAGCGCTCACTGCCTGGGGTCTTTTGCTCTCCATAGCGCCACCTGGTGTCGTCAGTGATCTCATAGACAGGTGGGTGGACAACTGTGCTTGTGGCTGCAGTTAGTGTGTTGTTGTTGTTGCCGTGTTGTGATTGTCACTTGGTTGTAGTTGTTGTAATCTTGTCAGTCACTTGATTGTAGTTGTAATTTTGTCTGTCACTTGGTTGTGGTTGTAATCTTGTCTGTCACTTGGTTGTAGTTGTAATCTTGTCTGTCACTTGGTTGTAGTTGCAATCTTGTCTGTCACTTGGTTGTAGTTGTAATCTTGTATGTCACTTGGTTGTAGTTGTAATCTTGTCTGTCACTTGGTTGTAGTTGTAATCTTGTCTGTCACTTGGTTGTAGTTGTAATCTTGTCTGTCACTTGGTTGTAGTTGCAGTCTTGTCTGTCACTTGGTTGTAGTTGCAATCTTGTCTGTCACTGGTAGGTTGTAGTTGTTGTCATCTATTTAAGGGTAGCCACTACTCGAAAACGCCCATATAACCAATATGCCATATCTCTTTTAATATTGAACACATCATAACCAGATTTGGAGCACTGATTAAAAAAGTGAATGGTATATGATGTGTGAAATATGGGCACATTTGGTTGCGTATTACCATGGCAATTCACGTTTCAAGTGAGATGGGTTGTTAAGAATCATTAGCTAGAATACTCCTTTGTGCAATAAGGTGGTTTTGGGCAAGGAAGTTTGACTGCAATGACTGTTGTGAGATGGGACTTTAGGTTTTAGCTTTTTCGTGACGTCTTGAAAAATGCTCAAACCTGAACAACAGTCACTGAAGTCAGATATCCTTGCGCAAAACCAGCTTATTGCACAAAGGAGTTATTCTAGCTAATGATTCTTGACAGTTGCATGATCACACATACAGCTGTTAGCTCAGAATAATTTTCAAGGATGCATGCCCCTCTATCACACTAGAAATGTTGATTGTCATGGCACTGCACAATCAAATGAGCCCACATTCCACATATCATGTACTATTCATTTAACTAATTAGTACTCCAAATTTGGCTAAGATATGTTCAATACTAACAGAGATATGGCCTATGGCTGTTTTCAAGTAGAGTAGCGGCTACCCTTAATGTATTTATTGTGTTGTAGTTAGTTATTTTGTCACATGGTTGTCATTGTTACAGTCGTTCAATCTCTTGATTGTAGACATTGTTCGAACACGTTATTATAGTTACAATCACTTTTTCATATTGTTTGTTATATAAACTGTTGAAGTCGTTGTTGCTGTCACAATATCTTGGTTGTTGTTGAAGTTGTTGTAGTCACTTTGTTGTTGTCGTTGTTGATAGTCGTTGGTTGTTGTTGCAGTCACCTCTCTAAAGTGTCGGAACTGTTACTCAGCAAGGACATCGAGCTGCGTATCGTCGCCGGCGAGACACTTGCTCTCATCTATGAGCTCGCTCGGGAGGAAGACGAGGTCAGTCACCATAGCAACACCAATCTCACCACCCACTAGGGGGCAGATTTATGTAGACTGTATTTTGCATTATATATATCAGGAATATTGTTTACAAGTCCTACCATTTCAGGCATGTCACATTTGAGGACTGAAATCTGTATTTTTTACATGAAATTCTGTATAAAGCCATGTCAATCCACGTACAATTATGCTTTGGTTACCTGCCTATAACGCATTCCTGCCAGGTGTTTCCGTCTGTCGGGCTACAAAATAGCAAACTCCACTAACGTTGTCTGAAATCTGCACAGTATCAAAAGTATACTTCAGCTGCCACAGTTTGTCGTTAAATGTTGTCATATACAAAAAATTCTTATTTTGTGTGACATTGGCGCAGGACTTCGAGGACCGTGGCATGGATGAGCTGTGCGAGCAGCTGAAGCAGATGTCGACGGAGAGCCACAAGTACACGTCAAAGAAGGACCGGCGCCAGCAGCGCTCCAGCTTTCGACAGATCCATGATGCCATCCAGCAGGGTGTGGCTCCCAGCACCTGCATCAAGTTCAGCAAGGAGAGCATGATGATCGACAGCTGGGCGCGCAAGTGGCAGTACGAGAGTCTGTGTCACACCCTTGGCTCAGGCATGAATGTCCACCTACAGGTGAGGGGTCGGCACGGGGCATGTAGCGATGTTGCAGAGAGATATTTAAAGGGTCGGACTTTTGCAAGTTTTCAAAAAACAATTCCTGTGTAGCCTGTTCCGCCACACTGTTTTAACATGGTAAGCTAATGTGCAACTAAGGTTACCCCTCCCGAGTACCTTGATATGCTATTGGTGTCACAACAGCAAATATATATAAATATGGATAAATTTATTAGAGACAAAATACTAATATTTTCTAACTAACTCCACATGTTTGTGGTTTAACGTTCAACAAATGGAACGGTGCTTGAGTTGTTGGTTTCATACACAGCTGAGCTGGGTGTACATTGTATCTGTGTCGATCTCGTTTGGAATTGATGCTCGAGTTGTTGGTTTCATACACAGCTGTGCTGGGTGTACATTATAACTGTGTCGATCTTGTTTGGAATCGATGCTTGAGTTGTTGGTTTCATACACAGCTGAGCTGGGTGTACATTGTAACTGTGTCGATCTTGTTTGGAATCGATGCTTGAGTTGTTGGTTTCATACACAGCTGTGCTGGGTGTACATTGTAACTGTGTCGATCTCGTTTGGAATCGATGCTTGAGTTGTTGGTTTCATACACAGCTGTGCTGGGTGTACATTGTAACTGTGTCGATCTTGTTTGGAATCGATGCTTGAGTTGTTGGTTTCATACACAGCTGTGCTGGGTGTACATTGTAACTGTGTCGATCTCGTTTGGAATCGATGCTTGAGTTGTTGGTTTCATACACAGCTGTGCTGGGTGTACATTGTAACTGTGTCGATCTCGTTTGGAATCGATGCTTGAGTTGTTGGTTTCATACACAGCTGAGCTGGGTGTACATTGTAACTGTGTTGATCTCGTTTGAAATCATGGCGCCTGTCTTCTGACCAAGAAGATTGGTGTACATACGGGCTTGAGTCAGATTGATGACATGGGTCATGTTTGTAGGAGAATGAGCTGTTGAGGGACATCTTCCAGCTGGGGGCGCCACTCCCCGCCATGGCTGCAGCGACCGGCAGAGTGAGCAAGTTTGAGCGGGTGAGTAGGGGGCCTGTGTCGATGTAGATGCACTCTATATTCTGGCACCATTGCATAAACGAGAACCTCATTTTCAGTTTGATTTTCATTACAGTACAACGAAAAAGTTAAAGAGCAACTATGTAAGAATTATTTTTTCCAAATAAAAATTTGTTGGTAACTCACAGATGTGCTCCTTTGGTACTGATTTTAGAATTGCTGTATTACAATTTTTTATTTATGTGTATTTCAAAACAAATTTAAGTTTAGATTTTCACTGATGTAGCTTTAATGTAAACTTTGCTACTGGTGTAGCTTTAAAATAAAATTGCTTTTGTCAGTCATTTAGCTCTTGTTCAAGTTTGTTGATGTTCGTTACATGCGATGGTCAAGTTTAGGTACTACAGTGGAATCTCACTATTAAGGTCACTCTCGGGACTAAGCAAGTGACAACAGCAAGGTGACCTTACTAGCGGGACTAATTTCCTATACTTGGCTGTTATGGAAATCATTTTGGATTGTCCTAGGTTGATCTTAATTGCGAGGTGGCTGTATTATTGAGGTGACCGTAAAGCGGGGGTTCAGCTGTGTATATATATGCAGTCGGTTTAAGTGAATGTCCTGCGAGTAATTACATCTGGCTGATTCCGTGTAATAGAACAGACCTCGCTTTAACGAACCTATTGACACATACAAATAATTAACGTGTTCTATTTCAGCAAATGTACAACATAGCCGCCTTCAAGGCACGTACAAAGGCACGAGCCAAGTTCCGCGACAAGCGCGTCGCATCAGTGTCCAGCGACAACTGACAGGAAGGGTGACGACGGTCTTGTCAACGGTCACCAAAAGCGTCACTATTGACATCACACATTGACACGGGTCTCGACATCACCAACATGCCTTCATGACGTCAGATCACTCCGAAGAAAACTGTCTTCTCCTGCTGTGCCGAGAAGAACTTAAATCAAGGCCCTAACCAGAATGTCGGTTTATCACACACCGTTTATTGCGTGCTGATTGCGGAACCCGTCTTTTATCCAGCATTGGAAGTATGCTTTGCTTTGGGTCATCAGATGCTATTGGGACGCATCAACAAATCTGAGATATTGAAAAGCCAGAGGATATAAAATAGACACTACTTGTTGCTCAGTGACTATATTAGGGAATTTGTTGTCTATAAAGGAATTGTTTCGTTGTCATATACATATGAGATAGAAATTGATGTTTTGCTGCCCTGAAAAATTGCAGTACAATTTGCTAGGCATTTTGCATGGCAACTGATATAAGTTATTTTTTAATCATTAATATATCCGTTATGAGCAAGCGTCCCTCTTTTATTACCGTGGCAGCCGGTCGAAGGCACATTTCGGTATGACCAGTATATCTACACTAAATCATGTTGTTGAATTTTTATTGGCGTCACCAAGTTAAAAGAATGTCTTTCTAGAGGACATTGCAATGTCAAGACAAGTTTGACCATCTGGACATGTACTTCTGTATAACAGGATCCGTTGTACGCCTATGTACAAGTGCAGAGTATTTTTAAAATGTATATTTCCACTGTATATGTTTGACTTAATTTATATGGTAGTGTATTTGGATGCGGTTTCTGAAGGGTAGGGTAAATAGTGGGGTAGTTATGTGTATGATAAAGAGGTGGTGTGTGTTTGACTGTGCCATGCTTCGCCCGGAGGTTTGTATAATTCTTCTTGTGACTCGTCCAACACTTCTTGGCGAATCGCTGCCACTTGGCAGCTCTAGGTAATGATCCTTCTAGCTTATGTCACCGAACAAAGTTCACTGTATGACCACGAGTTGCATGAATATTCGTGTGGTTGAGAATATTGACATCGCGCAGATCACTAAATCACGCATTTAAGACAACACTATTTCTGTTAATACAAGATGCTGAAATAGAACCATTGCTAGACCAACGACTAACAGAACTGTTGCTAGACCAACGATTAAAACGCCACAACTAGAAACCAGAAGAACCTGTGTTGCTCCTTAGGTTGCAAATCGAAACGAGTCGATGAATGCGATTGTAAAATGGTTTGCAGCGATTCTCTCCTCAAGATTCCTTCAACCTCTGTTTATTCAGAAACCGTATTCAGTTTTTTTAGTCTACAGAAAAACAATGTTATGGGAAATTCTTATGTTATATCATATATAATAAAGCTGGACAATATAAAACATGTACTGTGTCTCTGAAACTTGCTCGTGACGTACAACAGAGGACCACTAAGAATATTAATGCAGATGTCGTCCAAAATTAATTGGCATCTGAGGTCAGTGCCACAAAGTGCGTGAGCCATGCGAATGAAATGAGGTGGATGTTTGATGAAGATTATCAAACAATCATAGAATAAACGTTGCAAACAGTTGTACATAAATTCAGTAATTCTTTGTATGAAGGTTTGTACAGCATGATGATCGCTTTGTAAAACCAATCCCTGCGATATGACCGTCATAGCTTATCTGCAACTTTTTGTTATACATAGACAGTTATTTCGTACCATTGTTTTATTAAACAAGCCGCCAACTTGGGTTCCCCTTCCGACTTTACCACTGGTAAATGTGGTTAAGTAGGGGTCGTGAACTTGTAATGACATTGGAACGCAGTAAAATATGTTTACTGATACTACTACATTACGTGTGCATGTCAAAAAGTTAACTAAATGTTTTTGTGGAACAGGTTCAGTTTATGCAAGCCATTCCTGTGGTCGAAATATATTTTTAAGTTCTTGTGTTTGACCAGTCTAAAATATCAAATTAATTTGATACATGAAGTTTTGCTGTTGATGCAAATTTAATATATAGTATTATGGTATCGTATTAGCACATTTGTGCTATATTAACACATTTACATATTATGCAGTTACATTTCTAACATTGTCACGTATATAGAGTATAAGTGTATGCTATTCATTGGTGCAGTATTATAATTATACAAGATAACATGTTTACGTTTCAAAAGAAATTACATAGTTACGATAATAATACATATATCTATGGTTCCTGGCTAGGTAGCACAGAACATATATCTCACATGGTACAGATATGGCATCAGACTAGAAAAGCTGCATTGATCGTGTTCCGACACACTGAATTTTGACACATTAAGGCAAGTTACACTCTAAAACCGACCTTGTGTGTACCACATTTTTAATGTAATGTTCTTAATATTAGAGTAAATATGTAGAAGGTGTGTAACGCAAAGTGATTTTAATGTTGCGCCCACGAAATGTATATAAAACATTCAAATTGTAAACAGACAAGTGACACTAACTGCAAATTTCTGCAATTGACATGCCAGCCTGGTTTTCGCAACCAAGACCGCAAGTGGGACGAAGTACGACTGATTCAGCAAAGTTTCTGCTAATAACGACCAACTGGCTTTAGAAGATGATCCCAGGTAACAGAACAGACAAGGTCGCTTTTAAAATAACAGCACACAGCAGTTGCATTATCTAACATTAACATAAAGCACTTCAAGTAATACAAATGCACAACACTACAACGCTGATCAGCCAACTTAATAATCTGAGATTGTGATAATTTGCAGAGGCACACATTTAAGATCACACACAATGACGCTTTCTCTACATGGTACCACCAAGTTGATTGTTTAGATAACACATTTATCTTGGATACATAACTCATTGAGATCACTTTCAGTATGCACATTATTCTGACAAAGATATTAATGTTGGTGCAGAGATTATATAATTATTATAAAATGCAATTATTGTATGAATCATACCATGATTTTATATGCCAGGTCTGTTGCCAAGGAGATTTTAGGGGGTCCCAATGTTATTACCAAGGTGCAAGTCCCTCATGGACAATAAAAAAAAAATTCTTCAAAATATTAACCTCCCATAATCTTACTACATATCTGCACGTGACTGGAAACTGATAAGATGTGAATCAATGACAGAACCTTTCATGGGTGCTGCAGAGGAGATAAAAAATACAATAAATCTTCGAAAAGAGAAAATATCAAGCACTCATTTCAACAAGATATTACAATTTCTTTCTGTCTACATCAGCTCCCATGGTTCAGTATATGGTAGCAAAATAACACCTCATTATGGCCTGGATTTAAGATTCTTCTGGAAGAAACTGACATCGTGAAGATGTTGGCAGAAAGTTTTATGTTATAGTTTGCAAGAAAAACATGATCTAAAATGTTAAAGTGCACAAGGAAAAAATGTACACTACAATGACTGCTGCATTTAGTGAACATTAAAATATTTATATATAATTACATATATCTCTTTTAAAGGTGCTTTTGTGGAAAGTTTATAACATTTTCTTTGAAAGATAACTATTTCCATGATAAACAAACCTTGAATAAACAAAAATAATACTGCTGAAAAAAATTTGCTTGTTGCAAAAAAACAAGTGGGTGATCAAGTAAGAAATAACTAACATTTCCAACAGCTTGGACCCTCCTGCTATGTTGGATGCTGCATAATGCTGAACGTTTAATACACTGAAATACTTGGCAAACAGTGGCATGTATTATGAACGGCTTGTGGATACAACAAAGACATCTGGGTCGCAGTAGTTAATCCGCGAACTGTTTGAAGTGGGTGAGCGATTTGGCAAGCAGTGCATAGGTGTCCCTGGCCGTCGTAATTTTCGCTTCAGCGTACACTGTAAGAGCTTCTTGGAATGCAAATATTTGCTGTCTGTGGTGATCTTTCAGCTGTGGGAAAAACGAAAATTGCTAAGCATGGATGTGGGAAAAACAGTTAGAACAGCAGTAAATGATACAGTAGTGTATACATGGTTATAATATTTATAATGAATAACATGTCTGAAGTTTAAACAAGAAATGGAACATAATAATGACACAAATGGTAAGGATAAAAAACAACACAAATTCTACATTTTTGTCAGCGTAATATCGTCAATACTTTTAAATGAGGATGACCTTTCGTGGATGTCCAATTTAATTTGCTGAATGTTGTAAGTTAGCATTTGGCTTTGACCAAGGACTGTGAGGTGAACGGCAACTTTCTTTACTTTTAAATGTTTTCCCAAATGAATGATGCTGTCAACGAGATTACATACTGGATGGTTCTTCCCGATACCACTGTAAGCTGCATACCTCTCTCCTTGCCGTCTCCGAGCAGGCTTCAAAGGCTTGCTCCACCGACTTCTTTGCCTCCTCTGCCTACAATGTACACACTCAAACTAAGAGGCCCTGTCACTGCCAGCACGACACACACTCAGTCTAAGAGGCTCTGTCACTGCCAGCATGACACACACTCAGTCTAAGAGGCCCTGTCACTGCCAGCATGACACACACTCAGTCTAAGAGGCCCTGTCACTGCCAGCATGACACACACTCAGTCTAAGAAGCCCTGTCACTGCCGGCATGACACACACTCGGTCTAAGAGGCCCTGTCACTGCCAGCATGACACACACTCAGTTTAAGAGGCCCTGTCACTGCCAGCATGACACACACACTCAGTCTAGATGGCCCTGTCACTGCCAGCATGACACACACTCAGTCTAGATGGCCCTGTCACTGCCAGCATGACACACACTCAGTCTAGATGGCCCTGTCACTGCCAGCATGACACACACTCAGTTTAAGAGGCCCTGTCACTGCCAGCATGACACACACTCAGTCTAAGAGGCCCTGTCACTGCCAGCATGACACACTCAGTCTAAGAGGCCCTGTCACTGCCAGCATGACACACACTCAGTCTAAGAGGCCCTGTCACTGCCAGCATGACACACACTCAGTCTAAGAGGCCCTGTCACTGCCGGCATGACACACACTCGGTCTAAGAGGCCCTGTCACTGCCGGCATGACACACACTCGGTCTAAGAGGCCCTGTCACTGCCAGCATGACACACACTCAGTTTAAGAGGCCCTGTCACTGCCAGCATGACACACACACTCAGTCTAGATGGCCCTGTCACTGCCAGCATGACACACACTCAGTCTAGATGGCCCTGTCACTGCCAGCATGACACACACTCAGTCTAGATGGCCCTGTCACTGCCAGCATGACACACACTCAGTTTAAGAGGCCCTGTCACTGCCAGCATGACACACACACTCAGTCTAGATGGCCCTGTCACTGCCAGCATGACACACACTCAGTCTAGATGGCCCTGTCACTGCCAGCATGACACACACTCAGTCTAGATGGCCCTGTCACTGCCAGCATGACACACACTCAGTCTAAGAGGCCCTGTCACTGCCAGCATGACACACACTCAGTCTAGATGGCCCTGTCACTGCCAGCATGACACACCCTCAGTCTAGATGGCCCTGTCACTGCCAGCATGACACACACTCAGTCTAGATGGCCCTGTCACTGCCAGCATGACACACACTCAGTCTAAATGGCCCTGTCACTGCCAGCATGACACACACTCAGTCTAAGAGGCCCTGTCACTGCCAGCATGACACACACTCAGTCTAAGAGGCCCTGTCACTGCCAGCATGACACACACACTCAGTCTAAATGGCCCTGTCACTGCCAGCATGACACACACTAAGTCTAAATGGCCCTGTCACTGCCAGCATGACACACACACTCAGTCTAAATGGCCCTGTCACTGCCAGCATGACACACACACTCAGTCTAAATGGCCCTGTCACTGCCAGCATGACACACACTCAGTCTAGATGGCCCTGTCACTGCCAGCATGACACACACTAAGTCTAAATGGCCCTGTCACTGCCAGCATGACACACACACTCAGTCTAAATGGCCCTGTCACTGCCAGCATGACACACACTAAGTCTAAATGGCCCTGTCACTGCCAGCATGACACACACACTCAGTCTAAATGGCCCTGTCACTGCCAGCATGACACACACACTCAGTCTAAATGGCCCTGTCACTGCCAGCATGACACACACTCAGTCTAAATGGCCCTGTCACTGCCAGCATGACACACACTCAGTCTAAATGGCCCTGTCACTGCCAGCATGACACACACACTCAGTCTAAATGGCCCTGTCACTGCCAGCATGACACACACACTCAGTCTAAATGGCCCTGTCACTGCCAGCATGACACACACACTCAGTCTAAATGGCCCTGTCACTGCCAGCATGACACACACACTCAGTCTAAATGGCCCTGTCACTGCCAGCATGACACACACTCAGTCTAAATGGCCCTGTCACTGCCAGCATGACACACACTCAGTCTAAATGGCCCTGTCACTGCCAGCATGACACACACTCAGTCTAAATGGCCCTGTCACTGCCAGCATGACACACACTCAGTCTAAATGGCCCTGTCACTGCCAGCATGACACACATTCAGTCTAAATGGCCCTGTCACTGCCAGCATGACACACACATTCAGTCTAAATGGCTCTGTCACTGCCAGCATGACACACACTCAGTCTAAATGGCCCTGTCACTGCCAGCATGACACACACTCAGTCTAAGAGGCCCTGTCACTGCCAGCATGACACACACTCATTGGAGATGTGTTGTAGGTGTGAGAGAACAGAACAGGCAGAGGAGACAGGGGTAAGAGTTGAAAGTTGACCAATTAATCATAAAGAGATCTGTCAATTTGTTTAAATAAATGGAATAGAGAGGCTATGGTGAAATGGGTTGAGACATATCTTTTTATTGTGTGGCAATCTTCCAACTTCCAAAAAATAAACCTCGGAACATGACACATCTTTTTTGTTGGGGAATTAGTTTTAATCTTAAAATGGCGCTGGTGACAGTACAAAGAAAACACAATATTTATTATTTTACAGCAAAACTACTATTAATTTGAGAGATGAGAAGATTCTAATAATTTTTCCCTAATTTCAGGAACTCTCCTGTTAAATTTGGAAAAATGGAACCTCTGTGACAGTTATCTGTTGAGGTCGAATGGACCGAGTCTGGTGACTGAACTGTTCCCGTGGTGACAGAACTGTTATCATGGCATGACATCCAGCTATGCCTCCACGCGGCTGTAATAGTGATTACTAGGCACTTCTGGTGTGTACACGTATGATGGAAAAGTGACACTGTCACTGTCACCATAGTTACCAACACACGACACATGACCAGCGAAACTACTGTCAGTGTTACCATGGTTATCAGCGCACGACATGCGACCAGTGAAACTAGTGTCATTGTTCACGTCAATCCCATCATAAATTCCATCGAAACAGG
Organism: Escarpia spicata; assembly: GCA_963995525.1. Taxonomy (NCBI): domain Eukaryota; kingdom Metazoa; phylum Annelida; class Polychaeta; order Sabellida; family Siboglinidae; genus Escarpia; species Escarpia spicata. The sequence continues at coordinate 12,985,715 of OZ023205.1, read as the reverse complement.
CCAGGGCTCTTGCTTCTTCACTCCCGAGTTCTGTACTGGTGCTGCCACCTGACGGAAGCCAGAAATCGCCCATGGCAGTCGGAGGATTGCATGTATTTACACTTGTTGCATCCAACAATACTGTCTGTTTCTGCTGGAAGTAGACGTTGGGATTACTTTGACTTGCCTTGATGCTAGTGTTGTCGTTGTCACTGGTCGCATCGTATGTGGAGAGATTCGCATAGATTGTCGATAGTTCAGTAGTCGTGCGTCTCTTTTGCCACTGTCGTTCTACCAGGTGGCGCTCACACTGTCGTAACGTCCACCACGTATAGCATTTCATCACAGTAATTGTAGTGACAATGATTATGAGAGGGATCGATCCAAACAGCACCAAGAATGTGTAGCCAAGCTGTACGGGAGTTAGCCCCAGGATGTGTGACATCGAGGGAAATGCTAAGGCGACATCAGTGGACACTGTTCCATTGGCTGGATGCATTGGCACCAGAGTGAGGCTACCATTCATAATGCCTTGGTGCTGTCATATGTCGAGTAGGGACATGTCCATTTGCAAATAAATGCGCTTAACATGCGTATCTGGCAGACACATATTAGAAGCAGTACTATTGTCATGTTTAGGTGATGTCAGTGCAGTAATCACATGGACAATAATTGCCATCAATCGTCCACATCCTGCCACTTCATGAACAATCCAAACAAAATGTAGTCTTTCATACAATCATGGCTATATAAAAGATTGAATAAATTCTTGACCATGCTTAAACGCATAAAAGTCTGATCTATTGTTAAAACAAGACGGTGACATCGGCCACAATTCCTGCATGGAGTCTTGACATTTGCGGTGTCTGGTCATGTGACGGTGGTCATGTGACCACAATCACCAAATACATTTCTGTGGGTATTGTTTTAAGTGCCACAAGAAGAAACCCTGCTTGTTAATCACTGCGCAGTCACTGAAATACAAACACCAGATGCTGTATCTTGTATAAATGACACACCAGCCGAGACACAACGATTCATGACTTGGATACCTTGTGCTTTGTAATCAAGTACAATCCTCATTTTCTACTCCAATGTGGTTGGATTCCACGAGATGTCCACAAGATCACAAACTGCCCGCATCCACAAGGACCGCACACAGAGTCCAACCCACACTTGTACAACAGTTAAACATCGGCTCACTAACATGTTCGAAATCCACTGTTATCGCCCATCACTTATTCTGTCAAACATTTCTTGTCAGTCTCGAAATATAAATAATCCGTCCTGTAAGCGTACTCGTATACGGTCACTCCTGTTGTGTCCAGGGCATGCTTGACCGGGTCATCAGTGTGACTGTGCAGCACTGCCAGGTAACACAACTACAGCTGGACAATAAAGATGCTGCAAGATGTCACCTTCAACTACACATGCCAGCTGCTGTGTATAATTGCAAGGCTGCAAGCCCCGGGGCAAGTTGCATTTCTCAATGGTAAACCACTGGTGTTAGTTACAGTGCATACCTTTTTATGAGACTTTTATGAGTAGTTGCTTATTTGTTATATACATTGATTTATTAATCTTAAGTTAATGTGTTATTTGTTTATTGGAATATATTTTTAAAAAGCTATATTGTTATAATTGTTATGATTGCATGCAAGTTTTATAATATGTGTAGGTGTGCGTGAAAGGACCTCCACTTCTCCATGCCAGTGACCCACACTCTTGGCAAATCATTAATTATAATTAAACAGATCTGCAAAACATCAACCGTTATAAAGGACCACGTAAACTAAGTACCCAGTACAGCTGACAATAATTAACTTCAGCAAACAGTAACAAAGCAAAGGTCACAAAGAGGCTACGTAGACGTCAAAAGAAAAAGACGTATGTTCTTACCTAGCACGGTATCCAGTCCTTAGGACTGCTCAAAGTGCTTTACACTTTACTCCCTGGTGGATTTGTTCATTCAAACACCTCGACTTCTGTGGGAAGCATTCAGCCATGCTGCAATTATTGTGTGAAGACTAGTCCTACACAAATATCCACCATTGTCTATGGCTTGGTACTTGTTCACACAGCTGAGTAAATTGGAGCAAGGTTAAATGACCAAACTTGCCCAAGGTTTGTAGTGACAGCAAAAGGACAATGGAACATTAATGGAATTATCTTAATTAATTGCTTCTCTCTGCAGCATACTTCAAATGTAGCTATTACAAAATACTCACTGCTGCCACCTTATGTGGTTTGGCCTTACTAAGGGTTCGGTTTGCATCTTCATAATTGATGAGCAGACAGGTCCTTCCATAGAGCATTTCCTGCCAACATAAAAGACACATAACATGGGTACTCACTGGTACTTCACAGAGCACACTGACAAAACTACAAATTGTAGTATTTACTACGTTCCAGTGTTCAACATAAGATTATGGTGTGTGGGTGTGTGTCCATGTTTGGGCTAAATTTCAGAAATGTCAACACATTTTGCCCTGAAACGTTTCATGCATAACTCACTGTTATGAGATATGTCAATTTTATTTTTAAACATAGTCATGCTACAAGACATCGGTGCACAACAGATATGTCGAACTAGTAATAATAACCCAGTAATATAATGTAATCAATGTAATAATACTAGTAGTAACAGTAAGATTACAGTAATATAGAATCTATAATCGAATCCATGTCTGATCACTGTGTTAGTTGTCCTCAATGATTTGTTTACGAGATAGCAGTTTTATAAATGTTGTCATCTGTGCAATGAAGGGTACACAGACACAGATGGGGGCGATTAAAGTACCCCCTCGACTTTGTGTACCTTGAGTGAGTTCGTGTAGCGACTGGTCAGGTCCAGATGGAACCCGAGTGTGCTTTCAGCATTGAAGACATCTACATCCAGTCCTTGCTGCAAACACACACATCATACACATCGTGAGTGAGATGAAGACACGCGATGCAATGGTGAGGATGTGTTCAATGACGAAAGCAGATTTATCGTGTCAGTGAGGATCTAATGTTTGCTATTGTACAGCAGAGATACTGCTTCTACAGATAGAAATCTTGCTGCAAATCACACAAAACAGACCACTTTAACCACCTGAGGAATGTACCTCATGTGTATCATGAGAGTTGTACTCAAGGAGAGAGAACATTTCAAGAAAGTCAACATTTTCCTTGGTGCCTGACTCCACACCTAGGAGAGAAACCAATGTTAAACATGAAAGAAATCCAGATACGAGAAAACTAACATACCTGGGACACTGAACAAATTCTATAAATGCCAAGAAACTTCTATGAATGTACAAGGTTCTTCTCAAAATAGTTGATGCTACACACACTCTGATGAACAAACATCTCTCGTTCAGGGACACTACTTTTTGGATGCAGAATTGTCCATTGAAAACAGCAATTCATTTATTAAATCCAGCTTGAAGATACAACTATTAATTATTTATTGTCAATGTTTTTGATGTATTTTGTTATTAATTTTAATCAGAAATAAAAAGTGACTTACCTTGCCATCATCCAGTGCCTCTGCGAGTGCCACCAGTAACCTATGGCAAACAAAGTCTGGTTTCAATGTGACCACCCACTGACTACAACAGCAGCACTTAGCACATCCTTAACAACAAGAACGAGGAGAGCAATTATGACTGTCTGAACTGAAGCAATGATGATTGTAAAAATACTAAGTGGGCATAGAGCGTAAAGATATATGGAGTAGTAAAAGACGACTTCACCAAAATGTAGGCAACCATCCAAAACCATTCACAAATCATTACACTAACTCTATATATTGTAATCCTATTCAATTAAAATGTTATTTAAACTGGAAGATAAGGTTATAATTGAATATCCATGATCATATTGTGTTTGGGAAATGCAATTGTAAACAATATTTATTTCTCAAGAGCTACTATTGCAACTGTAATCACGATTTTGCAATATCTCACCTGTAAAATGCAGCTGTCTTTCTTGAGTCTGTACAACTGCCCCCAATGTTCAGTGTGGTGGACAGGTGACCATATACCCCAGCCAGTCCTTCAGAAAGAGCAAGCTTGTGTCAGATACAACATACCAGACAGAGAGTACCAGTGGAAATATTGCACAGATGCCTGATGCTGTATGTTCAAACAGAGAGCTCTGCATTTTCAATTAATCACATCACAAACCTTGTTTGTCTATATTCAAACACAGCATGCTAAAGTTAAGGCAATGTGCCTTTGGTTTAGTTTAATAAAAAAGTGCAGACCTGTTAAAATAATCCTAAGGATTGACTTTGATCAGTGGAAGGTAAAAAGGAGACTTGGACAACCAAGGCTGAGAAGGGAGGATCGTGTAGAGAGATGTTTTAGGGATTGGGAGAATGATGTAGAATGAGAACAAAAGATGGAGTGGAGTGGAGACAGTTGGAGACAGTTGGAGACAGCTGGAGACAGTTGGAGACAGCTGGAGACAGTTGGAGATGGTTGGAGATGGTTGGAGAGAGCAGCTGGAGACGGTTGGAGATATTGGAGACGGTTGGAGAGAGCAGCTGGAGATGGTTGGAGACAGTTGGAGACAGCTGGAGACGGTTGGAGACGGTTGGAGAGAGCAGCTGGAGACGGTTGGAGACAGTTGGAAATATTGGAGACGGTTGGAGACGGTTGGAGACAGCAGCTGGAGGCGGCTGGAGACAGTTGGAGACGGTTAGAGATGGTTGGAGACGGTTGGAGAGGGCTGGAGATGGCTGGAGACAGCTGGAGACGGTTGGAACAGCTGGAGACAGTTGGAGATGGTTGGAGACAGCTGGAGACGGTTGGAGACAGTTGGAGACAGTTGGAGGCAGCAGTGTAAGATCAGTCGGGAAAAGAAAAAGAAATCGAGGACCAACATCGATGTCAGCCTCACCCCAACAATGAGGGATAAGAGGAGCAGAAGAACTTTACATCATGCAACTTGTAAAACTCTGAATACCTTTAAAATACAGTATAATACAGAGTCTAGCCACACATGGCCATTTCTGTCCTTCTTTCAGTTCAGTCACACCAAAACAAACTTAGTAGTTTGTGCAATGATTTCATCAAAACAAAATTTGTACAAAAGAGCTGGCGTATTGTAGTCGATACAAAATTGGATACTGGTACTCACTTTGTTGGGAATATACCATTTTGTTGAAACTCTGCAACAAAACATTAAAAGTTAGACATTTATAGACAAAATGTGTTCAACGTGTGTATAAATTAATTATTTAAAAAAAAAATTCAATATCTAACGGTAAGTGGAATAAAGGTAACAACCAGTATATTGCACAGCTATTTATTTATAGTACAGGGAAACCCATAACATTTATATGTTATTGATATACTAGCTAAACAACAATGCTTAACAGTGACTGTCCCAAATACAGATGTGACATTCCAAAATTGTTATAATCAACAAATTTGTAAATTAGAAACAGTCAATGTTGTATACTTGTGGAAAGTTTGATTAATAACCGAACTATGCATCTTATAAAGCAAGATGGAAGATCGCACAATTCTGTACAAAAAAAGTCATACACAAAACCTTCATACATACAGAACTTCAACCATTAGAGAAATAACAGAATATATACTTTTGTGCAAATATATCCTTTTGCAAATTATAAACTTGAACACCGGTAAAACAACGTATCAAACACACAATGCAAAATATTCTTCCCTTGTTCTTGAATCAGTTTTTCTATGAAAATTCTCCCAGTGTGAAATTGTAGTGTTTTACTGTAGAGTGTGCATAAAAAGGTTTGCGTCATTGATAGCCTGGCGATTACTGAACAAAAGGATATATGACATCTTTGTTCTCACGTTTGAAGCCTGTCTGATGCAGGCCGAGTACTTGTTTGCGGTAGTCCACTCCTTTTGAAAGTAATCATCGATATCCTAAAATAAAGACACACTGCTAATACATTATGTTAAGAACATTTCTGTCATGTTATAATAAGTAACAGGCTTCATGAATTGTCTAATTAAGAGTATTGTGATAACAAAAAGCAAAGCCGTAAACTAACCACTATATCCTTAGATCTGCTGTCATGTGACAATCACCAACATCATGTGACTACCAAGAGCAGCATATTATAACACTAACAAAGACACCATAAAGGTGTTGAAAGTTCCGTTGAATCAATAGAAAGATTCAGACATGTACCTGTACAATCTCATCAGAGTAAAATAACTGTTTATAACAAACATGATCTGTATGGTGACCAATCTTGGTCAGCATAATTTGATAGTGGAATCAAATTATAAGGAACACTTTGGGATGCTGTAACATTTTCCATATACAGCTGTATCCAGTGTTCCTTACATCCACAGGTACATAACATTATGTAGGCTAGAACAAAGATTTCAGAGTTGTTCGATCTTTAGTGGATGTTCCTTATTCCAGGAGTACTTTTAGCGAGAGTCCACTGTAAACATATTTAGACATCATAGACATAACAGTCTGGTAGAAGGAGCCACGAGTACCCACCTGATGCCCTGTCTTCTTTGCACCATCCATCACAGTCGATAGTTTATCCAGCAGGCCTTTCTTCACCCAGCTTCTGGGTAGAGGCTGCAACAATTGACCATGAGTCATTCACCAGGTGTCGCTCTGGTCAATCTTCAATGTCATTCACCAGGTGTCTATCATATTATTATTGTATAAACTAATAACTGTACATACATCTGTACATAAATAAGGTGATACTTGACATCACCAAAGCTGTTGATTGCATTTTGAAATAATGTACAACATATACAGTAACATAAATGCCAAGGTTGATGGAATACAGTACACATTCTCTAATTTGTAAGTTCAAACTCCACAAACATAACAGAGAATGAATACTTTCTGATATGAAATCTACTCTGTTCCTTCACTAACATTACTTCATGTTGTCTGGTTCTTCTAATGTTCATAAGTGAGAAAGTTGAATTTCTTACCTTTGTTTCAGTAAGAAACCTTTCGAGAACAGGATCATTTCCAAACACGCTATGACCAGCCAACTGTTTCAAATACCTAGGCAAACACAAAGACGTGCACAAGAAATATTTTAATGTGCCTTTCTCGTATGACTATCCATAACTGTATTAAATAGCATATGTGCAACATTTCATTAGTCATTAATAAGACAGAAAGGTCATCTAACATCTTACCAAGGTATAAAGTTAACAGAAAATGTATATTTGAAACGGACATGTACCGAACTAACCTTTCAAGACTTTTGCAGTCTTTGTAAAACTCATCTGCAATAAGAACTTTTGATGAGTTTCCCAGCTGTTTCTTTGACTTGCTTTCAGCGTCGTGCGGTTTGACAATTGGTCTGGGTGGTAGTGGAGGCACCTGGTGTAACGAAATACAACAAATATATCACCTAACAAATTACAGGTGTTAAGAGACACTGAGAAACTATTCACAATTTGAAAAAAGGGACATCAAAACGTCACCTGTTATTATGTATTCTTACATGCAAAATGTAAATCTAGGTACGTTGCCAATCATGTTATCATGAAGTCAAGTGATCTACCGGTATATTATAAAATGGAGTGTGAGTCTCTGTCCTTCTGTAACTTTGCCAGTTTCGCATGAATGGCACTGAAATTTAGCATGCTTCTAGCCGGCCCATTAAAGAAGTGGTTCATAATTTTTGTTTTCAAAATTTCACCCTTGGTGGAATTGGGATCTTAGGGGCAAATGGAACTGCCTGTCACTCCCTGTAGAAATGTTGTAGCCAAAACAGAAATAGCAGACAATCTGAGTACATATGTTTGTGAAAGTGTGTTATGTTTATCATCTGACTATTATGTATTTAAAATTTGATAGAAAATGGTCTGCCCTTTCAGGAAATGTATAGTTTATTTGGTGAAATGTCCACACTAACGCGTAAAAATTCAAGTTCAGAACAATGTAGATGTCATAGAATATGGCACGGTATTTCTTGGATGTCAGCACAATTTTGGCTGGCGCAGAAACAGTTTTAATAATAATAATACCTTTATTTGTCTATAAAATGAAAATACTGTAATAATGTACCATGATACAAGAAATATAATGCTATTTTAATAGGTATCTTGCCATGCTATGCCAGGGTAAGTCAGCCTGTAGGGCATAAACTAGACTGTACAACTATTCTCACATCTTTAATATTAAAATGTTTCTAATGAATCCCCGGTAATTTGACCATGATCTGTTTAACTCGATTGTTTCAGTCCAAATGTCATGTTCACATCACATGCAGAATAAAAAGGTAAATATAACAGTCAAATTATATACTGTATTCATTCTTTTTAGCGTGCAGTACGCTTGATTAATATTCTTAAGGTTACAAAAATTTTGTTTCTCAAACTAGTATGTAAATGACAAAATAGATGTCATTTCCATTTTTAAAAAACAATCATGACGCCATTGACACAAGTGTCACTGTGAATTAGAAAACACATTTTTGTTAGTTATTTATGGTTATCACATATTAAAACTACTTCTTATTGGAGAGATAAGTTAGCAGTGGACAGAAGAAGACAAACGATCTGCATGACAGAGCAGGCTGTTTATACCACATAAACATAATTTTACTATATAAACAATCATGCTTTGTAAACTTATTAAATTATTTCAGGGATGATCTCAAAACATTGCTATACAAAATTACATTAAACTGGTTATGGTAGGGGGTGGTAGCTAGGCAGTAGTTAGGGGGCGGGGTTACAGCATGAAATATTATAACACGTTCACACATATCAACAGGTTGATATAATTTATAATAATACATTTTGTGAAGCATATATAATCAGTTTGGAGTATCAGAAAAAGTTGAATCTGAGGTTATACAAAATAGATCTGTTGCATGTTCTGAAATCACCCCTCACTTATAACACTTGTCTCTCATTGTTGGGATTGGTCTCAAGGATTATCACTACACTTCACATCCAGTTGAAGACCTAGTAGCAGTTTGTGTATACACTTGAAGTTGAAGTGAATCATGCGCGTTGTTAGGTTGGACACAGTCTGCCTAGAAACACCACCGACAAGAGCATCTGCCCCTTGTGTTTGATGGGAGACAGCTTACAATGAGTCCAGCTGTGTCGACGTGGGTGAGGAAGGTATGGTGAAGCCACTCAAAGTCTTCGTACTGTCTCTCCACCGACATCTCCAGCTTCTCCTTCGAGTCAAGCATCCGCAGTCCATCTCTCTGACAACATCGTTACATTACAAACACACTCGTTAATCACATGATACAACAGATCAATATCATTTTATTTACAATACACACCACAGTCCAGAAACTGGCGTATGTAAAAAATGCCAAAAAGAAGCACTAGAAAAAAGACACATATAATCGTCTTATTTCTACAGTAGACCTTATGATTTAATATAGACAGATCTCTGCATTTGTAAGATATAAAACTGATCAAATCAGCTTAAAACTACAAAACATACTCAAATACAATTTTTTTTTATTCATTCCATTTCAGTATATAGCTGCATTCATTAAAATGATTTTATTTTTTATTTTGTTGCACAGTCTACACTATTACTGGAAGTTTAATCTGCAATCTAATGCCATTAGATTTTTTGTAATTGCTACCCTGACCCGTGACATGCTGCAGAAGAATTAAGAAACATTCCTATTCTGATTGTGTGTCACCATATACCAGAGTGTATATTATACATACACCAAGCAAAATCTGTTGTATATCAGGCCTGGGGTCAACTACATTGCAATGTAATCTATTACTATTACTTTGTTTCCTTTCTATTACTATTACATACTGAATTCTTCCTATTGCTATTACTATTACCCTTCCAACCCAGACCAGCCAGCGTGGAAGGGTAGGCCAACAACACCAGCATGCAAAGTACAATGAAGCCAAGGCCCCCAGTCCCCAGTAGCATTGAAAGAGTTTATGACCAAGGAGGCGGTTCGGGTCAACTATGGCTACGTGCAGGGGGTGCTAAGAATTTCTGGGTCAAGAAGAGCCGCAGTAGACTGAAGATAGCAACATATAACATAAGAACACTACTAAGAGATGAACAGATACAAGAACTGGAGGAAGAACTTAGGGAAACCACGTTGGTATGGGATGTGATCGGGATCAGGGTAGTCAGAAGAAGAGAGGAATGCTTCGCTACCTTACAATGTGGCACCTACTATACCATTCCACGGCAAAAAACGGCCAAGCAGGAGTAGGCTTTCTCATAAACAAGAAATGGAAAGACAATATAGTGAGGGTTAACAGCATCAGCCCCAGAATAGCAGAACTTGTTCTATGCCTAACAAAGTGCTACAAACTGAAGATAGTACAAGTATATGCACCAACAACATCATACTCAGAAGAAGACACAAACAACTTATACAGTGACGTGGATGAGACCTTAGAAAAGCCAACCCTTTACACGATAGTGATGGGAGACTAATGCGCAAGTAGGAAAACGAACAAACATATCAGAAATAGCAACAGGCAAATTTGGCCTAGGTGTAAGAAATGAAAGAGTCGAATGGACAACATCAAGAATGTACAAAATCATGAATACCATGTTTCAAAAGAAAGCAGGGAGGAGATGGACATGAAAAAACCCAAATGGAGAAACAAAGAACGAAATTGACTACATCCTGACAAACAGGCGAGACATGATTACTGACGTAACTGTCATCAACCAAGTCAACATTGGAAGTGACCACAGAATGGTAATGTGCAACATCAAACTGGACGTCAAGGCTGAAAGGAAGAAGTTGATAAACAAGAGACCACCGAGTGTAGATGCCACACAAACAGGAACAAAAAAGGTCGAATTCAAACACGAACTGCAAAATAATAAATCGATTCGAGACACTACAACAACTAGACGACATCGACACCATGAGCAAAAACATCACTGAGATTATCCAAATAAGTGCAACAAGTGTAGCCAAAGCAATCAACAGGCATGTAAAAATGATAATATTGTCACCGATAAGAGCATTGATGAAGAAACGACGAGAAATTGTGGATAACGGCGACCATAAAAAACAAATAGAGTATGCAGAAATAGGCAAGACCATCAAAAAGAAAGCAAAGGGGCACATCAGGAAGTACAAACAAGAGATCATACGAGAAACGATTATGACATCAAAGAGCCTGTAGAAAGCCAGAAGAACACAGGCATTAGGCCGAGACAGACTGATTACATTTCTAGACAAGCAAGGTACAGAAATACAAGACCAAGATATGATCATGGAACAAATAGAGGAATTCTACACTGAGCTATACGACAGTGAACAGAGTACCATAATTCACACCAACCCAAAAGAGGTACCAGAGATACTAGAGATACCACATTGGGAGGTGAAAGCAGCGTTAATTAAGAGATATGAAGACTGGGAAGACATCAGGCAACGACCATCTAAACATTGAAACATTAAAAGCAGGAGAAGATACCATCTCGAAGACACTGGCTAAGCTTATCAGAAAGACGAATACCCATTGCATGGAAGAACGTAAAGTTGGTGATAATCTTCAAGAAGGGAAATAAGAAAGACTTGGAGAACTACAGACTGATATGTCTACTATCAAACATATGCAAATAACTCACAAAGATACTAATGAATAGGCTACAGAAGACATTCGATGACGAAAACCAACCACGAGACTAAGCAGGATTCAGAAGCAGGTACTCAACGACTGACCACAAACACGTCGTAAACCTACTGAAAAAGAAGTGCCGAGAATATAATATCTCAACAGCTCGGTGACAGTCCACCTACACAAAAAGAGCAACAAGATCAACATCAAGAGAGGAGTACGAAAGGGTGACACCATATCGCCCAAGCTGTTTACGGCAACACTCAAAAGCATATTCCAAAGACTGACCTGGGAAACCAAAGGCTTGAGGATATTCAATTCAATTCATCTTCGCTTCATCAATGACATACTCATATGAGCTACTACACCGCAAAAACTACAAACCACGCGGCAGGAGCTAGCTGATGAAAGTGAAAAACAAGGTCTGAAGATGAACATTTCGAAGACAAAAGTGATGTTAGAAAATGGCACACTAATATATATCAACACCTCGCAGATAGAGAACGTTGAAAGCTATGTCTATCTGGGAATCAGAGACAAAAACCAAGACAGGGAGATTCAAAAAAGAATCACCGCAACATCTTCAAGGGTAACTTTGGGACCTGCTTGAGGAGACACGTCTATAACTCATGTGTATTTCCAGCGATGATATACGGCATGGAAACATGGGCACTCACTATCCAGGCAAAGAACAAGGTAGCAGCCGCACAAACAAAGATGGAAAGAAGTATGTTAAACATCACATATAGGGAGAGAAAAATAAACATCTAGGTAAGGTAAAAGGAAAAGGTCACAGACGTGATAGAACAAATCAGAAGACAGAACTGGACCTGGGAAGGGCACATCAGCAGACTACAAGATAACCGATAACGCGTATCACAACCTGGGAAACAATCTAGAGGAAGACCGGCGAGATGATGGAGGGACGAACTAGATGAGTACTGGAAGGGCACCATCTGGCAGAGTATAGCGCAAGACAGGCAGATCTGGAAACGACATCGCCCAACCACGGGACACTATGACTGCACAATGATCATGATGATTACTATTACATTTGAAGCAATTACTATTACATTTTTCATTGGAACATTTTATGATATAATGCACTATATGCATAAATAGGTGCGCGGACAAAAGCCCCTCGGACATAAGCCCCTTCCAGACAAAAGCCCCTCATTATATATACTACAGTGCTTAACGTTTGAAGAAAACCTAAATATGCTAAATAATTTAGCGTGAGCGATTTATTAGTTTTAATTTTATCTGGTAGGTGGCGTTCATGTTTGTCCATCTGGTGACACCACTGCAATGTCATGCCAAAATGTAATCGAGGCTAGCCATGCCATAGCAGTATCCATTATGCAAGATTAATTCGATCGGGTCATTTTCGGGACATCAACAGTTGGCACAGACTGAAAAGTTGCATGCTGCCAAAACATTTGAGACAGGAAGTACTAGCGATGATGTTACAGAAAATTACAGCAGTGTAAAGAACTTACGGCTAAGTTGTTTTGTTTATGGGAAGGATGCTACCTGTCGGCACACTCATGACCTGAGATCGCGCCAACGCTAATTTACGTGACAAGAACAGACTTTCTTTCAAACAAATGGGTGTATATTTTGCCATTAGAGGGCACCACATGCAGCAAGTCTGGTGACGCGAGCGGTAATGGCAGTTAGCGTAATAAATCGCTCCCTAAATAAGCGATTAGCGTGAGCGGTAGGAAGCGAGAGCGATCGCTCGCCTAAAAATAATGCACTGATACTAGACTCAAAGAATGATTAAAGGAATCACTACTTTTTATTTCAGTATTTCAGTTACAAAATACACTGTTTTCATGTTCAAGCTCAAGACAGTCTTGTTAATGGACTGAGACTGTTTATTCCCATCGAATACAATGTCCGATTCCTTTCAGTGACTGCTGAATTGTCTGTCTCGCCAGATGGTCGGGTGTGCATGACCTACCAGGCTGCTGAATGCATTGTTCCAACCACCATACATGTCGTTGGTTCGTGACTCTCCTCGTAATGTTACGTCATTCACATTCCATAGACGGGGAGGAAACAGTGCTGGAGTCCTGCGCACCAGCACCGGGTTAACTACACCTGTACAGCACCTTGTTGAAGTGAAAGCTGGACGTGGCGGTATGAGCTTGACACGTACGTAATATCAAAGTAGTTGACAAGTGGTTTTAACCCATCTGGTGTGACTATTTTGAGGTACGCAATGCCAGCAGGAACATCATCAAAGCCAAAGAACATCATCAAGGGGTTGTCTAACATACCACAGAACAGGTTGACCTCCTTATCATCATGGTAAAGGCCGACGAGTCGTAGGTTTTGAATCTTCCTCCAGGTGCTCTGTGTGAGGTGATAGAAACAACCATGACTTGTCACTTGTGGTCCAAGACTGCACGTACTGCATTGATGGCAGCAAGCTCGTAATCGGTGATTACTATGGTTGGAGGGTGACCACGGAACATTTATCTAGCACTGAAGTGAGGAGTTCCTCATATGTTGATTGCGACTTATCAGATAGAAATGTGTACACAGCTGACAGATGATTCACCAAGAGGACAACGTACGACGTACAACTGGTTGAACAGCAGCAGAGGTGCACTGCTAAATGTACCATCCGTATGCCAAGTGTTGCAATTTGCTAGATGACGAAGGCCACCATCTGTTACAAACACAAGCATTGTGTTGGGCGAGCCAATTTCAATGTCGTAGATCAGGAAATATTCACCGTTTTCACCACCAATGGTAACCCAATCACCACTGATCACCAACTCGCACATTGTTGCTGGGTTGACTGGTAAATGCTTGGCCCGCTGATGACGTAGTGTACATTTCAGCGAATCTTGGTTGCCCAGTGCAGCACGCACCTGTAGAGGGGCCGCACTAGTGCAATCCACCACTAACTGAGTTGTTGTGCCTCTTGACGTACCAGCTTGCTGTCCGAGTGTGGCTCGGATCTTCATTGCGCTGACCATCTCAGCATCTCTGTCATGACTGTGTGGCACACTGTGGGTGGCTCTCTGGATCTGGAGGAAGAAGAAGAATAATGGTTTATAACCGTTTATTTGACCCATGAAATAATACACATCAATACACAAAATAAGTCACAACTGTACATGTAGAAAATTAATATAATATACACATGATGGTATACATAAACTGGGTCTGAAGACTCCTCTAAGAAAATCGCTATCGAGGAATCACCTTTCAATATGTTGGTTAAACAAATTGCACTCTTCTATTAAGGTATATGAACTATACTTGTACAAATTGTGATCGTGTTGGGGGTTGGGGGGAGTGACTAATAAGTACATCATTTCTATCTCCCCCATTTCCATGTGTTAATGTTTATGTATTGTATATTACGTGTAGTTTTCTTTGTATTTTCCACTTGGAAATAAATCAATCAATACTGTCAATACAGAATATGTTGTTTAATGTAGTTTGGAAATCCATGAAGACTAAGTGTACAACATTTTTGTTTTACTATTTTTATATAGCAATGTTTCAGGCTTAGTAGTACAAATACAATAAATTTATTCTACAATTAAGAATATTATATAGACATTTAGGAACAGACAAGATCAGTTTAAAAGTGGGGTCGCTCTTAAAAAGTAAATAATGATATGATACTTACTTCAGGATCTGTTGTCAATTAACCCTTGCAGTTGAAGTGTTTCCTTTTGGTGCATTCCCACCGGATTGTTGTACATGACTTATTCTTTTTCATGTACCTTCATACAACAGCTTACTTCCACCTTTGTTATTCTGTATCACTTCCATGATGGTCAAGGAATGAATGACTGATGACCTTTGTTATTCTCTATCTCTTCCATGATGGTCAAGGAATGAATGACCGATGACCTTACATTTCCAGCAGTCTTTATAGCCAAGCTCATCCATGCTCCACCATGCATGGCCTCCACCACTTTCTGAAGCCACATTCACAAACATGATGGAGTTAGGAGGGTAACATGAATCACCAGGTAACCTAATTATGGTAACAGTGATGCCAAGTTGCCCAGACAGCCAGGCAGACAAACTCAGACTAGAGGGTACCTTGCTTGAATACCGACTTGGTTGTCTGTTACTGTGAAAAAAATATTTAGTATGTATTTACATTTCCTACATACCAACTAATATACTGTATATATATATATATATATTAAATATATGTATGTAATATATATTATAATTATATATATATGTAATATATATATATATACAGCTGTATATATATATATTATATATATATATTAGCCGAGCAAAGTATCTATGATGAGGGGCTTTTTTCCAAGGGGCTTATGTCCAGAAGGGGCTTATGTCCGAGAGGCTTATGTCTGAGGGGCTTTTGTACCGGATTCGCATAAATACAATAAGTACAATTGTTTAACTCACAGTCTCAAGAATTTAAACAAGACAGGTGAATAAAAAAATATAACTTGTCATTTATTGATACCCATGCACAAAGTATTTGAAATAATATTTGAGAATGTCAAGTACTTTCATCATCATCATTAGGGAAGTATTATAAAGTATTAAAAAATCATAAATATTTACAATAAAATATATATATATAGTTTATAGCATATTTAGTACAATCTACCAACTACACTGACTAAGGACAGAACATAAATTTTCCATTTTATATTGAAATACCATACTGGAATAAAAGACAAAAGCAGTAGTCAATGCCACATAAGTTGATTGATTATATTACAGTATAATTAAACCACACTGCTCTACTGCTGCTTGGTGCTTGGTGGACAGTTAATTATTGGCTCAAGTACATATACATCAGGATGTTTTTCACACCCACTGTAGTTTAGGCTGAATTGTGTGCACTGTGGAGGCAGTCACTAAATCCATAGGTTTACTTGAAAAGGGAAGTTGGCAACACAGCAGTGAAAGCCCAGTTAAATCCCTTTAGTCAATGCAGCAGTCACACTGTACCAGTGTCTCTTCCTACATAAACGCTCATAAAACTCTAGGATAAAACTTCACCAGGGCCATGCTGAAGTTGATAAGGGGGAGCAACCATTAAACCTGGAGAAACTAGTGGAATCTACAACCTAATCATATGGAATGGTTATGTAGTTGAAATTCGGTTTAAATTTTTAATAATAATATAAAACTAATAATTTTTAATAATAATATAAAACAAATTTTTTAATAATAATATAAAACAATTCCTATTACATTGCTTCCTATTACTATTACATTGAGTTTTTGCTCAACCTATTACTATTACACCTGTACTTCAATATTTGTAATTGTTACTATTACATATTACTATACCCCAGGCCTGTTGTATATAACTTTTATCGGAAACATGTCTACCATAATTTAATACAGTGTATTTGCTCTTTGAACACTATAAGTCTGTCAACCAAATTTATACTTGAGTTAAGAATACAAGAAAATACATGTCTCTTTATCACAAAGTTTACATGTGATGCAAATCCATAATAAAAAGGATAGTTGGCCCCAGTACAGCTGTATTCCTCCCAAAATAAACCAAATCTGTATTGTATGTAAGAGAAGTGCATACAATGACGCATGTGTTGTATGCACGCATACCCAGTACTACCCACATGCATCACCCACGTGAATATATGTACACATCTCAAGTATCATGAAGTACTCCTACTTCACACTAAGTATCATAAGCAGACAATTATATAATAGCTCTTAATTTATTTAGTCCACTGCAAGTCAAGTTCATGGATGCAGTGTGTGCATTGTTCAAGTAATATGGCCGTCTGTTAGTGATGGCATACTTTTGCTAAAATCATCGAAAGAATCGATTTTGATCATCAGATCAAACCACTTGCAAAAGTTAATTCATCCTACAGCCAACAGCATAATGCTACATGCAATTAAAGTATCTGGTTAAAACCATATATCTGACCTACTCACATGACTTGATCATATGACTTGACCACATGACTTGACCACATGACCTGAGCATACGACTTGACACACCTGACCACTGAGCCACTAACCTGTTTCACCCTGAGAGTGTACTTGACGAGGTTGCCATCTTTGACTGGTTGAGTGACCCTCACTTGGAACCTTGGCTCGAGGGGTTCGTAGCTGGAAGATGATGACGAGGATGACGGCTCCAGGGGTGAGACCGCTCCGTTGCTCGTCACATCAGATGTCGGTGACTCCTGCATCAAGACAACCGACTTATCCATCACGTCACCTGTTGCCTAACAAAAGGTCCATCAAGCCATCAAAAATGGACGCCAAAATGTGAAATGTTTAGACATTCGGATTCCATTATATATTCTGTTGAAATTATGGCCCCCAAAAGGTTTTCTTTATGAAAAAAATATCAGGTAAAGTTGTTCAAGAACTACATGCAGGAAAAGTTGATTTAGCAGATGTCACACTGCTTTAGTAATATAATGCACATGCAGCACTGTTAATACATTATCAGCATTCTTGGCAAGGCAAACCTTGACAGATGTTGTACATGGACATAATTTTAATTGTGACAAGCAAACAACAACATACCGGACCCATCAATTATCCACAGAATAAACAGTGCTAATAATATGGATGTCACAATACGCATATATACTGCATTTCATATTATTACATCAAATTCTGTTTAAATCTGTTGATCATTTTTCATTGGTTAATCAGTCTATATATAGTATTTCTATTTTGACTGAATGTCGCCATCTACCAGGCTACTCACTATACCGACAAGCTAAATCTGTAAACATCAAACGTACTTGCTCTTCAACTGTTAGAAGTTTGAGATTCAAATTTATATTCATCTTATCAATAAAAGAGAATACAATCAGTATTGATCATGATTTTACAGTTGAAAATTATATCAATTGTATGTATGATCATGGTTTATGCACGGGAGCGCGGCTAGTAGGGAGCGCGGCTAGTAGGGAGCGTGGCTAGTAGGGAGCGCGGCTAGTTTAGTGGTTAGCACATCTGCCTGGCATGCCAGCACTCTGAGTTCAAAACCCGGACCGGGCAGGCATGATATTTGGTATAAAAACCTGGCTCTCAACATTGGGAACTGTGTATCCCTCGTGACTCTGAGATCACGTTAATGTCTCAATTTAGGATGTAAAAGAACCACTGAGGACGACAAGCACCTTGGCAGCGTCCACCCTCAGTACCAGCATATAAAGCTCGGTTTGACGATAATGTTCTGAAAAAGGCTGACTATAGTTGAATGAGCCCTCATAAGACCATTTTATTGTAACCACTATAATACAGAGTAGTCAGTTAATAGAACGTTGCCGAGCGCTGGAAACAACTAGAACTAGAAGAACTAGAACTAGCATGGTTATTATTTAAAAGTTTATGTGAAATAAAGCAGGCTGCTACTTAACAGTGCAGTCACTTAACTGTTGCATGGTCACTATGTTAAAAAAATGCATTTTAAATTAGTAAAGGAAAATTAAAAAATTACGCCCCACTGGCACTGGATGCATACTATTTGATAATGAAATCGTTCAAGTATTGAGACAGGTACAACAGCAGGTACACATTTATTTTGAGTGTTGGCCCATTTATAAATAAATCATAGGCATATGCCATAGCCATAGCGTAAGAATCTTTAATTTTATTATTCATTTTAGACTTTAGTGGTCCATGAAAATTACTAAGCCTAAGGACAAGGTGTTATTTACTTTCCATAAATGATGACGTTTAACATGGAGCTCATGCAGGTAATTAATCTGGGGATCAACCAGAAACTTGAGCAAGATGCCTAGAACATTGGCGGGGCGACTCACGCGGAGACACGCCCCCTTTCTTATTCATAGTTCGTGCCCGCTGGAGACAATGGCAATGAACTTACCATTACAAAATGAACCCAATTTGGTGAATATATCACTGTGTGACTTCTTTACTTATTCGTTCTGTACATGTACATGCTATCACAATGTTCCTATAATTGGATTCAGTTATGTTGTTGCATATCAATGAACGTGTTCTTCGACCAAGTCGCTGCCAAACCGGTGCATGTTTATTGATCTTTCTAGACTGCCCACGGTGTCATTGGCAGTCAAGTTTATATAAGATGTCGCCGATGTCGCTAAATAAACATCACAGTTGGAATACTGGGACAGTTGGCTTCCTTGAATAGTCAACAAAATACTAAATCGATCAAATCTAAATCATTATGCCAACATCTCGTAAATTGTTGGACCTATCTCTTCTAGAAACGGTAAAACACGCAGTTAACTAAATAGGGAATGGGTTGGAAACCGATGTTACGGTCTATAGGGAACAAACCACTATTTTACGGTAAGTCGCAAAATTGACGCTGCCTTTATAAATATGACCTAAATAATGGTAAAATATATGTTCGATTGAATTTGATTAGCATGGATACGCAACCGTGATCTTGCTGCGGTACAAATGCACTGCTGCCAAGAAACAACAACAATTATAACATGATGTAATATACTATAATATTATTATTAACAACAGAATAGCAATTAATAATTAATTCAATTTTACTATAGGCCTTTTAGTACATCAATATGCACTAGTCAGCAAACGAAAATAAAAGGGTGTAGGATATTTGACATAATTATGATAATCAGCACAAAGGGCCATGGAAACAAAACTTGAAAATTACGCTAAGAGTTTTATTCTCATATACGTACGACGTCACCAGAAGAAGATTAGACCATATACATTAACATGTATCACGAAAACAAAGTGGGGATGGGCAGATCACGTTCGTATAGCCAGAATGCAAGCAACCTGTGGATCATTTCTAAGACTAAACGAATGGCAACTCAGAAAAGGGAAAACACAAATTTTAAGAGGAAGAGAGATTTAATGACGATATCACGATGAACCACGCTGGAATATTTTGGACAAGAACAGCCAAACACCGAGAAAGATTAAACTATCTCAGACAGATTTAGAAACATTTTAAATTGTTTCTAAAACTAAACATTTTTATATAAATGAAAAATGTTCATAAATATTTTCATGACATATCTGAGGAAACACTTTTCTGATTTTTTAAACATGATTGTGTGTGCTGACGAGCTGTAGATAACACAATTAACTGGCTATACATCCCTGGAAAGGACAGCGGAAGGCGAAAGAAAATATAGAAGCTTGCACAAATTCGGATCGGCAACGTTTGGAAATGGAGATCGATTTATTATTTGTGCGTGCGTGCGTGCGTGTGTGTGGGTGTGTGCGCGCGCGCGCGCGCGCGTTGTTTCGTGTGTTTGTAATAACGTAATAAAATATTTGTAATAAAAGAAGATGTATTTACTGCCTATATGCAAGGTTCTTTGCACCATAAAAATACACATATTATGCCTAGAACATCAAATTAGAAAACTTTTTCTTCTTTCTACCATACCTATAAGGCCACGTACATTTTAGTTTACATGTAATTTATTTAATTACTTTATGCAAGAAAGAGTGAGTGAGTGAGAGAGTGAGTGAGTGAGTGAGTGAGTGAGTGAGTGAGTGAGTGAGTGAGTGAGTGAGTGAGTGAGTGAGTGAGTGAGTGAGTGAGTGAGAGAGAGAGAGAGAGAGAGAGAGAGAGAGAGAGAGAGAGAGAGAGAGAGAGAGAGAGAGAGAGAGAGAGAGAGAGAGAGAGAGAGAGAGAGAGAGAGAGAGAGAGAGAATGAGTGAGTGAGTGAGTGAGTTAGTGAGTGATTGATTGAGTGAGTGAGTGAGTGAGTGAGTTAGTGAGAGAGAGAGAGAGAGAGTGAGTGAGTGAGTGAGTGAGTGAGTGAGTGAGTGAGTGAGTGAGCGAGTGAGCGAGTGAGCGAGTGAGCGAGTGAGCGAGTGAGCGAGTGAGTGATACATTAACAGGTTTAATGCCTGTTAATTAAAAAACAAATTATGTACACTGCCAGTAGGCTGTGAACAAAAAGAATCGACAAGTCACGTATACACACACCTTTATGCATACATGATGTGTTTTCGGGCATGGTATTTCCCAATGATCCATCAATGTTTAATTTCGATCACAATTCAGAGTACCAAACATCGATGTCTTTGAATGAAAAAAATCAACAGTGAGACAGTGCGGTTTTACATACACAATTCATGAACTGTTCATCCACGCGATTCCTCCGTCGCGTGGTATCTTCGTCTTCCAACCTACTTCGGTCCCTTCCTCCACCATCCAATTTACCATGTCCATCCATTTTGTATCACTATCTCGAGACATAATATCTTTTTCTGCCAGCCAGTGCAAATATAACATTTATATTTCCAATGCAATATGTTATTTATATTTTATGTTAATATGTGGAACACTAAATGTTGGTGACCACCATAACAAAGTCGAAGGCGGTCACAATTTGTTCAGTTCTGATGTAGAACGTGCATTACAACCAAGCCACATCTTCCTAATACTTCCCATCCCTGGCCCTGTTTACTACTTCATCTCTCAGTCGTGTTTTCTACCCATCCCATCCACCGTCCTCCTGGCTTCTCACGTACATTCCCATTCACTGCATTGTTGCAATTTTATTGGCAGCTATTTTATAGACATGAACTATATACCTACTTAGTTTTTTTTCAAGTATACGACCTCGACTCGAGCATGCCAGGCTATGTGTATAATTCGACAGTGCCAACTAGCCTATAGTCTCAGTCGGCATCAATCACCCCACAGTCAACAGCGACATACCTGCACAGCAACACCGTCAAACCAAAGGTACCTGCATTCACATCACTAAATGATTGTTGTTCATAGCACTATGTGGATTAGCGATATTGAATTCGACGTTAAATCGGCGATTTATTGGTTCCACAAATGTTTTATTTGACTTGACACGCCTTGGCCAACTACGTGTCTTAACCCCCTTGCTGCCCACGGGACGTTACACCCTTTCAAACCGTTCTACACACTGCACGCCGTTCTGTCGTCAACAACAGTATAATTAATTTTTTTATGTGGTCACTCCATCTTGACAGAGCAGTGACGTATTTAGGAGGGATTTGGCCATGTCCTCATTGACAACGTTGTCTGTAATGCTTCTAAATGTAACCTTTACTGTTGCGTCACACCAGTTAAGTATGGGAAATTAAACTGTGACCAAGTGTCCCCCATCCTCCTATGAGAACCCAGAGACGCCATAAAAGTATCTTCAATGGCCTTCTTCTCTTGTGCTGTCATGTTTTAAAGTGTGGCTACCAAGTCACACTCTTGCTATTTGCTTTACGGCAAACGTACCCAAACCACCAGATTCGATCTCCTTTGTTTGATGACAATTGTGGTGGATTCCGGCGAATTTATAGTACAGTGTAGTGTAAGTATATAATATTTTAATTATGTAATCTGCATAATATATTCATGCATAGTGATTGTGGCTTTATATATAAAGCTCTTATACAAACTTATATCTGCCTTGTGTTATTCAGCAAACTAGCCACGATTCATATCCTTGTAACAAGCAGCGTCGGCACACATAAATATAATTACATTTAACTACAATATATGTCATTCGCGCGAACGCGCGCGTGCACACATACACATATGCACGCACGCACAAACACACACACGCATACATGTATAAATACGCATGCACGCAATAGCTCTTCTCTGCCCCCCCCCCCCCCCCCTCTCTCTCTCTCTCTGTTTCCAAATTCCCACTACGTGTCTTAATCTCCTCTCTCAAGTGTACCATTATGACATCAGGCTTTATTTCTGTTTGACAATGCAGGCAAGCGATTACCATCAGACATGAAGTTACAAGTGAGTATATACCTTCAAGGATAATGCTACTTCAAACACGTACAATATACTCAGTCGTTCGTTTATTTTACAACAGCAACGGGTTTACAGAGTTTATATATCAACTATGTTTTGCAGTAACCATAAATGGTGACTTTGATAACCAGATGTATTACATCACCACACACTACAGCAGCAACAGCAGCAACAGCAACAGCAGCAGCAGCAGCAACAGCAGTAACACATCTTACACCACAGCAGCAGTAGCAGCAGCAGCAGCAGTAGTAGCAGCAGCAACAACAATAACAAAAACACAACACACAAGCACACACAAGCACACACGTGCACATTCTTATACATACATTTTCTCTTTTCCCCTCACATCTCTATTCGCACGCACGCACGCACACACGCACGCACACACACGAACACACACGCACGCACACGCACGCACACACACGCACACACACATACACACGCACGCACTCGCACGCACACACACGTACACGCGCACACGCGCACGCACGCGCACGCACGCACGCGCACGCACGCGCACACGCACGCACGCGCACGCACGCGCACGCACACGCACGCGCACGCACGCACACGCACGCACACGCACGCACACGCACGCACACGCACGCACACGCACGCACACGCACGCACACGCACGCACACGCACGCACACGCACGCACACGCACGACCGGAGATCGATGTTGTACCGCTGTCTACATGTTATAATTATGATTGCAGTTCGTCGCGGTTGCGCTGCTGGCGACGCTACTGATGGTCTCCGCAATGCGAATCCCTGCTGCGCGAACAACGGACAACGAGAAGTTGACAAAGCAGTGTATGAACATGTGTCGGCCGTTCATGTCAACGTGTCTGAAGCAGGTGTGTGCGTCACTGAAGGATGAGCATGAAGACGAGCAGTTCTGGTGCATCGGTGGCTGCAAGGCGGCCGCAGACAGTTGCCCCGGATACTGCGTGCAGATGTACACAAAGGAATAACACAACAAGAACCGTTAAATCCAATGATAATGCCTGTTCGTCGACGCACACACAACGGACATTGGTGGCGTGAGATATACCGGTGATGTTAAAATGTTTGGGGTTGCAAATAAATAAAAGACTGCTGTTACTGAACAGAAGTCTTGTGATACACTGGTCGTCGGGTTATTACTACCTGTTATGAATAATTTGCCTGGATAATCTCCACGCGACGTTCAAAAACGTATACTTAACGTGGGACATTCAGAACAACTCAGCTGCAAAATATCTTGGGAGGATATGTCGGGAACCACTGCACTCGTGACCGTTTTCTGGCTGCTAACACTTTCGTACTATCAACAAATCGTGAATTATTCCTCAAATATCGGCAGGTAGTTTATTATTTCGTATCCACATTTCTACCTCTAAGGTTAAGCTAACAATACATATTGCACAATTACCTACGATACCGATAGATTTCGAAGGTTCTACCTAGACTATCTGTTTATCTTTGCAATCGTGTAATGATCGAAACACGGGGACAGGACACTCCTGTGTTAAATTAGCCCAAGATCGGGCAGTTTGGAGTATAAGTACTTGAGAGCACGCACGCACGCATTTAAGAAACGATGACATGACGATATCACGATGAACCACGCTGGAATATTTTGGACAAGAACAGCCAAACACCGAGAAAGATTAAACTATCTCAGACAGATTTAGAAACATTTTAAATTGTTTCTAAAACTAATTTTTTTTATATAAATGAAAAATGTTCATAAATATTTTCATGACATATCTGAGGTAACACTTTTCTGATTTGTTAAACATGATTGTGTGTGCTGACGAGCTGTAGATAACACAATTAACTGGCTATACATCCCTGGAAAGGACAGCGGAAGGCGAAAGAAAATATAGAAGCAAGCACAAATTCGGATCGGCAACGTTTGGAAATGGAGATCGATTTATTATTTGTGTGTGCGTGTGTGTGTATGCATGTGTGTGTGTGTGCGCGCGCGCGTAGTTTCGTGTGTTTGTAATAACGTAATAAAATATTTGTAATAAAAGAAGATGTATTTACTGCCTATATGCAAGGTTCTTTGCACCATAAAATATATATTTAATGTATGAACACATATTATGCCTAGAACATCAAATTAGAAAACTTGTTCTTCTTTCTACATACCTATAAGGCCACGTACATTTTAGTTTACATATAATTTATTTAATTACTTTATGTCCACATATAATTTATTTAATGTATATTAAATACATATTACCATGCTGTTATGTGCCATTGATTCAAGAGCACTTGTGCAATGCATTTGGAAATAAAGATCTGTGACCATTTTCATAACATGAAATACTCAGATTTATACACAATTCCATAATACCCTGAGACCTCCAATTTACCAAAAAATTCCTGATATTGCAAGACCCTCCAATTTACGCATAAATCTCACGCATTGGCATTTCTGAAACTTAACGTTTTATTATAACATGATTATTATTGTCTATGGAAAGTATCCTTTTTTTGTTATATTTTAATTCGATTTATGTATAAATGCCTGATTTTCCTAGATCCTCCGATTTACGTATAAATGCCCGATTTTCTGAGGCCCTCTGATTTACGTTTAAATGCCCGATTTTTCGAGACCCTCTGATTTACGTATAAATCTCCTGGATTGGCGTTTCTGAAACTCTTAACATGTATGCGTCAGTGACAGGAATTTGAAGCGCATTGATGGCGTAATACCAGGTTTATTTTATGTATATACATAGACTATTAAAGTCAATATTTTTTGTATTTTGTATTTCCGTCCGTATACCTTTTCAGCTTCGAAATCCAGTTAACTTGCTTTGCTTCATTTTAATGCGCGCACGCACACACGCATGCACATTTACACGCCCACCACACACACATAAATACACACTCTCTCCCTCTCTCTCTCTTTCTCTCACACGCACGCACTTACGCATGCATGCGTGCACGCGCACATATTCACGATCGGTATTTCAGTTTCTGACAGGGCCTGGTTGTATCGTCTGTCTGCATATGATACCAATGGATTCCTCAACGATTGTTTCTGTTGTGCGCGATGGATTCGAGCTATGCAAGCACAATTCACGCAAAACAGCACAAACTGCGTGCGTGTATGTGCGTTTATGTGCGTTTATGTGCGTGTTTATGAGTGTGTGTGTTTGTGTGTGTGCGTGCATGCGTGTGTCTGTGTGTTTGTGTTTCTCTATATATATCGCGGATACAATTTAATTACCGTCTTTATGAGCAATAACAAATTAAATGTAGGTTTCAGTGTGAAAATAAATACAAAGTCTTATAGTTGTGTGGTTTAACCAAGCTAATGCCAAACTGCGGCAAAACAGCTCGATAGTTAACCCAGATTTATTTAAATTTCACTTATTATTTTATCTCTCCCCCCCCCTCTCTGTACACGGTTAATAATCTTCCAGACGCGGGCGACAATATTATCACGTAGACCCGGTGTAAATGAAAACCGGACTACACACTCCTGTAAGAGTCTGTCTTATTCAATTACTCTGTCTGTACAGTATTTGCTGAGATGCAGAATTGGATGCATTTGGTTTCCTTGTCGAGGCAACCACCGATACACCACCATTGCTTGTCCCGGTTCATTGATGCCCGCACGGGCAGGCAGATCTTCTGCAGACAAGAATTCTTGTGCTCGCGACATATAGCACTGCATTTCTTCATCAGGTTCTGCTGATTCGTTGCAGGAGCACCGACTGACTGAGCCGAACTGACGACAAATGTTGTCACCAAGACAGCTGCCACCACGTAGACGAGCTGTAACAAAGGTCGACATGGTATAGCTATAAAATGATCGCAATAACTACCGGTCAGGAAGTCCGAGACTAGCTGTGAACTGTTTAGTCGGTCAAAAAACTCTCAGAAAGTGCCTCCATCTT
The DNA here is from genome assembly GCA_963995525.1 of Escarpia spicata. Classification (NCBI taxonomy): domain Eukaryota; kingdom Metazoa; phylum Annelida; class Polychaeta; order Sabellida; family Siboglinidae; genus Escarpia; species Escarpia spicata. Next base: position 12,958,510 of record OZ023205.1, on the reverse strand, counting down.
TTCAGGAAATATCAAAAATCGTACTTCACAAACTGACAATGCAAATGTTGTTTAGACCTACATTTTATGTAAATATGTGGATCATTGAAATGTACGAGGGAAAACCAATTTTACAAAAAGTTAAAGACTAGCAACTGCTCGGCTCGGGTGTAAACTCTGGCAAAATGAAGTTTTAGCCTATTTGGGACAACTAGCACAGCACGAAGCTGTTCGTAAGATCTCTCCGATTTCTCCGCCTGTATCACGACCTGCAGGCGCAGATATCGGAGAGGTTGTAGAGAACGGAGAGGCCCGGTGAACCTCTCCGTTCTGTCCCTGTGTGGTATAGATATATCAGAATAAAGAGGCAAACAGTATGCCCTACAAAACAAATGGTTGATGGTATACAGTGCAATTTTATTTATTCGGTCGATTATTACTTGTGTGTATTTGAATCAGGGATGGGTTCAAGTGCGCGAGTACTTGAGTACTTGTGTACTTAAGTACAACAATCACAGCTTTGCTGTGACAGGCCCACATGCTTAGTTGGAATAGCTTGTCAAAGTGTGTGCGATCGGTTGGAACATTGGCGGCTTTCTAGAAACAACTTAAAACCCATCTATTTCGCGTGCACTACATTTAGCTTATTTATTTAATTAATTTATATTTTAGCATTTAGTCAACACTCCATTTTAATATGTGTAGTGCTTTGATTAGTGTTTACTTACTTAAAAGCGCTAAAAAGTAATTATTATTATTATTATTACTGTACTTGGACTTGTACTTGTACTTGCCATTTTGCTGACTGCAGGACTTGGACTTGACCGTCAAAGTACTTGAACTTGGCAAGTACTTTCCCAAGTACTTTTATGTTTTCGTTAAGTATTTGGCCCTACCTGAAGGATTGAAAAATGCTACAGTGAAAATTACTGTATATTTATTCTTATTTTGCACAAAGTTTCATAATATGACATATCATTGATGGTGCATGACTCCATGTTGATTGGTTTACATGCATAAAGGGGAGGAGAAGCACAGGCACTTGCATGCTTGTCAGCTGAGATTTGAAGCCATGAGTCAGTTACATGGGATAAACTAACACTGACTGATCTCTTGATCAGCTATATTGGCTTCAGATATTCAGAAACCGCCAGTTTACTTGTATTGTGGACTTTTGTGGTAGATATAATTGCCTTGGCTTAAGATAATGACTGAATAGTAGTCAATTGCAATATGTTCAGAACCTCGGGTATGTTGATGTTTAGTACCTGGCACTGCAGACAAGCAAGCATATTCTCAATTATATCTACAGGACTGCAAAGTACAGACATGGCGAACAAATCAGCAGCATTTGATCACGTTGTTGTTCCTACAAATGTACAAGACAACTACAAAGCCCAATATAACAACTGTGATATAAAGTTTTCCTTCTGCTCTGGGACAACAAAGAACTTGTTGAAGCACGTGAAGGTAATGTTATGTTAAATTATTGCATTTTTAATATGCCAGTATTTAACATGTTTTAACAAGATTGCCATCCATAAAATTAACTCTAGATGGCAGTTGGACAAGGAAGCCTTTTGGCTTATCGAGAGTCCATCACTTTTTATCTACGTGTATCCCGCCCTTTTAAGGTATGTGTCGATTTTATTTTTAAATATATTCACGCTACTAGCACCAACACAATCAGGATATAATTTGTTCCATTAATTTAGAGTGCTTTGTGAGAATGAGAACGTTCTTATTTCTAATCTACATTGCTCCTTTACTAATGTAACTTCATGTCCTCTGGTCCTTCTATCTTTTTTAACTGAGAACAAAATATTTCTATCAATATTTTCATAACCATTCAATATTTTAAATACTTCTATCTGATCTCCTCTCAATCTCCTGGTCTCTAGTGTTGTTAAACCACATTCTTTTAGGCGTATTTCGTAACTAATATCCCTCAGTTTTGGTATCATTTTAGTTGCTCTCCTCTGTACTCTTTCCAGCATATCTATGTCCTTCCAGGGATATGCCCTCCATGCTTTAATACAATATTCTAAATGAGGCCTAACTATTGTTTTGTATAGCGCTATTATTAGCTCTTTTTCCGTATACGTTATGTTTCGCCCAAGGGTTTGATTTCCCTTTGAAGCGGCAGTACCGCACTGCACTGAAACCTTCATATCAACACTAATGGTTAACCCTAAGTCCTTTTCTTTTACAGTAGTACTTAGTACAAAACCTCCCATTGTATATTGTTCTGTGTGGAGGCATTTATATTTACCAAAGTTGAACATTTGCCATTTTTCAGACCATTTTATCAACCTGTAAAGATCATCTTGTAAATGCTGTCTATCTCCATCACGTTTAATCCTTCTAAACAATTTTGTATCATCCGCAAATTTCAACACCTTGCTTGTTATATCATCGTCCAAATTGTTGATATATGTTAAGAATAATATAGGTCCCAGTACTGGTACCCCACGCAAAACCGATTTCCAGTTTGAAGCCTCCCCATCAACTACTACCCGTTGTCTTCTGTCAATTAGCCATTTTTCTATCCAGTTAATTAAACCATTTCGTATGCCATTTACCTTTAGTTTAAGCAGTAACCTTTGATGTGGCACTTTGTCGAAAGCTACGTATAGCATACATACTGGCATGTATGCTATACGTATTAAGAATATGTTCTATTACCTCCGATATACGTTCTGAATGCCAGTATTTTATGCATTGACTTGAATAAGGAATAAATGCACAATACTGCTGCTTTTGTGTTTTCATTGCTTTGACTTTCACCATTATGAAACAGCTTTCAATATACATGGCTAACATTTTCAGAGTACTTTGTACTTGTACTTGATTTTTTAATAAAGTACCGGTACTTGTTCTTGCCTACATATATTTAGGCGAGTACTTCTACTTGAACAAATTGAAAGTACTTGTACTTAAGTACATTGTGCATGTACTTGATTTGATTATAAAATGAAATATAACACTACGCGCCGTCAATCTAATCATCATTGACAAGTACCTATTGCGCTCAAATCAATAAGTAAACAATATAAATTAGGCCCTATACACTGCCATACAATGGTGTGTGTGTTTGTGTGTGTGTGTGCGTGCGTGCGTACGTGTGTGTGCGTGTGTATTATTCAATTCAATATGTTTTATTCAAACAAACATCCAAACAGACAGCATTGGTTGTAATCGCCTCAACATGGTTTTGTTGTGACATAGAATGTATTATACGTAATGTTGTTTGAAAGAAATACACAAGTAGTTAAAAACTTGCACACATCCCAAAAGCCTACACATATAAGGAAAATTACCATACTGTAGTTCACATAGTCACGTATATATGATTAGTACAAAATAATGAAATGTAAAATTATGAAAAATACATAATATGATTGTGATATTTCAGAATCAGTTTTAAATAATAAATACAAAATATACATATTCATTTATTATTATTTATTAATATTATATACTACTACTACTACTACCACTACTATTACTACTACCTCAGAAGAACATGGAATGGTATAATAACTGAACCACATGCGAATAACAATATTATAATTTTGACTAATTTACAAATGCTTAAATATTAGACCATTAAACGAGGCATCCGCAGTTGCATGCAGTGAGTGTAGCAATGGACGATGCAGTAGCACCACTTACTGTTAACTTCATTTTCGTCGTGTTCCGTGAAATTGTTGAAGACGCGTCTACTCTTGTCGGTGTGTTTTGATACACGGGTGGCCAACAGTTGATACTTATATTATGTACGACAAACCTCATTTACTTATCATAGACGTCACTACTTAGAGAGCAGCTACTCCAGGTTGTCAACGAATAACTTGTGATATGTTAATTAAAGGGGCCCTGTATAGAGTGCGCTATTCCACGGCAGAAGTATTTTGTCGGCCGCTTGGCGTCTGCGGCTATTTGTAGAACAGTCTCGTGCAGGCGATGTGTTTGCCGTCGTTAGTTCTCGGGAACACAAGACAAGCGTGCGCTGAATGTAGTGATTGTGTAGTTGTTAAGGATTTATTTATGACATGCACTGTTGCAAACTAACAGCACGAAATAAATTGAATAAGTTGAGTGCCAAAGAGCATGTTTTTGGTTGTCTTTGCATTGAGAGTCAATCTATTGGCATTGATCCTCGAGCCACTAGCTAACAGCATTTAAGTCTGCAGCCAACTGTGTCTGAATATTTTGCATACACCTCCCAGAAACAAAGAATGCCGTATCATCAGCATAGAGAACCACCTTACTGTGCGTGACCACACTTGGCAAATCATTGATATACAAAGTGAAGAGCAGCGATCCCAATACTAAACCCAGAGGCACGCCAAAATTGATTGGTAGCGCACTGGATATTGCTTCATTAATTCGTACTTGCTGTGTTCTGTTATCAAAATAATCCTTAAACCAACAAAGCTCTGTTTCCTGAATACCAATGGCAGAGCTAGAGTATCTAAAACAAAATGTTCGGGCCTACAGTATCAAATGCATTCTTTAGGTCGAGGGATATGGCACCTGTGTGGTTACCATGCTGCTTTTGGTCCTATAGGTAATGAGAGACATCTAGCAAAGCTGTGGTTGTGGAGGACTTTGAAAGCCTGATTGAGACTGATTCAGGATATTGTGTTTTGAGATGTGAGCACACAGTTGGTCATGAATCAATCTTTCAAAAACCTTCATGTATAGAGGAAGTACAGATATTAGCCTGTAGTTACAGGTATTCTGGCGATCCCTTTCTTTAATACTTTGTTCCTGTCAACAGTGATAAATTAAATATAGTTGCCGGGGGAAAAGAGTTCCGTGGATGCCACTTTTAGAGATCTAGCCATTATTCCACCGGTGCCATGCGCTTTTGAGGTGTTGAGTCCAGAAAGTAATTTGAACACCTCAGATGCAGTTATTGCCTTACGTTTAAAGGCTGGAAGCATGTAAACTGGCTGTAAGGGGTCTGTCTGGTTAGTACACTGTTTAGCCAAATCACTGCAAACGTTCGTAAAGAAGGAGTTGAAAGCATTTGAAATTCCAAAAGAATCAGACACCACCTCGTCAACAGCCATCACACTTCCAGTCGTAGTAGATGCAGACTTGCCCACGTCCAGGTTAAAATCATCAAGTATGTAGGTGTCTGCGTTGTGTGGGAGCAGTTGCAGATCCTCGTCAAGCTCATCAATGAACTTGGGTATTGAAGCACTATGTGGCATGTAAAAGCCTCCCACTACAAATGGCCTTTGGCGGTCCACACGGATTTCGGTCCAGATGCCTTCCGCGCTTGTCATTCTGGAGTTCATCAGAGGTTAATTGGTTTGGAAGGAGCTCCTGGCGTAACAAAGGACGTTCCCACCATGTCTGGTACGATCTCTGTGGTCAGCTACAGTGTAACACTGATTGAGGTGACCAAATTACAGTGATTGAGGGGGCAATGACAGTGATTGAGGGGGCAATGAGGAAAGAGAGGGTGTTTATGGGTGACTCCATTATGAGAAAGACGGACAAGACACTGAGCGAGGGGGAGGACATCGTTGTTTGTTTACCGGGGGCTAGGATTGAACATGTAACTGACAGGGTAGAGAAGGTATTGGGACATGGCAAGGGGGGGTCTATACTGGTACATGTAGGAACAAATAATGCAGACAGGGAGGGAACAACTGCGATAGTACAGAAGTATAGACAGTTAGTGAGGAAGCTAAAGAAGACGAGAGTCGAACAGGTTATTTTGTCAGGAATTTTGCCAGTAATGGGAGGAAGGGGGGCAACGTATAGAAACTGCAAGAGGATGGCGATCAATGCACTAGCTGAGCAGATGTGTGAAGAAGAGGGGGTGGGATTCACAGATTTATGGGGATACTTTGTTGGGAGGGAAGATATGTACATGAGAGATGGCCTCCATCTTAGTGGAAAGGGGGCAGCAGTTTTCTCAGAGAATCTGCTGCAATCTGTTGACAGTGGGACAGGTTGCATCTATTTAAACTAGATTCGCAGGGGGGACTCACAGAAAAGCCTGAAAATGGAGGCATAGATAAAGACAGCACAAATAAATCAACAAATAACAGTCTGGAAAACTCTTCTGAAGCTGGATATAAATGTGTTTGTTTAAATGCAAGGAGTATAGTAAACAAAAGAAATGAACTAAACATTATGGTAGAAGATATTGACCCTCATATAATAGGTATAACCGAATCCTGGACCACCACCGATATATCAGATGCTGAATTGGGACTGACAGGATATGTAATGTTTAGAAAAGATAGAATAGGAAGAAAGGGAGGTGGAGTTATTTTATATATTAAAGAATCTATTCAGGCTTATGAAATAAAATTAGAAAGAGAAGCAGATTGCGAAGAAGCTGTTTGGTGTAACATAGTTACAGGAAACTCAACGTTGACGGTTGGGTTGGTTTATCGAAGTCCAAACATAAGCATAGAAGAGAATGAAAAAATACAAAACGCTATAAGGGAAGTAAGCAAACGGGACTGTATTATTATGGGGGATTTTAACCATGGGCATATACAATGGAAATCTCTACAGAGTATGGGGAGAGAAGACCACAAGTTTTTAGTTTTAGTTCAAGATACATTCCTTTCTCAACATGTGCTAGAACCAACCAGGGGTGAGAATGTGTTAGACATAGTTTTGTCCTCACAGAATGAATTAGTTGACAATGTCAAGATATGTGAGCCACTGGGGAGTAGCGATCACAACCAGATACATTTTACCATCAAAGTAAAATCAGAAAGGAATAGCAAAAAGCAGTATAGGAGAAATTTCCACAAAGGAAGGTATAAGGACATGAGGAAATATTTAGCAAAGATAGACTGGAATAAGACACTGACAAATAAGACGGCAACAGAATGCTGGAATATATTAAAGAGTGAAATTAAGTGCATAATCGATAAATTTGTACCCTTCAAAAACCAAGGAAAACGGTCCAAAAAGAAACACTTATCGAAAGAAGCCATTAGAAAAATTAAGTATAAACAAATGATGTGGAAGTCATATAGATGTACTGGAAATGATGAAGACTACAACAATTATAAAGAAGCACTTAACCAAGCTACAGCTGAAATTAGAAATTCAAAGAGAAGCTATGAACAACAATTAGCTAGTAATATAAAACATGACAGCAAGAGTTTTTATGCGTATGTTCGAAGCAAACAGAAAGTTCAAGATAAGGTCGGTCCTCTAGAAGATAGTGCTGGAAATATGATATCAGAGGGATTCATAATGGCAGAAGACCTGAATGAGTACTTTAGTTCAGTGTTTACCAGGGAAGATATTAGTTCACTGCCAATACCAAAGGCTAAGTTCAAGGGGGCAGATTCAGACTATTTAGGACAATTAATTGTAACCCCGGAAATGGTAGCTAAGAAAATAAGGGCTATGAAGGAAAATAAATCACCTGGAGTGGATGGTATTCCACCCAAACTACTATTGGAAATTGTAGAACAAATTAGCATACCACTTGCAACAGTTTTCAACTTGTCATTAGAAGAGGGAGTGGTTCCTTTAGAATGGAAAGAAGCAAACATTATACCGTTATTCAAAAAAGGTTCGAGAAACAAGTCAGAGAACTATAGACCAGTGAGTTTAACATCAGTGATTTGTAAATTATTAGAAAGACTAATTAAAGATCACATGGTGGATTTTCTTGCTAAACAAAACTTGATAAACCCATCTCAACATGGTTTTTTTAAAGCGAGGTCATGCTTAACAAATATGTTATGTTTTTTGGAAGACATCACTAAGTGGGTAGATGAGGGAACACCAGTAGATATCGTCTACTTAGATTTTCAAAAAGCTTTTGACAAAGTACCACATCAAAGATTACTGCTTAAACTAAAGGCCCATGGCATAGGAAATGGTATAATAAACTGGATAGAACAATGGCTGATTGACAGAAGACAACGTGTAGTAGTTGATGGGGAGGCTTCAAACTGGAAATCGGTATTGAGTGGGGTACCACTGGGATCAGTATTAGGTCCTATATTATTCTTAATATACATCAACGATTTGGATGATGAAATAACAAGCAAGGTGTTGAAATTTGCGGATGATACAAAAGTGTTTAGAAGGATTAAAAGTGATGGAGATAGACAGCATTTACAAGATGATCTTGACAGGTTGATGAAATGGTCTGAAAAATGGCAAATGATGTTCAATTTTGGGAAATGTAAATGCCTCCACATAGGACATGGGAACGAAGAGGTAGAATATACAATGGGGGGTACTGTACTAAGTACTACTGTAAAAGAAAAGGACTTAGGGTTAACCGTTAGTGCTGATATGAAGATTTCAGAGCAGTGCGGAATTGCAGCTTCAAAGGGAAATCAAATCCTTGGATTAATTAGGCGAAACATAACGTATAAGGAAAAAGAGCTAATAATACCGCTGTACAAAACAATAGTTAGGCCTCATTTAGAATATTGTATTCAAGCGTGGAGGCCATATCGCAGGAAGGACATAGATATGCTAGAAAGAGTGCAGAGGAGAGCAACTAAAATGATACAAAATCTGAGGGATCTTAGTTATGAAATAAGCCTAAAAAAATGCGGTTTAACAACACTAGAGACCAGGAGATTGAGAGGAGATCAGATAGAAGTGTTTAAAATATTGAAGGGTTATGAAAATATTGATAGAAATATGTTTTTCTCAGTTAAGAAAGATAGAAGGACTAGAGGACATGATCTTGCATTAGCAAAGGAGCAGAGTAGATTGGATATAAGAAAGTTTTCATTTTCACAAAGAACTGTAAATGAATGGAACAGATTACCTGCTGATTGTGTGGGTGCTAGTAGCGTGAATATGTTTAAAAATAAAATCGACACATACCTCAGACGGGCGAGATACACATAGATAAAAAGGTCGGACTCTCGAAAAGCCAAGGGCTTCCTTGTCCACCTGCTACCTAGAGTTAATTCTCTGGGTGGCAATCTTGTTAAATCTTGTTAAACACGGAAGGGAGATCTCATTTGACGTGATCGAAGCATCAAGTTTGGTTTCAGTCAACACTAGTATATCTATAGGGTAATGTTGTAGAAAACGTTTAAGTTCGTCCAAATTAGCCAGTAGGCTATTGATATTGAGAGGAGCTATCCTTCAGTGGTGGGTAGTAATAATAGCCATATCAGAAGGGAGATCTGTCCCTATCTCCGAAGAGGCATCGGCAGGCTCTTCAAAGAACGAATCCGAGAATTGGGGAGCAAAGCCAAGGATCATTTACCTGGTCTGGCTGATTCAGGCGGTTGTAATCCGCCACATACATGGGTATGCATCGTCGGTGAGACCAAATATCCATCACAGAAGATCCCTTGTTGATTTGACTTAACGGGTTTTTGGCATGTCATACAGGGCCACTTGTATGTAAGTGGCTTCCTCCTGGGTGCACCCCTTCATGTTTTTCCGTACTGATCCTGGGTTGGATGCAATGTCTCCCGAGCAACAACGTGCAATAAGGCACAAACCTGAGAATGTTGATTAGATTTCGCACCATTTTTATTTTACGTGTCTTTTCCCCATGATGGACCACGGGTGCGATCAAATCTCTCACCATCGCCCACCAGCAAGGAAGTTCGTTTCGCGTGCAAGTTCAGACGTCAATATGAACACGATATTTGGTCGTTCATTTAACTGTTTAGCAGCTGTATGTGCGACTAAGTAAAATATAAGTAAACTACAAGATATTGGCGGCAACAATGCAGCCATCTTTGGTGCTGTCCAGGTGCATTGTTGTGGTGAAAGACACGACAACGAGTTGAAATTTTGTTATTTCCCCGAAATCACAACTGCTAATTAGTTTGCAGTTTGTTTGTTTGTGTGTGTGTGTGTGTGTGTGTGTGTGTGTGTGTGTGTGTGTGTGTGTGTGTGTGTGTGTGTGTGTGTGTGCGTGCGAGTGTGCGCTAGCGCCTCTGTGTATGAGGGAGTGGGTGAGTGAATGAGTGAGTGAGTGCGTGTGTGCGCGCATATGTGAATCTTTACACAACTTGATTACAGCCGAATGCACGCGAAGCTCAAACATTCATGTTTTACGCAAATGCCGCATGTTTCCGTGTGCAATCGGTTTTTAACGCAGCGAAAACTAAAAACTTCTAAACAAGTTCTTCGTAGCGTGCTCCGATCGAAGACTTGAAGTTTTGCGTGCGTAAAATACAACAATACTGAGAACACGTGCGTGATTATACTACAACATAATACTGAAAATATTGTTGTGGTGAAATGTTACTCGTTCACAGGGAATTGTCCACAGTCGACGATACGTCTGACACAGTTAATAACACCACATGCATCTATGTGTAGTTTAATTCTGTCTCAGCAGAGAGGGTCCGCTGAACATTGGTCTTTGTGTGACTATGTGGTCTTGGTGTGGACCAAGGCCACCTGCTTGGTCTCTCCATAGCAGCAGTAGTTCATTTGTCGGGTGGGATACTAATATATTTGATATATCGTATTCTAACATATCTGAAGTTTCCCACCCTGCAGTTCGCCAATATATATATATATATATATATATAATTATTATATTCATCTAACAGCAGACAATTACGATATCAATACGGTCTACTTATGCATATATCAGAACACTTTGCAAATTGCGAAGTTTGCGGTTCCATTGACTAAGCATTGGAGTCCATCGATGGTTCCAAAACCAGTGTTTTTTGCCTCAGCTGTCTACCACCGTGTTAGTGCGCAGTATTTGCGACGTATAACAACCAGCTCTCAACCTATATCAACACATAAACACACACGTATGTGTTGCTGCACTCACACGGAAGTTTAAATGTTGTTAACGATTTGACAAATGTCCGAACTTGACGAACCAAGTAGTTCTACAAGTGTATCGTTAAATATCCACTTCATAATGTAACGAACGGATACCTGCACTGCACCTATACTTGACATAAGTGCGATGATGCATTCCATACACGTACGTCATTCAGGTGTGGTTGTTGACCTGGCTTGGCCTCTGATGTTGTGTCTACACCGACTTAACCGCCTACGCGAGAACATTGTGACTGCGTGATGAGGTCGCGATGCACCACCTTACCGACATGTTTCCTGTATCTAATTATACAGACGTGTAACTTGGACGACCATCTAGTCTGTCTTTCAGTAAATATAACATATATTTAGTTGTCCTCGTGCAACGACATCTTTTCGTCAATCTTTGGCCATTTACTAACTGTAGGTTACATGTTTATGCAAATACTATTCTTGATACAGTGGTTGAAATGAAATGTATTAATCCAACCAAACACACATACGAAATTTGTCCATTGGAAAACTGAAAGAAACAACATTAAATAAACGCATTTGTTTTTATATACATTGCTAATTGGTAGAAGAGAGGCTAACGGTCCAAGAAAGTATAAAAAGAGGTGAGTGGACCTGTGTGAAGATACACTTACAATGCCCCAAAGTTAGCGATTCCTATTGTATAGATACTGAAACAGTTTTTTTCTATGGCATAATTACCTCACAGTAACTTTTTTCTCTTTTGAACATTTCGACTGCATTTCGCAGTCTTCATCGGCAGAATTAAATTATGAGACACAAGCTGGAGAAGGACTGCTAGGACCTCCAGGCTAACGTCGCGATTCAATATAGGTTTTCCTCTGTCGATGTTGACTGCCTACTTTATCTTTCTGCGGTGCCAGTTCTCCTCGTGGTCTACAATTGTTACTCTTTCAATGAACACTGCTGGCCTGTGTTCAGTTTATGTCCACTTCTGGTTGCATGGCAGGGGTTGGCGACAAGGCAGATGTTCTTTCATTTTTGTGCCAAGTGCTCTAGCACTATGTAGTGCTGGTCACATTCTGGGCATTATGGATTTTGAGATTGACCAATCCTTTTGTTTTGATGCGCCTCTGAGGTTGGGTTCCAAGGATTTAGGCGCAATAGAAGTTATCTTATCATTATATACCACACCACATTTTGCTGTCTTTTCCATCCTGTCCTTCGGGTGTTGGTAGGTTTGTGGTACAATGGTATATCATTGGACTTGACAATCCTTGCCAATTGTTCTGACAGTTTACTGATGTAGGGCAGGCCTATGGCATGTTGTCTTCTACTTGTTCATGTGGTGTTGTTCTCCTTTTGTTTCCTTGGATTAGTGATGTTAAACATCCATGGTTTGTAGCCGTTCGCTTTCAGTACTTTCTACCAGGTACTTACTGGTAATTTACCACTTCACACAATATTTCGTCTAATATTTATAAGTGTCATATATAACAACAATTATACGAACAAATATTACAACATATATATATATATATATATATATATATATATATATATATATATATACACACATATATGTATATACACACACAAATATATATATATATATATAAATATACATATGTCATGTATATATAAATATATATATATATACATTACATAAATGACAACTAATTTTATTGTTTCATCCGACCCCTTTCGGGGTATAAGAAATATTCGTATACATTTTCGAAAGTTCAATGTAACAAATATAATATATAGCAATAACATAACCACTGTGTGTGTTAAATATTCATATTTAACAGACTTGGCTAGATTAGATTATTGTTCAACATTTTTAACATTAAATAATTGACTCAATTTAAACGTATTCGGTCTTACTCTGAAATATCGATGTAAATATTGTTGCCGAATAGTTGTCAATGCTGGACATACCAGGATATAATTAAATTCGTCTCCGGGTTCCTGAATATTACAAAGAGTACAGGATTTTTGAGTATGACATGTTAAATAACGATCTTTAGCAACTGGTAAATTATGGTTCCCACATCAAAATTTGCTTAAATTTATGCTATCTACCATATCTAATTTCAACAAGTAGTACTCGATCTAAACAAACATTATGTTTAAACATTCTGTAATTGGTACACAATTTATTGTTGTTCATTTCTTCATTCCAGTTTTGTAATACAATGTAATGTAATTGTAATTTAATATTTAATTAAACCCAGTTCTTGTTTGCTGTATCCTGATCAAACCAGACATTAGAGAAACCACAAGTATCAAAAACAGATTTGATCTTCACAATCCATCTCGATTTAAAGTGTTTTTGTTATGTAGTTTTCTTAACAATTCATAAGTTATATATGATAATTTGGATTTCTTCCCTTGAATTAGTGTAACCCAAAAATTGATCATTCTCAATCAAACAGTAACACTAAGATTAAACTTCCCAACTTCACCATATACCATACGCGTGGTTCCTGCGATTGTTATGGTACGTTTTACGTATTACGTGCACATTAAGTTTTAAGTTCAGAACCGTCAAGGAACTAACTGATTTATCCCATAAAGGTGTTTTGATATATATATGGGGTATTTTGAAAAGATATAGGTATTACGTATGGTGTGTGACTCTGTCACACAGGTTGAGTGATGCGCCTAGTGCTGTAGGGTAGTGCAGTGGTTGGTAGTTTGCTTCTGACCTCCCGCTTTCAGCTTGAGCCGCCAGGTAGCCTTATCCTGGTGAAAAGAAAGCCGAGTGCGTAAGTCTTTCCTTCTGGTATATAGCCTCTCCTCAATCAAGACTCATGCTGTGCATCCCTGCGACACCATATGGTAACTGGACACCTTGCGGCTCCAGGCCACACCTGCATGGGATCTAGTGGTCCAGCCACGAAAAAACTTGGCGGAGCAGCATGAGCCCGATATGTGCAGGGTGCAGGGCCCACCAGTGTGTGGACACGTCCCGATCCTCACAAATCATGTTCCAGCTATGGGGCAAATAGCAAAGCAGAGGATGTGATGGACAGCATGTCCCCTCAGTTCCGGCGGCGGAAGATCCAGTTGTATGGACAACGACGGCGAGCACAATTCAGTACGAGTTACTGTTCTTTGGAATAAACCAAATAAAAAACTGGCAGAAGGCAATGGGAAACTACTGCTGTATATTTCCCAAGACAACTATGACACACAATACCAGAGAAAATAACGTTAACAGCGTGAACGGTTTTTCTGAAAGTTCTGACAGGACCACCTCGCTCGGTAGGGATAGTCATGTGCGACAGGTGACACCAGATCGTCATCCAGCTACTGTGTGTAACAGAAAGATTTTGAATATTGCTACATGGAATGTAAGAACTCTATATCAGAAAGGAAAACTAGAAAACATAAAACAAGAAGCGACAAGACTGAGGATAAATATAATGGGAATGTGTGAAGTTTGATGGACAGGAACAGGATTGATGCCATCAGATAATTATACAATAATTTACTCAGGAGGCGATAAACATGAAAGAGGAGTTGGAATCATGTTGGATGAAGAAAGAGCAAAATGCTTACTAGGATACTGGACCATATCGGATCGCATCCTCTTGGTGAAAATCAGTGGCAAACCATTTAACATTAACATCATACAAGCGTATGCACCAACAGCAGACAAATCTGATGAAGAGCACGATACATTTTATAATGATCTTGAATTGGCAAAATCACATTGCAAATCACAGGAGATTGAAATAGTTATGGGAGACTTTAATGCTAAAGTTGGTGGGAAAAGGTGCGAAGACATAGTTGGACCATATGGCATGGGGAGCAGAAATGAGAGAGGAGATAAACTAATAGAGTGGGCAAAATCTCAAGACATCATTGTAGGAAACACCTGGTTCCAACAACACCCAAGAAGACATTGAACTTGGCAAAGTCCAGTAGACCGTACACGGAATCAAACTGATTATATCCTGGTCAGTAAAAGATTTAGAAATGCCCTACTGGTGGCAAAGACCTTTCCCGGGGCAGACTGCGAATTCGACCATGTGCCAGTGCGAGCCAAGTTCCGACTGAAACTGAAGAAAAGGAAAAGAGCAAGGAACATGAAACTAGACATGAATATACTAAAATCAGATTCAGCGATCAAAGAGAAATTCAATGTAGCAGTACAAAACAGTTTCAATGTTCTGAATGACATTCAAGATGTGGACGACCAATGGGAACAAATGAAGGAATCAATCACACAGGCTGCAGAAGAAACTATTCATACGCAATGCAGAAAAGCAAAGACAAAATGGATGACTGACGATATTCTAAAGTTGATGGACGAAAGGAGGAAAATTAAGCAAAACCATGATGCATATCTAGCAATGAACAAAGATAAATATCGGCCAAATGTAATCTAGCGAAAGAGGAATGGCTTAATGAACAATGCAAAGAAATTGAACAGAAACATACGCACGACACAAAATCCATGCATGCTAGAATAAGAGAAATCACAGGAAAAAGAACATGCTCAGTTACAGGTTGCCTGAAATCTAAAGAAGGAAACATAATAATGGACAAAGACAAAATACTCGAGAGATGGTCAGAATATATTGGTGAACTGTACGATGATGAAAGGGGTGAAATACCATCAAATAAAGAACTTTGATGGTCCTATACTGCTATATGGATGTGAATCCTGGACAATAACCAAAAGTTCACAAAAAAACATAGAAGCCACTGAAATGTGGTTCTTAAGAAGAATGCTGCGAGTGCCATCATGGACTGCAAAGCAAAGCAATAAAGTCATCCTTAGGACAGCCAAATCAAAAAGAAAGATCATCAACAAAGTTATAACACAACAAGCACGATTTATTAGCCATGCCATGAGAAAGAAAAAGTTAGAACAAATAGTAAAAACAGGAAAGATAGAAGGAAAAAGATCCAGAGGATGCCAGAGAATAAAAATAATAGATAGTCTGTCAACAGGGTGTGGAAAGATCACAACAGAACTGCTACAAACTACACACGACCGTGCGGTTTGTTGGCGACCATGATCGCCAACGCCTGTGACAGACATGGCACATAGAAGAAGAAGATAGGTATTACATCCTATACTAGGGGTCGTTGATTAATCCATGAAAGTTTGGCGCTCGAGGTTCAAGCCGTCTAAGAGAGAAACGTTAAGATAAAGATGCCGCCTTTGAAATTCATGTAATCACATGCACGGACGTACGCATGCTCAGGCACATGCACACGCAAACTAAAAAAAAAAGAGAGGGAGGGAGAGGGAGAGAGAAAGAAAGAGAGGGAGGGAGAAAGAGAGAGAGAGGGAGGGAGGAAGGGAGAGAGAGAGAAAGGCAGGGAGACAGACAGACAGGGAGAGAGAGAAATACGGGCGAGTGATAAAGAGAAGGGGGGAGAGAAAGATAAATAAATGGGTTGAGGAAGAGGGCAGAAATGGTGGAATTTTGAAATGGTGAGGGCCGAGGGGTAAGGGATAACACAGGGCGGGGGAGAAAGGAGAGACATTTTCCTTTGGGCATTGACTGTCTACGCGGCAGTGTTTAGAGAATCGTGGAACTTAATAGATTCTAATTGTCACATTAAAGTGGTGTCATGCGGGGAGCGCAGGACATCCGTGTGGTGAGTTCTAAGAAGGTGACCTTAGGTCAAGCAGCAGCTGTACGATATAAGTAGCGACAGTTATTATCTGGTGTTTGTTAATCTGCGGACACTCACAGTTCGACGCCACAGGTGAGGAACGACTCTCGTACGGCTAACACCTGCATGCGCCAGTAGAGTTTTACAGTTACTGTTGATACATTTTACTACACGTGTTTCTAATTTATGATACTAAATCGTCGTAAAATGTCGTAGTGGAAATGTATTTCTGTTGTATAGTATTTACACTGTAGACGTTAGCGTGACTACAGCGAGACATCTCATATTTATGAAATTGTTGCGCATTCACCCTTAATGGCGTTACATCCTGTGAACCTGTGGTTGTAGCGCCATGACATTCGATTGTTATACTTGTAAATCAATTTTCTTCCAGTTCCCCTATCACGACCAGTCAGATACAGCGCCAAAACACCACTGTAATAATCAAATACGTCTATGTATTTACAATACATGTATAGTAGTTACAATGAATGCATTGAATAAACACGCTAGCTCACATATATAACGCTTTGAATATATAATAATGAACAGCAGGTTGCAGGGTGTGTATGTTGCATAAACTTACTTAATTACTTACTACCCGTTACACCCCCTGGCGTTTAGGGTAGCGATGAAGTTCCTCCACCTCTGTCTCCGGCCATTCGCTGTATGGTGCCCCAGCTGTGGTTCATTTCCCTCAACTCCGCCTCCAATGTTCTTATCCATGTTGTTTTTGGGCGCCCACGTTTTCGCTTCCCTTCTGGTGTCCATCAGACAGCTGTTTTTGTGATGGCATTGGGCAAGGTTCTTGGCCAGAAGATTCTGAGGATTTTTCTGAAGCAGGTCTTGTGGAAGGTAGGCAGTCTTGATAGGTCCTGCTCCGTCATTCTACAGCACTCCGCCCCATACAGCAATGTTGACAGATTGCAACTCTGGAAAATTCTGAGTTTTGTCCTTGAGGTGTACTGTGCTGATCGCCAAACTGCAAGTAGGCTCATGAAGGCATTCCGTGCCTTGTTTAGTCTGTTGCGGATGTCTAGGCCAGCTCATCCATCTTGGCTAATGACACTTCCAAGGTAAGTGAATGTTTCAGTGCTGGAAAGGTCCGTGTTGTCCATCTTCACTGAGGCTGGGATGTTAACGTTCAGGGTCATGACTGTCGTCTTCTTCTGACTGATTCGCAAACCAACCTGACGGCCAAATGTGCTAAGGCGGGTTGTCTTCTCCTGGATGTGTTTTTTGTGTGAATGTGGAACAGGAGAGCAAGGTCATCGGAAAAGATGACCTTGATCTGTTATGCCAGCCGACACAACACAGCCCTGTCTCACACCTGTCTTAACCGCAAGGTAAAGATCGCTGGTTCCAACATGCAGGTGAAGTTGGTATGTTACATAAACGGTGGGTGGTTATTTAATACAAACTCAACTCCAAGTATGTTAAATACCGTTATCGCTTTCCTTGGCGGTACACGTCAGTCGTTGATGCCAGAGAGCTCTTGTTGCACCAATATGTCGCACACTCTCTTTTTTTATTCTCGCAGTTAATTTTTTGCTACATTAAAATAACTTCTCGTTATACATCATCTAATGTGACATCATCGTTTCAGGTTGCAGCAAACATAAAACCTACGAAAATGAAGTTAACAGTAAGTACACCGTTCATCTCCAACTGTTTACTGGGAGTGAAATATGCGTTTGCTCCATGCTTGTTTTACCAATGTGTGTGTGTGTGTGTGTGTGTGTGTGTGTGTGCGTGCGTGCGTGCGTGCGTGCGTGCGTGCCCGTGTACCTAGGGCCTACAATTGTGTTCTTAAAGTCAGCCCGGTCGTATATTGGTGAATAAAAAGTAGTCATTTTATTGTCGACATAGAACTGCACTCAAAAATCACACTTTACCTATTATTAAAACACCCTGCAAACGTGGTTTAAACGTGCACAGAACACTGAAGACAGCATCACACGGTCTTGTTTTCAATATTCCCTTACATACGGAACTAATTGCTAGTTTCGTTTATAATTAAAATGTCTCAATTCTTTAAACTTTCCCAACTCAACGTAGCCTTATATAGACAGACAGACAGACATACAGACAGACAGACAGACAGACAGACAGACAGACAGACAGACAGACAGACAGACAGACAGACAGACAGACAGACAGACACACAGACAGACAGACATACAGACAGACAGACAGACATACAAACAGGCATTATCTATTTTGACCATCATAAGTACTTAAACTACAATATAATATTCATTGTAACGACAGGGAGGCATATAGTAAAACGAATGATAGTAGCTACGCGAATGGAGTTAAGGTAGATGTGTGATTTTACCACATCCTGTGCGAACAGTTCAGTGTTGATAATATTGAAGACTTGCAGGGAATATCGTCCCAGTCAATGCCAAAGTTGAGAAAGAACAGATCTTTGTGAGTATTAGTTATGTGCATATATATATTTAGAGACACTTACTGCCTTTGTAAGGAGCTATTCACCTGTTTGCCGATAATACTTGACAAAACGTTTGCTTTATTTCTCAAATAATCTTATTTTTAAAACGTTTTCACTTAACAAGTTTTTATCATATCTAAGCAAATAGCAACGAAATTAATCAAATGTCTCCGTCGAGACCTCCGTTAAAAATTGTGTTTCTGCAGCATATGCGGCAACTAACGCCTGGTTTATTTCATCTCCAACATGAGAATTTCATTCCTCTTTAATCGTTTGCTTAATTTACACATCTGTAGTTAGTGTGTGTGTGTGTGTGTGTGTGTGTGTGTGTGTGTGTGTGTGTGTGTGTGTGTGTGTGTGTGTGTGTGTGTGTGTGTGTGTGTGTGTGTGTGTGTGTGTGTGTGTGTGTGTGTGGGGTTTTGTTGGACTAATATTTGCGACGGGTGTGTGGCAGAAAATGGGACGTTGTAGGTTAATCCCAAACATTGATAGGTGATGGGAGTTTGGCCTCATATCTCGGTGGGATACAGACTAGAAACAATGTTGGTGCGTGGGAGGCTGGCTAAAACAGGTAGGAGATTGATACACCAGCCACACACCCTCATTTACATCTTACGTATCCGCCTATTATATCTTATCGACGACTGTTTCAGTTGGTGAGTTTGGCGGTCGTCGTCTTCGTCACTCTACTGGTGGCGGTGGGCGCTGAACGGAGACAGGCGCCGCCCATGGGGGACTCACAGAGCCGACAGCAACAGGAACTGGCAAAACTGAAGAAAAACTGCATCAACTACTGTCGCCCCTTCAAGGACCAGTGCATGGACGAGCTGTGTAAGCCGCTCGAGGCGCAGGACCAGGACAAATTCTGGTGGTGCATTGGAGGCTGCATGGAATACGCGGGCAGGTGTCTCAAGGTCTGCATCGAGCAGAGTTCGGGCAAGAAGAGCTAATGTAATTAGCATCTTCTGATAAACGTCTTGCGCTTACTGTGAGCTCGTATGACGCGGTGGAAGAATAGACTAAAGAGTATGGTTTACGTGGATAGTGGCACCACAAAAGCAACTTTGCTAGACTCAACTGTAGGTGATTCAGCTGCATATAACAACCAATGTTCGGCTATGTTAAATTGGATGAGTATGATAACGAAATGTCACATCTGTCGGAAATTAAAATGTGTTGTTAATGGTGTCACTGCGTGTGAAAAATGAATAACAGACACTAACAGTTAACCCAGGGAAGATAATAATTTACGGACAAATGAAGGACGTAGGCGTGAATGGTCATCTTTGATCAAACACTATAGCACTCGGCGTTGTATCGTGCTTTCTCCGCTCGCACATCTTTGTTCTATGCTATTGCCACAGCGTATAAACTGCTGTTTTGTTCTACCGTTTTCTTTTATATGTTGCTTACCGGGGCCCTAGACAGGCTTTAAGGGTGTACCTATTTACTGTGGGGGCTTGCCAAACGTATCGAACTGTTATAAGGCAATCTCGTAACTTCTACAATGATGCTTACCAAAAACCTTCAACTACATCTCCTCCTTAAGACTGCCAAGTGCATGCACTTTTCGGCTCACGAAAGACTTTTAAATGCACCCTTCGAAATGAATAAAAACAAGCAGAACTGTATCAGCAAATGGAACAAAAAGCACACGTCATGTTTCCATCAAAGACTTTCTGCGCTAAAGATTATGTGCTATTCCCGAACCTTTCATAAAACTCCGTCTGCGTACAAACATATACAGCTGTAAAATGATGACTCGATGGAAAGAGTTCGTTGCCTTATTCCATCCACTTTAGTGACACACGTAAGCACACACGTAAGCACACACGTAAGCACACACACACACACACACACACACACACACACACACACACACACACACACACACACACACACACACACACACACACACACACACACACACACACACACACACACACACACACACACACACGGATCCACACACATGCATGCAAACACGCTGGAACGAACGCACGCACATACAATACAGCACAACTCATGCCGTTCAAACAACGTTTGCGTTTTGTTCGAGTTTCGTTTAATTTGTTTTGTGCGCGTGCGTGCGTGCGTGTGTGCGCGCGCTTACATGTGACTAGCGTAGGGTGTGACATCGACATGTACTCATGGATTATCGTCTAGTTGCGAGTGTATTCGCCTAAATGTGACTAGGTTACACATATAGTACGTTCAATACGTATATATATGACAACGTCCGTCCGTTCGTTCGTTCGTTCATTCGCTCGCTCGCTCTCTCGCTCTCTCGTTTTTTGGTTAGATGATTTCTCCTGCTGCTAATTTCAGCTTCTCTACAGAGTCAGTGCATTAAGCATTGTTTCGTTTGCGCATATGAACAACAATTTGCATTTTCATCACATGTTAACAAATTGAACACAAGGACATGTATAAAATGCGATACATTACGAAACGTCCACTGCGCCAACATCTTTGGGAATTCAAGTTCAAACCTTACTGTGGGACAAAGTCTAATAATTTGGTATTCAATTTTAAAGTTGTAAACATATAGAGGCATTGGTGGGGGAACTAAGGAATCTCTACAACATTAAAACGAAGAGTCTTCAACTAACCGCGAATGTTATTAAACATAATTATGATGTCCTGCTGACCCAATGCAATCTGTTCCAAAGAGTTGGTGCTGCACCGAAACAACCGAAACTCCAATACGGTTCTTTCAACTTCCTGAGCACACAGAAAGAGCTAAAAAAATGAAAATGTTAAAGAATAACCCTATATTCATTGGACGGTGTGCGGTAATAAGAATAGGAAGTCATAAAAAGTGTTGCTAGGGACATGTGAAATAACGTGAAGTGACAGCATTCTGTAAGTCGAACACTCTATAATAATTACAATTGTAAAGTCGTGTACCTTTTCACTGATAATTGGGCATACTACAATTTCATAATTGTTTACACTGGCGTATGTAAATTCAGAGAGGGAACTGAATGGAAAACGTCACAGATTTAGCTAAGAAAAAAGTAATAAGAAATAAAGTCACAACATAATTGTTTTATTCGGAGATTTCTAAATATACAGGAATAAAGTATTGCATATTTTCACTGATACTTGAACACAATAAAGTGTGACGATTAAGAGAGATATATATAAAAGGAGCTGTGTCACAATATTGCATATTTCCCATGGTAATTGAGCAGAATAATATAACGGGATGATTTCCTGCATGGACGGAAATAATCACAGAAAAAACATTCTCCACCCACTATGTAGCTCTTTCTCACAGACGCACGCACACGCATATGCACACACACGCACGCACACACGCACACACGCACACACGCACACACGCACACACGCACACACGCACACACGCACACACGCACACACGCACACACGCACACACGCACACACGCACACACGCACACACGCACACCAATTCGACAGCAACATCTAATTTCCGTCGCCGACAACTGTTGTAGTTCGTCAGCCTGGCGGCTGTTGTGCTGGCGACACTGACACTAGTGGTGTCCACGGCGGAACCAAAGCCGCCGACGACGCCTTCGTCAGTGCCGCACCGCCTGAAAACCAAGTGCGTGCTGATGTGTCGAGAGTACCGGGACAAGTGCGCTATTGAGCTGTGCATGCCGCTGAAGCGAGATGGCCCTCTCAAGGAGCCGATCAAGTACGCGGCGTGTCTTGGTCGCTGCGTCTTGTACACACATAAATGTGTCAACGTGTGTGTGAAGTTTGGGGACCGTGGGGTGATCCGGGTACGATAGAGAAATGACACTACTAGTATTAACCCTTGCTCTTAAGGAGTATGTGACTTAGATTAAACCCTACCCGGAATCAGTAGCACAAACCAGAGGTGATAATTATTAGCAGGAAGTCCGCTGTATCAGTTCTACTTCATCATCATCTAGAAAATGATAGCATCTCAAAACACGTAAATAAATCACTCCAAATAACTATTTTACTTCTTAATATAGTTGTTAAGTAATTTTACTAAAACGCCCCCGAAAGGCATTAGTATTGTGATAGCTGTTTGGAACATAATTCCATCCACCCCTAGACCTACAATCCGCCGAATATGCTGATACGCATGCATGCATGAACGCACATGTACACCCTATCACCATTGCAGTATGCTGACACGCATGCATGCACGGATGCACATGTAAACCCTATATCACCATTGCAGTATGCTGACACGCATGCATGCACGGATGCACATGTAAACCCTATATCACCATTGCAGTATGCTGACACACATGCATGCACATGTGCACCCTATCACTACTGCTGAATCACTCGCATACCTAATACCATGCGTTATGTCTAGTCACACTTATTACTTAACCTATTATAAAACAAACAACTAGTTTTGGAGAAGTCTGGTATGTGTTATAAATAGAGTAGACAGGAGAACACTTGTAGGACAGTCGGCAGACGAGTGCTGCTGAAACAGCATCTGACGCCGACTTGCGAAACACAGTTGAATTATCATTGTAGGGTTTATAAAGCATCGGCGTATATTACATTGCTATTAAAATACCCCACGGTTCCTATAGGTAGATCCAGTGTTATGTTGAAGTTGTCATTAAGTTACCCCAGTGACTTGCAGCATTTGTAGCCACGGACGACCACCGGCTACGGTCATTTAAAACTACAACATTCAGAGTTGTGAAAACGTTCGAATTTCACACAAAAATGCTTAGTCAAGCCTCAATAATACGAACTAGTTGGCTGCGAAAATTTTCCTAACTTTTTATGGGATAATAAACTAATCCATAAACCTCTATAACAAACAATAAATACAATAGTAAGTTACAACCTTTCTTTTTTGTGTATGTAATATGTCATATATGACCATTTTTATAAAAACATTGGGTTAAAATTTTTGTGTAACTGCTGTGCACCCAGTCTGGGCAGTTCACGTCCGCCGGTTCAAAGAACGGAAGCTTGATCGTCCTTTAGCCCAATGCTTCTCAACAGGTATAACCTCCCAAATGTGCCGCGGCATCTCTGGTAATTAAAATAAAATGTAAGCAGAAGCTGTGAAAATCTTAATCAAATCAAGGCCACTGAAGTCTCGCCTTTTCTCCGTACTTTGTGAGCAGATGGTGCAGACCAGCATGCTCTCCTTCTTCAGACAGAGGTCCGCTGGCTTTCACGAGGCAAGGTACTGTCAAGAATGTCTGCGCTGAGAGATGAGCTTAAAGAGTTCCTGTTGTTGCATAAGGAATTGCTGGTAGCAAAACTTGCATATACTTGGCTGACGTCTTCGAGAATATATACGAACTGATTCGAAGAATGCAAGGTCGGGAGGAGATCGTCCTTACAAGTACGGACATGCAAAATGGGTTCAAAACTTCAGCTATGGTGAGAAGAACTAGGACATGGCTCACTAGTTGTTGCATAAGGACCTTCCATCTGGTTTAATCCTTCAAAGAGATCCAGTAACTCGTTCTGGTAGTCATTTGTGCCTTTGACATACTCAACTCAGCTGAAGTGCCTCTCTTGCTGATTTCGACCATGTGCCAGTGCGAGCCAAGTTCCGACTGAAACTGAAGAAAAAGAAAAGAGCAACAAGGAACATGAAATTAGACATGAATATACTAAAATCAGATTCAGCGATCAAAGAGAAATTCAATGTAGCAGTACAAAACAGTTTCAATGTTCTGAATGACATGCAAGATGTGAACGACCAATGGGAACAAATGAAGGAATCAATCACACAGGCTGCAGAAGAAACTATTCCTAAGCAATGCAGAAAAGCAAAGAAAAAATGGATGACTGACGATATTCTAAAGTTGATGGACGAAAGGAGGAAAATTAAGCAAAACCATGATGCATATCTAGCAATGAACAAGGATAAATATCGGCCAAATGTAATCTAGCGAAAGAGGAATGGCTTAATGAACAATGCAAAGAAATTGAACAGAAGCATACGCACGACACAAAATCCATGCATGCTAGAATAAGAGAAATCACAGGGAAAAGAACATGCTCAGTTACGGGTTGCCTGAAATCTAAAGAAGGAAACATAATAATGGACAAAGACAAAATACTCGAGAGATGGTCAGAATATATTGGTGAACTGTACGATGATGAAAGGGGTGAAATACGGACGAGGTTCAAAAAGCCATCAGATCAATGAAAAAGTGAAAAGCTGC
Source organism: Escarpia spicata (assembly GCA_963995525.1). NCBI lineage: Eukaryota > Metazoa > Annelida > Polychaeta > Sabellida > Siboglinidae > Escarpia > Escarpia spicata. Next base: position 12,933,508 of record OZ023205.1, on the reverse strand, counting down.
TGGACCAGATAATATTACCATGAAATGATTGAGTGTTTAGAGGAATTTGGTATTGATATAGTAACAGACTTCTTGAACAAAATATATGACAGCGGAAGAATCCCAACTGATTTATCCAGATCCATTTTTGTAGCAATACCAAAGAAACCAGGCGCAATTGAATGTGAACTACACCGTACAATGAGTCTCATGAGTCACTTCACCAAGATGTTGCTTAAAATTATTATGACCAGGATGAGAAACAAAATAAAGCCGGAAATTGCTGAAGAACAATGTGATGTGGATTTGTAGAAGATAAAGGTACAGGTAATGCAACATACATCCTACGAACACTGATTGAGAGAGCACTGGAAGTGCAGAAAGATATGTACGTATGTTTTATTGATTATACAAAGGCATTTGACAGATTTCGTCATGAAGAAATCGTATAAATGCTGGAGAGTTTGAACATTGATGGGAATGATCTGAGAGTTGTGAGAAATCTGTACTGGGAACAAACAGCAGCAATACGAATAGAACATGACATCAGTAAATTTCTAGAAATAAAACTTGGTGTAAGACAAGGGTGTGTCCTATCACCCGATCTCTTTACACTATACAGTGAGATCATCTCACGTACATTACAAGACATGCCAGGTATTTAAGTAGTACTCGATCTAAACAAACATTATGTTTAAACATTCTGTAATCGGTACACAATTTATTGTTGTTCATTTCTTCATTCCAGTTTTGTAATACAATTTAATGTAATTGTAATTTAATATTTAATTTAACCCAGTTCTTGTTTGCTGTATCCTGATCAAACCAGACATTAGAGAAACCACAAGTATCAAAACCAGATTTTATCTTCAGAATCCATCTTGATTTAAAGTGTTTTTGTCATGTAGTTTTCTTAACAATTTATAAGTTATATATGATAATTTGGATTTCTTCCCTTGAATTAGTGTAACCCAAAAATTGATCATTCTCAATCAAACAGTAACACTAAGATTAAACTTCCCAACTTCACCATATACCATACGCGTGGTTCCTGCGATTGTTATGGTACGTTTTAAGTATTACGTGCACATTACGTTTTAAGTTCAGAACCGTCAATGAACTAACTGATTTATCCCATAAAGGTGTCTTGATATATATGGGGTATTTTGAAAAGATATAGGTATTACGTATGGTGTGTGACTCTGTCACAAAGGTTGAGTGATGCGCCTAGTGCTGTAGCGTAGTGTAGTGGTTGGTAGCTTGCTTCTGACCTCCCACTTTCAGCTTCAGCCGCCAGATAGCCTTATCCGGGTGAAAAGAAAGCCGAGTGCGTAAGTCTTTCCTTCTGGTATATAGCCTCTCCTCAATCAAGACTCGTGCAGTGCCTCCCTGCGACACCATACGGTAACTGGACACCTTGCGGCTCCAGGCCAAACCTGCATGGGATCTAGTGGTCCAGCCACGAAAAACCTTGGCGGAGCAGCATGAGCCCGATATGTGTAGGGTGCAGGGCCCACCAGTGTGTGGACACGTCCCGATCCTCACAACTCCTGTTCCAGCTATGGGGCAAATAGCAAAGCAGAGGATGTGATGGACAGCATGTCCCTTCAGTTCCGGCGGCGGAAGATCCAGTTGTATGGACAACGACGGCGAGCACAACTCAGTACGAGTTACTGTTCTTTGGAGTAAACCAAATAAAAAACTGGCAGAAGGCAATGGGAAACTAGTGCTGTATATTTCCCAAGACAACCATGACCCACGAAACCAAAGAAAATAACGTTAACAGCGTGAACGGTTTTTCTGAAAGTTCTGACAGGACCACCTCGCTCGGTAGGGATAGTCATGTGCGACAGGTGACACCAGGTCGTCATCCAGCTACTGTGTGTAACAGAAAGATTTTGAATATTGCTACATGGAATGTAAGAACTCTATATCAGAAAGGAAAACTACAAAACATAAAACAAGAAGCGACAAGACTGAGGATAAATATAATGGGAATGTGTGAAGTTAGATGGACAGGGGCAGGGTTGATGCCATCAGATAATTATACAATAATTTACTCAGGAGGCGATAAACATGAAAGAGGAGTTGGAATCATGTTGGATGAAGAAAGAGCAAAAAGCTTACTAGGATACTGGACCATATCGGATCGCATCCTCTTGGTGAAAATCAGTGGCAAACCATTTAACATTAACATCATACAAGCGTATGCACCAACAGCAGACAAATCTGATGAAGAGCACGATACATTTTATAATGATCTTGAATTGGCAAAATCACATTGCAAATCACAGGAGATTGAAATAGTTATGGGAGACTTTAATGCTAAAGTTGGTGGGAAAAGGTGCGAAGACATAGTTGGACCATATGGCATGGGGAGCAGAAATGAGAGAGGAGATCAACTAATAGAGTGGGCAAAATCTCAAGACATCATTGTAGGAAACACCTGGTTCCAACAACACCCAAAAAGACATTGAACTTGGCAAAGTCCAGGAGACCGTACACGGAATCAAACTGATTATATCCTGGTCAGTAAAAGATTTAGAAATGCCCTACTGGTGGCAAAGACCTTTCCCGGGACAGACTGCGAATTCGACCATGTGCCAGTGCGAGCCAAGTTCCGACTGAAACTGAAGAAAAGGAAAAGAGCAAGGAACATGAAACTAGACATGAATATACTAAAATCAGATTCAGCGATCAAAGAGAAATTCAATTTAGCAGTACAAAACAGTTTCAATGTTCTGAATGATATTCAAGATGTGGACGACCAATGGGAACAGGTGAAGGAATCAATCACACAGGCTGCAGAAGACACTATTCATACGCAATGCAGAAAAGCAAAGAAAAAATGGATGACTGACGATATTCTAAAGTTGATGGACGAAAGGAGGAAAATTAAGCAAAACAATGATGCATATCTAGCAATGAACAAAGACAAATATCGGCCAAATGTAATCTAGCGAAAGAGGAATGGCATAATGAACAATGCAAAGAAATTGAACAGAAGCATACGCACGAAATCCATGCATGCTAGAATAAGAGAAATCACAGGGAAAAGAACATGCTCAGTTACAAGTTGCCTGAAATCTAAAGAAGGAAACATAATAATGGACAAAGACAAAATACTCGAGAGATGGTCAGAATATATTGGTGAACTGTACGATGATGAAAGGGGTGAAATACCATCAATTAAAGAACTATGATGGTCCTCCTATATAGAAGGACGAGGTTCAAAAAGCCATCAGATCAATAAAAAAGGGAAAAGTTGCTGGACCAGATAATATTAACATGAAATGATTGAGTGTTTTGAGGAATTTGGTATTGATATAGTAACAGACTTCTTGAACAAAATATATGACAGCGGAAGAATCCCAACTGATTTATACAGATCCATTGTTGTAGCAATACCAAAGAAACCAGGCGCATTTGAATGTGAACTACACCGTACAACGCGTCTCATGAGTCACTTCACCAAGATGTTGCTTAAAATTATTATGACCAGGATGAGAAACAAAATAAAGCCGGAAATTGCTGAAGAACAATGTGATGTGGATTTGTAGAAGATAAAGGTACAAGTAATGCAATATACATCCTACGAACACTGATTGAGAGAGCACTGGAAGTGCAGAAAGATCTGTACGTAGGTTTTATTGATTATACAAAGGCATTTGACAGAGTTCGTCATGAAGAAATCGTCTAAATGCTGGAGAGTTTGAACATTGATGGGAATGACCTGAGCGTTGTGAAAAATATGTACTGGGAACAAACAGCAGAAATACGAATAGAACATGACATCAGTAAATTTCAAGAAATAAAACGTGGTGTAAGACAAGGGTGTGTCTTTTCACCCGATCTCTTTACACTATACAGTGAGATCATCTTACGTACATTAGAAGACATGCCAGGTATTCAAGTATGGGGGTATAACATGAATCATTTACGATATGCAGACGACACGGTCTGTCCCTGAACAAAAAGAAAACAGAAATCATGGTCATCTCAAAGAAAAATTACACTCCATCATGCAACATGGTAGCATATGGCACTGTTTTGAAGCAAGTCCGAACGTTTAACTATCTGGGATCACTAATAACATCCGACGGTCGATGCAACGTTGAGATCAAGAGACGAATTGCTCAAGCCAAAACAGCTTTTCACAACATTAAAATCATTTTAACAAATATATCAATTGAAGTGAGAAAACGTGTACTGCAATGCTACATGGAGCCCATACTGCTATATGGATGTGAATCCTGGACAATAACCAAAAGTTCACAAAAAACATAGAAGCCACTGAAATGTGGTTCTTAAGAAGAATGCTGCGAGTGCCATCATGGACTGCAAAGCAAAGCAATAAAGTCATCCTTAGGACAGCCAAATCAAACAGAAAGATAATCAACAAAGTTATAACACAACAAGCACGATTTATAGGCCATGCCATGAGAAAGAAAAAGTTAGAACAAAAAGTAACAACAGGAAAGATAGAAGGAAAAAGATCCAGAGGACGCCAGAGAATAAAAATAATAGATAGTCTGTCAACATGGTGTGGAAGGAGCACAACAGAACTGCTACAAACTACACACGACCGTGCGGTTTGGGGGGCCATGATCGCCAACGCCTGTGACAGACATGGCACATAGAAGAAGAAGATAGGTATTACATCCTATACTAGGGGTCGTTGATTAATCCATGAAAGTTTGGCGCTCGAGGTTCAAGCCGTCTAAGAGAGAAACGTTAAGATAAACATGCTAGGTTAATTAGATACCGTTAAATACGAGCCGAGGCGATGATGATGATGGCAACAATGATGATCGTGGTCACGATTATGATGATCATGAGGCGGAGAGGGGGAAGAGAAGGAGAATGAGGAGGAGGTAGAGGAAGAGGAAAAGTAGGCTATGATTACGATTAATGTGTAGCTTTACATGACTACCTTTTAATGAGCGTTATGACGTAAACAACATTGTTCTGGCCACAATAGATATCAAACAACGGATTAGCATAATCGGACAAAGAAATATGAACGACATTTTCGCCATAAGAATAACGGAGATGGATGGGCCATGTCATGAGAAAGGCCGAGAATGACAACATAACACAACATAACACAACACCAATATGGATACATGAAAGTAAAAGACAACGATGACCGCTCCCAAAAACTGGAGAAAAACTTTGGAGAGATAACACAAACAAATACACCTAAACTTGGACCAGGCTGTTAAACTGGTTGGAGTGCGGAAGAGTTAGATACATATCCCTTATTTATGCACCAAACTAGTAAGTGTGACGTAAACACACACTGCATCTTTTGTTACGCCTTTCTTGCCTCGCTACAGTTATCCTCAAATAATGTCTCACGTTTGACCAGACACAATTAACTGATATAAAACCGGAAGTAGACCATATTTTCAGTATATTTATTGCAAGTGTTAGCTTTAAGACCCTAGAATACTTACACATTGAGTAAACACAGGATCGCTTCTAGTTGAGGCCAGATCTCCAAAACCTACCATAGGTGTATTTAAAGCCGCCTTTGAAATTCATGTAATCACATGCACGGGCGTACGCATGCTCAGGCACATGCACACGCAAACACACACGCAAACTATAAAAAAAAGAGGGAGGGAGAGGGAGAGAGAAAGAGAGAAAGGGATGGAGAAAGAGAGAGAGAGAGGGAGGGAGGAAGGGAGAGAGAGAGAGGCAGGGAGACAGACAGACAGGGAGAGAGAGAAATACGGGCGAGTGATAAAGAGAAGGGGGGAGAGAAAGATAAATAAATGGGTTGAGGAAGAGGGCAGAAATTGTGGAATTTTGAAATGGTGAGGGCCGAGGGGTAAGGGATAACACAGGGCGGGGGAGAAAGGAGAGAAATTTTCCTTTGGGCATTGACTGTCTACGCGGCAGTGTCTAGAGAATCGTGGAACTTAATAGATTCTAATTGTGACATTAAAGTGGTGTCATGCGGGGAGCGCAGGACATCCGTGCGGTGAGTTCTAAGAAGGTGATCTTAGGTCAAGCAGCAGCTGTACGATATAAGTAGCGACAGTTATTATCTGGTGTTTGTTAATCTGCGGACACTCGCAGTTCGACGCCACAGGTGAGGAACGACTCTCGTACGGCTAACACCTGCATGCGCCAGTAGAGTTTAACAGTTACTGTTGATACATTTTAGTACACGTGTTTCTAATTTATGATACTAAATCGTCGTAAAATGTCGTAGTGGAAATGTATTTCTGTTGTATAGTATTTACACTGTAGACGTTAGCGTGACTACAGCGAGACATCTCATATTTATGAAATTGTTGCGCATTCACCCTTAATGGCGTTACATCCTGTGAACCTGTGGTTGTAGCGCCATGACATTCGATTGTTATACTTGTAAATCAATTTTCTTCCAGTTCCCCTATCACGACCAGTCAGATACAGCGCCAAAACACTACTGTAATAACCAAATACGTCTATGTATTTACAATACATGTATAGTAGTTACAATGAATGCATTGAATAAACACGCTAGCTCACATATATAACGCTTTGAATACATAATAATGAACAGCAGGTTGCAGGGTGTGTATGTTGCATAAACTTACTTAATTACTTACTACCCGTTACACCCCCTGGCGTTTATGTTAGCGACGAAGTTCCTCCACCTCTGTCTCCGGCCATTCGCTGTATAGTGTCCCAGCTGTGGTTCATTTCCCTCAACTCCGCCTCCAATGTTCTTGTCTATGTTGTTTTTGGGCGCCCACGTTTTCGCTTCCCTTCTGGTGTCCATCAGACAGCTGTTTTTGTGATGGCATTGGGCAAGGTTCTTGGCCAGAAGATTCTGAGGATTTTTCTGAAGCAGGTCGTGTGGAAAGTAGACAGTCTTGATAGGTCCTGAGTTTTGTCCTTGTGGTGTACTGTGCTGATCGCCAAACTGCAAGTAGGCTCATGAAGGCATTCCGTGCCTTGTTTAGTCTGTTGCGGATGTCTAGGCCAGCTAATCCATCTTGGCTAATGACACTTCCAAGTGAATGTTTCAGTGCTGGAAAGGTCCGTGTTGTCCATCTTCACTGAGGCTGGGATGTTAACGTTCAGGGTCATGACTGTCGTCTTCTTCTGGCTGATTCGCAAACCAACCTGACGGCCAAATGTGCTAAGGCGGGTTGTCTTCTCCTGGATGTGTTTTTTTGTGTGAATGTGGAACAGGAGAGCAAGGTCATCGGAAAAGTCCAGATCTGTTATGCCAGCCGACACAACGCAGCCCTGTCTCACACCTGTCTTAACCGCAAGGTAAAGGTCGCTGGTTCCAACATGCAGGTGAAGTTGGTATGTTGCATAAACGGTGGGTGGTTATTTAATACAAACTCAACTCCAAGTATGTTAAATACTGTTATCGCTTTCCTTGGCGGTACACGTCAGTCATTGATGCCAGAGAGCTCTTGTTGCACCAATATGTCGCACACTCTCTTTTTTATTCTCGCAGTTAATTTTTTACTACATTAAAATAACTTCTCGTTATACATCATCTAATGTGACATCGTCGTTTCAGGTTGCAGCAAACATAAAACCTACGAAAATGAAGTTAACAGTAAGTACACCGTTCCTCTCCAACTGTTTACTGGGAGTTAAATATGCGTTTGCTCTTTGTTTGTTTTACCAATGTGTGTGTGTGTGTGTGTGTTTGTGTGAGTGCGCGTATCCGTGTGTGTCTGTCTGCGTTGTGTGTGTGTGTGTGTGTGTGTGTGTGTGTGTGTGTGTGTGTGTGTGTGTGTGTGTGTGTGTGTGCGTGCGTGCGTGCGTGCCCGTGTACCTTGGGCCTACAATTGTATTCTTAAAGTCAGCCCGGTCGTATATTGGTGAATAAAATTAAATGTAGTCATTTTATTGTCGACATAGAACTGCACTCTAAAATCACACTTTACCTATTATTAAAACACCCTGCAAACGTGGTTTAAACGTGCACAGAACACTGAAGACAGCATCACACGGTCTTGTTTTCAATATTCCCTTACATACGGAACTAGTTGCTAGTTTCGTTTATAATTAAAATGTCTCAATTCTTTTAACTTTCCCAACTCAACGTAGCCTTATATAGACAGACAGACAGACAGACAGACAGACAGACAGACAGACAGACAGACAGACAGACAGACAGACAGACAGACAGACAGACAGACAGACAGACAAACAGACATACAGACAGACATACAGACAGACAGACAGACAGACAGACAGACAGACAGACAGACAGACAGACAAACAGGCATTATCTATTTTGACCATCATAAGTACTTAAACTACAATATAATATTCATTGTAACGTCAGGGAGGCTCCCATTAAGACCTATAGTAAAACGAATGATAGTAGCTACGCGAATGGAGTTAAGGTAGATGTGTGATTTTACCACATCCTTTGCGAACAGTTCAGTGTTGATAATATTGAAGACTTGCAGGGAATATCGTCCCAGTCAATGCCAAAGTTGAGAAAGAACAGATCTTTGTGAGTATTAGTTATGTGCATATATATATTTTGAGACACTTACTGCCTTTGTAAGGAGCTATTCACCTGTTTGCCGATAATACTTGACAAAACGTTTGCTTTATTTCTCAAATAATCTTATTTTTAAAACGTTTTCACTTAACAAGTTTGTATCCTATCTAAACAAATAGCAACGAAATTAATCAAATGTCTCCGTCGAGACCTCCGATAAAAAAAAAATTCTGCAGCATATGCGGCAACTAACGCCTGGTTTATTTCAACTCCAACATGAGAATTTCATTCCTCTTTAATCGTTTGCTTAATTGACACATCTGTAGTTAGTGTGTGTGTGTGTGTGTGTGTGTGTGTGTGTGTGTGTGTGTGTGTGTGTGTGTGTGTGTGTGTGTGTTTGTGTGTGTGTGTGTGTGTGTATGTGTGTGTGTGTGTGTGTGTGTGTGTGTGTGTGTGTGTGTGTGTGTGTGTGTGTGTGTGTGTGTGTGTGTGTGTGTGTGTGTGTGTGTGTGTGTGTGTGTGTGTGTGGTTTTGTTGGACTAATATTTGCGACGGGTGTGTGGCAGAAAATGGGACGTTGTAGGTTAATCCCAACCATTGATAGGTGATGGGAGTTTGGCCTCATATCTCGGTGGGAGACAGACTAGAAACAATGTTGGTGCGTGGGAGGCTGGCTAAAACAGGTAGGAGATTGATACAGCAGCCACACACCCTCATTTACATCTTACGTATCCGCCTATTATATCTTATCGACGACCGTTTCAGTTGGTGAGTTTGGCGGTCGTCGTCTTTGTCACTCTACTGGTGGCGGTGGGCGCTGAACGGAGACAGGCGCCGCCCATGGGGGACTCACAGAGCCGACAGCAACAGGAACTGATAAAACTGAAGAAAAACTGCATCAACTACTGTCGCCGCTTCAAGGACCAGTGCATGGACGAGCTGTGTAAGCCGCTCGAGGCGCAGGACCAGGACAAATTCTGGTGGTGCATTGGAGGCTGCGTAGAATACGCGGGCAGGTGTCTCAAGATCTGCATCGAGCAGAGTTCGGGCAAGAAGAGCTAATGTAATTAGCATCTTCTGATAAACGTATTGTGCTTACTGTGAGCTCGTATGACGCGGTGGAAGAATAGACTAAAGAGTATGGTTTACGTGGATAGTGGCACCACAAAAGCAACTTTGCTAGACTCAACTGTAGGTGATTCAGCTGCATATAATAACCAATGTTCGGCTATGTTAAATTGGATGAGTATGATAACGAAATGTCACATCTGTCGGAAATTAAAATGTGTTGTTAATGGTGTCACTGCGTGTGAAAAATGAATAACAGACACTAACAGTTAACCCAGGGAAGATAATAATTTACGGACAAATGAAGGACGTAGGCGTGAATGGTCATCTTTGATCAAACACTATAGCACTCGGCGTTGTATCGTGCTTTCTCCGCCCGCACATCTTTGTTCTATGCTATTGCCACAACGTATAAACTGCTGTTTTGTTCTACCGTTTTCTTTTATATGTTGCTTACCGGGGCCCTAGACAGGCTTTAAGGGTGTACCTATTTACTGTGGGGGCTTGCCAAACGTATCGAACTGTTATAAGGCAATCTCGTAACTTCTACAATGATGCTTACCAAAAACCTTCAACTACATCTCCTCCTTAAGACTGCCAAGTGCATGCACTTTTCCGGCTCACGAAAGACGAAATTAATAAAAACAAGCAGAACTGTATCAGCAAATGGAACAAAAAGCACACGTCATGATTCCATCAAAGACTTTATGTTTTTGTTATGTATTGATATATGTAGATTTAATGTGGCTGCAGCTTGTTTGATGTTGGAATAAAGGAAGATGGATTCATATATAAAAGGTTGGTAAGGGGCATATTTTATTGCCAATCAGTATGCACATCAATGCATACCCATAAAATACACTGTACCCGTATATAAGGAATTGTGTACAAGAAAGTGTTGCTGTACACAAATAAACAATTAGTACAATATATACACAGTGCACTTTCTGCGCTAAAGATTATGTGCTATTCCCGTCTACGTACAAATATACTGTACTGTCTTGGCCAAGCACAAAAGGTTATCGTTAACAGTTCTCCTAGTCTACCAGCGCGATGACTCGATGGAAAGAGTTCGTTGCCGTATTCCATCCACTTTAGTGACAAACGTAAGCACACACGTAAGCACACACACACACACACACACACACACACACACACACACACACACACACACACACACACACACACACACACACACACACACACACACACACACACACACACACACACACACACACACACACACACACACACACACACACACACACACACACACACACACACACACACACACACACACACACACACACACACACGGATCCACACACATGCATGCAAACACGCTGGAACGAACGCACGCACATACAATACAGCACAACTCATGCCGTTCAAAGAACGTTTGCGTTTTGTTCGAGTTTCGTTTAGTTTGTTTTGTGCGCGTGCGTGCGTGCATGTGTGCGCGCGCTTACATGTGACTAGCGTAGGGTGTGACATCGACATGTACTCATGGACTACCGTCTAGTTGCGAGTGTATTCGCCTAAATGTGACTAGGTTACACATATAGTACGTTCAATACGTACATATATGACAACGTCCGTCCGTTCGTTCGTTCGTTCGTTCATTCGCTCGCTCTCTCGCTCTCTCGTTTTTTGGTTAGATGATTTCTCCTGCTGCTAATTTCAGCTTATCTACAGAGTCAGTGCATTAAGCATTGTTTCGTTTGCGCATATGAACAACAATTTGCATTTTCATCACGTGTTAACAAATTTAACACAAGGACATGTATAAAATGCGAAACGTCCACTGCGCCAACATCTTTGGGAATTCAAGTTCAAACCATACTGTGGGACAAAGTATAATAATTTGGTATACAATTTTTAAGTTGTAAACAGATAGAGGCATTGGTGGGGGAACTAAGGAATCTCTACAACATTAAAACGAAGAGTCTTCAACTAACCGCGAATGTTATTAAACATAATTATTATGTCCTGCTGACCCAATGCAATCTGTTCCAAAGAGTTGGTGCTGCACCGAAACAACCGAAACTCCAATACGGTTCTTTCAACTTCCTGAGCACACAGAAAGAGCTAAAAAAATGAAAATGTTAAATAATAGCCCTATATTCATTGGACGGTGTGCGGTAATAAGAATAGGAAGTCATAAAAAGTGTTGCTAGGGACTTGAATAACGTGAAGTGAGAGCATTCTGTAAGTCGAACACTCTATAATAATTACAATTGTACAGTCGTGTACCTTTTCACTGATAATTGGGCATACTACAATTTCATAATTTTTTACACTGGCGTATGTAAATTCAGAGAGGGAACTGAATGAAAAACGTCACAGATTTAGCTAAGAAAAAAGTAATAAGAAATAAAGTCACAACATAATTGTTTTATTCGGAGATTTCTAAATATACAGGAATAAAGTATTGCATATTTTCACTGATACTTGAACACAATAAAGTGTGACGATTAAGAGAGATATATATAAAAGGAGCTGTGTCACAATATTGCATATTTCCCATGGTAATTGAGCAGAATAATATAACGGGATGATTTCCTGCATGGACGGAAATAATCACAGAAAAAACATTCTCAACCCACTATGTAGCTCTTTCTCACAGACGCACGCATACGCATATGCACACACACGCACGCACACACGCACACACGCACACCAATTCGACAGCAACATCTAATTTCCGTCGCCGACAACTGTTGTAGTTCGTCAGCCTGGCGGCTGTTGTGCTGGCGACACTGACACTGGTGGTGTCCACGGCGGAACCAAAGCCGCCGACGACGCCCTCGTCAGTGCCGCACCGCCTGAAAACCAAGTGCGTGCTGATGTGTCGAGAGTACCGGGACAAGTGCGTTATTGAGCTGTGCATGCCGCTGAAGCGAGATGGCCCTCTCAAGGAGCCGATCAAGTACGCGGCGTGTCTTGGTCGCTGCGTCTTGTACACACATAAATGTGTCAATGTGTGTGTGAAGTTTGGGGACCGTGGGGTGATCCGGGTACGATAGAGAAATGACACTACTAGTATTAACCCTTGCTCTTAAGGAGTATGTGACTTAGATTAAACCCTACCCGGAATCAGTAGCACAAACCAGAGGTGATAATTATTAGCAGGAAGTCCGCTGTATCAGTTCTACTTCATCATCATCTAAAAAATGATAGCATCTCAAAACACGTAAATAAATCACTCCAAATAACTATTTTACTTCTTAATATAGTTGTTAAGTAATTTTACTAAAACGCCTCCGAAAGGCATTAGTATTGTGATAGCTGTTTGGAACATAATTCCATCCACCCCTAGACCTACAATTCGCCGAATATGCTGACACGCATGCATGCACGAACGCACATGTACACCCTATCACCATTGCAGTATGCTGACACGCATGCATGCACGGATGCACATGTACACCCTATATCACCATTGCAGTATGCTGACACACATGCATGCACATGTGCACCATATCACTACTGCTGAATCACTCGCATACCTAATACCATGCGTTATGTCTAGTCACACTTATTACTTAACCTATTATAAAACAAACAGCTAGTTTTGGAGATGTCTGGTATGTGTTATAAATAGAGTAGACAGGAGAACACTTGTAGGACAGTCGGCAGACGAGTGCTGCTGAAACTGCATCTGACGCCGACTTGCGAAACACAGTTTAATTATCATTGTAGGGTTTATAAAGCATCGGCGTATATTACATTGCTATTAAAATACCCCACGGTTCCTATAGGTAGATCCAGTGTTATGTTGAAGTTGTCATTAAGTTACCCCAGTGACTTGCAGCATTTGTAGCCACGGACGACCACCGGCTACGGTCATTTAAAACTACAACATTCAGAGTTGTGAAAACGTTCGAATTTCACACAAAAATGCTTAGTCAAGCCTCAATAATACGAACTAGTTGGCTGCGAAAATTTTCCTAACTTTTTATGGGATACTAAACTAATCCATAAACCTGTATAACAAACAATAAATACAATAGTAAGTTACAACCTTTCTTTTTTGTGTATGTAATATGTCATATATGACCCTTTTTCTCAAAGAATTGGGTTAATATTTTTGTGTAACTGCTCTGCACCCAGTCAGAGCAGTTCACGTCCGCCGGATCAAAGAACGGAAGCTTGATCGGCGCGAGCATTTTGGGACATGCTGGAACAACGAACAGCATCCAATGTGGGCCCACTGACCATGGATGTTATCACAGTGATGTCATTATAATAGCTTCATTCGTTTCTACTAACTACCCGTCCTTTAGCCCAATGCTTCTCAACAGGTATAACCTCCCAAATGTGCCGCGGCATCTCTGGTAATTAAAATAAAAAGTAAGCAGAAGCTGTGAAAATCGTCAACTTAATCAAATCAAGGCCACTGAAGTCTCGCCTTTTCTCCGTACTTTGTGAGCAGATGGTGCAGACCAGCATGCTCTCCTTCTTCAGACAGAGGTCCGCTGGCTTTCACGAGGCAAGGTACTGTCAAGAATGTCTGCGCTGAGAGATGAGCTTAAAGAGTTCCTGTTGTTGCATAAGGAATTGCTGGTAGCAAAACTTGCATATACATGGCTGACGTCTTCGAGAATATCTACGAACTGAATCGAAGAATGCAAGGTCGGGAGGAGATCGTCCTTACAAGTACGGACATGCAAAATGGGTTCAAAACTTCAGCTATGGTGAGAAGAACTAGGACGTGGCTCACTGGACATATTTAAACGGACGATTAACACATATCCTGAACAGAAACTGCGGAATGTGATATCAGAACATCTAGGCATGCTTCACGACAAGTTTCAGCATTATTTCCAGTTGATCAGTAGTGAACAGTATAACTGGATTCGTGATACGTTCACGTCATCTGCAGATCGAGTGGAACTAGTAGACCTCGGAAGCGATGGCACCCTTGTTGTGTATTTAGAACTACATGTTGATGCGTAATTACTATTGTTTTGTATCGGCGTAATGATCCACCATCGATACTATAAAAAGTAGTTCCAGTTCCGCCATTTTATGGTTATGTCGTGTTTTGTAAATATATAGTGTATTTAGACGAAATACGCTACACTGGCGACGAGGATGACTCAAAGAACTCGTCAATTCACTTGCACAGGTCGGTAGAAGAAAAGTGATGAACTGTCACGCTGGTACAAGTGTGCGTTGACTTGTGTCGAACTTTGAAGCGCTCGGAACTCCGGTAAACACGTGTTAAGGTGTTCGCTGCAATGGCCGCCCCCATTGGCAAAATTGAAACCGTCAACAGCTCGGTAGAGTCATGGCCTACTTACTATGAAAGGTTAGAACAATATTTTCTGGCGAATGACGTTCCATATGTGAAACAAGTGCCGGCTTTGCTAAGTCTGATAGGGGGTAAGACGTACAATCTGCTGAGAGATTTGTGTGCGCCGGATAAACCTGCCACGAAAACATTCGCTCAGTTAACGGCGACACTTAGTCAACATCTGTCACCTAAGTCTCTCGTGATTGCAGAAAGGTTTCGTTTCCACAAGAGGGACCAACAAGAGGGAGAAAGTGTTGCGCAATATGTTGCACAAAACTGTCAGAACATTGTGAATTTGGAGAAAATCTGGGAGATTCCCTGCGAGACCGATTTGTGAGTGGCCTGATAAACGAACATATACAAAAGAGATTGTTGTCAGAAATAACACTGACGTTTGGTCGTGCGGTGGAGATTTCAGTGGCCATGGAAACAGCTACAAGGGATGCTGCTGAACTGGGGCATTACAGAAATGGTACGGCTGTACACAAAGTCCACGTCAAGCCAAAAAGAGGACAATATAGCAAACCATGTTATCGATGTGCACGGTCGGGCCACACCCCGGAAGATTGCAAATTCAAAGAGGCACAGTGTCATAAATGCAAAAAGAAAGGACATATCAAGCCAGCGTGCAGTGCCAATACACATGGAAACCAACGTTGCCAGAGTAAAGATGCATCGTGTGGTAGTACGGGTGGTAAACACACAGGTTCCCAACATGTACACATGATTGAAGATGTATATGACAGTGATGCTGAGAATGTAGCTGCTCTGGAAATACATACCATGGACCGATCGCCTGATACCAGAATTATTTGGGTAAATCCTAAGGTAAATGGTAAACCATTACAAATGGAACTCGATACAGGGTCGGCAGTGTCGGTGATAAACAAGCAACAGTTTGATGAGTACTTTCCCGAAGTAAAGACACAACACACTTCGGTGATCTTAAAGACCTATTCTGGCGAAGAAATTGCTCCACTCGGCATGGTACATGTCGATGTAGAGTACAATGGACAGCAACAAAACTTGCCATTATATGTGGTGAGAAAGGGAGGACCAGCATTGTTTGGGCGCCAGTGGCTTAACAGGATTAAGTTAGACTGGAAGTCCATCAAACACATGACTGCAACGAAGCATACAGGGAGTATGCAGGAACAACTGGATGCACTTAAGTTGGAGTTTAAGGAAGTCTTTCAAGCCGGACTTGGAGCCATCCAAGGACCCAAGGCGAAACTCCATCTCAAGGAGGGGGCAACTCCAAAAAATTTCACAAGGCCAGACAAGTACCCTATTCACTACGCCCGAAAGTTGAAGCAGAACTTGAGAAACTAAAGAAAGAAAGAATCATCACAAAAGTTGATTGGAGTGATTGGGCAACTCCAATCGTGCCTGTACCTAAGTCAAACGGATCGGTAAGAATATGCGGTGATTTCAAGGTCACCATAAATCCGGAACTGAAAGTGGATCACTATCCGTTACCCCGGATTGAAGATGTATTCGCAAATCTCAGTGCAGATGAGAAATTCACAAAGATTGATCTCCGTCAAGCTTACCTGCAACTCGAAATGGAGGAGGAGTCAAAGAAGTACTTGACTATCAACACGCACAAAGGACTGTTTCGGTACAACCGACTGTTATTTGGCGTAGCATCTGCACCTGCAATCTGGCAAAGAACAATTGACCAGATACTACAGGACATTCCAGGAACACAAGTTATTCTGGATGACATCATCATTACTGGGAAGACTGACCAGGAGCACCTAGCGAATGTGCGCCGAGTCCTCGAACGTCTACGCGATTACAATCTCAGGGCTGAAATAACGAAATGTGAATTCTTCAAGGACGAAATCACATACTGCGGACACAGAATCGACAAAGAGGGACTCCACAAAATGCCTGAGAAGATCGACGCTGTAGTCAATGTGCCCAGACCGGAGAATGTATCTCAGCTGAGGGCATACCTAGGCCTGCTTAACTACTATCACCGGTTTCTGCCAAATCTGTCCACAGTAGTATGGTCACTAAACCAGATGTTGGAGAAAGGCAGGGAATGGCGATGGACTGTACAGTGCGAGAAGGCGTTTTCGGAAACAGAGCACATGATAAGCTCCGATCAAGTGTTGACACACTACGACCCGCAGTTGCCAATAAAGTTGGAATGTGACGCATCAGCTTACGGAATTGGCGCAGTCTTGTCTCACAATGGCAGATGGAACTGACAGACCAGTCGGATTCGTATCACGTTCACTGACATCGGCAGAACGTAACTATGCCCAAATTGACAAGGAAGCACTTGCGTTGATTTGGGGAAATTCCACTCATATCTATATGGTCGCCGCTTCACATTAGTGACGGATCATCAGCCTTTGCTATCAATTCTCAGTCCAAGCAAGGGAGTACCGACGATGACATCTGCAAGACTTCAGCGCTACGCATTGTTCTTGTCTGGAATGGACTATGAAATAAAGTTTCGGAATACTTCCAGTAATGCGAACGCGGATGCGTTATCACGTCTTCCTATAAAGGAAACCTACGACCAGGATGAAGAGGTCATTGATCATGTGGAAGCCTTCCACATATCTCAGGTGGACGCAGTTCCAGTGTCTAGTGCTCAAGTGAGACTTGAAACCCAAAACGACCAAATTCTGGCGAAAGTATATACTCTAACCAAGGACGGTTGGGCCTACACAGGTGACAAGGAAATCGCTCCTTACTACACGCGACGGAATGAACTTTTCCTGTCAAAAGGATGTCTGATGTGGGGAATCAGAGTGATAATACCATTGAAACTTCGCCCGCAGGTTCTACACTTGCTACACGAAGGACATTTGGGAGTAGTCAAAATGAAATCCTTGGCCAGAAGTCATGTTTGGTGGCCAGGAATTGACCATGATGTACAGAAAATGCCCGCACAAGTGCCATTACACCCTTGGGAATGGCCGACCAAACCATGGCAACGTGTGCATGTTGATCACGGCGGCCCCTTTCAAGGAACTATGTTTCTCGTCATCATGGATGCACACTCGAAATGGCCCGAGGTGATCAGCACGCAGTCAACAACCGCTACAAAGACCATCGAAATTCTACGAAGTGTAGTCGCTCGTAAAGGTCTGCCCGACATTTTGGTTAGTGACAATGGGCCTCAGTTTACTTCAGATGAGTTTGACAAATTCACCACAGCCAATGCAATCAAACATCTGAAGTCAGCACCGTATCATCCCGCAACCAACGGATTGGCTGAAAGATTTGTACAAACTTTCAAACAATCTCTTCGTGCGATGAAGTGGGAAGTCGGTTCGGTCGAACGAAAACTTGCAAATTTCCTGATGGCGTATAGGAATACTCCCCACGCAACGACAAATGAAACGCCAGCTAAGTTGTTCTACGGAAGAAACCTTCGCACTCGACTGGACGCGCAGAAACCAGACTTACGCCGCGACATTGCTGCTAATCAGATGTCACAAGCAATTCGTTCAACGGTTCAACATCGTGAACTCGCAGTAGGACAATCCGTAGCAGTTCGCGACTATCGTGGGAACGACAAATGGGTTTCCAGTACAATCGTGTTGCGTACTGGTCCGGTGTCATACCAGGTCGAGATAACACCAGGTGCCGTCTGGCGACGACACATTGAACAAATTCGTGATGCCGAGTCTACAGTCAAGTCTCCGATTCCAGTGCCGGAAGCCGTGGTTGTGTTTCCCAGTGGCGATCCTTCGCCATCCGTTCTCGCTGAAGAAGCGAAGAAATGTGACTCAACACCACAACCCAGCGAAACACGTGTGAAACCATCCACTTCAATGTCTTCGCCCGTGAGAGAAAAACGTTATCCTTCGCGAATGCGCAAGGCACCGCAGAAGCTGGATTTATAAGTTGTGACTCAGAGTACACGTAACTGTTGAAGTTTTGAGACTTCTTGTTAATTGAGATAATTCGAAGACTTGCTTTAATTTAATATCCATTACCTTTCAATTGTACTCGGACTCAATGAGAGTGAACAGATACCAAGTGGAACATTATTTATTACTAACATTCACATTAATGACGCTGACTAACGCAGAACTAGGACAGTAATTGTACTAGATCATGACTACTGTTATTTTTCTAGAACGGACAAAGTTATTTTTCCTTGCTGTTAGAACTTTGCTATGTTTGCTTCAAAATGTGAAATATAAGGGTATCATATCTCCAGTAGGGATTACTAAACTAATTGGGGAGGAAATGTTGTGTATTTAGAACTACATGTTGATGCGTAATTACTATTGTTTTGTATCGGCGTAATGATCCATAATTGGATACTATAAAAAGTAGTTCCTGTTCCGCCATCTTATGGTTATGTCGTGTTTTGTAAATATATAGTGTATTTAGACGAAATACGCTACAACCCTCATCTGTGAAGTGCTTCTGGACACATTTTGGGTGCACGTGAAAAATGAGTATCCAACCATCGCTGATCGTGCCATTGATGTGTTGCTACCAGTTTCGACAAGATACATGTGTGAGGCCACCTTCTCGACATTAACACTTACCAAGACGAGGTCCTGTCTAAAGAGCCTGGATCAACAACTTCGTGTAGTTCTATTCAGCATAGAGCCGAACATTAAGTGTATCTGTTCCACAAGACAGGCGTACGTGTCTCATTAGTGCCAAACAGAGTTCCGGCCTATATACTGTTTGCGTAACATTTGATCTGTAATTATTATTTGAGAGACGTGTTTGGAAATGGATTACGTTTATAACCTGCTTGAAATATTGAATTGTAATTAATACTTATTAAAAAAAAAATCAATTCGTATTAATTTATATTTCGTATGACACTTGGAATTCAATAATTTTTTTGGCAATATGTTTGTTTAAAATGGTCGTATCCGTGGTGAATTCGATAATTTACCAATCCATTCGATGACTAGTGGGTGAAGACAATACAATACTTTGTGACATGGTAAATTGTGACTCGATGTGCCGCGAGGAGGAACTTTAAAAGGTTGAGAAGCACTGCTTTAGCGGTATAAATGTATGAAACAAACAATACAACACGTCTTTTGTTTTCAGTTTTATTTTTCACGAAATGGTACATCGAATTATAAAATAGGCAACGTCTGCAGTCAGCCAGTCATTTAGATTGGATAAAAAATGCAATATCTGACAAAAGTAACATACTTGAAAACGACTGGTAAGTTATGAAAGTGTTCTGAACCTAGAAAGGAGTCCATTCTCCTCCGAAATACGGCTATATCATATAAACTGCAGGGATCAAAACCTGTCAACACCTTTTTATATTTACCGTTCAATAACTATAAATGTCACAGCTGGGGCCTAAGTGCTTATAAACGGTAGTTTCAACATTTTACCGTCGGACTTCGTTGACATCCCTGTTGGTCGCGTTGTAGTGTGCATCTTCGAAATTCACCCACTTCGACATAGGTCATCCTCGCAAGCCAGGGCTGTTTGTCATGCAAAACTAGCCCTGGCTGATCCTCTACGCGAAGTGCGGAAGTTAGCCGAGTCAAACTAATAAGTTATGAAAGTGTTCCGAACTAGAAATTGACTTCGCTAGTCGCGACTGCGTCACCCGTGAGAACAGCGCAAATACTCGCCCCAATTTGAAGACGGATAAACGACTTCTGGGAATCCCAATATATAATTACCCGTTCGCCCATTAGCACGAGCAGCTGAGCGGTATTGTGTATTCGAATAATTGCTTCTACTTCCTAAACATTGCATGTAACACGAGCCACGTTTGGTTGAAATTAGTTTTATTATGACCACCTGACCTGCCACCAACCACTGATCTAGTGAGCGATTCCATAGGCTGGGCTTAATTTCAGAGTTTCGCGAAGCGATCAGCCAGGGGGTACTGCTGGCTGGCACTGACGTAATCAGCAGCTGGCGCACGAGAATGACATGGGTGGAAATACTGTATTGTCGCAACGACGTCATCAGTGATTGTTTGTGCGTTGACGTCATTGACGCCTAGACTGATCTAGCTCTGCTGCGCAACGTCCGCTGCGCTGTAATGCCAGTATACGCATGCGTCAATTCCAAGTTGCTTGTTCATTGACATTGGGACTAACGATATATGTACTGATTTCTGTTCAGCATGTATTAAAACGGACACAGGTTCATGAGACACGACTACGTTTATTCCCCGCTATGCAAGAAGCGGTGTCACTTCTCCGACAGTCTCCCACACATATCTAATGATGATCACACCACATCCTCCTTTCTCAGGAAGGCTCGCATACATTAACATTTCAATGTCCCAATTAGTGCTGTATATTTCCCAAGATAACCATGACCCACGAAACCAAAGAAAATAACGTTAACAGCGTGAACGGTTTTTCTGAAAGTTCTGACAGGACCACCTCGCTCGGTAGGGATAGTCATGTGCGACAGGTGACACCAGATCGTCACCCAGCTACTGTGTGTAACAAAAAGATTTTGAATATTGCTACATGGAATGTAAGAACTCTATATCAGAAAGGAAAACTAGAAAACATAAAACAAGAAGCGACAAGACTGAGGATAAATATAATGGGAATGTGTGAAGTTTGATGGACAGGGGCAGGATTGATGCCATCAGATAATTATACAATAATTTACTCAGGAGGCGATAAACATGAAAGAGGAGTTGGAATCATGTTGGATGAAGAAAGAGCAAAAAGCTTACTAGGATACTGGACCATATCGGATCGCATCCTCTTGGTGAAAATCAGTGGCAAACCATTTAACATTAACATCATACAAGCGTATGCACCAACAGCAGACAAATCTGATGAAGAGCACGATACATTTTATAATGATCTTGAATTGGCAAAATCACATTGCAAATCACAGGAGATTGTAATAGTTATGGGAGACTTTAATGCTAAAGTTGGTGGGGAAAGGTGCGAAGACATAGTTGGACCATATGGCATGGGGAACAGAACAGGGCAAAATCTCAAGACATCATTGTAGGAAACACCTGGTTCCAACAACACCCAAAAAGACATTGAACTTGGCAAAGTCCAGGAGACCGTACACGGAATCAAACTGATTATATCCTGGTCAGTAAAAGATTTAGAAATGCCCTACTGGTGGCAAAGACCTTTCCCGGGACAGACTGCGAATTCGACCATGTGCCAGTGCGAGCCAAGTTCCGACTGAAACTGAAGAAAAGGAAAAGAGCAACAAGGAACATGAAACTAGACATGAATATACTAAAATCAGATTCAGCGATCAAAGAGAAATTCAATGTAGCAGTACAAAACAGTTTCAATGTTCTGAATGACATTCAAGATGTGGACGACCAATGGGAACAGATGAAGGAATCAATCACACAGGCTGCAGAAGAAACTATTCATACGCAATGCAGAAAAGCAAAGAAAAAATGGATGACTGACAATATTCTAAAGTTGATGGACGAAAGGAAGAAAATTAATCAAAACAATGATGCATATCTAGCAATGAACAAAGACAAATATCGACCAAATGTAATCTAGCGAAAGAGGAATGGCTTAATGAACAATGCAAAGAAATTGAACAGAAGCATACGCACGAAATCCATGCATGCTAGAATAAGAGAAATCACAGGGAAAAGAACATGCTCAGTTACAAGTTGCCTGAAATCTAAAGAAGGAAACATACTAATGGACAAAGACAAAATACTCGAGAGATGGTCAGAATATATTGGTGAACTGTACGATAATGAAAGGGGTGAAATACCATCAATTAAAGAACTTTGATGGTCCTCCTATATTGAAGGACGAGGTTCGAAAAGTCATCAGATCAATGAAAAGGGGAAAAGCTGCTGGACCAGATAATATTACCATTGAAATGATTGAGTGTTTAGAGGAATTTGGTATTGATATAGTAACAGACTTCTTGAACAAAATATATGACAGTGGAAGAATCCCAACTGATTTATCCAGATCCATTTTTGTAGCAATACCAAAGAAACCAGGCGCAATTGAATGTGAACTACACCGTACAATTAGTCTCATGAGTCACTTCGCCAAGATGTTGTTTAAAATTATTATGACCAGGATGAGAAACAAAATAAAGCCGGAAATTGCTAAATAACAATGTGATGTGGATTTGTAGAAGATAAAGGTACAAGTAATGCAATATACATCCTACGAACACTGATTGAGAGAGCACTGGAAGTGCAGAAAGATCTGTACGTATGTTTTATTGATTATACAAAGGCATTTGACAGAGTTCGTCATGAAGAAATCGTATAAATGCTGGAGAGTTTGAACATTGATGGGAATGATCTGAGCGTTGTGACAAATTATGTACTGGGAACAAACAGCAGCAATACGAATAGAACATGACATCAGTAAATTTCAAGAAATAAAACGTGGTGTAAGACAAGGGTGTGTCCTATCACCCGATCTCTTTACACTATACAGTGAGATCATCCTACGTACATTAGAAGACATGCCAGGTATTCAAGTAGGGGGGTATAACATGAATCATTTACGATATGCAGACGACACGGTCTGTCCCTGAACAAAAAGAAAACAGAAATCATGGTCATCTCAAAGAAAAATTACACTCCAACATGCAACATGGTAGCATATGGCACTGTTTTGAAGCAAGTCCGAACGTTTAACTATCTGGGATCACTAATAACATCAGACGGTCGATGCAACGTTGAGATCAAGAGACGAATTGCTCAAGCCAAAACAGCTATTCACAACATTAAAATCATTTTAACAAATATATCAATTGAAGTGAGAAAACGTGTACTGCAATGCTACATGGAGCCCATACTGCTATATGGATGTGAATCCTGGACAATAACCAAAAGTTCACAAAAAAACATAGAAGCCACTGAAATGTGGTTCTTAAGAAGAATGCTGCGAGTGCCATGGACTGCAAAGCAAAGCAATAAAGTCATCCTTAGGACAGCCAAATCAAACAGAAAGATAATCAACAAAGTTATAACACAACAAGCACGATTTATAGGCCATGCCATGAGAAAGAAAAAGTTAGAACAAAAAGTAACAACAGGAAAGATAGAAGGAAAAAGATCCAGAGGACGCCAGAGAATAAAAATAATAGATAGTCTGTCAACATGGTGTGGAAGGAGCACAACAGAACTGCTACAAACTACACACGACCGTGCGGTTTGGGGGGCCATGATCGCCAACGCCTGTGACAGACATGGCACATAGAAGAAGAAGATAGGTATTACATCCTATACTAGGGGTCGTTGATTAATCCCTGATAGTTTGGTGCTCGAGGTTCAAGGCGTCTAAGAGAGAAACGTTAATATAAACATGCTAGGTTAATTAGATACCGTTAAATACGAGCCGAGGCGATGATGATGATGGCAACAATGATGATCGTGGTCACGATTATGATTATCATGAGGCGGAGAGGGGGAAGAGAAGGAGAATGAGGAGGAGGAGGAGGTAGAGGAAGAGGAAAAGTAGTCTATGATTACGATTAATGTGTAGCTTTACATGACTACTTTTTAATGAGCGTTATGACGTAAACAAAATTGTTCTGGCCACAATAGATATCAAACAACGGATTAGCATAATCGGACAAAGAAATATGAACGACATTTTCGCCATAAGAATAACGGATATGGATGGGCCATGTCATGAGAAAGGCCGAGAATTACAACATAACACAACATAACACAACACCAATATGGATACATGAAAGTAAAAGACAACGATGACGGCTCCCAAAAGCTGGAGAAAAACTTTGGAGAGATAACTCAAACAAATACACCTAAGCTTGGACCAGGCTGTTAAACTGGTTGGAGTGCGGAAGAGTTAGATACATATCCCTTGTTTCTGCACTAAACTAGTAACATGCACGGACGTACGCATGCTCAGGCACATGCACACGCAAACTATAAAAAAAAAAAGAGAGGGAGGGAGAGAGAAAGAGAGAGAGGGAGGGAGAAAGAGAGAGAGAGGGAGGGAGGAAGGGAGAGAGAGAGAAAGGCAGGGAGACAGACAGACAGACAGGGAGAGAGAGAAATACGGGCGAGTGATAAAGAGAAGGGGGGAGAGAAAGAGAAATAAATGGGTTGAGGAAGAGGGCAGAAATGGTGGAATTTTGAAATGGTGAGGGCCGAGGGGTAAGGGATAACACAGGGCGGGGGAGAAAGGAGAGAAATTTTCCTTTGGGCATTGAATGTCTACGCTACTTAATAGATTCTAATTGTTACATTAAAGTGGTGTCATGCGGGGAGCGCAGGACATCCGTGTGGCGAGTTCTAAGAAGGTGACCTTAGGTCAAGCAGCAGCTGTACGATATAAGTAGCGACAGTTATTATCTGGTGTTTGTTAATCTGCGGACACTCACAGTTCGACGCCACAGGTGAGGAACGACTCTCGTACGGCTAACACCTGCATGCGCCAGTAGAGTTTTACAGTTACTGTTGATACATTTTAGTACACGTGTTTCTAATTTATGATACTAAATCGTCGTAAAATGTCGTAGTGGAAATGTATTTCTGTTGTATAATATTTACACTGTAGACGTTAGCGTGACAACAGCGAGACATCTCATATTTATGAAATTGTTGCGCATTCACCCTTAATGGCGTTACATCCTGTGAGCCTGTGGTTGTAGCGCCATGACATTCGATTGTTATACTTGTAAATCAATTTTCTTCCAGTTGCCCTATCACGACCAATCAGATACAGCGCCAAAACACCACTGTAATAACCAAATACGTCTATGTATTTACAATACATGTATAGTAGTTACAATGAATGCATTGAATAAACACGCTAGCTCACATATATAACGCTTTGAATACATAATAATGAACAGCAGGTTGCAGGGTGTGTATGTTGCATAAACTTACTTAATTACTTACTACCCGTTACACCTCCTGGCGTTTAGGGTAGCGACGAAGTTCCTCCACCTATGTCTCCGGCCATTCGCTGTATGGTGCCCCAGCTGTGGTTCATTTCCCTCAACTCCGCCTCCACTGTTCTTCTCCATGTTGTTTTTGGGCGCCCACGTTTTCGCTTCCCTTCTGGTGTCCATCAGACAGCTGTTTTTGTGATGGCATTGGGCAAGGTTCTTGGCCAGAAGATTCTGAGGATTTCTCTGAAGCAGGTCGTGTGGAAAGTAGACAGTCTTGATAGGTCCTGGTCCGTCATTCTACAGCACTCTGCCCCATACAGCAATGTTGACAGATTGCAACTCTGGAAAATTCTGAGTTTTGTCCTTGTGGTGTACTGTGCTGATCGCCAAACTGCAAGTAGGCTCATGAAGGCATTCCGTGCCTTGTTTAGTCTGTTGCGGATGTCTAGGCCAGCTCACCCATCTTGGCTAATGACACTTCCAAGTGAATGTTTCAGTGCTGGAAAGGTCCGTGTTGTCCATCTTCACTGAGGCTGGGATGTTAACGTTCAGGGTCATGACTGTCGTCTTCTTCTGGCTGATTCGCAAACCAACCTGACGGCCAAATGTGCTAAGGCGGGTTGTCTTCTCCTGGATGTGTTTTTTGTGTGAATGTGGAACAGGAGAGCAAGGTCATCGGAAAAGTCCAGATCTGTTATGCCAGCCGACACAGCCCTGTCTCACACCTGTCTTAACCGCAAGATAAAGATCGCTGGTTCCAACATGCAGGTGAAGTTGGTGTGTTGCATAAACGGTGGGTGGTTATTTAATACAAACTCAACTCCAAGTATGTTAAATACTGTTATCGCTTTCCTTGGCGGTACACGTCAGTCGTTGATGCCAGAGAGCTCTTGTTGCACCAATATGTCGCACACTCTCTTTTTTTATTCTCGCAGTTAATTTTTTGCTACATTCAAATAACTTCTCGTTATACATAATCTAATGTGACATCGTCGTTTCAGGTTGCAGCAAACATAAAACCTACGAAAATGAAGTTAACAGTAAGTACACCGTTCATCTCCAACTGTTTACTGGGAGTTAAATATGCGTTTGCTCTGCTTGTTTTACCAATGTGTGTGTGTGTGTGTGTGTGTGTGTGTGTGTGTGTGTGTGTGTGTGTGTGTGTGTTTGTGTGAGTGCGCGTGTCCGTGTGTGTCTGTCTGTGTTGTGTGTGTGCGTGCGTGCGTGCGTGCGTGCCCGTGTACCTAGGGCCTACAATTGTGTTCTTAAAGTCAGCCCGGTCGTATATTGGTGAATAAAAATAAATGTAGTCATTTTATTGTCGACATAGAACTGCACTAAAAAATCACACTTTACCTATTATTAAAACACCCTGCAAACGTGGTTTAAACGTGCACAGAACACTGATGACAGCATCACACGGTCTTGTTTTCAATAGTCCCTTACATACGGAACTAGTTGCTAGTTTCGTTTATAATTAAAAAGTCTCAATTCTTTTAACTTTCCCAACTCAAAGTAGCCTTATATAGACAGACAGACAGACAGACAGACAGACAGACAGACAGACAGACAGACAGACAGACAGACAGGCATTATCTATTTTGACCATCATAAGTACATAAACTACAATATAATATTCATTGTAACGTTAGGGAGGCTCCCATTAAGACCTATAGTAAAACGAATGATAGTAGCTACGCGAATGGAGTTAAGGTAGATGTATGATTTTACCACATCCTGAGCGAACAGTTCAGTGTTGATAATATTGAAGACTTGCAGGGAATATCGTCCCAGTCAATGCCAAAGTTGAGAAAGAACAGATCTTTGTGAGTATTAGTTATGTGCATATATATATTTAAAGACACTTACTGCCTTTGTAAGGAGCTATTCACCTGTTTGCCGATAATACTTGACAAAACGTTTGCTTTATTTCTCAAATAATCTTATTTTTAAAACGTTTTCACTTAACAAGTTTGTATCCTATCTAAACAAATAGCAACGAAATTAATCAAATGTCTCCGACGAGACCTCCGTTAAAAATTTTGTTTCTGCAGCATATGCGGCAACTAACGCCTGGTTTATTTCATCTCCAACATGAGAATTTCATTCCTCTTTAATCGTTTGCTTAATTGACACATCTGTAGTTAGTGTGTGTGTGTGTGTGTGTGTGTGTGTGTGTGTGTGTGTGTGTGTGTGTGTGTGTGTGTGTGTGTGTGTGTGTGTGTGGTTTTGTTGGACTAATATTTGCGACGGGTGTGTGGCAGAAAATGGGACGTTGTAGGTTAATCCCAAACATTGATAGGTGATGGGAGTTTGGCCTCATATCTCGGTGGGAGACAGACTAGAAACAATGTTGGTGCGTGGGAGGCTGGCTAAAACAGGTAGGAGATTGATACACCAGCCACACACCCTCATTTACATCTTACGTATCCGCCTATTATATCTTATCGACGACTGTTTCAGTTGGTGAGTTTGGCGGTCGTCGTCTTCGTCACTCTACTGGTGGCGGTGGGCGCTGAACGGAGACAGGCGCCGCCCATGGGGGACTCACAGAGCCGACAGCAACAGGAACTGGCAAAACTGAAGAAAAACTGCATCAACTACTGTCGCCCCTTCAAGGACAAGTGCATGGACGAGCTGTGTAAGCCGCTCGAGGCGCAGGACCAGGACAAATTCTGGTGGTGCATTGGAGGCTGCATGGAATACGCGGGCAGGTGTCTCAAGATCTGCATCGAGCAGAGTCCGGGCAAAAAGAGCTAATGTAATTAGCATCTTCTGATAAACGCCTTGCGCTTACTGTGAGCTCGTATGACGCGGTGGAAAAATAGACTAAAGAGTATGGTTTACGTGGATAGTGGCACCACAAAAGCAACTTTGCTAGACTCAACTGTAGGTGATTCAGCTGCATATAACAACCAATGTTCGGCGATGTTAAATTGGATGAATATGATAACGAAATGTCATATCTGTCGGAAATTAAAATGTGTTGTTAATGGTGTCACTGCGAGTGAAAAATGAATAACAGACACTAACAGTTAACCCAGGGAAGATAATAATTTACGGACAAATGAAGGACGTAGGCGTGAATGGTCATCTTTGATCAAACGCTATAGCACTCGGCGTTGTATCGTGCTTTCTCCGCCCGCACATCTTTGTTCTATGCTATTGCCACAGCGTATAAACTGCTGTTTTGTTCTACCGTTTTCTTTTATATGTTGCATACCGGGGCCCTAGACAGGCTTTAAGGGTTACCCATTTACCGTGGGGGCTTACCAAACGTATAAGGCAATCTCGTAACTTCTACAATGATACTTACCAAAAACCTTCAACTACACCTTCCCCTTAAGACTGCCAAGTGCATGCACTTTTCCGGCTCACGAAAGACTTTTAAATGCACCCTTCGAAATGAATAAAAACAAGCAGAACTCTATCAGCAAATGGAACAAATAGTACACGTCATGTTTCCATCAAAGACTTTCTGTGCTAAAGATTATGTGCTATTCCCGAACCTTTCATAAAACCCCGTCTGCGTACAAACATATACAGCTGTAAAAGTACTGTCTTTCCTATATTCCACTAGAGACTGCAATAGAATGACAAGTACCAATTTATTGACACATTCAGTTGACACATGTGCTGAGAATATTCTTTACCCACAGTCAACATCTAACAGTCTTGGCCAAGCACAAACGGTTATCGTCAACAGTTCTCCTAGTCTACTGGCGCGATGACTCGATGGAAAGAGTTCGTTGCCTTATTCCATCCACTTTAGTGACTTTGGACACACGTAAGCATACACGCACACACACACACACACACACACACACACACACACACACACACACACACACACACACACACACACACACACACACACACACACACACACACACACACACACACACACACACACACACACACACACACACACACACACACACACACACACACACACACACACACACACACACACACACACACACACACGGGTCCACACACATGCATGCAAACACGCTGGACGCGCGCGCGCGCACACACATGCGCGCGCTGGAACGAACGCACGCACATACAATACAGCACAACTGATGCCGTTCAAACAACGTTTGCGTTTTGATCGAGTTTCGTTTAGTTTGTTTTGTGCGCGTGCGTGCGTGCGTGTGTGCGCGCGCTTACATGTGACTAGCGTAGAGTGTGTCCTCGACATGTACTCATGGACTATCGTCTAGTTGCGAGTGTATTCGCCTAAATGTGACTACGTTACACATATAGTACGTTCACTACGTACATATATGACAACGTCCGTCCGTTCGTTCGTTCGTTCGTTCGTTCGTTCGTTCGTTCGTTCGTTCGTTCGCTCGCTCGCTCTCTCGCTCTCTCGTTTTTTGGTTAGATGATTTCTCCTGCTGCTAATTTCAGCTTCTCTACAGAGTCAGTGCATTAAGCATTGTTTCGTTTGCGCATATAAATAACAATTTGCATTTTCATCACATGTTAACAAATTTAACACAAGGACATGTATAAAATGCGATACATTACGAAACGTCCATTGGGAATTCAAGTTCAAACCTTACTGTGGGACAAAGTCTAATAATTTGGTATACAATTTTAAAGTTGTAAACAGATAGAGGCATTGGTGGGGGAACTAAGGAATCTCTACAACATTAAAACGAAGAGTCTTCAACTAACCGCGAATGTTATTAAACATAATTATGATGTCCTGCTGACCCAATGCAATCTGTTCCAAAGAGTTGGTGCTGCACCGAAACAACCGAAACTCCAATACGGTTCTTTCAACTTCCTGAGCACACAGAAAGAGCTAAAAAAATGAAAATGTTAAATAATAGCCCTATATTCATTGGACGGTGTGCGGTAATAAGAATAGGAAGTCATAAAAAAGTGTTGCTAGGGACTTGAATAACGTGAAGTGACAGCATTCTGTAAGTCGAAGACTCTATAATAATTACAATTGTACAGTCGTGTACCTTTTCACTGATAATTGGGCATACTACAATTTCATAATTTGTTACACTGGCGTATGTAAATTCAGAGAGGGAACTGAATGGAAAACGTCACAGATTTAGCTAAGAAAAAAGTAATAAGAAATAAAGTCACAACATAATTGTTTTATTCGGAGATTTCTAAATATACAGGAATAAAGTATTGCATAATTTCACTGATACTTGAACACAATAAAGTGTGACGATTAAGAGAGATATATATAAAAGGAGCTGTGTCACAATATTGCATATTTCCCATGGTAATTGAGCAGAATAATATAACGGGATGATTTCCTGCATGGACGGAAATAATCACAGAAAAAACATTCTTCACCCACTATGTAGCTCTTTCTCATAGACGCACGCACACGCATATGCACACACACGCACGCACACACCCACACACGCACACCAATTCGACAGCAACATCTAATTTCCGTCGCCGACAACTGTTGTAGTTCGTCAGCCTGGCGGCTGTTGTGCTGGCGACACTGACACTGGTGGTGTCCACGGCGGAACCAAAGCCGCCGACGACGCCCTCGTCAGTGCCGCACCGCCTGAAAACCAAGTGCGTGCTGATGTGTCGAGAGTACCGGGACAAGTGCGCTATCGAGCTGTGCATGCCGCTGAAGCGAGATGGCCCTCTCAAGGAGCCGATCAAGTACGCGGCGTGTCTTGGTCGCTGCGTCTTGTACACACAGAAATGTGTCAACGTGTGTGTGAAGTTTGGGGACCGTGTGGTGATCCGGGGACGATAGAGAAATGACACTACTAGTATTAACCCCTGCTCTTAAGGAGTATGTGACTTAGATTAAACCCTACCCGGAATCAGTAGCATAAACCAGAGGTGATAATTATTAGCAGGAAGTCCGCTGTATCAATTCTACTTCATCATCATCTAGAAAATGATAGCATCTCAAAACACGTAAATAAATCACTCCAAATAACTATTTTACTTCTTAATATAGTTGTTAAGTAATTTTACTAAAACGCCTCCGAAAGGCAGTAGTATTGTGATAGCTGTTTGGAACATAATTCCATCCACCCCTAGACCTACAATCCGCCGAATATGCTGACACGCATGCATGCACGAACGCACATGTACACCCTATCACCATTGCAGTATGCTGACACGCATGCATGCACGGATGCACATGTACACCCTATATCACCATTGCAGTATGCTGACACACATGCATGCACATGTGCACCCTATCACTACTGCTGAATTACTCGCATACCTAATACCATGCGTCATGTCTAAACACACTTATTACTTAACCTATTATAAAACAAACAGCTAGTTTTTGAGAAGTCTGGTATGTGTTATAAATAGAGTAGAAAGGAGAATACTTGTAGGACAGTCGGCAAACGAGTGCTGCTGAAACTGCATCTGACGCGGACTTGCGAAACACAGTTTAATTCTCATTGTATGGTTTACAAAGCCTCGGCGTATATTAGTACATTGCTATTAACATACTCCACGGTTCCTATAAGTAGGTCCAGTGTTATGTTGAAGTTGTCATTAAGCTACCCCAGTGACTTGCAGCATTTGCAGCCACGGACGACCACCGACTACCGTCATTTAAAACTACAACATTCAGAGGTGTGAAAACGTTCGAATTTCACACAAAAATGCTTAGTCAAGCCTCAATAATACGAACTACATAGTTGGCTGCGAAAATTGTCCTAACTTTTTATGGGATTCTAAACTAATCCATAAACCTCTATAACAAACAATAAATACAATAGTAAGTTACAACCTTTCTTTTTTGTGTATGTAATATGTCATATATGACCCTTTTTATAAAAAAAATTGGGTTAACATTTTTGTTTAACTGCTGTGCACCCAGTCTGGGCAGTTCACGTCCGCCGGTTCAATGAACGGAAGCTTGGTCGGCGCGAGCATTTTGGGACATGCTGGAACAACGAACGGCATCCAATGTGGGCCCACTGACCATGGATGTTATCACAGTGATGTCATTATAATAGCTTCATTCGTTTCCACTAACTACCCGTCCTTTAGCCCAGTGCTTCTCAACAGGTATCTCAACCTCCCAAATGTGCCGCGGCATCTCTGGTAATTAAAATAAAAAGTAAGCAGAAGCTGTGAACATGTCAACTTAATCAAATCAAGGCCACTTCTCGCCTTTTCTCCGTACTTTGTGAGGAGATGGGGCAGACCAGCATGCTCTCCTTCTTCAGACAGAGGTCCGCTGGCTTTCACGAGGCA
Source organism: Escarpia spicata (assembly GCA_963995525.1). Classification (NCBI taxonomy): domain Eukaryota; kingdom Metazoa; phylum Annelida; class Polychaeta; order Sabellida; family Siboglinidae; genus Escarpia; species Escarpia spicata. The sequence continues at coordinate 12,900,629 of OZ023205.1, read as the reverse complement.
AGGTACTGTTAAGAATGTCTGCGCTGAGAGATGAGCTTAAAGAGTTCCTGTTGTTGCATAAGGAATTGCAGTATGTCCGTTTGTTGCATGAACTTCTGGGTAGCAAAACTTGCATATACATGGCTGACGTCTTTGAGAATATCTACGAACTGAATCGAAGAATGCAAGGTCGGGAGGAGATCGTCCCTACAGGTACGGACATGCGAAATGGGTTCAAAACTTCAGCTATGGTGAGAAGAACTAGGACGTGGCTCACTGGACATATTTAAACGGACGATTAACACATATCCTGAACAGAAACTGCGGAATGTGATATCAGAACATCTAGGCATGCTTCATGACAAGTTTCAGCATTATTTCCAGTTGATCAGTAGTGAACCGTATAACTGGATTCGTGATACGTTCACGTCATCTGCAGAGGCGCCCGCTGGAGAGCTTCCTCTGAACGATCGAGTGGAACTAGTAGACCTCGGAAGCGATCGCACCCTCAAACTTAAGTTCTGTGAAGTGGTCCTGGACACATTTGGGCCCGGGTGCACGTGTCAAATGAGTATCCAACCATCGCGGATCGTGGCATTGACGTGTTGCTACCAGTTTCGACAAGATACATGTGTGAGGCCACCTTCTCGACATTAACACTTACCAAGACGAGGTCATGTCTAAAGAGCCTGGATCAAAAACTTCGTGTAGCTCTATTCAGCACAGAGCCAAACATTAAGTGTCTCTGTTCCACAAGACAGGCGTACGTTTCTCACTAGTCCCGGCCTATATACTGTTTGCATAACATTTGATATGTAATTACTATTTGAGAGACGTGTTTGGAAATGGATTACGTTTATAATCTGCTTGAAATATTGAATGGTAATTAATATTTATTTATATAAAAACTACGATTCGTATTAATTTATATTTCGTACGACACATGGAATGCAATAATGTTGTGTGCAATACGTTTGTTTAAAATGGTCGTATCCGTGGTAAATTCGTCCATTTATCATTCCATCCGATGACTAGTGGGTGATGACAATACAGTACTCAGTGACATAGTAAATTGTGACATAGTAAATTGTGACTGGGTGTGCCGCGAGGATCGTGCAACGAACTTTAAAAGGTTGAGAAGCACTGCTTTAGCGGTCTAAATGTGTGAAACAAACAATACGACACGTCTTTTGTTTTCAGTTTTATTTTTCACGAAATGATACATCGAATCATAAAACACGCAACGTCGGCAGTCAGCCAGTCATTTAGATTGGATAAAAAATGCAATATCTGACAAAAGTAACAGACTGTTGAAAACGACTGGTAAGTTATGAAAGTGTTCTGAACATCGAAAGGAGTTCATTCTCCTCCGAAATACGGCTATATAAAATAAATTACAGCGATCCAAACCTGTCAGCACCTTTTTATACTTACCGTTCAATAACTATAAATGTCACAGATGGGGCTTAAGTGCTTATAAACGGCAGTTTCAACATTTTAGCGTCGGACTTCGTTGACAATCCCTGTTGGTCAGGTTGTAGTGTACATCTTCGAAATCCACCCACTTCGACATAGGTCATCCTCGCAAGCCAAGGCTGTTTGCTATTGTCAAGATTATGATTTTATGAACTTATCATAGGTTGGTAGCGTCTGTGAAAGACTGCATTTAGGGTTACAATATAAAGTTATGGTTGGCTGACTCGTGTTAGGGTTGCACTGTAGGCCATTGATGGCTATCCAGTGGTTATGCAATACTGTGAAGAAACTGGACTGGTGGCCTAAGGTCAGATTTTAAAGAACCGGGCAAATATCATTATAGTTAGTGTAGACAGGGAGGATTGTCGAATACAACGTGTAATATTTATAACATGATTGGCCGTTCCATATGAATAGATATGGTGATACGGACGTAAGTTTAAATGGGATAATATTACGGCGTATAGGGATGTCGTTATAATGAAGATTTTATACTTGTTGATTTAGAGTATTACCTATTGGATGGTGTTGAATGTTGTTGGAATGGAGTCAGCATCAGCAGATATCACATGACTGATGCTAGGTATAGGGTGGAGGTACTGAGGTTTGAGGGTAGAATAGAACAACATACGAGTCCAGAACCCAACAAAGCAAAGAAATATAATCTGGTCTCTTCTGTGGAAAGAAACCATTACGGTGCGGTTGGCAAACATGAAGTCTTTACCCAGTGGTGGCATTGACGTTGAATTTCTCTATGCATATATAGAGTAAAAGAAATACCGGAGGTATGTGGAATATATATATATATATATATATTGAGTGAATGTTAGATTAGAGGTATTGGCTTAAACATCTGGTTTTTACATTGTTACAATTGTGTCAAAGGGTGTGGTCAATAATAAATAAATATGGTCAGCGCTATGATACTGGTATCTCGAGATTTATGCGGGGTGGCGAATCATCGCTCTGTTATGTGAATGTTAGATAGTAACAAGAAGCGAACATAGGTTGTATTACGGTGTCACAGATAATGATTATTGGTGTATAGTTTGTTGGGACTTAGAATAAGTAAGGTGGTGGGGTTGTTTATTACTAATTGGATATTGGGTCCGGATATACATATTTTATTATTTCACACACCTTACATACATATACACACAGTGACACTACGTTACAAACACAAATATATTATATTCCTATAACGATCAAACTTCATAAAACAAACTCAAATAAAACTCCGCCAGCAGCGACTACCCGCAGCTCCGCGGTTACCGTAACATTGATATTGTGTCGAGGCATATTGCTACATAAACGAGGTTTTAGGTGGTCGTTTTCATGGTTAGGTCAGTAAGTAAAAGATCGCCGATATCGAAGGTAACTGCGTATGGCAAGGCAGTCCTGTCAAAAGTGACATTTATATGGGACAAGGCTCCTTGGTAATGTAATGGAGTTATGACTAGGAATCGTGACTAGTTTTGCTGTTAAGTAACAAGGCAGGTATGAGTTTGTAAAAGAGCTTTGTATTCAGCCAACACATTTTTAGCTAATTCATACAATACATATATATATACAATGTGTAAATGATGTGAATTAGCCTATATAATTATAATCCATAATACAACCTCAACAGCAAAGGTGGGGGGAACCAACCACACGCAGGTGGCTGAACCCACCCTACATATTATAACCAGACCTGTTTACGGATTATAACCTTAATAGTTGAAACCAAGGGGAAAGCGTCACAGCGCCCCAAAACCCCTTGTACATATTATTGTCATGCTAACAACAGAAATATACAATGTAATTAACTAACATACAGCAAGACCAACAGTTTATTCTTGCAAACGCCTTCACACCAACATGTAATTAGGTGTATATTACATAGATTTTCCAGACTTTCAAACCACCTTACAGACCTATCCTTTTAAAGTAACATAAACTCAGGTGTAGCTGGGGTAGGTGGGCGGGAAACAAAATGCAGATCTCAATAATGACAACAAATGGATTACCTTTTTCAGTGAGAAATCGAACTGGGCAGCGGACCCGTGGCCGCTCGTCTTTATACCGTGAATTTATCACGTGACTAGATCCAGCAGGAATACCTTAAATTGTTGAATTTAAGACCTGAGCAATGCCCATATAAAAGTCATTTGACTTGCGTCATAATGGCGTATTTATATGGGACAAGGCTCCTTGGTAATGTAATGGAGTTATGACTAGGAATCGTGACTAGTTTTGCTGTTAAGTAACAAGGCAGGTATGAGTTTGTAAAAGAGCTTTGTATTCAGCCAACATATTTTTAGCTAATTCATTCAATACATATACAATGTGTAAATGATGTGAATTAGCCTATATAATTATAATCCATAATACAACCTCAACAGCAAAGGTGGGGGAAACAACCACACGCAGGTGGCTGAACCCACCCTACATATTATAACCAGACCTGTTTACGGATTATAACCTTAATAGTTGAAATCAAGGGGAAAGCGTTACAGCGCCCCAAAACCCCTTGTACATATTATTGTCATGCTAACAACAGAAATATACAATGCAATTAACTAACATACAGCAAGACCAACAGTTTATTCTTGCAAACGCCTTGACACCAACATGTAATTAGGTGTATATTACATAGATTTTCCAGACTTTCAAACCACCTTACAGACCTATCCTTTTAAAGTAACCTAAACTCAGGTGTAGCTGGGGTAGGTGGGCGGGAAACAAAATGCAGATCTCAATAATGACAACAAATGGATTACCTTTTTCAGTGAGAAATCGAACTGAGGCAGCGGACCCGTGGCCGCTTGTCTTTATACCGTGAATTTATCACGTGACTAGATCCAGCAGGAATACCGTAAATTTTTGAATTTAAGACCTGAGCAATGCCCATATAAAAGTAATTTGACTTGCGTCATAATGGCGTATTTATATGGGACAAGGCTCCTTGGTAATGTAATGGAGTTATGACTAGGAATCGTGACTAGTTTTGCTGTTAAGTAACAAGACAGGTATGAGTTTGTAAAAGAGCTTTGTATTCAGCCAACACATTTTTAGTTAATTCATACAATACATATACAATGTGTAAATGATGTGAATTAGCCTATATAATTATAATCCATAATACAACCTCAACAGCAAAGGTGGGGTGACATTTGTGTTAAAGAGTGAACTATGGCTGACGATAATTCAGCTGTAGGCCTATTCTACCGAAATGTGCACCACCTCAGTTTTTATAGCCAAAAAATTTACTTTCAGAAAACACTGCACTTTCGTTTGTTCTGGTTGTACATATACGTGCCTGTAATGTCCAGGAAAATTTCACAAATATATCTACTATCTGGGATGGCCGAGAAGGGCCATCGCGTTTTTGTTTGGAAATATGCACCGCCATGGGACGATGACGCGATGCGATAGATGATGCGCGATGGGCGATGCGCAATGCGATACGCGATTTTTGCCCCAGTCTTTCGTCATAACATTTCCACGGACATAAGAAAACTAACGATTTCCAACAGTTTCAGTATTGTATCTTCAGAAATATTCACCACATACATAGAAAAGTATATATGTCCTTCAAGGTATTTTAAAGATATATTTGGAAAAACTGGATGTGCCCAGTTATATGATATATGCTGCAAGTTGCAAGCAATGGAATGGATTTTGGGACATGCTGCACATTTCGGTAGAATAGGCCTGTAACTGCCGGCGTGGCCGCTGTCGGGGCACCTGCTGTGGCTGCTCCAAATGTCGATGACCCTCGGTCTCAGAGTCATATCTGTGTGAACTTCTCAGCAGCTCACCTCCACCTGCATTGGAAATGAAAACCAACTAGGTCGATAACTGGAAGTTATGGAAACAAATGTGGGAAAACTATCCAATCAAATCTGGACTCGACCCTAAGCCAGACATATATGTAATGTCACTTCTATTAGACTGTATTGGGAAAGATGCACTACGCATCTTCAATGGTGTGGATTTGACGGAAGAAGAACGCGTCAAACCCATTTGACTAACTTAGGCGAAATTAAAGATTCTTTGAAATGTATATGTTTAACACCCGGAATTAGGAAAACGAGTCGTTTGGGCAATACTATTCAGTGTTAAAAAACCTGGCAGAATCCTGTGGGTTTTGCAACTGTATGTGAGACAAGCTGATTGTCGACAGGATAATCCTCGGTGTAAAGAGTGACAAGATCCGCAACAAACTCATTTCACAATTGAAACTTGATCTACCCTGAGCGGTAGACATATGCCGGTGCATGCAAAAGGCTGAAGAACAATGCAAAATTCTGAATAAAACAGAAGCAATGAACCGAGTCGACACTAGACACAGACGTTACACTACCAAGTCGACGATCGGTGGATGAAAATGTGCTAGTCAGCGAAAATGTAAATTCTGCTGTAAAACGCACCCGATGAAGAAAGAACTCTGTCCTGCATGGGGCAAGACGTGTGATGCGTGCAGGGGCCGAAACCATTTCAGAGGCTCCGCACAATGCCATAAGACTGTTCACAATGTATAAGATGGGTCAAACTCACATAGCTCCGGGGCTAGCTTTGGCGATATCAGCTGCGTCACTACCGATGTGCTCGCATTCTCCTCACAAGATGGTCCCATTTTGTGCAAGATGTTGGTCGAAAAGCAGTCAGTGAAAATGCAGGTTGACTGTGGTTCAACTGTCAGCATACTGCCCAAGAAGTATGTGAAGGAGAAAGACATCCGCCCAGAACCTATCACTTTGAAGATGTGGAACAATTTGATGACTCAAGCTTTCGGCAAGTGCCGAGCTAAAACCGTATATCCTGCTACAGGAGACAAGTTCAAAGTGGCCTATGTCATTGTGGATCATGACGAACTGACACCACTACTCAGCCGTAAAGCCGCGAATGCATGAAGCTAATCACGGTGAACTACGAGAACTTTGAAACTGTATCTTCAGTCTCCGGCTCTAGAGTTGCTCAAACCCCATGCACTGAAGACGGTAAACTTGGCTCGCTTCCTGGTGAGAAAATTCGTCTCACTCTGGAACAAAACGCAGAACCGGTCGTGAGACCACCGCGTACCCTTCCAGAATCACTGAACAGTTCCGTGAGCTAGACTGACTAGAACACACTGGTTTCATGGTCAAAGTGGACCAACCCACTGATTGGGTGAACCAAATGTCTGTAGCCAAGAAACGTTCTGGGGCAGTCAGAATCTGCATTGATCCTAGACCTCTCAACCTGGCCCTGAAGCGTGAACACTACAAGCTTCCTGTGCTTCTACCGAAGCTTGCGAACTCCAAGATATTTACTGTGTGTGACTTGCAACAAGGATATCTACACTGCGAACTGGATGAAGAATCTAGCCTACTGACTACTTTCGCAACACCGTCTGGGCGGTTTCGTTGGCGACGACTACCTTTCGGTTTGAAAGTCAGCAGTGTAATTTTCCAAAAGCGTCTGCAACAAGCACTGGAAGGGTTGGATAATGTTCACTGTGTTGCTGACGATATTGTCATCCATGGATATGATTACTCTGATATCTGAGTCAAGATCCAGAAGCTGCTCCAAAGATGCAAGGAACGTGGGATCAAACTGAACCGTGAGAAATGTCACTTCAGTGCTAATTAAATCCAGTTCTTAAGCCATGTTGTCACAGCTGGTGGTCTGAAACGTGACCAATCCAAGGTCGAAGATGTTCAGAAGATGAAGAGTCCGTGTGACATGGAAGATGTGGAGAGGCTAAGTGGTACAGTAACTTACCTGGCGGGATACGTTGACTGATGTATTCCGTAGCATTGCTGCTCCTGTACAACGATATGTTGCCTGGGTGTGGGGAGATGCTCAGAAGAAAGCTTTCACAACACTGAAACAACTCCTGGCTGAGGCACGCACTCTGGCTTACTTTTACCCGAGTAAGCAACTGGTCATTCAGTGTGATGCTAACAACTAGTGCAAAAGACTGTAGCTGTATGAGCATGCGCACAAGTCGCAGCTTCCGTAATAAAACATGGCGCGAATGCCAACCGTTGCATGTATACTGGTGTGGGCAATAATCGTGGGTGCAATCGTGTTTTGCACATAAAGTCACAGAGCGCGTACACAAAGTCACGAAATCATCCTCTCGTCATGGTGCCAAACCGACATGGAAACACGGCTACACACACAGTGTCAGGGAAACACAGCGACGACAACGTACCACATACAAAGCTGGTGACGACAAACGCACATGTAAATACTGTGGACGCAATCACCCACAGAAGAAAGACTTGCCCAGCACGGGGAGAACCTCAAACCGCTGCAATATGGGAAAGAAGAAGGTTCATATCGTGAACAGGTGTGGATATACAGATGACGAATCAATCATGGTCATGGGAAAATACAACAAAGGGCCAATCTACGCCGGAATGTGGATGGACAGAAAATATATTAAATTCCAAATTGACAGTGGTGCAACCGTGTCAATTTGGAATTGACACGGTTGCACCACTGTAAAATTACTATGTCAACAAGGATGACACTCAAGCACCTGATGTCACACTACACATGTGGAACAAGACCACAAGAGCTGTCATTGGTAAAACGTTGGTAAATTTTATAAACTCGGTCATCAAGAAGAATTACTCTGTATGGCATGACGTTGTGGAAGGAAACCTCACACCTCTTCTTGGACGACAAGCAGCAGATATGATGGAACTGATAATAGTCAATTACAACAGTTTCAAATTGCTTCATGAAGTAACAACAACAAACATGTTGGACGAATACGCCGATGTATTCAATGGAAGGTTGGGAACTCTACCGGGGAAAGTTCACCTTCACGTGGACGAGGGTACAAGACCAGTGTCCTGCTAGAAAAGTACCAGTACTCAAGCCGGATGAAAACAGAACTAGATCGCATGGTTGAGATGGGAGTTATCTGTTTTCTGCTGTCGAGCCTACGGATTGGTGCAACCAAATCTCAATCCACACGAGGAACAATACGTCGATACGGATATGCATCGACCCGAGGCCACTCAGCAAAGTTCTGCAACGTGAACTGTACCCATTACCGACAATGGATGAGGTGTTACCTGAGATGTCAACAGCAAGAGTCCTGTTACATGTAGATTTACCGTCGGGGTACTGGCACTGTGAACTAGATCACGAGAGCGGTCTGTTCACCACCATCATAACGCCGTTCGGTAGATACAGATGGAAACGTCTACCATTCGGAATGAACGTCAGTGCAGAGTTCTTCCAGAGGAAATTAAACCAAACACTGGAGGGATTGCACGGAATCGTCTGTGTCGCCGACGGCATAGTGGTGTTCGGGCGTGATGAAGAAGATCATGACAAGAAGCTGAGACTGTTGCTCCAAAGATGTCGCAAAACAGGCATGAGCCTAAACAGGAAGAAATGTGAGTTCAGGCTGAGAGAAATCAACTTCATGGAACACCGGATCACCAGTGAAAGTTTGAAACCTGACGACAGGAAGATAGAGGCAATCATCAAGATGGAAAAGCCGCCAGATGTGAAGGGAATTCAAAGGTTGCAAGGAGCAGTAGGATACTTATCAAACTTCTTTCCTGGCCTCTCAGACGCTATGGAGCCCATCAGGAGACTGACTCAACCTGATGTGTCATGGCAGTGGACCAATAAACAAGACGAAGCAATAGCGAAAGTGGAGAAGCTGATGACAGCGAGTCCCGTTCTTGCACATTATGACCCACACAGTGAATTAGTCGTAGAATGTGACCCAAGTGAAACAGGACTGGGAGCTGCACTCCTTCAGAATGGGAAATTCACTGGGTACGCAAGTCGTGCGCTCTCCAGCACATACATTCGATCCGCTCAAATAAAAAAAGAACGTCTGGCCATTGTGTTCGCGTTGGAACGTTTTCATCGGTATACCTTTGGGAGAGGAACAATCGTTCACAGTGATCATAAGCCGTTGGAAATGACTGTCAAGAAACCGCTACACAAAGTCCCAAGGAGATTACAAGGAATGCTCCTTGGTATACTGCAGTACGACACTGACGTCGTATATCACAAAGAGAAAGAGATGTATATTGCAGATACACTCTCAAGGTCATACCTGCGCACAATGGAGGTACTGACAACTTTGGTGGCGCTAATGCAGTGAAGCATCTACCGATCAGCACAGAACGCATGCAAATCTTCAAGACTTGCAGGGACAAGGATGATACATTGCAGATGTTGAAACACGTAATACAGCGAGGTTGGCCAGAGACTAGAAATGAAGTACCACCCCGTGTCCATACATACTACAGCATGACAAAACGAACTCGCCGTTAGCGATGGACTGATATTCCGTGGAGAACGAGTTGTTGTTCCCGAGGGAATGCGGAAACTCACGAAAGGATGTCTCCACAGATCACACCTAGGCGTGGAAAGTGTTCTACGAAGAGCACGAGAGTGTATATACTGGCTGAACATTGCGGCAGACATCAGACAAGTCGTTGAGAACTGCGACGCGTGCAGATCATATGAGAGGTTGGAACAGAAAGAAACCCTCATGCCACACGAAACACCAACACTACACTAGGAGAAAGTTAGTGTGGACCTATTCAGCTGGGAAGGACGAGACTATCAAGTAATAGTCGACTATACAAGCAACTTCTGGGACGTCTTCAGAATGACCCCAACGACCACAACAAGCGTTATTTGGCAGTTCAACTCACACTTCGCTAGAAATGGCATACCATCAGTTGTCGTGAGCGATAACGGACCTCAGTTTATTTCGGAAGAATTATGGGATTTTTAACATCATGCAAGCGCACCAAGGCACCAAAATGCCAATGGGAAGGCAGAAGCGGCTGTCAAAGCTGCAAAGTTGATGTTCAGCAATTGCAAGAAATCGCACACGGACCCATACCCTGCTCTGTTAGAGATCAGAAACACACCAACACAAGGACTGTGAAGGAGCCCTGCATAAAGGTTACTGAACAGAAGAACCCGATGTCCAGCAAGCTTCTAGCACCGCGAAGGGAAGAGTTTCTGAAACAAGACAGAATGCGTCTCAACGATCTGCAACGTAAACAGGCGAAACACTACAACAAGACCGCCAAAGATCTACCTGTCTTGGAAGAAGGGGATGTGGTCCGAATGAAGCCATTTCGTCACGGACAAAAGGAGTGGGAAAAGGCTGTGGGGCAAAGACGACTGGATGAGCGTTCGCATGAGGTAGATACACCGGAGGGCACATACAGGCGAAACCGGGTGCATCTATACGAAGAACACGCGAGACAGATCGAGACGACAGTGCAACATGTGTCAGTCCTGTCACATAACCTGCAACGCTATGCAGCTGTTCCTGTCGCGAGAACTAGCACGACCCTGGACGAGACGATGATTAACCCTGAACCAGTGATCATCAGGCGATCAAATAGACAGACGGGAAGACCTGCGCGTCTGGCGGACTATGTGCAGAAATGAATGTACTTACCAGTGAAAAGTGATTGTACATTGGACTGTCTAAGAATCATTGAAGAGTAATTCCAGATGTTTGAGAACATTTGACATTATAGTTCATAATTATTATTAGTTGCATTTAAGGGTTATTACAATGACGACTAATAATTGTTGCATGTGTTTTTCATGTTTAAGCAGTGCATGCTACTTATAATTAATTGGTTGTTATTAATAGAACACTCATTAGAACATTCATAATTACAGGGACATTGAGTGTCATTTTAGAACAGAAGGGATGTGTCAATATGTGACTTGTACAAAAGACTGTAACTGTATGAGCATGCGCACCCTCCGTAATAAAAACATGGCGCGAATATCAACCGTTGTACCGTTTCCGAATAAACAATTCAATAGTGCAAGACAATATCGGCCCGTAGCCGGGGGGGGGGGGGGGTTAAGGAACCCCCCTTTTTGTGAACCCCCTTTCTCCAAAAAGTGAACTCACCCTCAAAATTACATCTTTAAAATGTGAACCACTAATTGTATTCCATGTTTCTCAAAAGCGTTAACCCTCCCTCCTAAAAGCTGCTGGATAGTGTTCAAGCATTACAATGAATGCCAAGAAAGCCTGATTTGTACATATGTTAAAGGGAGAACCGTTATCTATTAAGTGATCATCACTGAATGTATGGGAGCCTGGCTGAGGGGTCTGTCCCCAATGCCATGTGTGAAAAGGGCAGTCACTAGAAGAATGTGTGTCAAAGGAACATTCAGTTGCATCCAATTAGCCAAGCAGAAGGACTTCACACTACCCCAGGGTCTCTTGTTATGAAAACGCACGGGGTAACACATACACAAGAAGCCAATTTTACACCAAACATAAAATTAGGAGTCCTAGTCACTCAGAGGTTACATATGCAAACAAATTACTGGTGAATGAACAGGGTGACGATGATTTAACAATTATGAGTACATCAATTAAGCCATATAAAATAATTAATTATTTCTCATCAGAACTCTGTTAAAAAGTGAACGAAAGGTGCGGCTTTTTATTTTTAGTATGCTGATTAAAGGTAACTACCAACTTTCAAAGAGGCTAATCTCAACAATCAACAACTTAAGATGTGTAGCTAGCTGCAAACCCGGTAGACAAACTCATCTGGCTTAACACAAATTATAATTTTCAACTATTTAGCTGGGACGCGAATTTCTATGAATAATTTTATTTAACCAATACAAAATAAAGTTTAGCTTCACCCTATTTTAAAATGTGCGTGCTGGTGAGAAATTGTGTAATTGTGTGGCTGTATGGTTGCCGAAATACTGTGGTTGCTAGTTGCATGTTTATAGATCTCAGAAAAGGGAGCCTTATCCCTGATGAGGAGGCAAGAATGTGTGAAGAGCCTTTATTATCAGTTATTACGTCAATTTTGTGTTCCGTATAATTGTAACATACAGTTTGTGTTTCCTGGAGTCAGTGTGCTGTGCATGATAGGGCACTTCACTGTTTGACACCTAGAATTTAATTCAAATCCCACAAGAGGAAAATAATTGTTTTAATCTTCTATTTACCGGGCATGTTTTATAAAGGTGTGTTAATTTATTAACTTAATTATGTTTATGATAAATTATGGAACTTTTGCACATCAGATCAGATAAATATAATCTATCAATTAACTGTTTATTCTGAAAAATAACTTGGACACACCCACACTGCTCGGTGCCTCGTTTATTATTCAAAACAACTGCACACACGGCGAAGAGTTTCGAGTAAATAGTTCAGTTATATTAACAACATACTATCACTGCTTGTTGGCTTTTATGAATACAAATGGGACAAATCTCCACAGACCATATATAAGTCCCACTTTGTTTGAAAACGCACCCCAAAACGACCTCATTATGGGCTTGTGGTGTTTGTATATATGATAAAAGAAGACGAAATGGTCCACCGATCTCACACCCACTTCATTGTTCTTTCAGTTAGAAATGTAACCTTCTGCATTATGATCCCCCACGTGAACATGTGGGGCCGTCTGCATTGTGAAAAAATATAACCCTACATGAACATATGGCGCCCCTGGAGTCTGAATTGGTAAAAGGTGAACCCCACATTGTGAAAAGCTGGCTACAGGCCTGCAATAGCATATTGAAACATATTTTCGTGTACTACTCCACCAGGCATCCCGTGTTCCCCGGTGTATCTGTGTTATGAATATGTTAATGCAGCCCTTTCTCTGTTTGTATTTAATTTACACCAACTTTTGCGTAGTTTGGTATTGGGCAATCCAATCTATTAACACAGGGATTGCCACTGTGCACATATAGTATATACAATAGTCACACCTTGTGCACAGCCAGCTATCGTCTCTATTTTGTCTGTATATTCTAAAGTCCATACTGTGAGGCCCGAGTAAATATTGTAACATTTAGGGTAGATCACACCCTTAGAAAACAATAAACAAATATCACCAAACAATCCGTTACAACGAAGCCACAGGGCAGGAGAAAATAAGAAGTCATGAAAACTTCTGCCAGTGGCGAGACTGGGACATTGCATAGAAGAAAACATGGAAAAGAATTAGAAACGACGGCAACAAACAAACACTGGCGAACCTTTGTTAACGGCATGTGCTACCAGCGAGCCATAGGCGCGGGAACAGGTGGGGCAGCTGCCGGGGGGCAGACACATGGCTCTGCCCCCTCCCCCCATTAAATGTGAGCGTGAATTTTTGTGTGGAAAGCGTCACTGGCGGATGGAAATCTATTTTATTTTATAACACGATTAATGTGTATTTTGTGTCGACTGAAAGGTTTGTACAATTGGAGGGCAGCCATATACGGTTTTCTGCTCCCCCTTCCAATAATAGGCGGCGAAAAAAAATTCCAAAGCAGGAATTCCTACTAGGAAGCTGTGTCAATCCAGTGAAGTCCTGAGGGGTTCTTCTTATACAAAAGGGATTTACTACAACAAAGATAGTCCCCCCGTGCAGCGGGCTAACCAACGGAAGTACTGTACAAACGTCGAACAGACCACGTTCCCGTGTCAACTGGAGCTCATTGAGGAGGCACATGATTTGCGGCTACCAGCGATCACTTAGCACAGATGTCTTTTAATCGAACTGTTCATTATTGAATCTGGCAGGCGTCAAAGGGATCCCTAACAAAAGAGGAAGCCAGTAGTTAACACCTCAGCGAAATGGTGTCGCTTTGAGCAAATCAACAGCTCGATGTTGTAGTAGACTCGAGACTCGCATTCGCTCAAGATAACAAAACACTAAATGGACATATAGGGCAGCGGTTCTTAACCTCTTAGTTGCGACCGAAAAGTGCCATTTTAATGGGTCGCCAGCAGTCTCCATGCAGTGATTGTCCGAACTTCATATTATAATTATCCCGCTTGTATGCCGAATGGTGCATAAATAAAAAAATATATCACACGCTATATATATATATATAGCGTGGATTTTAAATACCATGTGATATTATATATACATATATATATATATAGCGTGGATTTTAAATATCATGTGATATTATATATACACACATATATATAGCGTGAATTTTTAATAATATATGTATATATGTTGCAAAGTGTTCGTGCCGTTTACATATACATGGTACTGGCAACTTATAATATAATAGTTTGATGCCGGAGAAATGGGTTCTGGTGCGCACTGGGGACGACAATCGGTGCCATTTATGTATTCACTCCACATCGAAACCATGAAAGCACACTTTTATATAAAAAATGTAATTGGCATGTCCAGGCACATTATTGTGTTTACCGGCCTGCCTGTCACCTCGTTATGATCGATGTAAAGGAAAATTGCGTAATACCTTGGAGGAGGATCTTCCGTCCGGAAATGGTTCAAATTTGCAGTGGTGCCTCTTTGTACGTCGAAAACCCAATTAATGGCGCGGATTTTGTGATTCTTCTGCGTTAAGGCAGCACGTTTAATAACTGTTTTTTATTTATAATGTATTTATGTCATGCCTATTTATTTTATAAGTATTTGTTTTATCATTTATCACAATTTAATTGCTCGAATGCATGTTCATCAAGCAAGTCCGGCAACTGGAATTTTGGTCGTAGCCAAAAAGTTGAATGGTGTCAAAGGCCTTGTATATAATATTATGTAGAGCCTTTGATGGTGTTATAAAACTGTAGCACTCTGCTCACGATCACAGCACAGCTATGTTAATTGCTTACCGTTGAAACCAGGAAGCCGAGAACTGCGGTTCGCACTGTTCACACGATGAAAGTCACAGGCCTACAATAGGCTATTTTAGTTGCTACACAACAATCCCAAATATTTCTTGTCCAACTGCCATCCAGGAATGTTGCTTTCGATGGTAATCGTGAACAATATTGTTCCTGTCACTGGTCGACGTATCAACTAGCATAAAAAGACAATATTACAAATACCACGGAAAGACCGAATGTCTTCTCCTACAATCAATGGCGTAACTGCTAACCATACCCGTAGATATATTTACTGTTCCTCATACTATAACGGGGTTGGAATACTTCGATTGATGTTTCCCACTAAGATGTTTTGGTCATGTAATTTTTAATAAGTAATACGTGAACCTTGTTTTAGAACGGTTGCCACTAGATAATTAAGAAGATCGCACATTGAACGCGTGTTCTAATTGCGGGAAATGGTAGGCCCCTGTGTGTTTTATCACCAGTTAGCAAACATGCCATACCCGTCAGAGAACCCGTCATCCAACAGGTGCATGAAAGGGAGCTTTGTTGTTTCAATACAGCGCCCGTGAAACGAAGGTGCGAACTGTCACAATTATCACCAGAGCCGAACTATAGACGACTGATGAGTGACAATCAATCGGCTCACAGCTTGACGCGTTGTCACATTAGCAGTTTAAGGTTGGTGACAATCGGCCTGGTCGCGCTTCACAGTTATTACAGAGCGCTCTCGGCGACATGAAAGCGACGCGCTGGGAATTCACACTTTGAGGCGTTGTAAACACCTAGCAATTAGCGTGGCTTCGCGCCTATACCGCCCGAATAGGCCTGCCTCCTCGCACCTCCGGGCGTGCTTGGCTGACCCGCACGGAACCCTCATTGATATAGGCGCGACTCTTGCCACCAGTTCGCCGCAGTCAACAACAATAACGCAGCTGCACACATACACGACATTGCAAACGGACAACATGGATTCATCAACGAAGATACTCGCGAGCGGAGTTGGTAACGCAGATCGTGGATCGGCATCGGACGAGGATCTTGCGAATTCGAGCGATGAAGATGAACTTATTATCGACGTTGTCGGTGAATGCAAAGACGACGCGAGGACTCTGGAATGTTCTGCGGAGGTCCCGCCACACATGAGCGCCCAAGCAGACGACACAGGTAAGCATTCGCACGATGTACCTGTAACGCAAACGTTCACATGCTGTAACATAGACTGAATTAAATGGCACTGATTTCGTTATCGCAAATTCCTACAAGGAATAGGCATAGACGCCAGAACGGGAGATGGGGCTCGGGGGTAATCCCTCAAATATTGGGGGGCTGGAGATTTCCGCTTAGGCCTATAGGTATGCTATAGCTACCCCAATATTTCGGAAAGAGTGGTGGTGTTGGACTATTTTGATGAGACGGAAGGGTGGATACGATAACGAAAACTCTATAACATTATATCGATGAAATATTTCCAAAAAGCACCATACCTCTCCATCTTACGAACGCACTCGGTGAGCTTCAGCCGCAAATATTTTCATCGTTTTGATGCCTATTACATATATGGGATCTAGCTATTATGTTAGCATGCAATAATAAAACATGTAACTGCCCATGTAACACATACGATGTCACAACGCCAGAAGCCGTATAACTTAATTTTAATGCATTATGACTGTAAAAACCCAATGTCCTACCTTGATATTGTCAGACGAGATAGGGGTACGTTTGAGGTTAGGACCTACAGTTACTATAAAGACAAGAGCTGTCCACAATGTTGTAAGATTATTAAAAACGTACAGTAAATTGAACAATTTGCAATAAAGTATCATTCTTAACAGACTAAGTAAAATACTTTTTTGTAAAACTGGTTTCGATGATACACCATGTATGGTAATCTATGATAATCATATTTACAGCGACATCTTCTGACTCGCAATTGCACTGTGTTGCGCCGACAATCGCAAGAGGGGGCGCCGTAGATATTACTCACCAAAGACGCAGGATCTCGGAGCAACAGAGAAGCGTTCTATGGGAAACCTTCCAACGAGATTCATATCCAAAAAGAGAGCAGCTCAAATTGCTGGCGGCGCATCTGAATTTGGACGAGAAAAGGATCAAGGTACATATATACATGCATGCATTCATAGATATGTTATATTTTTTATGTCATAGACCACATCTACATGTCATCATTTGCGCATGCAAAAGCATAAATTTCTTCCACTCACATTTCGTAATTTTGAGCGGAATTGCATGTGTAGTTTTGGTTTGGCGTTCATAAAGAACGCGAGAACATAAACTATTTGGGACAGGGGTAGACTTGAGTGCAACAAACACGTGCGCGTCTTCAATACTGGACAACTTTTAATAGTTTCAGCATAACTTTCACAATTGTATACGAATGCACACGTAGGTAACTAGGAGCAAAACGAATGCACACGTAGGTAACTAGGAGCAAAACGAACACCTTAAGGGAAGTTGGTCCGTGAATAGCAATGGTAAACAGCAGACGGAAAAAAGGATATGTTCTTATAGCTGTTCACCTTGTCTGTCATTCTGCTATGTTCGATTTTCAATAAATATTGCATTTCGACAAATATACACAAATTGGTGAAAAATCAATAGGCCTTTTTTCCGTGGGGTGAGCGAAACGCACGTTTTATCCCACTATATCAATTCGATACGTTCTGACCATGTCTAAAACAAAATAGCGATTATATTATTAATGCCTGTATGCGTTGCTGTTCACTGACTTAATGACTGAACCTATGGTCATGTTTGACATGTTTGATCATAAACCATGTGTAGTCAACTCGGATTAACCAGAGCTGTAACGGTTACATTTTCAACAATATGCAATAGTAACTAAGCCTATTTTGTTAGACATATTAATGCGAAAACGTTTGTTCTGCAGCATTGGAACAACGTATACAGCAATGGGGCAAAACGCGCAGGCTACATGCGCGTTTCGCCCCAGCATAGTGCTGGTAGAAATGACGCGCTTACCTGTATTACGTTGCATTATCGCCCATGCCAGTGATGATTTTTGCAACTGATAAGAACATAGGAAGACGAAAACTACATATGTAAATGTAACGTTGTACTGTGTTCTCCTTGGTAACAATTGAACTTTCTGGAAGCTTACAGCGTGAAGGTAGCAAATTTATATCGTGATTTCACTCACCGTCGTGAATACATCTGAAGACGTAATTTGCAAATTTGCGCAGCAGATGCGTTTGTCTGGAACATCATGTCGCCGTCTAGTGGATATTTTAATACTAGCTCCAGTAAAAGACGTTGGCCTTTTGGCCTCGTATGTGCGTTTTTTCCCTAGTTACACTATCACAATATGACGTTAGGACCAACTGGCATGTTGATAAGGAAGTTACGAACGTGAGATCCTGAAACAAGATGAAATTACACTTCGTTTTACTCTAGCTACTACTCTTGCTAAATGTTCTTGCTTAGTAGTTGCCTGGGATTTTAATCGATGTGTTTGACAGGATTGTGTTACGACTTCTTGGTAGGTGAAAGCACCGCCTAATTATTGCATAAACGACCATCACGTGTTACACACATACTGTGTTCCTGGAATTCGGTTTATTACGATTGTGTTCACAAATTGCTACTAATTAGTATCAGTCTGTAGTTAGTAGTTTGCCACCGTGGTTTCTATAAAGTATATGTTGTTGCAGTCATGGTTTCAAAACCACCGGACGCAACTCCGACGCTCTGCCACTCCGGCGGCAAAGACGACGCCAAACGTTGAATCACCAGCCACTCCCACTGCGCCGGCGCAGAAACATGAGCCAGCTGTCATGTCGACACCACGTGAACGCACACCACTCGCTGCAAACGAGGCACCGGAAGTGGCTACTGGAACTACGTTACGCACAACCGCACCGCACGCGACCACGTCGACAACCTGCGGCAGTATGATGACGCAAGTGAGCGTGTCGCCGAATCATCCGTTCTACTTCCTCACAGACTCTCGCGTGGACGCGAGTACCACAATCGTCAAGTCGGTGAAGAGAAAGACGCCATCGGCAAAGACGCCACCCCCGAAATCCAGCAGACACGGAGAACGTGCGGCGAGCGAGCCGTGTCAGAGGCGGCGGCGCATGACGCCACGGCAGAGACGAGAACATCGCAAGCTCGCTCTTCAGTTGGTCGCGCAGTCGGCCGTTGCAAACCCAGACCAACCCCTCGATCTCTCGATGAAACCCGCCGACGACCGACTGACACCGCCTGCAGGGAACACCCCAAGTAGCGAGGTGTTCTCTTCAGAGAGGAGGAGGTCTGCGTTTCTGCCAATGGTCGGACGGAATTCAAATGATCCGTGCTACTACCCTCTAACAATGGCGATGGGATTGGTGCCGTATGTCGGAGTAAACTACCCCCATTTCCCGACTTTATTGGGTCACCAGTGGCCAGTACACGGACATATGAAAAAGTGAAAATGATGCAACTCGAATTCTTGGTTGCCAATTATGAAACTGCGGTACTTTGTATGTTGTTTTCGTATACAGTGTATTTTGTGTACATAAATGTTGCTTTTTGAATTTTGGTTTTGTTCTTCATTTACCAATGGATTTTACTAAAATATTGTAGATACATTTCAAAATACAGTTAAATAACGATGTTAAACTTCATTTCTTAATCATTATTGTCGTATTATAGTTACCGTCAAAAATGGCGTAAATCAGAATCTGAAGAAAAGCATACACAATTTGGATAAATAACCAGTTTCTCCCACTGGCACTTGCCAATCGATGGAGGCGGGGAGGAAATGAAAGGGCTGGGGGGCAATGTCTTGCATATTGGATGCAAACAAACGTCAAGCGGTGTAAGAATGTCTTTATTATCGCAATAAAAATGTTCTTCCATAAATCCCACCAGTACGATTGCATGGGTTTATCGTCATGACTGACGATTTTTAAATGGTAACATCGTTCTTATACAAACGTGAAACAAAATTAACTTTAATTACACATTTTGTTATCAATGCAAAAACTAATTATGTTTGGCACTACATATAACCTTTTTTGTTACACATTAAAATGTACAATGTCAGAAGAAGAACGAAATATCCTTACACACAATATGCTCTGTACACATAAGAATGACATGTTGATATGTGTACTGACTAGTCTTACCAGATGCGTAACAGACGGGACATGCGACTGGCTTAAAGTACTGCAATATAAAGATAACACAACTTTGTACACCACCATCATAAATAAAACACACATAAAATATTTTCAACCATAATTCCTTTAACACCATGTTCATTCTTCTGAAGTTATAACACCAATATTGTCAAAAAATGCAACTCTGTGCATCGCCTGCAATAAGGATACATACAGGCACAACACATACGAATTGTATGTTCCTTTTGTACTGCACCGATTGTCCAGCGTGTATTGTCACTTACGGTGTTAGATTTGACACTATGCAGTGTCTGTCTTTGGTGCAATGTACCAGTGTCTTGTATCATACAAGAAACTTCTCTCCAGTTAACACATCCAACTGTTGAGCAACAATTTCCGTTTTGGTAAAGCACCCAACTATGTCAGAATAAGCCATGATTGGAGGAACAACATGCAGTTGTTGAGTCCCTCATAAAAGTCCACTACTAAATAAAGCTATGCTGAACGCAAACACAGCTACTAGAACATGAACTTAAACCTATGAATTATATGTGTACAGGAACGTTTGATTGGGATTGGTGTCAAAATCAATAAAATAAACTCTAATGAGATACGCTAACAACGCACGAATCATAAGCAGACAATCAATGTTTACTATTTTATATACCAGGCTTTTTTACTACTTAAATTTTCCTTTCAT
The DNA here is from genome assembly GCA_963995525.1 of Escarpia spicata. NCBI lineage: Eukaryota > Metazoa > Annelida > Polychaeta > Sabellida > Siboglinidae > Escarpia > Escarpia spicata. The sequence goes on along the minus strand of OZ023205.1, from coordinate 12,879,712 downwards.
AATTACCAAGGTATACCGGTAATCAACATTCTTAAATTTATCCACATTCCTTTAATTAAATGTAGAACAGCAACAAATTAACAAAGTTTGTTGGTTAATTTTCTATCAGTAATATTTCTATTCAACAACAGGAAGCAACATTCAACCACTATCAAAAATATGTGAACACATATTACATTAATGGTGTATTTATTGTTCAGCTACTCAACCTCAGGAGTTGCAACTGATATCTGCACTTCGCAAATGTGTCCTTACCAGTAATAATGTTATCCTTTAACAGCTTCGCTGCATTGCTCCAATGAGTATGGCATTTGAGTATCATAGTCTTGCTAGCCAACGTGACGCAGAAAAGCAAATCTGTCAGACCGGGGATGGTCATTACTTCGCTCCATTTGATAGTCTTCTAATAACTACTTATCACATCAGGTCAAGACACATGCTTTCAGATGTCTCTACATTCTAAGTTACTATCAACCTGCCATTGTGTTAAATCATGATGCTGATTTCTAGCTATGCTAAAACTGAATAATTTCCTAGTTGGAAAAATTACATAATTTATGTTATATGTTGCTGCCTAATTTCCATCTAAAGCTGTATGATGGGTTTGGTAGTTATTCCTCCAACCTTGTACACTTGTATTTTTATAGGACAAGTGCAGTGTTGATTATGTCATGGTCTGTACAAAGGAATATAGCACAAGTTTTTATCAAAGTGATGCATGAGTTGTTAGCAAGGTATTTACAAAGCACATAAAAGCAAGCTACCTAATGTTTAATCAATCGATTATATATCCTGAATTTAGACCTCAGTTTCAATATGCACAGTAGTTTGTTTGAAACAAATAGGTTTGGGTAATTATATAAATGTACAGATATGATAACCAAATTTACATATACAGTATGTCAGGCAATCTTGCAGTATGCAGATTAGTCTGTTCGAAATAAATAGCTCTGGGTAATTATATAAATGTATGATATGGTAGCTGAAACGACTTATAAAGTATGTCAGCCAAACTAGAATGTAAAACATCCAAATGTATATGTTCATGATGAATGTTTAAAAAAATTCACAGTGCACACAAACAATTAGTTAACATAATACAGATTTTACCCTGCAAAGCCAATCACAAATGCATTTCAAATGTCAGTTTCTATGTCCACCAATTGTCACAAACTGTATGTGCTTTAGCCTGCAGATTTGTAGTGACTGCTGCATTCTGTGAGAGAGTGTATCTTTGTAAGATGAGTAAATACCCAACAACTTGTGCATGAATCAGACCTATAATCCTTGCAGTATAAATCAAACTCGCTCGTCTGAAAGAAACATCAGCTGCAATCTCATACCCACGATCCGTTCTCTGTAGTTTAACCGAATCATATCTGAGTAACAGCATTGCTGTGCACACAACACCAACAAGAATCTGTAGTTTCATGGCAACTTCAGCTGAATTGACCAATGAGGCAATAGTTTCACGGAAACGTTTGGCTGAAATGTTCCCTTGAGGCAACTGTTTTATGGCAACTTCAGTTGAATTGTTCATGGCTCAGTTTGCTTCAATTCAACTTGCAAAGTCCACAATCTTCCTAAAATCCAACAATCTGTATGTCATCCATGTTTTAGGAGGTACGTTTCACCGACATAAGAGTCATCAACTCGTGAAATATCCATGCCTAAATGCCTTAATTATTTCTGCTAACAGCCTAACACTGTTTCACACATCACTGTGAGATGTCACATTTAGCTGTGATATTACACACAGTACAATGCCACGTCGATGACACCGATCACGCCACTGTTGGACACGTCAATTGTTGCTTACACTGTCTGTTGACACAACAAGACACAAGGTGTCTGATAATGTGCCACACCTCGAGTCACGGAATCACTTCTGAAGCACCGACTGAAGATCTTCCGGCAGAGACACAATGATCCTCTCCAGATGGTGCTGTAGTTCCTTGATCGTGTCTCTGCTCACCGGAATCTCGTTGTTCTGTGCTAGCGACTGAAATGTACCAACAGATTTATTAACTGACTGAAAGTAATGATAACGCATTTCAAAACATTAGTAAGCAAACGTTAGCACAATAGAATTGATTTATTTCCTTGGGGAGTGGTTAAGCAACATTTACTTTAGCAATCAATATATTAACATGTTAATTTGAGATCATTGTAAGTATCTCCTCTGAGACGTTGGGTTCACTTGCTTCCTTCGACCGATGGCTTCTGATCTTTACAAATTGAAGAAGTACATAAGAAAACACAAATATACTTATTTAAAGTGATTTACTTTTTTAGTAGACAAATTGAGTGGTCAGTCATTCTCCAGGGGCACTACGGTTAGTTGCCTCATAAAAATCTTGAGAAATGTGTAAAATAAATTATGTCACAAAGCTGGAATTAAATGTGAAAAAAATTGTATATACATATTAACTTAGAAGTTGCTTCAGCTATTTTTTTCTCAAAAGGGAACATACAGGGTTGACCCCATCAATTACCACCTAATTATTCCAGAAGGAAGAGTGGGTGCATGGACAGCTTCACACGTTGTGATATTCACCATTAATTAACACACATATGAAAGTATTTACTAACTACACACATAACATGTGTAATTAATTAACATCCATGTACAGAATGTATCGCCTTTCATCAGAACAATAAATCTATATTTTAGCAGCTGCCAGTGACGTAAGTTGACAAAACATGCGAGGCACTTGTTTAGGTTATTATGGAAACCTAATAGATGTGATGGAGTTTAAGACAGTAAAACATGTCATATCATTTGTAAAAGGCCGTTGGGACCAACTCAAATCGTGTCCACAACTGAATAGTTCTTTCATGTTTTATATACCCGTAGCAGTGACTGCTAAAACCCATCAACATTTTAATATCCAGCCCAAGGAACAAAATGAGATGTATGTCAACATATTAGAATAAGACATTACCAATACTATACAGAAGCTACACTTACAATGTTAGAAGCTACACTTACAATGTCAGAAGCTACACTTACAATGTCAGAAGCTACACTTACAATGTCAGAAGCTAGACTTACAATGTCAGAAGCTAGACTTACAATGTTAGAAGCTAGATGTACAATGTTAGAAGCTAGACTTACAATTTTAGAAGCTAGACTTACAATGTTAGAAGCTAGACTTACAATGTTAGAAGCTAGACTTACAATGTTAGAAGCTAGACGTACAATGTTAGAAGCTAGATTTACAATGTTAGAAGCTAGACTTACAATTTTAGAAGCTAGACGTACAATGTTAGAAGCTAGATGTACAATGTTAGAAGCTAGATGCACAATGTTAGAAGCTAGATGCACAATGTTAGAAGCTAGACGTACAATGTTAGAAGCTAGACGCAGTGTTAGAAGCTAGACTTACAATGTTAGAAGCTAGACGTACAATGTTAGAAGCTAGACTTACAATGTTAGAAGCTAGACGTACAATGTTAGAAGCTAGACTTACAATGTTAGAAGCTAGACTTACAATGTTAGAAGCTAGGCTTACAATGTATAAAGCTAGACTTACAATGTTAGAAACTAGACTTACAATGTTAGAAGCTAGACTTACAATGCTCCCAAGTTAGTGTATTGATATACAGATGCATTTAATTTTAAAAACAACATACCAGTTTTTCCCGCAGCCGAAGAATCAGATCGACTATTTCAACTTCTTCCTTGTCCCGGATCCAGGAGAGCAGATCCTGAAGTGGGAAAACATACAGCAGGTACAGACACACCCTGAAACAATGATGGAGATGTCAGGAGAACATTAGTAAGTAGCAGGATGGTATAAGCAGGCCACTTAATTAGAATGCAGGCAGGAAGACTACGGAAGAGATCAAACAAAGAAACATTAAATCTGCAGAAAACGTGTGTTGTCGAGGGGACAGTTTGCCTAAGATAAGCTCATGAGGAAAACCCATCCTCAAAGAGAATCTGTTGTTAGATAATTTACAAAGCTTCTTTAAAATGCAAAACGCCACCACAGTATCACAGGGGATACTATTTCCATGACACCACCACCGTATCACAGGGAAAACTATTTCCATGACACCACCACCGTATCACTGAGGACACATTTGTAGTGACACACGACAAAGCATTTAAATAACCAAGCATAGTCACTTGCGCAACGCCCTCTGTTATTCATGTGTCGCTATTCCAAGCAGAGTCACTCAGCGACACAGGTCATAAGAATGCTAGTGAGAAGGTCCCTGGCAACATAAGGTCATAAGAATGCTAGTGAGAAGGTGCCCTGGTAACATGAGGTCATAAGAATGCTAGTGAGAAGGTCCCCTGGTAACATGAGGTCTTAAGAATGCTAGTGAGAAGGTCCCCTGGTAACATAAGGTCATAAGAATGCTAGTAAGAAGGTCCCTGGTAACATGAGTTCATAAGAATACTAGTGAGAAGGTCCCCTGGTAACATAAGGTCATAAGAATGCTAGTGAGAAGGTGCCCTGGTAACATGAGGTCATAAGAATACTAGTGAGAAGGTCCCCTGGTAACATAAGGTCATAAGAATGCTAGTGAGAAGGTGCCCTGGTAACATGAGGTCATAAGAATACTAGTGAGAAGGTCCCCTGGTAACATAAGGTCATGAGAATGCTAGTGAGAAGGTGCCCTGGTAACATGAGGTCATAAGAATACTAGTGAGAAGGTCCCTGGTAACATAAGGTCATAAGAATGCTAGTGAGAAGGTGCCCTGGTAACACGAGGTCATAAGGTTGCTAGTGAGAAGTTGCCCAGGTAACATGAGGTCATACGAATGCTAGTGAAGGTCCCCTGGTAACATGAGGTCATAAGAATGCTAGTGAGAAGGTGCCCTGGTAACATGAGGTCATAAGAATGCTAGTGAGAAGGTGCCCTGGTAACATGAGGTCATAAGAATGCTAGTGAGAAGGTCCCTGGTAACATGAGGTCATAAGAATGCTAGTGAGAAGGTGCCCTGGTAACATAAGGTCATAAGAATGCTAGTGAGAAGGTGCCCTGGTAACATGAGGTCATAAGAATGCTAGTGAGAAGGTCCCTGGTAACATGAGGTCATAAGAATGCTAGTGAGAAGGTCCCCTGGTAACATGAGGTCTTAAGAATGCTAGTGAGAAGGTCCCCTGGTAACAAGAGGTTGTAAGAATGCTAGTGAGAAGGTCCCCTGGTAACATGAGGTCATATGGATGCTAGTGAGAAGGTCCCCTGGTAACATTAGGTCTTAAGAATGCTAGTGAGAAGGTCCCCTGGTAACAAGAGGTTGTAAGAATGCTAGTGAGAAGGTCCCCTGGTAACAAGAGGTTGTAAGAATGCTAGTGAGAAGGTCCCCTGGTAACAACAGGTTGTAAGAATGCTAGTGAGAAGGTCCCCTGGTAACAAGAGGTTGTAAGAATGCTAGTGAGAAGGTCCCTTGGTAACATGAGGTCTTAATAATGCTAGTGAGAAGGTCCCCTGGTAACAAGAGGTTGTAAGAATTCTAGTGAGAAGGTCCCTTGTAACATGAGGTCATAAGAATGCTAGTGAGAAGGTCCCCTGGTAACATTAGGTCTTAAGAATACTAGTGAGAAGGTCCCTTGGTAACATGAGGTCTTAAGAATGCTAGTGAGAAGGTCCCTTGGTAACATGAGGTCTTAATAATGCTAGTGAGAAGGTCTCCTAGTAACAAGAGGTAAGAATGCTAGTGAGAAGGTCCCCTAGTAACAAGAGGTTGTAAGAATGCTAGTGAGAAGGTCCCTTGGTAACATGAGGTCTTAATAATGCTAGTGAGAAGGTCCCCTAGTAACAAGAGGTTGTAAGAATGCTAGTGAGAAGGTCCCCTAGTAACAAGAGGTTGTAAGAATGCTAGTGAGAAGGTCCCCTGGTAACAAGAGGTTGTAAGAATGCTAGTGAGGTCCCTTGGTAACATGAGGTTTTAATAATGCTAGTGAGAAGGTCCCCTAGTAACAAGAGGTTGTAAGAATGCTAGTGAGAAGGTCCCCTAGTAACAAGAGGTTGTAAGAATGCTAGTGAGAAGGTCCCTTGGTAACATGAGGTCTTAATAATGCTAGTGAGAAGGTCCCCTAGTAACAAGAGGTAAGAATGCTAGTGAGAAGGTCCCCTAGTAACAAGAGGTTGTAATAATGCTAGTGAGAAGGTCCCCTAGTAACAAGAGGTTGTAAGAATGCTAGTGAGAAGGTCCCCTGGTAAAATGGCAGAAAATCATAAAAAACTAGCTTTTTTGTCTGGATATCAATAACGCATTAGTAGCATGATAACATGCTCAAGTTAGCATAGATTATCAGTTGAGCTCACAGTTTGACAAAGAGCCTCCAGGTGGAGTGCCTGTAGTTTCTGGTTCACTTCGAGCCGGCGACATCGCAGCCAACTGTCAAAGTTCGCACTTGTGAAGAACCGCCTACAAATACCAAACAAGCAGCTTAAACAACTATCATCAGTTCCAAACTAGTCACCACTGATAATATTGATCTTTAGAGAATCATATAAATACCATATTTGGAATGATTGCAATTTAATAAGACTGTGTGACCTTCACACTGACCTGTAGAGTCCAACCCAGTCCCCTTTCAGCCCAGAGGTCAACTGTGGTCCAGACTGGTCAACAGTTTTCACAAACTGGTCAATGTCGAATGGTCGCAGGCAGGGCGCCCCCTTGTGTGGACAGATGTTGCGCTGTAGTGGCATTAGACTCGCCACATAGCGCTCCTGGGAAATACAAAACATTTGACGGTGAGTGAGAGAAACTCACTTCTAGGCCCTATAAAATAATTCCTGTTTTCTCATGAGAACTTTGCCAGAAAGTAAATGAGGGTGATATTATAATTTGTTGTTGCTGATGGAGATGTTAGTGAAGGGGATACTCTGAACATTGAATAACCTAAGACGTATACTGAGTTTATTTCACACAAACTGAAAACCCAATTTGGCCTGATAAAAACTGTAGTTTTCACTTATTGTGCTGGAATATTATGCAGGAGAATATAATTTTATTTAGGAAATGATTATATTTAAAAATTAAGTATTTTTTAAATAGTTACAACTTGCAATAATGGAAATTCAATAATAAAAGAACTACACCACAAAAATGGACACCACCAACAATGTTCAGAATGTGACCTAATTCTCTGAGGAACCAGGGGCTTTACACAGAAACAGACTGAGGGCAACATGTGCATGCTGGTGGGAATCTTGGAATTATTTTGTATGGCCTCAATATGATCAAAAACAGTTATAATAGCACTATAAATTCTTGATTTAATTGTCAAAATCATGGACTAGTTAATAAAAAAATAATACAACATGTTTTGCTATTCATAATATTGTTACTGCCAGATATTTTCAGTTTGTTTGTACCTACAAAATGGCTATGCTATAATACTAACAACTGCAGTGCCATCTAATTACAACAAAACACATTTATAATAGCACAAAGCATCCTTGCTTTAACGGAGAAAACTGTGGATTGCCTAATAAAAATCATACAATATTTTTGTTATTTGTAACACTGGCATTGAGACATTCTATGAATAAAATTGTTTTATTAGCAACAACAGTGCCACCTACCAACGGGATCATGAAACTCTGCGTTAGTTCGAGCAGATAGCGACGTAACATGGCTGTCTGAACCTCTACGGGTCTCTTTGCCTGCACACCCTGTTACCATGGAAACAAACAAATATGGCTACACCAACATTTTGTTACTTGATAATTTACAGAAAAGGCATCATTACTCTGCAATGTTACCATTATTTTTGTTGACATACATTTACCAGACTGTTGAAAATTTGTTGTCGCTGCGCGGATGCAATTTCACCTTATTATTACCAACCTGAACGGGGCCAGATTTCAAAGGGTCTAGGGGGGGTATGGTCGCATGGGCCCATTATAAAAATTCTGCGGGCATGCCTAATTGCTAAGGTCTAGGGGGGCATGTGGCCCCCAGGCCCCCCTGGACCCACCTATGTTTACTGTTAGGGGTCATATCAACTGTGCCAATGAGTGTATTGGTTTCCGTGCGTATTCACACTGCAAAAAGTTAGCCAATCAGTAAATTATTTATTCTTTTCATATAATTTTGAGTGGCTTCTGTTCTCTGAAATCTTGCTCACTGTGTTGACAAACAGGTGTTAAGACAATACCGCATTATGAGTTATTGGGGGAAATCCTCAGAAACGGCATTGTTAATGTTACTAAAACTTCACATACCTGGTAGCACAGGCATATTCACAAGAAAATGTTCATGGCTTAACTGAAGTAACATTGTAGGATATGACCAAGAAATGTGAAAAGGTTCACAAACCTTCACAACTTTCTTCAGAATAGACTTATCCTTGTTCAGAAAGGGCTTGTATCGCGTGTAAACCCCTACAAAATAAACCAGCAACTATAGCAACATATACATATGTTTACTTTAAAATAGTAAACACAGCGTGGGTCCTATACAACATTAATTAACAGTAAGTTAAGAGAAATAATCTTGTAACTTTTTAATATAACACTCACCACGGTTAAACTGCCATTTGCAACCACAAGATTCACTCAAAGAACAAGAGTAGATGACGTCAGTCTAACACTGATACTGTCACTTCATGGACATTCACTAACCTGGCTTCGAGTGCAGTGTCCTGAGATTGCCTCCTTTCTTGAGTCTACTTACTGACTTTGATGTGGCTGAAACAGGCAGTAGGATATTAATGAATCATGGCAAAAAAATAGTTTGACTGTTATCTGTTTAATATGAATGATTCGGGGCATATATCTTGTCTACATTATACACTGAATGACAATACACCCTCTGCGTACAGTTGTATATTATGTATAGTTTATGCAATATAACATAAAATAGTCACATATTGTACCTTTAATATATATATATATATAATATAATATATATATATATGTGCATAACCAGCTGAGTCGCCTGGATCTGCATAGAAAACAAGGTAATTTTTCCTGAAAAAGCCACGTGTATGCCAATGGATATTTATAAATTAAATCCTATCAAGCGCTCCCACAATCTTTTGCACTGGAATGTGACTCATCCTCCAACCATTTCCACTGATATCTTACCCGCATTTTGTACACAAAGGTATTGTTGGCATAATTTTGAACCCTGGAAATATACCCAACCCCATATGCTCCACACTTGAATCCCAGATGTGAGTGCATGCATGCATGCCTAACTTTTGCGTGTATGCATGCATGCACACAAAAGAATGTGTAAACTATACTTAAACCGACTGAAACGGATGACTAGCATTAAAAAAAATATTGGTCATGTAAAACATTTTATCATTTTGTCGGTGAATAATAGAAAGAGGTGTGTCTTACCCTGCATCATTTCTCCTATCCGGATGACATGAGGCCAATGCTGCAGCATCTTTGCAAAGAACGGATTTGTCACGCCCAATATCACAGATGGCCTGAACAGAACGCAACATTCCTAAATTATTAGTTGTGTTTTCTGTTGAATACCATACATTAATAAAATACTGCACAAGTCACGAGGCAGTCAATAATTGTCACTGACTGTACATAACATAACGTTTAACGTTTATGTTATGTACAGTCAGTGACAAGGATCTGGACACACTTGAACAATGTTTTTAAACCAGCTTCCAATTATGAACATAACTGAATCCGGTAACAACATACATGCTGATACAAATTAAACCAGATTAAATTAGATTTTGAAATGTTCACCACATTAACCAGTTTGATCAGTGCTGATCGCCATCCAAAGCAGACCAGGTGGCACTGCTGGTAAAATCATTCAAGGTACAAAGAAAGGTATTGTATATCAAAAGCGCTAAGATTTCATATTGGTAACACAACATGTCATTGGCCCTATGTATTTACTCAGGGAGACTGGATCTTGGTGGTATATTCACCCTGTGTGTGCGTGTGTGTGTGTGCGTGCGTGCGTGCGTGCGTGCGTGTGTATGCATGTGTGTGTGCGCTGATTAAATGAGTGAAAAAAATGAGATTTCTGGAGGGAATTCAAAAACCCCACAAACAGTAATGTTAAATTGCCTAACACTGTGGGTGGCACCAAAACATAAGTGGAATGTGACAAGAACATTATAGTCAAATGTTTAATGTAGTTAGAGGGAGTTGCAGCATGGAATTTCTTGCTGATCTGTGTCAGGAGCATGCCGTCTTTGACCAAGGTATGTGGTTGAATGTTAATGAAATTAGTGAAATTATCAAAGATTTATCTTACAATAAGTCACCTGGTTTAGGCGGCATAACTAACAAGCACATGAAGTGGGTGGATCGACAGCTGCCAGTTTTATTGGCTATATTGATGTCGGCTATACTTACACATGGTTACGTACTGAGAAATATACTAAAATCTGTCTTATTAAGGATAAAAATAAACGTGTCAGCGACAAAGATAACCATAGATCGATGTCTGTCTAATGTATTCACAAAAATAGTGGAAAAAATACTGTATAATCGGATGCAAAGTCATCTACGAACTACAAGTAACCAGTTTGGGTTCAAACCCAAGCATGGGACAGAAATGTGTGTATTTGTGTTGAAGGAGCTCCTTCGATATTACACTAATCACGGGTCATGCATGTATGTTGCCTTCCTTGATGCCACCAAGGCATTTGACAGGGTGAATCACACACATTTATTTATAAAGCTACTTAAGCTTGGAGTGCCTAAATATTTAATTAAAGTGATATGTCAGTGGTACTGTAATCAGACTATGTGTGTTAAATCGGGTACGGTATTTTCCAACTTCTTCTCTGTGACTAATGGAGTTAGATAACGGGGTACGCTATTGCCTTTCTTATTTAATTTAGACATGAATGATTTGAGTTTGCTACTGATGAAACTACCCATCGGATGCTATTGTGGCGATACAACTGTTAATCACCTCGTGTATGCTGATGACATTGTAGTACTTGCTCCATCGGCTAAGGGGTTGCAAAGACTGCTAGATGTATCATACAATTATGGATATGACAATGACATATTGTTTAACAGAGTAAAGTCGCAGATAATGTTTTTTGACACAAGAAAAAACGGTTTTGAAGTTCTGAATACAACGAAGGCATACAAATATCTTGGCCATATAATCTGTAATGATCTGTCGGATGAAATGGATATGAAATCCAAAGAAAGGAGTCTGTACGGCAGAAGCAATATTCTACTCAGGAAATTTCACTTTTGTTCAGTGAAGGTGAAGAACAAACTGTTCACATCCTATCGTAGTAATGTGTATTTATGTTCCTTACGGGCTAATTATAGAAAAGCCGCTAAGCAGCACTTCATTGTTTCTTATAATAATGCATTTAGAATTATGCACAGCCTATCTATGAGGTGAAGTGCTAGCCTAATGTTTGTTAGTTCTGACACGGACTGTTGCAATACTAGATTTAGAAAATGCTTGTACAGTCTTATGAGCAGAATTTCTGCATCGACGAACAACATTGTTGAGAGTATTATACACAGTGATGTTTATAAGACCTCTGTATTATACGCAGGAAGTAGATTAGTGCAATATATACACTATAATATACTTTTTATTTTTACTATGGACATAGTGCATATTACAAGTACGCTTTTTTGTCTGAAATAAAGATTGATTGATTGTAGGCGTGCGTGTGTGCGTGCGTGTGTGCATGTGTGAACTGTGAATGCACACACACTACATACAATTTTTATTTATACTGTCCAATCCATAGTTTATTTATTTTGTCTGATGGGTAATTTTATATGTGTTTATGTGTATGCCGATCTTGTAAACACATGTCAGCCTGTTTTTTGCTGTCAAAATAAAGTTTTATATATTATATTATTTTACTCACGGAGCCTGTGTCTTGGTAGTGTATTCACTGAACTCACTGTCGTGTATCGTGAAGTACGGCCGGTAGTCCATGCTGTACTTGAGGGGCCAGATAATGCTGCAAACACAGAATGGTCAGCTACTACGGCTAGCAAACATAGCAACTAGTTTTCTACCAAATGCTTAAATGGCAGTTTAAATAAACACTTAATACTCACAAGTTACAAATATTTCTTATACCATTGTAAATTGTTACAAAATAAAATGGGCCAAGAGGCCCTGAAGTCCTCTGGACTGTATTGTGAGTTTGTAATTAATAATGAAATGGATTTTGGTGAATCACAGTTACAGATCATTAAGGGTTATGATGGAAGTAAAATGTTGACATGTTTAGTGGAGACTATATGCATGCCAGCAAAGATACACCTGGGAATAAAATATTTGAGTAGACCGTTTCGTGAAGATTGTATATATTAGTTAATGTGTTATTAAAAATACTGTAGACATTTATCCCAATACTCTGCTATTTATGCCAATTTCTAGTGGTTGTAGAAACCTTGCAGGACAGTTGGTGAGCTGCAATCTCGCATGTACATTGTAGCACAGTTAAAGGTTATTTATGCCATGACGCCATGTAGTTTTACTGTCATCCAGCCAATGATATCACTTCCAAAGAGTTCACTATTGTGGTCTACTGATTTATTTAAACATCCATGAGCCTCATTACAATGGCAGACAGGAGTCCAGCCAATGCGCAATACAGTCTACTCCACTCAGCCAGCCCAGTGATCAGAGATAAGAGTGTCCAGCCAGCCAGTTATAAACAGAGCTCAGTGGCAAGGCAGCAGCTATCTTCTGCAGCAGTAGAGAATTTAGTAAGACAATTTAACATGTTGCCTTTTTTTGGGGGGGGGGCCCTTAGAATGATTCAATCAAATACAGATTTCTTGTGTATAGTGACACTACGACATGAAATGTCTGCAAAATTAGAGAAAAAGTTATTGAAGCGTTTTTTTTATAAAATAAGCAAAATTTTAAAATGTTTTGGGGGTCTTCGGGGCCCTTAGAATGATTTAATCAAATACAGATTTCTCGTGCATAGTGGCAGTACCCTAGGATAAGTCTATGCAAAATTAGAGAAAAGTTGCTTAACGGTTTCTGAGATATGGCAGCTAACGGCGTACGGCGGACGCAGAGTGATGGCACAAGTCCATTGGACCTTCGGCCCAAAAATCGTAAATAAATGTTTTTTTAACATTTTTTGAGTGATTTAACTCAATAATTTAAATCAAAATTAGAGAAAAAGTTATTGAACGGTTTCTGAGATTTGGCAGTTAACGGCGCACAGCGGACGACTGACGCAAAGTGATGGCATAAGTCCGTTGGACCTTCGGCCCAAAGGACTAAATACCGTACTGAAAGGGCTTGACACATGGAATACGCCTCCCTCCACAGAAACCATCTTTGCCACCTCTCTAATGAGGTTGTCCTTTCAAAGTGGCCTATTTAATGACGTGGCTACTAAACACAGAACTACTTACACCCAAAATTATACTGACCACATTTCTAATTCTATTGTTGAACATATAAAAATCTCTATGGGCGCTGATTTAGCTGCCGCCAAAATACTTGCTCTAATAATGCGGTTTAGGTAGATACTGGCACAATATAAGATATCTGCTATATAAGATCACATTAGTATTATATGAAGTGGTGATGGAAGATGCCATAAAAATTGCCCCAAAAACGTGGAGAAATGTCCTTCCTACAGACATATGAATGACTAAAAACTGACCTGACTAGGGCTTGTACAGTGTTTGTGCAGACTGTGGGTAGAGATGCCATCACAACTAATGGCTGAAACCAAAATACTAAACATCTCATAAACAAGCAACACATATATTTATATACACTGTTGAACAAGTTTTATGATTTGCACCTATTCAGGTGGCTTGGTAAAATTGCATCCAACATTTTTATGGCAGACCAAGAAGGGTGGACAATGTACTGTTTGGGTATAAGTTTTTTGAAGCAATTAATCATAGATGATCTGAGGACATTTATGTGCAAGACTAAACAAAATGAAGGTCAGAAATTAGTATTTTTCAAAACACAATGTTAATTTTTACCACAACTTATAAAAGTGCTAACTTTGAGTATATGCATGTGGTTTTGTGTCAGCAACGACAGATGACATCCATACAACTGATCTGTCCAGTACGTCATGGTTTGCCTACATCACAATCAAAATTATGCACTTGTATGACCTTTCTCATGCTTTGCCTATGCCAACAATGTTGATAACAATAATATATATATATATATATAAATATACATATATAAATGACATTACTACATCATACATTCTCATACCTCATTTTTCAGAAAAAATCCACCCAAACTTGACACCCCTCAATTTCGCCCCAATCTGGTGACGGATTTTGAAATATTGGTGCGTGCTGCAAAATAGCCACTGTGCGAATATGCAAGAGACTAGCGTATGTTTATTGCTACCTCGTAATGCAGTAGTACATTCAGTATTCACTGGACTTACATGTGCCATGTCAGTGCTCGAAAAAAATTCACACATCACACCAAAACGGTATTTTCAAGGGTACTCTTTCCGTGGGTAATGGTGGACGAATCCTTAATGTGGTCTTACCCCAGTTGCATAAATGAAAGAACAACAGCGGAAGTTGCCTCCATGACAGATGCTTTGAGCACTGTGCTTACCTCCCCTGTGAGAACTAACTCCCACAGCATCTGGATGTGAGACAATACTGGTTGGAATACACTGCAATCAAAATATAATGTGAATGTAAATAAATGTGATACTTAATTTATTTGCATCTAGTCTATTTACCATCAGGAATATAAGAAGTATGTTTGGACATCATAATAACTCACTTGGGGAAATCCCATGTCAACATCTGAATGTGGCACAAATTAAATTGTTATGAAATTTAGAATTGATTATCTGTTTATTATGTTGTTACTGAAAGGACACATTAAACTGATATTAAAGTCATATTGTATATGGACTTTTTGTAAACAGTGTTTAGAATTAGTTATCTATTTATTATGTTATTACTGCTAAGACATTTATATGGTATACTATGGTAGCTTCAGTGTATTTATCTACACTAACTGACCGCACACATATGATATTTCTGTAAACATTTAGCAGTCATCTATTCTGTGATCACATTTGTCTGATTTGTTTGCGTTGGGACTCGTTTGTGTTAAATGACTGGCTCAGCCATGTGTTTATGAGGAATTAGTAGCTTTAACAGTTTCATTATTTTACTATTATTACTTACCTGAAAAGGTCAACCTCGTGTAGAGTTGGCAAGATGTTGTTCGCAGGAATCAAAGGCTAAAACAGACAGTTTGTTTGTCCATTTCTAACATACAATCTACAGCATCCGAGATAAAGACATTGCCAAATGGTGGACATGGTACACTATACCTGGCCAAATACACATAAAATAACCATTAGGCAGACATGGGGTCAAATACATTTAAAAGTATTTAAATACAAATACCCCTGAGGGGTTAAGATACAAATACAATTACAAATACTTTGTAATGCGAAAGTATTTTAATACAACTACATTATGAAGTATTTCAAATACTTTTCAGAATACTTTTTACAAGAGAGCCTGTACCAAAAACAATAGCAAATCTTATATTACGAGATAATTATGTTGTTTATTAACATAATTCCATGATGTTTTGTAACTACTATTACATGATATATTCCTTATAGACTGGCAATATATGGTATGATGTAAAATTGCAACAATGTAGGCAAGTAATGATCTGATTTGGGAAGCCCCTACCTTCCTTCCCCTCAACCCACACAGTTCACACAAGCATTGACACAGTAGCAGGCCTTAGCAGCTAGTAGGGTTCCTTAGCAGGGGCAATAAAACCATGATCAAAAGACAGGCATGCCAGTGCAAGTCATGTTGTTGCTAATTGCATCTAGGTCACAGGAGACAACCAACAAATTGATCCTGACTGCACTGGTATGCTATCGTACTGATCTCATAATGGCTTTCTTTCTGACTGGAAAATGTGTTCAATCATCAAATGAACCAGTAAGATGTTTGACTCTCAAGAAATTAAACAAGACAGTTGAATACAAAATCTAACTTATCATTTATTAATAACCATGCCAAATAAAAGTATGTGAAATAATATTTGAAAATATTTGAACATTTCATATACTTTATGGATGTATTTAAATACAAATACTTTCATTTCATTAGTGTCAAATACAATTACAAATACTTCAAAGATGTATTTAAATACTATCAAAAACAAATGCAAATGTATCTGACCCCATATCTGCCATTAAGTGTGGCAAACTCAGAGCCTCATTTTAAAAATAAATCACAGCTGCACACCATCAGTGCAGTGAATTAAACCTAACCCAAGTGTATCAAATTGTCTATGTTCCACAAGCCCATCTGTGCTTAGAGTAAACAGTTTGTGAGTTTTCAGCAGTGCATATCATTAAGTGAGAAACAATTGGAGGTAAGAATCTCCTAGAAAGCTGTACATCTAGTATGATAATTAATTATAATTTGTAACTAAGATTAAGATTAGTTTTAACAGAGGGCACACAGATATGATCAGTAAAAGTATCGTTATTATGTATGCAGCAGGGCAGTAAGTTAAACTACCCGAATCTCAGTGAAACAATACTGTTCAGTCTGAAGGTACACAGTGAACCGAGGAAGTGACTGACCGACTTAGGGGTTGTCTGTGAGTTGCCAATAAGCTTATCCGTCCGACTGGGCACGCGGATCTGGTGGGAACAGAAGGAACAGTCATCTTATATAATAATATATAAGTTTATTAAGCTTTGCCGGTAGAGGTTGAATTGTACAAGTGTACATAGTAAAATATATATAAATATGAAATAGATATATATACAGGGAGTGAGGGAGGGAGGGAGAGGGAGAGGGAGAGGGAGAGGGAGAGAGAGATGGTGCCACCACACTATACAGCTTTACACCGTTATGTTGGGCTTGATTTGGTTGTCTTGTGGTCTAAATGATTACTTACACATATAGTTTAAAATGACCTATAAGATACAGTATGGTAGTCATTACTCGGTCTCTGTCAACAATAATAGTGATATATAATAATCCACTATGATTTCGACAAAATACTAGTTTATGATGGACTAAATCAACCAGTTTTAACTTAAATAAAGTGTCTCTTTCCTCACCTGAACAACAGTTCCCATGAACGGTAAATTGAGAGTTTCTCCAGGCACCGGTGGAGGCCACTGGTCTATATCATGACACGCTGAAACAAAATACAGTGAACTATAGATGTAGTTTGCACAACATGTCATGGATGGTGAAAATGCTAGTTGGTGATACCAGGTTTATTACAAAAATATCCGGAAAAAATCAAGGTACTTGGCATCACCATGCAGGTAAAATAATCCTAACGAAATGCTTGCTTTAATTAATTTATATATCTATAGTGATTATAAGAGCAACCTGATTAAACAAAATTGAAGCACTGAGACGAACATTTTGTTTTGCCCTACAACAACGTATAATATGCACCTGGATTTTAAGTAAAAATGAAAGAGCAAATACATGCATATTATACATGGAAACTTACAGTAATTACGAAAGTGTACTAAATACTGAAACATTAACTGTACCTCTCCGAAGTTTGCTAGTGGTACAATGTTGAGCTTATCAGCGAGAAAAACTACACGTTTTTGGTCTTAGGACTTGACTAACCTGCTTCAAGTGAAGGCTCTCCATTTGTGAAATATTCTGGAGCAATGACGCCAATAAGGTAGTTGAAGAGATTGAAGAATGGCAGCTTAGAGATGAGAATAACAGACTGGAAGAGACAGCACACTATAAGGCCACTTCACCCAACAACTTCTTGCTGTTATGTATTATCATGAATATGGGGCGACAGGAAGATGGCATTTAATATGCCATGCGGCCATCATGCAACACAACTTCATTTTTTGTTAAAACAGTTCTTTTTGTGTATACTACTGTTGCACATAAAATTTGATTTGATTATTATTAGTGTCTTAATATTTATACAGTAAACCTTACTATATATGCAAAAGAAAATACCGGTATACATAATAAAATCTTAAATGACAAATAAATTATTAGCTCAATGACGTACATAATACTGTAAAACATAAATGTAGCAACCAGCAATTCCATTAATTTATTTACATTAAATACATTACCAGTTAAATGCAGTATTTTAGAATAAAAAGATAACAAAAGTAAGAGCTGTTCGTGTTGATTTACTTTACATACTAAGCCAGTAGTTTGCTACATTACCTTCTGAAAGTAGCCTCTTCGGATAGTTTTGTCTTTGGTCTGTCTAAAGTACACAAACCCGTAGTAATATCCAGGATCACTCTGTAAATTGGGAGAAAAGTGCTGCTGCTTTCAGACTCTGATGTCCACAATCCAACACATAGGGCAACTGATGTTAATGTTAGGGCAACTTTTACAATCTAACAATTCTTAAATTGTTTGACATACAAACAGACAGACAGACAGAACAAAAACTGGATATATCTGATATACAGACTCTCAAAATAACTCAGTCAAGTTATGAAGTTGTTATAACTACAAGTGCTCTGGGGTTCCAGAGCATTTACACTGTAAGTTAAATATTTTACATTTTGCAATATTGTAACACCAAAGTTATGTGCATGTGATTGAAATGACGTTCTATCGATCCATCAAAGTCAATGCAGCAAGCCAATCGTTATGAAGATTATAACAGTCTATAAAATGTTGGGGCTCCGTGTGGCTGTGCGCCATCTAGTGAGTATGACACACACACAATGTGAACTAACCTGTAAGGCTGTTGGACAGTCGCGGTTGTAGTCATTCATAGCAGGGCCGAAGGACTTACGACCTGGACACTGTCGGATACGGAAGTGGAACTGGGTATCCCCCATGCATCCTGGGTAAATGGGGAAATGTCCGTCGAGTTATGACATGTTTTATACAATATAGTTTGTGCATCACACCATCAATACCATGTATACAGGCTGGGTGTGCACCTACAGTGACCTAGAGAGCAGTAGCTGACAGAGGTCATTGTTACAAGAGACCACAGTCACCAGATATTACTGTTATCACCGACTATCACGAGAACCCATTGTCACCAGAGGCCATTGTCACCAGAGACCACTGCCATCAGGGTCCATTGTCACCAAAGACCATTGTCATCAGCTCATTGTCACCAGAGGCCATTGTCATCAGAGACAATTAGCACCAGATTACATTGCCACCAGACAACATTGTCAATGTCAGATACCACTGCCACCAGACGCCACTGCCACCTGCAACCACTGTCACCAGACGCCACTGCCACCTGCAACCACTGTCACCAGACGCCACTGCCACCTGCAACCACTGCCACCAGACGCCACTGCCACCTGCAACCACTGTCACCAGAGTATAATTTGCCATAGCTCAAAGTAAACAACTGGCACAAACAATAACAAATTGTCGCCGTAATAAAATGTGCTTTCCGTTCATTGTATGGTTGTCCATTGGGTGCAGTGATGTGCAGTTTGCTGCTTGTTCTTACTTCTGGTTAAAATTTGGTGACTTGTACGTTACTCTGGTAGAGTCAAGTGTTGTTAGTTCCCAATGTGATGCACTGTATGAAATACTGGTTTGGATGGTGGACTGGTGGTAGATGACTCTAGTGCTCGAAGTACAAGATTTAACAAGATTGCCACCCAGAGAATTAACTCTAGATGGCAGGTGGACAAGGAAGCCTTTTGGCTTATCGAGAGTTGAACCCTTTTTATCTATGTTTATCCCGTCCTTCTAAGGTGTGTTGATTTTATTTTTAAACATATTCATGCTACTAGCAACCACACAATCAGCAAACAATGTGTTCCATTCATATAGTCCTTTGTGAAAATGAGAACTTTCTTATATCTAATCTACACTGCTCCTTTACTAATATAACTTCATGTCCTAAAGTCCTTCTATCTTTCTTAACTGAGAAAACAATATTTCTATCAATATTTTCATAACAATTCAATATTTTAAACGCTTCTATCTGATCTCTCAACCTCCTGGTCTCTAGTGTTGTTAAACCACATTGTTTTAGGTGAATTTCATAGCTAAGAACGCTCAGTTTTGGTATTAATTTTGTTGTTCCTCTCTGTACTCTTTCTAGCATTTCTATGTCCTTCTTGTGATATGGCCTCCACGCTTGTATACAATATTCTAAATGAGGCCTAACTATTGTTTTGTACAGCAGTATTATTAGTTCTTTTCCTTATATGCTATATTTAGTCTAATTAATCCAAGGATTTGATTTCCCTTTGAAGCTGCAATTCTGCACTGCTCTGAAACCTTCATATCAGCACTAATGGTTAACCCTAAGTCCCTTTCTTTTACCGTAGTACTTAATACAGTACCCCCCACTGTATATTGTACATCTTCGTTCCCATGTCCTGTGTGGAGGCATTTACTTTTACCAAATTGAACAACATTTTCACTTTTCAAACCATTTGATCAACCCGTCACGATCAACTTATAAATGCTATCTATCTCCATCACGTATAATCCTTCTAAACACTTTTGTATCATCTGCAAATTTCAACACCTTACTTGTTATATCATCGTCCAAATCATTAATATATATTAAGAATAATATAGGTCCTAGTACTGATCCCTGTGGTACCCCAGTCAAAACTGATTTCCAGTTTGAAGCCTCCTCATCAACTACTACACGTTGTCTTCTGTCAATCAGAAATTTTTCTATCCAGTTAGTTATACCATTTCTTATGCCGTGGGCCTTAAGTTTAAGCAGTAATCTTTGATGGGGCACTTTGTCGAAAGCTTTCTGAAAATCTAAGTAGATGATATCAACTGGTGATCCCTCAACTACCCACTTAGTGATGTCTTCCAAAAAACATAACATATTTGTTAAGCATGACCTCGCTTTTAGAAACCCATGTTGAGATGGGTTTAACAAGTTATGTTTAATAAGAAAATCCACCATATGATCTTTAATTAGTCTTTCTAATAATTTGCAAATCACCGATGTTAAAGTGATTCTTTGTAAACTAATATGCATTCGAGCTATACTGTATCAAAACGTGATAATGTCCCATAAGTACTTTCTCTGCTACTGATGTCTTGCATATTTATGCATAATTTGGGTGTTATCTGTGCAAAAAGCCGATAAATAATTGTGTTTACGCGAATCATTTTGAGCTTGCTTAATTATGCAGCCCGAGTGTACTGAATATTCATGCATGTGCAGTGAACCACGCAAAGACCGTTGAGTCACACATACAGTCAACATGTCAGATTCCGAGGTGAGTTGATTCAAGCAATGACATTGTAAATAAGCAATTTGTAGACAAATGTATATCGACAGCTATTTTTATAAGTGTAGGAAGTGTATGCATTGTTTATTTATCCTGCTTCCCAATGCTGTCAGCCAAGTAATGTTTTGATTAAGTATGTCCACCTACGGCTGCAGTCGGTGACAGCTGGGACTGTCTGTCCAGCCTCTACTACTAGGCAAGGGTCTCATCTTTCTAGTTAGTAAAACTGCATTGCCCAGTATTTGACATGCAGTGAACGAAAATGCACACTAAAATATCAGTATATACAACCATAGCAAGAGGATTAACCTGGTCGTGATGTTAAATGTTTGCCTAAATCTGTGACTTGGGGCATATTTCGGACTGGGTCTGTGATTGTGTGTTTATGAGTCTTGCCTTTCCAAATTCCAGTCAGCCGTTTTTGAAAAGTCCCCGTTTCCCCACTAATTTGAACCGAAATGTGAGATTCGTACGTTCACAGACTGTTTCTAATGCTACAGCTACGATTGTTAGTAAACCTGGCTGGCATGTCATCATTCAATGTAAAAGTTTTAGGTTTTGACATGTAACTTTACCATTACTGTATACTTTTCGTGAGAATGGCCCATATGTATAATTATATACAACATTAATTATTAGAGCAAGAATAAAGGAAAATATACAGTGCACTCTGGATAAGGTCAAACTTCTGATAACTAGAAAGTTATCAGAAGTTCCCCTTATTGCGACCTTTGCCCAGGACTGAGGAAAAGATTCAGTTAACTTAGCAAAAATCAGTGCCCCACAGTGTGTCCCCAGCCGGCTTAGACAGTCTTTCAGCAAGTTGATGGAGGCCTCATTGGCACCATCTTCTCGACTACATTATGAGCGTGCATGGAAAAAGTTGGTTGCATTCCATGAGTAATTATTTCTCACAACTTGTATGCCTGTTTCTATACCTATGATGTTGCTGTTTATTGCCCACCTCCATGCTACTGGCTCTGCTCCGGCATCCATTGTTTCAACCGTGTCAGCTATCGCTTATTTCCATAAGATTAATGGTTTTGCCGACCCATCCAATTGTTTCCTGGTAGCTAAGTTGTTAGCAGGTGCACGTAATCTCGGGGCAGTGCCTGATGTCCGTCTGCCTGTCACCTTACCAGTGCTTGCACGCTTGATACAGGCGTTACCCACGGTGTTTTCATCGCATTACAAGTGTCTCATGCTCCGGGCAATGATGGTACTTGCCTTCAAAGCGTATCTGCGCATTGGGAAAATGGTGCCTCGGGCCCGGAATATGGTGCACGGATGTTTGCATGTGGGCGACGTTTTACTGTCAGGAGAGTTGATTATGCTTTCCTTCCGGCGCTTTAAACACAGCGCTCGGCAGGGTCCGCAATCTCTCCAGGTCAGAGGCGAATGCATACATGGGTCAGCTATCCATCCGGCTGCTTTCCTCCGGGAATTTCAGCAGACTAGAGGTGCACTTCCAGGTTTGCTCTTTGCGCACCCCGATGGCTCCCCCATGTTGCGTAGGAAATTTGATGGGTCCCTAAAGAAGCTGCTGGTTTTCTGTGGTTATGAGACTAGCGCCTTTAAGGGGCACAGCTTCCGCATCGGGGCAGCCACTGCTGCGGCTCTGAGAGGCGAATCAGATGCACAGATCAGGGCGGCAGGTAGATGGACATCAGATGCGTTTAAGAAATACATTAGGATTGCTTGAATGAGAGCATTTGCGTTGTCGTCCTTTTACAGTTTTATATTCGTGGGGTGGTCACAGGTTGAGGTGACCGGTGGCATAATCGACCCCACTTTTAAGGTTTAGCCTCAGTTATATATAGTGTAATGCGTCAGCGGGTAGTGTTGGTTTTAGATTTGGTGTGGTTGACTGGTGTGCTTGGCTAGTATTATACTGTGCAGTAGGTCTATGGTGATTTTAGCAGTAATGACATTGTTTGATATATGATATCATGTATACCAATACTGCTTGTTTTATGTGCCAAAATGTGGGCTCGGTCAACCTGAGGTACAGGAGACTAGTATGGGCTCAGTCACAGGCCTGGCCTTGGGATGTCGAGCCCACATTTCTCTCTTATCACGTTAATAAATAAACGTCATTCATTTGGCCTTTTTTCATCACTATATTGGACTCTGTGTTGTTGCTTGCATAAATCAACTTATGTGAGTTCGAGTTATCTGGAATGCACTGTATATGACCAATGCATACAGGTAATTATGTAGAAGCAAATTAAAAGTTAGCCAAAGTAATGGATTGGGATTTTAGTCTGACTGAATCAGCATAACAAGGTTCTCTTTCTTGTCCATTAAATAAGTTATACACTTGATGATAAGTCCCATAATCTAATATCTAAACTGAATTAATATGCAAAATGTTGAATTAGTTAACTCATATTTAGGCTCAGTTTCCTAAATTCAACTTTGTTTATTTGCAGGAACATTGGAAATAGATGAGCTGATGGAAAAAGGGAATTGAAGAGCTCTACTCAACAGTTTAATTGGACAATGGGTCACCTGACATAAGATGGAGCCTGACTTTGTTCTGCTCCATTCTGATCTGTGCGACATCTACTGGGAAGTTGTACATCACTTCGTGTTTCAAATGGATGTATATGTGCATATGATAGCTTTGTGTACCAAAATGCATAGCAGTGCTATTAATTGGACAATGTGTTAACTGACACAGTAGTAAAGAAGATGTCTGACTTTGTTCTGCCACATTAGTTCCGTGTGGCTTCTTGCTGGTAACATGTCCAATTTTGTTTGTACATCACTATATGTTTCAAATGGATTTGTGCAATCGATCGATTTGTGCATCCAAATGCACAACATCCCGTCATTATGTTGCAAAGTAGGCGTACATAATAAAATTTATGCTTTCTTATGCTCATCCTGTTTGGACTGTGTTCTACAGCATATTCTTCAAATTTTTTAAAAACAAGTTTGTGTTAAGTGAACTATACTGGGAGGTGTATAAAAAGGTGTCGACAAAGTTGCTTTTACAATAATTTGGAAAATTCATAAAATATAAATGTTCCACAACATTCAAAATGTTTTAGGCATCTTCTTGAGTTAATATATACATCAATGATGATTAAAACAGTGTTTTAAAATATGCATTACTTTTAAAAGTTTTGTAATTTTATAACTTTATTTCCATCATACAATGGCCATTTTATTTGTCATCGAAACGGGAGTTCGACAGAAACAAATTCCTCTAAATGATGGACAGAACAAATAATTATTGCATTCCCAGTACAAAATAAAACATGTTGTTACACTGATGCAATATATTTTAATATTTTGTCAACAATAACGTTATTATGTGCTTGATATACCTACATTTTTTAAACTAAAAGTAAACCTTATGTAGACAGGATACATAACCACCTATGTTATTTTAATATTGTACATTACTTCATGTGACGTATAATGTTATATTTACTGAATGTTTCTTGGCTTCAATAAGTTTCAGTTATCTAAACGTTTAATTAAAACTAAACTTTAAAATGTATAGCCAGATGTACCTAATGAAAAAGGAACATAATAGTAGCATAGGTGAAATTTCATATGTTTTTATATTCCAACAAAAACAATGCTAATCATTCAATGTCACCAGCGGCTTCGTGCATGGAGAGCTGGTGTTTTTTCTTTTAAATCAATCCATCTGTCATGAGCTGTCACCATACATTCATTCTCTGTTTATTCCATATATTTTCCTTCTTTTCTTTGTTGAATCTGTGACATAAACTGCAGCTGGTTCACGTTTCCTTTTGATAATTTTATCAGTCACGACTCATTCGCATGGCGGTGAGTAATCCAAATACACACACGTTGATGACGTTTTTCTTGCATCTATTAACTCGGCGTAGCTAATTGATGTCTGATGGACAGTCCCGAATATTCATGAGCATGCCTTGTATGGATCGTTAAGGGTTGGGGCCAAAATGGAAACTGAACGTATGCGCAGTTATTTTTTCGACATATTGTCAGGGTCATTACTAATTAATAAAACATAATTCTAATGAAATAAAGGCATAGAATTACATGAAATAATCATATTAACAGGATTATTTAATAATTGCATACATTTGAGATTAAAATTCTCAAAGAATCGCTTTAAACTCACTGGCCTGTATTTCTCCGACTTATATCTCGAACCTTTTTTAAATAACGGTATAATGTTTGCTTCTTTCCATTCTAAAAGAACCACTCCCTCTTCCAATGACAAGTCGAAAACTGTTGCAAGTAGTATGCTAATTTCTTCTACAATTTTCAATAGTAGTTTGGGTGGAAACCTATCCACTCCAGGTGATTTATTATCCTTCATAGCCATTATTTTCTTAGCTACCATTTCCGGGGTTACAATTAACTGCTGTAAATAGTCTGATTCCGCCTCCTTGAACTTGTCTCTGGTACTAGCAGTGAACTAATATCTTCCATGGTAAACACTCATTCAGGTCTTCTGCCATTAAGCACACCTCAGATATTACATTTCCAGCACTATCTTCTAGAGAACCGACCTTATCCTGAACTTTCTATTTGCTCCGAACATATGCATAACAATTCTTGCTGTCGTGTTTTATATCACAAGCAAATTTTTGTTAATAACTTTTCTTTGAATTTCTAATTTCAGTTGTAGCTTGGTTAAGTGCTTCTTTATAAATGTTGTAGTCGTCATCATTTCCAGTACGTCTATATGACTTCCACATCATTTGTTTATACTTAATTTTTATAATTTTTCTTCTTTCGATAAGTGCTTTTTCAAAGGAACAAATTTATCGACGATGCACTCAATTTAACTTTTTTTAATATTCCAGCATTCTGTTGCTGTCTTAATATTCAGTGTGTTATTCCACCTATGTCTATCTATCTTTGCTAAATATTTCCTCATGTCCTTATATTTTCCTTTGTGGAAATTTCTCCTGTACTGATTTTTACAATTCCTTTCTGATTTTACTTTGATGGTAAAATGTATTTGGTTGTGATCACTATTCCCCAGTGGCTCACATATCTTGACATTGTCAACTAATTCATTCTGTGAGGACTAAACTATGTCTAACACATTCTCACCCCTGGTTGGTTCTAGCACATGTTTAGAAAGGAATCTATCTTGTACTAAAACTAAAAAATTGTGGTCCTCACTCCCCGTAATCTGTTGAGATTTCCATCGTATATGACCATGGCTAAAATCCCCCATAATAACATAGTCCTGTTTGTTCACTTCCCTTATAACGTTTTGTACTTTTTCATTTTCTTCTACGATTATGTTTGGACTTCGATAAACTAACCCAACCATTAACGTTGAGTTTCCTGTAACTATGTTACACCAAACAGCTTCTTTGCAGTCTGCTTCTCTTTCTAATTTTATTTCATAAACCTGGATAGATTCTTTAATATATAAAATAATTCAACCTCCCCTTCATCGTATTCTATCTTTCCTAAACATTACATAGCCTGTCAGTTTCAATTTGGCATTTGTTATATCGGTGGTGGCCCATGCTTCGGTTACAGCTGTATACCTATTGTGTGAAGGTCAACATGTTGTACCTTCCTTCCCAACTCTCTCCCTGTTGTCTCTTTCCATTCCACCTGTCTCCTTGCTAATTTTCATCTCTATCCCCATCACAATATTTGTCAACCTAGCTACCTCCTTTAGCAGACATTCCACCTTCCAACACCCCACGCACTGAAAGGTGAATCCCTATTCCTTAGTATCTGCCCATGACTTCTCACAGCTGGACAAGGCAAAATCCACCCAGCTGTGGCAGTCATCGCACAGCAAGTGTCGCTTTGCCTTGACTTGCTGCTTACATGGCGCCATATCAGAATTTATTTAATAATAATGATAATAATCTAATTAGCTATTAAAAATAGTTGCTGCCTTTCTATGTAGTCTTTAGAAAGTCTGTTTCCTCTGTCTAATGTATACCAGAATGACTAAGTCTAAGTTAAGTGGCCTTCTACTACAACATAACTTGTTCGCACTGGTTCATGAAACTAAGTTATTACAATATTTGGCAGATACTTCTTTGTGTGTAGTCTTTAAACTCTGAATCACTTATTCTCATATATTCAATAATGTAAACAATACTTTGAATAAGACTGACCTATCACCTAGTGCCCAACTATCCTACGCTAGACATATGCTATGTGCCCCCTAGCGAATGGGCGTAACACTACGATTTATCAACAAACCTAATATCACTAATAAAAGCTATGCCTATGGTAGTCTAAAATACTTTCGCTGACTAAGTTTTAGCTATAATCGTTTTTAATATGTCTACAGGTAGTTTAGGAATAATACTGATGCAAAATTATACTTATCTGATCAATGTTTCCACTGCTTTTCCCATTTTCCCTGCACCACAAAATCTCAATGATCCAGTCCCAAGATTTTCCCACCAAAGAAAGGGGACTGGATATCAGAAAGATCAGCAAAGAGGAGCCTGGTGAAACTGAAAGTAAAACATTTGAACTGGGACACCCTGCAACTTGGATCACTTTGGAAGACCTATTGGAAACTTTTAAACATTTATAAGCAAGCGATAAACAAAAAAGACAGAAATAATGCTCACCTGAATTTGAATCTGGGAATGATAAGTAGCAGATGTTTGTTTTCTGAAAAAAGGAAATTATATTCATTATAACTACATGTAAATTGTTGTTTATAATAATATTAGCAGATAATCCACAACTGCATTCCTGAACTGATTTTCCCCATATATTGCACTGAACATGCAAACTTTTATTTAACATAATATCAAGAAAACAATGTCTTTGTCCACCAATTGAAAAGAAAGTGACTGAAGACATTGGTTAAAGTTTACCACAATCTAATAATAATTAACACATAAACAAAGAAGGGTATTTGCTGACATAATCATATATCTGTAATTTTGTATTCCACTAATATTTAACTCACCTCTTTCTCTGTCAGCTTCACATGGCTTGGATAACTCAACTGTGTAAGAGAACAAAGGGTAAAGGTAAATGATTATACATTGGCACTGCTCAAAGCACGTCATACTACATCTCATGGCAGCCATGGTCATCTGAAAGAAAAACATATCAACTTCTCTGTGAAGTATTCAGCCATGCAGCAGTTACTGCATGAAGGCTATTCATTCACACATATCCATCACATAGTGACAGATAGCCAGGTAAAGCATTACTGTGCAGTGTGAATATGTACACAAGCACCTATCCAGAAAGAAATGTATAACTTTTTTTGTTTTAAATACCCATATGCACAGAAATATGTGTGGATGTGTGTGCATGCATGCATACATGCATGCGTGCATGTGTGCGTGTAGTGCAGCAAATACTGTTTTAAAAAGATTTTCATATGGATGCATTGCTGTTTGAAATCCAGACCTGCTTGATCTACCTACCCATGAGGTTTGTGTAATAAAATATATCCCAACTATGAAAAGTTCACTGAAATCTATTTCCAATGTATTCAATTAGTAGAAGTACATTGTATATAAATTCTTGCCATAATCTTCAGAATGGATATGGACGAATAGTCCATGGCCATGATTGCCTATGCGCTATTTGACCGGATACAGTTGGATAGCACTATGGGTCTATTTGGCCGGATACGGTCAGATAGCTCATGATTGCACATAGACCTATGCTATTTGATCCAGAGGATATATATGCTATGCCAGTTTACACCGTTTGACTGGATAAATAAAAGGTTATTTACGTAAACATTGATTATCTTTGACAAACTTGCACGAAACACTGCATGCTTATCAACAATCTATGATGTATCAGAGCACCTGAATACAGTCTTGATTCAAAGTGCGTTGGTATATTTGATTGCATGTCTGTTATTTTGTAGGATTCTGTGGTATGCTTACAAAAAACCAAATTGTTTCTATATCTTTTACGCAATATAATGTAATTGAGCACTCATTTGCCAAGTGTCATAGAACTGTATAGTTTCTCTGTTCGAAATTGGTAACAGCTGCCGAAAGTTTCAAAATCCCTGAACATATGACCAACCACCACTGTGTCCATCTCAGTTGTTCGAATCCTTGTTACGCACTAAGCTAAATTTGATCAATGTTGGACAAGACAAATAACTGGCTGTGATTATGTCTCCAATGCTGTCCATTATGCTCATTGCAATTTTAACAAGAAGAATGCAAAAAATATGTTGCCACCAAGCTAAATTTGATCAACGTTGCACAAGACATAAGTGTAGCTATCCAATAAGGACGTAAGCAAACAATTTTAATGACTTTGATCCAGGGCCTCACCCAGGATCAAATTTTTTCAGACATGCTACGAAATGCGGTTGGGCATGCGATTGAACGCCCGATCGGATGCACGATAGGACACGCAACTATGAGTATATATATACCAGCATGGTAAATTTTGGTAATCATATTTAGTGTGTCCAATCATAAAATATAAAAATAAACTACCATTTTATGTTTAAAAGTGAAAAAAGAAGCCAATTTCTGTTCAGAAAAATAACATCTTATTTTAAAGTCAACTTTGAAAAATAATACATTCTGTCAAATATTTAAAATATCATACTGTTATGATCTCTGCACCTAAATAATACTGTTTTACTGTGTGGTTAATTGTTAAAAAAAATTATTTGTGCAATATTTGCAACACAATAACAACCGTACATAATTAAATTAGATAATAAAATAATTCCTGTCAAACAATAACATAAATGTCTGGTTGTTTCTCATGCAGTTGTCCTTAATATATACATTGACAAATGTAATTTACACAAGCAATCATATTAACAATTGTGAATGTTCAAATCGCTGATGCCGTTTCATTTTAGCTAGCACTACACATGACGCCATTCAACGGAATTTGTTAGAACTACGAAACGTGGGCTATATCACTTTGAGCCAGCAAAACCTAGGCTGTTGTTATTTCTTCGAGTTTAGTGTTCAAAACTGGAATATGTACACTTATGCATGTTATAATGATGTGACAATTACCGGTACATTTAATTAGCAACATGTCTTCAATGCGCTTAGCAGAAAGCCAGACAACGTTCGCAAAACGGTTTATGTTAGCGCCTTCCGCCCGGAGATCATGGCAGTCTACAATTGGAGTTTTTGTCCGCCATTTGGGAGGCTAGCACGTGCTAACCGCTCCACTTACGTACTTTGAACAAAGGAAATAGTGCATGCTGCACCATCTTGTATTGATACACGGTCTTTGCCTTTGGTTGACATGACTCACGAGGTAGCACCGGCGCCATCACACTCATAATGATTTGCCTTGCGTGTTTTAAAAATCATTTGTCATAAATCCACCAAAATAAACGAATACTGTTGCATAGTAATCATGTTTGTTTCAAAATACTGCCAATAAAGTCACTATCGTTTATGGTGTTGGTGATTTTACTCTTTCAGCGTTTACTGAGTTTTCGTTCATAAACACAAATTCTGTTTCGAAATGTCGATTATACGGAATTCCATCCGTTTTTCCAAGAACGCATCATAATCGGCAGGTGCTTATTGTATCTCCCCACCCTGACGTTGACCTCACATAGGATTATTTAGTCTGCAAGACATAGACAAGTGTTGGTTGCCTTTCAAGGAACCACCTCTAGTGGGTAGGTGACAAGTCGCCATTAGTGGGTAGGTGACAAATATCCTAGCAAGTCAATACCTGGCTTAATTGGTTTCTGGCATGTGTTGCGCAGCTTGCCAGGCGATCCGGGTGGGCGATTTTCTAAACCAGTAGATTTTGTAACTGGTTTTGTGGCAGTTTCAATGACGTAATAAAAATGGCATGGACAGGCAGGCCCGCGCAAAAAACGACTTGGACGGACACGTCCACAATCAATTTGAAACCGTCCAAAACCGCAATTTTTGAATATTACCAGTCCACAGGACGGGTGGACGGGTCAGGCCCTGCTTCGATTACAAAGCCTATACTATTGGACGATTGTTATTCTGTATTTTAACTAAATGACTATTACCAAAAATAGATAAGCGAGCGAAAAATGAACAACTGTCAAACACGTTTCAAAAACACTTTTTTAACGATCGCTAGTACCATTACGGTTCGTTGGATCCCAACAATATTGATGTTGTTTGAAAGTTTAAGCTTTCTGCTATTCAAACATATACATGGTTTCCTGATAATCATTCCCAAAATTAACTAAAAACGGACCTACAACCTGGCCCGTTCCTGTGTCTTAGACACTGCGAATGATGTTGTTTCATCGACACAGTTCACCAATTTACCGATTAAGGCTGCACCATCTGATTTCATGATATAAGCTCCACCCACTTTCAAACAGCTGCTAAAATGACATACGCGAAGTAGGCGTGACGTCACAGTCACATATATCAACCAACCAACGCAATGAATTTTGACCCGTTGGGAGGCGTACGTTATTGTGACGTCACGCCGACGTAGAGATATATCGGTTTCGCTGCGATCAAAGCACATCAGTTTCGCCACGGTTTAAAAGTGGGTGGAGGTTATAACATGAAATCAAGAAATGGTGAAGTGCGCATGTCTGAACCTATGCAAATGAGGAAAACAGTGCCGCAATCGGAAGATTATTGTACTGAGTACCCGCCTCCAACATCGTTCGGAACCGTACAGAACAACGAAAACGGCGTGGTTGTAGGTCCATTTATCGGTGTTCTTTGAATGGTTACCGGGAAATCTAGATGACGTTAGAATAACAAAAAGTGCATCCTTTCAAATGATACCAAGATCGTCGGGACAGGACGAGCCGTGAAGGTGCTAGCGACCGTAGAATTTAATGTTTTGGACGTGTTCTGAGTTGTTCATTGTTCGTTCGCTTATCTATTTTTGCTATTACTGAATGCAACAGGATGACATTATCATGTCACAGCAGTTGTACGACCCAATCTGCTGCTGACATGATGAGATGCTTGAAAATTTTGTCTGGACAAATAGCCTATGTCGCACCCTATGCTATTCATCCGTGTCTGGTCAAATAGTCCACCAGGCTATTCAACCATATCTGGACAAATAGCCACACCATGATATATATATATGATAGATAAAATCAGCACACAAATATGCATAGTGGCTAGCAATAACTCTTTCAAAGCTCTCCTGAGGCTGTGACTAAGAACAATTCTTGCTGCTCTGAGACTGAGAATAGTCTCGTCCAAATAATAATTGTCCTAATTTGGGCCTAAACATCCTAATAATGTTTTTGTTTCTGATTTGATATGTTGTGACGCATGAAGCCACTATTGGCTAGGGCCTACACTACAGTTGTTAACATACACGAAAATATGCAATGTCTTTTTATTTTACCGCTGTGTTGTTTCTTGCTAGTTGAAAATTAACGTGACAAAATCGCAACGTCTCTGGCATAAATGATACGTCACGTCGCCAGTGTCACTGACTGTCTATTTATTTTAGTTGTAAACAAACTTGTAAATGACAGCTGCGCTTACTTCCATCGCTTGACCAAGCTCCAAATCAAATGTAACCACACAGACGCAATGCAACCAGTTCTGGAAACGATCCCAAGGTAGCGTTGTGGGACTTTTGCGAGATTCATTGCCTAACGATAGTCTCCGAAACAACTGTTTATAATTTTCATCGCCCCCTCCGAGGCCGACGTCCACTTCCACCGCCATCTTTCAGATGCCATAAATCGTCGGTTGACACAACATTACAACATCTGTGAACTACTAGAATAATTTGCGTTGACAATAATAATTTGAATCAAACAAGTCACTATATATATATGTGAATATAAAAGGCTAAAAATCTTTATAAAATGTATGTAATGTTTTATTTCGATATAGGTCGTCAATCGGTCGTATTTTAGGGGACCATTGATTGTCTGACACGTTTGAGAAGCTGATGGGCGTCTTCTTCGTCTTTGCTATATATATATACTGACCCGTTATTCGAAAAATTTTACTTACTAAAAATGAACGATATATTAGCCCTTCAAGAATAATTTTTTTTTAAATTTTTACACAACAAATTACCTGCTCACCTTCAACACTGGAAAATAGCTACAAATACCATGATTCATGGTCACAATACACGCACCAACACAAAATTCACATTTACGGTACAAATCATTCATTTGCAAAATTATGTCTTAAATAGAGTTTACCAAACACAATTAACAACACTTCCCTTAGTGTGATAGCTAAAATGTACACACACAGTTTACATGTTGTTTTAAACTACGCTAAGAACCATATATTTCATTCAAAATTACAACTACACGTGCACAATTAAACATTAACTGTTATGCTTGCATGCATGTATACACACAATCAACCACAATGATGTCACCCACACCCAAACAGCATAAAATACTTTCACCTGCTTACCTCACCACATTCTATGAACATACATCTTATAATACAAGAATCTATCCTGTTTTTTTCACTGACGGTATCTTATTTTATGTTACTGCTTATGTCTTACATAATAGACAGCTCTTGTCAAGTAATGTGACAAATATTAAGCGAACTCATGTCACAGAGCCCGCTCAAACACGGTAATCCAATTGTGATCGAGTCACATAACATCCAGCTTGTCAGATGACGGTGACGTACGACACGGTAGGATTCGCCCCCGAGCGCGCTTAGGCTTTTAGTACTCCGTGCGGCGGTGCGGATTGGTGTTTCAGGTGTGTGCCTCTTAGGGTTAGAGCGACACCACGGGATACGAGCTGAGACGTCTTCCTATGTCAAGATCCGCGAGACAGTGCGACACCGGAAACGTGCTGGAATCTCCAGGAATTAAAACAAAGTTGGCAGGTATAGTCCTATGATAAGCTAGCAGCTAGTGATACTGGATGGTGGCCTAACTATACTGTTTCATAGCACATTGCCTTGATCTTTGAAAGGCAGACACGGAGGTTCCACATTAGAAAGGCAAGGCTATTGTTTGCTTTTTTGAGACGGCATTGTCATGTTTCGAAGTATTGTGACCCCAGTGTACTGTCAGTTCTTCAATCATAAGGATGAGGTTGCTACAATCGATGGTAAATGTAATTGGGTTTCGCTTCCGGGTGATTCAGATGACCTCACATTTGTTCGGATTGAATGTAATCTTCCAAACTTTGTCACACTCTTGCAGTTTGTTCAGGTCATCCTGCGGGATCTGGCTGACCTTAATCTTTCTGTAAAGGAGGCTATCGCATACCTGCCAACTTGTTTTTGAATTCCGATAGATTCATCAGCGGTCAAGCAAACTTCCCTTGTCGCGCCGTATGGTCGCACTCTCTTGGATCTTGACATCGGAAGACGGGGGAGTACTGTTGGAGATTTATCGCTGGAACTTCGCTGATTATCACACCACATGTGAAAATCAAATATGTCCAGAAAGAGCACACCGAGCACCGTCTGAAAAAGCTATTCATACTGCTACTAAAGCCATTCCAAATATTTTCTGGATCAAAGACACATATTTGGCTACTGGGTACAATGTCGTTAGTTTTAGCCACACACACGCGCACGCGCACGCACACGCACACGCACACACGTGCACACTAATAATTATATATGTGTGTATTATATAATATACACCAGTGACACCAGATACAAACTCATACACATCACTTCTCGGTATATTGTATTACCTCTTTTTTAAAAAAACGTTGTTCTATTCGCTGATGTGTCCTCATCCATTTGCAGACAGCTAAAACAAGCCCAGAAAAGGCGTAGTCGACTGGCTGCAAATGTTACCGAGATTTATAAAATGCAAGGCAGGCCATTATGAAGGAAGAACGGTTGACCGCAAAATACAAAAAGCGTTACCAACGGGCTAGACAAGCTGTTCCGGATGGCAAAAGGAATATGCCAAGAACCAAAACGAGGGCACTGTTAAGACACCTGCACGTTCCGAAGCGTGTCAGAAAGACGTTAGAATTTCACCATGCCCTAACAAACGACTCGAAGGATACATACAGACAAGCCCCATCCGAGAGAGAACGTCATCAGTGTGTGAAAATAGTGACGGGAAGAATTGTCAAGCGGTACCGGATGCAACGATTGGCTCAAGAAGTATTAGGATGTTCAAGAAAATGGTGGGACAACTACAGCGATGCGAAAAGCTAAGACAAAAGGTACACGTACATTTGAGCGGCAAAGGGAAGCTAATGCTGCAGTAGAAGCGTTGAAGATCGACATCCGCAGCGGATTTCCTGTGCAGAGATAACAACAGTCGTGTCACACCAGACAAGAAACAGACGATCACACGAAGCAAAAAAAAGCTGCAGAAACGGCTCCT
Organism: Escarpia spicata; assembly: GCA_963995525.1. Taxonomy (NCBI): domain Eukaryota; kingdom Metazoa; phylum Annelida; class Polychaeta; order Sabellida; family Siboglinidae; genus Escarpia; species Escarpia spicata. Next base: position 12,844,295 of record OZ023205.1, on the reverse strand, counting down.
CCTGATTATCTATTGAACGTGCACCGAAAGTTTCTTGCCGAGTACCTTGATAGGGTGAACTCCTACTCCCTGTACTGCAAACTACGCCCATTCTGGGTAGTGCATACCATCAATGGATGATCGCGATACGTGCCTTTGTAAGACACACGAAAACCTTTCATTTATAATAATAATAATAAGATAACTTCTATTGCGCCTAAATCCTTAGAAACCAAGCTCAAAGGCGCATCAAAACAAATGGATAGGTTAATCTAAAAATCCATTCCAGTTGTCAACAGATGGGTCAAGGCGCTAGGGAGCTACGGTGGATAAGCAAGGTTGTAAAGATAAGTTTTTAAATGACGACGGAATTTTTTAATATTTTCAACTGAACTAACACTAAGAGGGAGCATATTCCAAAGAGTAGGTGCAGCAACAGAAAAAACCCTAGTTCCAATGTTAGTGTTGACTCTAGGAACAAAAAGTAGGTCAGAATTAGATGATCGAAGCTGGATAGGTTTTCTCAAAGGAGTAAGCAATTAATGCAAATAAGATGGTTGCTTACTGGACAGTGCCTGGTATGTATATATATATATATATACGATATCGTACGGGAAGCCAATACAAAAACTTCAAAAGTGGTACAGAGCGAGAAAAACGAGGAGATCTTGTAACTACTCTTGCTAGACAATTTTGGACACGCTGAAGTTTTGTGATACCCTTGCTAGCGATGTTATAAAGGAGGGAATTGCAATAGTCAAGTCTGCTGCTAACAATTAAGCGCTGTTGCAATAGTTTTAGCAACAGAAAATGACATATATTGGCGAATACGGCGAAATCACGAATATAATCAAAACAGCAGCGACATGTTTGAGACATGTGTTGTCGGAAATTGAAGTTACTATCAAAGATCACTCTTAGATTCCGCACCGAGGTTGCTGGCGTGATATACTGATTCAAAATACGCATAGGGGAAAAAACATTCAGCTTACTATGCTGCATTGGAGTAGCAATAATGATCAATTCAGTTTTTATTTGCATTTAATTTCAATTTGCTGTCAGTCATCCAGTGGAAGATATCTTGAAGGCAATCACTAAGTTGGTTAAGGGAGCGATCTGTATCCGGGGTAGCCAACTAAATGTAGATCTGAGTATCATCAGCATAAAGATAATGATCCAAGTTATGTATTTGTATAACAGAGCTTAGTGGCGTGGTGTAAAGAGTAAAACTCAAAGGCCCAAGAACAGAACCATGGGGAACACCAAATGAAGCCGGCAGTGCAGCTGAAAAGCAGTTCCCATTGCAATCTTCATAGTTTGGTATATGTCAGTTAGATATGAAGAAAACCAGCTTAGAGCTGTGCCAGATATGCCATACCACTTTAATAAGCGTTCAATAAGAATGTTGTGATAAATCGTGTCAAAAGCGGCAGAGATCTAGTAAGGTAAGTGCAGTCACTTTACCATTATTAATGTTCAAGTTAATGTCATTGTAAACCTTTAAGAGAGAGATCTCTGTTGAATTGAACTGTCTATATGCAGATTGTGCCACATTAGTTAAGACATTTGTGCTAATGTGAGACCTTAGGCGACTTGCTACAACCATTTCTAGTATTTTCAAAATAAAGCTGAGGTTAGAAGTATGTCTATAACTGTTTAGATATTTAGGTTTAGGCAGAGATGACGTCTTAATAAGTGGTGTAACATGGGCGTATTTGGAATTATCAGGAAAACAGCCAGAGCAAAGTGATGCATTTATAATAATTGTTATAGTTCCAATTAGTGTCGAGACATACTTTTAGCAGTATTGTTGGAAATGGATCAAGTGCACAATATTTATTTATGGCAAATAAGCTCTACATACTACCATGTGGGCATTCTGCAAACGAAGAACATAGAGCAAATAGCTGACAGCATCAGCTGTGGTCCGGCGTTGAAAGCTTGCATATACGGTGAATATGCCAGACTTGTAAATACGCTATTCCAGATGTCAACCAGTTTGATAAAGAAGAAGAGGTAAGCTACGCCCAGTGGCGTACCGTTGCAGAGCCTCTTGACAATGAACGCACGTTCAGTGTCACAAAGAAAGTGAAAGAAACAGCAACAAAGCAAACTCTGCTAGAGCGATTCCAAAATAGCCCAAGCAAGTCCAGCTAGACGGCACGGATACACGATCAGGCACCAGTTTTTGATTTGCCAAGAGCTGAGAAGAAAGCTACCACATTCTGAGTGTAATTCACGTAGACGTTTCTGAGAACTTCTGTTGTAAGTTCGGAAGTGAGATGCAGTCTGTCCACTTCGGTGGATCACACAAGCAAGTGACGATACACACGTAGGAAATGTGGATAAACCGTTCCCATTCTGCACACTGTCCCCGTCCAAACGACATGATCCGACTGCAATTTGGACATACCTTGCGCCACAGTCCATGGTATTATCACTATACTGTCACGTCGATCTCTTTCTTTTGATGAATGGATATGCACAGCTTCATCGAGTTCCCATCATTGGTAATAATTGTTCTCGGCGTAGCTGTTGTAGGCATTCCTACATTAGTCTATGGTGTTCTTGACAATTCATAACGGTGAATATGTTCTTGGTTTCCGGACAACCTATATAACAGGCCTTTTCGTGTGTTTGGGGAGTCTTAATTCACTTTCCTCATGACCCAAAGTTGGCTGTATCTTAACGATAACATCTTAGATGACACATGAAATTCTATCAACTCGATCCACGCACAAATCTCGGTAGGACTTGAATAAGACGTTGAAGTTGGTTTGGACAGCATGTCATGGGTAAATGCACTGCAAACGTTGTTGGTCTCAGCGCTCTATGTATCTATGTCCGTTTTTCCACAATTAAGATATGTTTTCGTGGTCATCTGATAATCCTGGCTCGGCAAACACGGGTAATGACGTCAATGGCTTTGCAATTGAGGATAAAGTAGGACGTCAAGTATGTTCTTGCCTGTGGTTGGTAGTTACTGCTCTGAATTTTAACCTAAATCATGAAGAGTAGCGAAGACGCACTGTATGGTTTACAGGTATGGGGTTGCTGTACGTGTCTAATGATCGCACCAGTTGCACAGTCTCCTCAGACTGCATAGGCCTACCTCTAAATATCCCGTTATATACCTGCATCCTGCCGTGGCGACCACCTGTTTTGAACGAATGCTTTGGCTGTGTAGAAGGGGTGTCTGCCCGAGACAGGTTCTACTGTACGTTGTTTCTCTTGAGCAAATGAATCTTACCAGGGGCTATGTCAGAGAGGGTTTTCTGGGGGCACACACCTCCAATTGCATCCCCGTTGAGGCTCGGCAAAAAATTCACATTGGGTGGGCTGAGCCACAACTTCAGCACGACTCCACCTGTCGCGCTGTCGGGTCGTGGCGTGCCCCCCCCCCCAGGTCCCCCTGGACACGTCTATGCGTATACCCTTCTCTTCGTCTCTTCTTCCTTTTACGGCCACCATCAATATATACTGATGATTGTGTCGTATGGAGGTCGCGAAGACTGCCAGCGCGGTTTTATGATCTCTTGAATATGGGAAGGGGGATATAATATGTGGTATACTAGAGGTAGGGCAGTTAGGGTGGTAGGCAGAAGAAAGGGGGTAGATGTGGTGGTATAGTAGAGATAGGGCAGGTAGGATAGTAGGCAGAAGAAATTATTTGGTTAGTAGCCAACTATGTCGATCCATTCAACGCTAATAGTATAACAATTTGTTTTGACCTGTTCCGTGTTGTCAAGTGTCAGCATCCACCACTCAAAGAAGACATGGCCATGGTACTTTCTGAACCACGGAAGAAACTCGCGTAGAAATTCGCGGCGACATGCAGTAGCAATTCAATTGAAATAATAACGTATCCCTACTTGCTCACATCGAAACGAGGTTTCACCACTCGGAATTGGGTTATCGTACACTGTCCATCGTAGTGGCTGTCCCCAAGCGTGAACGATGGGGTTGTAGCGACAAAGTAACATCACAATAAGGTAAGTACGAATACCAGCTAAATGAAAAGCATCACATGAAATACCGTATAGGCTGACGTCTGTAGAAAACTATGTAAGTGAGTTCTACCGCAAGATTTAGGTTGACTTCCTGTCACTGTCAGATGTCGATTCACGATTGATCAGAAATACACAATTGCAAACACAGACACCAAGAACTGACATGTTATAAATCGGTCACACACGATGTCTGATCAGTGTTCTACTTGCTTCTGAATGAATTATATTTGTATTCGAAAGTATGATTTATTATAATAGCACCCGCCAGACAGCACAGAAAAGCCAAAAGCTTTTGAACTGAGCACATGGTTTGGTCGGGATCAAAAATGAATTTTTTTTCGACAACTCATTCAATGATTCATCCAAAAACCCACATCAAAGACAAAAGAAGTGACTTGTGTACTGTCTGCATATTAATACTTCACAAATTGTGGCCTGAGAATACCATACCTTAATAAGAGAACAAATTATCTGGAGAGGGCATACTACTGGCTTAAAAGTTATTAGCAACATCCACCTTGTCGGTACTCCCCTGGCCTGGATAGGGTTGGGGTCAGGCATAGCATAGCCATAGGGATAGGGTCCGTAGGAGGATAACTAATTTGGACCTTTTAAATAAAATATTACCGTTTGATACATATTTTTTGCATGTATAAAATTCTTTTCATTTTTCAGTTTGTTTTAATAGATTAGACATTATGTATTTATGATTGCCTACACATTACTAGAAAGTTTTGATGATGAGTACTGATCTTTTTACAGGATTAATGAGATGGAAGATGAAAGAGCAATACATGAATCTACACAGTTGTGACAATAGCTGTTGTCTTGTTGGATGTCCTCCTTATACTCACACTACTGAAGTTGCACATATCTGGATGTGTACGCCACTGTCGTGAGTGAGCAGAAAGGGCGTGAAGCTGACAAGTTGCCACCAGCTTCTTATCGAGGGTTTCTGCTCCGAGAAAATGTCTGCCATTGCGGTGTTCACAAGCCGACCAAACTCCCATCCATTCCAAGACAGGCGTGTTTCGCTACATGAGACCGTGAAGGTGGGGCGATCAGTAGCACGGGCTCGACCGGCCCCGAACAATGCAATATTTGACTGCAAGGTACTCTCCCGCAACCATGCACAGTTATGGTACGAAGACGGAAGGGTAAGTTTTGATTCGTCCTATTGTTGTAGTACTGGAACTCGGTGGGTTCCTTTGAAGGCATGTCTACAGTGTTCTTTGGCCACAGCTGTGTAACCTGAACAGTGAGCACTGTGGCCATGGTTTGTAATCTTATGTCTGTCTTGATTGTTAATTGTATGTGTGTCATCTATGCAGCATCAAGACAAAGTTTCCACAAGTTTATAACCCATATCGATTTGACAACTTAAGAGTAAAATTCTTTGTCCCATGTGCATAGAGTTGTTGAAATTGGCAGGATTGGATTCAGTTGTATTTATAATTGAGTAATTTTTTATTAATTTTTATCAATTTTGGCAGAAAAAATGCATGAATTCACCTAAAACCATGTTTAAAAAATTAGCAGTATATAATCTAGTAGAATTGTGTGCCCAACCCATGGCCTGTTGCAACTGACCAGTTATATAGTCAGCACGTGTTGTTGAAGGACCATAATTGTTTTTTGGAATAGTAATATTTTGTTAATGTTTTTATGATGCATTTATTATAATTGATAATGTGTTACTGAACACAACCTTGTTGTTAGGCAACTAAATATTTTTTAGATATAGTTCTGTGAGATTTGTGATTACGCATGTATTATATGTGCAGACAATAATTATTCAACATATTATTAAATATTATTAAAAATGAACTTAATAACTAGATCAGTAGATGTGCCACTGACCACCGTGGATACTTGTTAAATGGTTAATGCAGTAATGCTACACACTGGTGATTTTCCATGGTCTACACGTCTGGGGTTATGTCTAAGACCATGTCTCCAAAAATCTGTAAAGCATCACAACCACTAATCGAATTCATTGCTTGGGCCAAGCATGCATTGATTTGTGGGAATGTTCTAGAGATAGGATTTTTTAACAGGAATAAGGAATTAAGAGAGGCCAGTGCTGACTGAAAGTTGTATGGTGTACAATGTCCTGGCAAAACTGAACAAATCCATTCTGGGACGAAATCTGATATAATTTTATATTACCCCAGTCTCCAGTAAACATGTCATGACAACTTGACAACTAAGGCATTCTCGAAGATGATACTAAATAATAGTAAGCTAGAGCTTTGCTTGTAAATAATTGTAAAAATGTATTGGCCTGTAATAACTTCCACCCACTGTGTCCTTCAGTGGAATGCTATTACAACGTATTACGTACACAGCAAATTGCCTCCATTATGTGCAATTTTTTTGAACTAATGGTGCTGGATAAATGGATTAAGGCTTCCTAACACTCTTCAACATACAGTGTCTGGCTACTGGGTTACAATATAAGAAATTATTTAGTTACGCCAAGGCAAGCCAGTACACTATATCTGCACACTTGAAACTGGAGGGATACTATTGATTAAAATGTTTTAAATTAAACTTTTGTATACTGGTAGACTTTGATCAAGGTTATTTACTTATGATAATATTTTACATCACGACATCCCAGTAGTTTGGTAAACAATTTATATTTTCTTTTTCATTTAGAGAAGGATACTCACATTCACTGCCTACTGTCCTAGCTCAAGGAACACTGACATCCCTTCCTTCTCCTAGGAGCACTGACAACCCTTATCCTGGGAGCAGTGAAAACCCATCCTTCTCCTAGGAGTACTGACAACTCTTCCTTCTCCTAGGAGCATTAATTAATAACCCTTCCCCTAGGAGCGGTGACAACCCTTCCCCTAGGAGCACTGACAACCCTTCCTTCTTGGAGCACTAACAACCCTTCCTTCTAGGACCACTGGCAGCCCTTCCTTCTCCTAGGAACAGTGACAGCCCTTCCTTCTAGGACTAAGGAGCACTGACAACCATTCCTTCTCCTAGGAGCAATGACAGCCCTTCCTTCTGCTAGGGACAGTGCCAGCCCTTCCTTCTCATAGGAGCAGTAACAACCCTACGAGCACTGATAACCCTTGGTGAGCCGTCTTTCCTGTGTGATTGAATTGTCAGCCGTGTGCAACTGAACCATCGGATGTATGTGCCTGTGGGACTGGCCACTCACACATCATCCATAATGAAGTTCCCTGCAGTTTGTGGCAGATGTGTCACTGGCTCCCCCACTGACATTTGATTAACTTTGTTGATATATTAATTCTGCATCAAACAAAGCAACTGTTCCAGGTAGTGAGATACAGTATTGTGCATGTAGCCTTCCTTACTTAATCAGAACATTAATTATTGAAACAGCAGGTCTCTTTGAACAAAGATTTAGCATCACTGCCATAACCCTCCCTGACTGTCATCTGGTTATTTCAAGACTCCTAGTCAGACTTGGTCAAATGTGGCTGTGTAACTGTGGTTTATGATCATGACCTATTTTTATGTTTACAACACTGATGTACAGGTACAAGACAGTATGAATGTCAATAAATAAATAATGGATCACTAAGGTTATCTCAAAACCTGTTTGCACTGTGGCATTTGCCTGAACATTGCAACAAAATGGTCACATGACTGTCTCCAAATTTGAGACCAGTATGATCAATATCATGGCACCTTAGGCATTTATCATTTGCAAAACACATTACGTGTACACATCAGTTTTTTGCATTTCGAGGTAAATCATCTGTGTTAAGTGATAGATAGGAAAATGGTTATTTCATCAGTCAGTAACATGGCAAAACGTGTTTGCCATGTTATTGACTTAATGACTACTAAAATACTCGTGTAACTAAATTTATATGTAATTTTCACGGTGAACGCATTTTGCATTTTTTACGATTGGCCTCTGATTTACCAACTGGTAATGTATTTTAGAAAACAGTGCAGTGATGGCTGTTTAGAATTACCATTTGAATTACACTAATTAATTACAATATATAGACAATTACAGTACCATATATAATAGCATTCTAATAAAAAGGGTAACATAAACATTGTCATTATGTCAGGACTAGGCAAGATGTCTAACAGTAGCAGATATTTGATTTCCGCCACTTTCTGTCTGAAAAACAGTAACACAATATGATGCTTGCAAAATGTTCTCTCTAATGTCTGAGCAGAAATATAACTTTGTTGGCAGAAAAAAACAGTAAGTTTGATATGTAAAGTAGTAAGCTGTGTAGAGCAGATAGCAATTTTGTGTAGGTCACTGGAACCACGATTTATTGATAGCTGTGGATACAGTATCCCATTCATAGTAGCTTGTTGGCAGGCAGCCAAGTGAGATACTGGCTATGCATAATCTCAACAGGAAGTTGGTGTGTTTTCAACTTTTTAATGTTCAGATTAAAATGTACAGCTCTAAATTACCCGTACATGCATATTTGGTTGTTAAAAATAGCTCTAACAAGCTGTAATAATTGACAGGGATGGAACAGTAAATGGTGTTTGTTGAAATATATTTATCCTAACTGATGTGAATAATACAATTTATGTCGATGTCTAACCATCCGCATATCCGATCAATTTCGAGTTATCCGTTGTGTGGTCGTTTCACATATATAGACGCTGTTAATATTAACAATTCCCAAACTGGTGTATTGTGAGTAGTTTTTGTTGACATTGTGTGGGTGTTTTGTAAGAGTAGCACACGGTCGGTTAGGTCCACACAGGTCATGATGATTCATTTTTCACAATACCACTACACCAGTTTCTTTATATCCAACAATGAATGCAGTTATAATGTTTTATTAACAGTCATGCTTTTTATGTAATTATGTACAGTAAGGCGAGTAAGCATTTGGGAAACAGCTGGCATTAGTCAAAGTGTGCTGTGCTTCAGTGCATGTCTATAGGGGACCTCTGTATTTTGGGGCGGTTTGTTTACACTATGTAAGGTGGTGGTTGTGAAAATGGGCAACGTCTAGTTAGGACATTGCTTGATTTCAGCAGACATAGGATGGCTATGTTACTGATGTAATCACTTATTGTTATAATTATAACCAGTTGTATGGTGAACATTTAGTATACTATATAACATAATTGCATTGGTTATATATAAAACTAATATTTTGGTTTCCTCTAATAAATTTACATGGTGATAATATAACAATTATATATTTTTTTATATTATCACCATGAAAATTTATTAGAGAAAACAAAAATATTAGTTTTATTATTAGGTCATATATATCTTCAGTTTCAGTCCTATTGCCATATTTCCAATTCTTGTTACAATGTTCAATTTGAAGTTGCATGGTCATCCACATGATTATAACTGAATTGTTAATATTCAACAGTTAGTTTCCACCTTGTTAATAGAACTTAGTAATCATATTCATAGACATGGGCTAAGTAGTGATGCCATACTTATAATTTAGGTCTGACCCCAACTGCCAACCATGGCTAATGGACTCGGAGGGAAAGGATTAGGATAAGTTGTCTTAGTTCACAAGGCGCTTCTATGTACATTTTAACTGTCAGCTTAGTTTTTAAATCGTCAGCTAATATATTTATACATTTATTTATTTAACTACATGTATACTTTTTAACTTTTTAGGTAATGTTCAGACGGTATTAATAATATTATGTTATCAAGTTCACTTTATGTCAGTAGATGTACGACTGTCTTAAAATATGTTGGCAGTTGGCCTTGGTTTAAATTTATACTAGTTTTAGCATAGTTTCATAATGTTTCTGATTGTATATTTTGCGTGTGCATGATGGGGGCAGGGGAGACAAGCATGCATGTATGTTGACGCCAGAACGCCAAGAATTCCTCGTACATTTTAAATGCTACTTGGTAATAAACAGTCTGAATCTGAATCTATGTCTTCTATGGGCAGTTTGTCCTTTCTCAAGCCCTAGTATTCTAAGAACTGGATAGCCTTGTGGGGTGATTCACCTTCTCACATGTCCCATTAACGTAAGATGCTCAGTAGTCTACAGGGGGCTATTCGTCTCCTATGGTGACCCCTCCACCTTTTTTATTAAAACATTAAATTTACAAAACATAATGTGATGCAACCATAATCAGTGATATAAATTCTTCCAAGAAAATTCATGTTGTAAGTACTTGTATCTAAATAATATTTCTGATCCCATCTTTAATCCCTCTCGATGGTATTGCATGTTATGCTGGGAGCACACCGATAATCCCTTTTTAGTGTTCAGCCTCTGCCGTTTAATCCTACTCCTTCGTTGGCCTGAGGCAGTTCGGCCACTGACCATGACAGAATTATCAGCCTGGGTCAGTAGAGTGGACCACAACTGACAGAGTGGGTTCACTTCTTGGGTCATGTCCATTTCAGCTGAGCCCTTCAATCAACAAAGAGGGAAGCAGTTTATCTATATTCCAAACAAAATCAGCAGCACTCTGATTCAGTCGGGCTAATTATTACTATCATTGGGGGGGTACTAGATATTTATTTTGTCGCTGATTGAGTTTGGGTCAAATACATATTTGTATGCAGACCTGGGTTCAATTCACATTTATCAATTCCCATTCAATTCCAATTCATGTGTATTTACAAAGGATCAATTCCAATTAAATTCAACATATTCATAAGAAGGATCAATTTAAATTCAATTAATTTTTATACAATTCAATTCTAATTTCAAGTCGGCAACATTAGCTGTTTTGTTGTGACTTAAGTTTCTGCACATTGATTGGCAATGAAGCCCCAGTGAAAATCCACCAGCCCTCTAAATTGCGATTGAATTGGTCGCATATGCGACTGTTTTTTCTGCTTTAGAACATACATCTGTTTTAGAACACACATAAGTGAACATATTCCGGTTTCGAATACAAAACTTGAAGGAATAACAACAGCCCAGGTTATGCCGTCAATTGATAGAGTCCGCGTTTTGTAGTTCTCACAAATTCCATTGGATGGCGTTATAATAATTTAACAAAATTGTCAGTGAAACAGCATCAGTGATTTAAACATTCATAAATGTTAATATGATTGCTTGTGTAATTTATATTTGTTAACTTATATATTAAGCACTGCTGCATTAGAAATAACCGGTCATTTATGTTATTGTGTGAGAGGAATTATTTTATTTTCTAAATTGATTATGTACGGTTGTTATTGTGTGGCAAATATTGCACAAATAAATGTTGTTAGAAAAGTAAACCAGGTAGTAAAACAGTATTATATAGATGCATAGATCATAACGTTGTGATATTTTAAATATTTGACAGAATTTTCTCAAAGGTATTTCTCAAAGATAACTTTGAAATAAAATATTACTTTTCTGAACAGAAATTGGCTTCCTTTTTACCTTAAACAGGACATGACTTTTTCTGAAACAGAAAATACATCATTTGAAATGGAATTTGCCTTTTTCTGAAACGGAATTTGCCTTTTTTGAAATAGAAAATATATACACGTATATTTACTGTTAATTATTGGTAATTTCAGGGATACCATATGACTGTTATTCATTTGCCAGTGTACCATATTATAGTGCATAAAGGTAGTATTTGACCACATATTCATATGTTTTAAATTTACTTATATTTCAAATGGATGTCTGTGGTTAATTTGGATTAAATTGGTACTGAAAACACAATTACATACATATGCACACACAATTACTTGGCTCCTACTTTTTAGTTCTTTGGGCCGAAGGTCCAACGGACTATTGCCATCACTCTGCGTCTGTCTTTAGCTGCCGTATATCAGAAACCGTTAAGCAACTTTGTCTCTAATTTTGCATAGACATATTTTAGGGCACTGCCACTATGCACGAAAAATCTGTATTTGATTGAATCCTTCTAAGGACCCCAAAACTGGTTAAAAAAATACATTTTGCCTATTTTTTCAAAAACTGTTCAGCAACTTTTTCTCTAATTTTGCTTATACATTTCATGTGGCTGTGTCACTGTACAGAAGAAATCTGTATTTGATTGAATCATTCTAAGGGCAACTAATGACCCCTCAAAAAAAGACCCAAAAATTGGTAAATTTTCACATTTTGCCTATTTTTTCAAACACTTCAGAAAACTTTTTCTCTAATTTTGCATATACATTTCATGTGGTAGTGCCACTATACAGAAGAAATATGTATTTGACTGAATCATTCTAAGGACACCAAAGGTCCCCTAAAATGCTAAATTTGTTAACTAAATTGTCTACTGCAGAAGTAGCTCTGTCTGGCTAATCCCTTTTCTTATAACATCTGTCACACCTAACTGTGGAGGGTGGGACCGCCTGATGGAAACTGACTAATCTGTAATTGGTCACTGGCAGAGGCTTGTGTCAACAGACAGAAACCACTAGACCCCTGGACAGTTGGGCATATATTTTAAGGGGTCACCCTGAAACAACCAAATGTCAACCATTAGAAGAGTTGACATAGTTCCGCTATACACAAGAAATCTGTATTTGATTGAATCATTCTAATATCATCAGCATATAGTAGAACATACATTTTCAAGAAAATGTCTACATCATCACTAAGGTTGTTGTAAATTTCACCAGCTGCCATGTCAAGTTTTCTACTGGTGGTAACTCTACATCACATGAGAAGAATGCTGACACAGCCCCCCAAAATGCAAAATGTTTACACTATCTGGTGATGTGGTTTTGAGAAGGGCCCTTGAAACTATCCCCTAACAGTAGATTTTGTGTATTGTGCCAGAAACTGAACTCGGGCAGCTATTCCCCTTCCCAAAACATCTGTCACATGCGGTGTCTGTGTCTAGCATGAATATCTATTTTTATGCAGTTGTTTTATATAAGCAGGAAGTTTGTGAAATTAGTTATTCTTAGGCTACAGAAAAGTAATTCCTGGTTTCTCATCAATGCATGTATTTAAAAATAGGTGCCACAACATTTAATTTTCTATTATAATGATTCCTCTAAATGCAAGACATGGTGCAATAAGTGAACAGTAAACATGTCAACATTTTACTTCCATCATAACCCTTAATGATCTATAACTATGATTCACCAAAAAACATTTGATTAATAATTACCTACAGGGTTGTTTGATTTCTGCCGGGTAGAAACGGCAACAATAGGAAATACATGCCATTGATAGGCAAACGTGTTCTTTTTATAGAAAACGTCAGTTTCTTTCTGTACCTGTCTACGTATGATAACCATTTGTCCGCTCTGCTCACAATAAACAAGAAACATCACATGAATGATAAAAGGAAGATGACTGCCACTTAACCTGTAGATTATTATTATAAAACTGCTCTGCTACTGCTTGGTGGACAGTTAATTAGTGGCTCAAGTTCAAATACATCAGCATGTTTTTCACACCTGCATGGTAGTTTAGGCTCAGTAGTGTGCTGGCAGCCACTAAACCTATAGGCTTGTGTGAAAAGGATAGTTGGCAGAAGAACTAACTTCAAAGCACCATTGCATCCATTTAGCCACACAGCAGTCACACTGTCCCAGTGTCTGATGCTACCTTTTGCTCTCACTCAGATAATCTGTCCTCTTAGTTTTACACATAAAGACATAATTTGGCATAAGTTTTTGTAGCAGCACATTTGTACTTCTAGTGTATCATTGCAACATAACATACATGCTGTGTGCCACATTTGAATGTTGTGCATGTAATATTTCCACGCAATCCATTTGCATATATAATGTAAAACTTCAACAGCCGTTTTCTTCATTTTCACTTTTTGAACCCTACCATGTTCAATGCTCCATAACTTTGCCAATTTTTGTAGCAGTCATAATTTTTGAAACCATGTAAAGCACCCTACCTAACCTTTACAACAATGAAAAAAACAATGTTACAATTTTTCAGACTTATCACTCATTTGGTCAGCTGAGGTCACATATAGATGTATTAGTCCAAAAGACTTCAGGGCCTCTTGGCCCATTTTAAAATTTGGCTCCTAAAAAATGTAAGTAGGGGCCAGTTGGCTCCTAGACAAAAAAGTTAACTTAGAGGACTCTCCACTGAAGCAAATATTAGCCCTTTAATTAAGTATAAGCCAGGAAGTCCATAATAAAATACCTGCCCTATTCTCAGAAAAGACAGTGCAAAGATGGCCTTGTGCCAAGTACTGCAATATGAGTGTTCTGAAGAGTTATGTTGACTCACGTCAGACAGCATGCACCAATACAGTATGGTACTACCTTGCAGCCTGGCTAAAGAACAAAGTGAATGCTGCCCTCTGCAAACCGTAATTTTGGTCCAAAATTGTATAACTTAGTAGCTCTGTCCTATGCTGCTAGTAAAACTGGGGTACATAGGGACTGAGAGGGCAGAGAACTGTTAGACAAAGAATTGTAGCCCATGTTTTGCCTAGTGACAGATCCTTTCATGCAGGGATATTTTGTGCAGAATATCAGCATTGAACATGCTTCTCTAGTAATAAACTGTAATACTTAATTGTGTAATTTTAAATAAACGGGAATTTGTGAAGAATCTTATTTTCACCAGATTGCCAGCAATAACACAATGGTGGTGATGTATCCAAATCCTGCCTGTTTTTTTTTTTATCAGACTTATGATTGCTTCGGTAAATTTGCCTGACATCTCTTCTGTGTGATTAGGTTTGCTGCCGAGACTATTTATTATGAAAACATGTGCAGACTTTATATTAATTCATTTGTGAAGTTCCTACCACAGGATAAGATTAACACCAGCGAAACTGAGATAGCAGAAAAGGAGTATGGAATTGCAACCAAGTGAGTCGGTAGGATTTTCCATAGTTCCCGTTTACTTGGCGTCGCGTAATTTCTGTGTAATCCAGTGATGTAAATCGCCTAGAGAGCAAACGCAGGTACGTACGGCCTGCATGCTGAGTAGGTTCTTGTGTCCTGCTATCTCTTTCTGGGCGGTAGTAGGCAGTCATTGATTTCCTTGTCTTGTTTACTCTAAGTGGTAATTGTATCACGAGTCACCAGGGGGCAGCACATTAAATTGGGTGACTATTACATGAAACATGACATTGATAATTGTACCATTTTATAGTCCCGTAATAGTTATTAATATATCATTTAATGATGCATTAGGGGGGTCATATAACAAATATAGAAAACCAACATTTTATTGTATGGCATGAGTTCTCCAATATCATATCATCTAAGAAAATTAAGTGAATTAAATCAATTAATATAGACTTAGTGCACATCAGGGGCATCACAGCTATATAAATTAATACATGGGTCTGGTAAAAAATGGTTCATAACTGATACGCTTCACAATCGGTTGGTCCGCTCTGCCAAAATCCTAGATTGAACCCTGCATTATTAATGCTATTTGTTTCCTGTTTTAACTTGTATTGGTGTTTGGAATATGTTTGGTATAGTATCAAAAATTGCATACAACAGGAATTCGGGAAAAAAACTAGCATAAATTATTAGGAATTGATCTGAAAAAAGACATGCATGTGCTCTTCGGGCAGATCAGATATAGAACTATGTGTCTTTTCGAAATTTGATGTGCCCCAAAAACAGTTGATTAAAATTTTATTTATTTATTTTTAAAACTAGACACATGCTGGGTAGATGTGCCCCATTTTTCGTGGACTGGTCATGCTACTACAGTCCTGCAGTTTGTGACATTGAATGACAATAATTTACATACATCAGAGTCAACTAAAAATATTCAAAGTTGATTAAACATTAAAACACTCACTGCTACACCAATGAACAGATGTATGAAATAGCCTCACTCAGTCTGTAGTTTAGATTGCATCAGTGCAATCTTTTGAGAGGAAATTAGATTATAAGTTGTCGAAAAATCACCCAATTAAATTAGCCCAATGAAATTATACTACCGGATATACAGTAAGACTATTACAGGTAAGACTAGAACATGGCATTGTCTTTTTTCCTAAATTTATGACCCTGGGTGACAGGGGAATTTGTAATGAATACTATTTGTGAGCCTTGGTGATGGAGGAATGATTTATAAACATGCTTTTAAAAATGTTTATTCTTTAGTTTATAATGTACTCCCATTATAATATTAAGCAAACATACATGAATTTAAAAACATGCATATAATGTATGTGTATGGATGGATATTATTTTGTATAGATAGGAACGGATTGCACATAGTTCGGCAAGAGTTGAGTGTTGACGATGGGCGATAATATGGTGTCGGCGGCAACAAACGCTGTTCACTGCGCTCGACTAAAGCTTATAAACAATGTCAACGACAGGCGAGGAGTAGGCAAGGCACAAGGGTATTGATTAGACTGTTCTCAGTGTCCAGTCATCAATGTAAGATGTGATTTAAATAACTCCATTCAGGCCATTGTTCTGTTCGTTGTCCATGTGGCCGTTGTCTGTGTTCGGGCGTAGACTGGAGCAAACCGAAGCGCTATTTGGGCCTAAAAAATGCGCTAAGCAATATTTTTATAGTGTAAACATGCCTGGGATGACGTGGAATGATTTAATTATTGCATCAACGTGTCAAATTTAACCTAAACTATAGTTAATAACGGCAAATCGAGGTGGGTCTGGATTCAGCACAAGTGCCCCTCAATTTTCTCACGCAGACACGTTTTTGTATGCGTCGTTTGGGCACATGCTCCAAAACAATGTCATATTTTAGTTCCAGGGCCTACATGACATTAATTAATATTTATCACAATGAATTTTGTTTGTAACTACAACATCTCTGTTTGTAAATGAATAAGATAGGTTACTATCACAATCATGATAATCATATACCATATCTAAAAAAATTTTTTTTTAATACTTGTTTTTGGCCATTTTTAAAACAATAGGCCTGTTTTATGACATGCAAAGATTGCTTGTTGACAATTCCTTTAACATAAGCAGTTTCTTTTAACAACTGCATTAAATAATTATAATACATATAAACCGTTTGGTGTTATACGAATGAAAACAGACACATCTTAACAGGGTATATAATTGCCCTTGTCGCTCTGACAACCTTTGTTACATTGAGAAAGAGAGACAAATGTCACAAGATTCCTCCTAGGAATTCTTTACCACGTTTCCTTTTCCACCACGTATACATGTCTGCTCCATCGGTGCCTGTCATTCAGTCACTTAGCTTCTGTGTCATCTCCTTGTAATTGGGAACAGATCATTAGTTTATTTCCAAGTTCATCTTGTACAGTGATTTTGAGACATTTTCTTTAGATTTTTAATACGATGGAAAAATAGTTGTGAACAAGGAGGTGGACGTATTTGAGGACTACAAGAGTTATGCTGGTCAGAGGCTCAGCCGTAGTACATTTCTGAAGGCTGACCGACAGATGGTGGGCAGGTCAGTGCATGTCAGGGCTTGACATTAAATTTTTGGCGACTTGCCCACAGGCACTGGTGCTACAAGTGACCCTGACATTGTACTTGCCCAACAAAAAATTGTTCTTGCATTAAAATTGTTATGAAATTGATGCAGCTACCATGATTTTTAAAAATAAAAATATGTGTAATTCTGTTGTATATCATATTTTAGTAGCAGGTAGGAAGAGTCTGTCTCAAGTATCTGATAATTCCTAAAAGTTTCTTTACCGTTTACAAAGGATTATCTCATCTTTGGAGCAGTGGCATTTTTATTTACAGTTTTTTCTTTTGCAGAAAGATTAAAATCGCTCACATGGTGATATGATCATGTATGGAAAAACAACACAAATATCTGAAGCTATTTGTACAATATTTTTAATGGAGAAAAAATTAAGATTTTTTAAATATTTGATGTCAGTGTTTCTGTGTGCCTACTTTGGTTTATGGATTCTGTGTAAATCATACACTGCATTGGTGCTATGATTTATAGTTTAAATTGATAGGATACGTTTCATTGACAGTATTTTTTGTAAGTAAAGATTGTTATTTTTAATGGTCCTGAGAGTTGAGAAGGAGTGTGACATTAAGTAGCAGACTCAATGTTTTTGCAGTGTAATTCCTGGTGGTCCGTTGACGGCTGGGATAGAGCCTTATTTTATATACATGTGTGGGTTAACAGCATATGAATAAACTGGCTGTGTTTATGAGATGGTATCGCATCATTTAGGATTTTTTGCCTACTTATGAGCACGGACAAGGACACATTTGTAGACTGCGACACTTGTGCTATGCAATAATAATGTAAGGTTATAGTTGTTGGTGATGGAAGCAGGCCAGGATGTGGGGATCACTTGTTATGGCATATGAAGGTAATATCCTACTTGGGTGACCAGTGACCAGACAACAATGAACAATGGAAGTGTATAATTTTTATTAAAACCGAATCGTAAGTTCATGTAAAATGGATTCACCTGACTCAATTGTAGAATTGCTTTCAGAGAAAAATCAATACCAGTCTGAGGGGATCAACGCACAATTCCCAGTCAAATTAACCACCTTCTGTCTTCATCCCTGAAGTGTCTTGGCTGCATGCTGTTTGTGTGTGTAACAAGATGCCAGATGTTTTAGAATTCTCACCCTGTGATGCATATGTGGCTGTACAGCTGTGTGCTTGTACAGGATTTGTGACATAATATTATTTTCTTAAATTTTAATGGTGTTATGGGCATTAAATAGGGAATATTCATTGTGGTTTTGTGCATTTTAAACAATGCTTTTTGTGGTGTGGAATATGATCCAAAACATACGATCATCATTTATGTGAGCGAATCTTTTATGTATTCTCAGTCAGTTACACTACATTCTTGCAAGATACAGGCAATATATTCACACTCGTATTGAGCATGTTGATATAGGTAATCATAGGGGTTTGTTTGTGTGTCTTGTGGATTTCATGTGTCTGTCCCTTCCTCCCTCCCTCCGTCCCTCTCCCTTCCTCTATTCTGATCTCTTTTCCAGGGCTACCTCTCCTTTCCCCACTCTCGTCCTCACTCACTCTCTCTTCCCATCCCTCCCTCTGTCCCTATCCCATCCTCTATCCTGATCTCTTTTCTAGGGCTACCTCTCCTTTCTCCACTCTCTCGTCATCACTCACTCGCTCTCTCTTTCCATCCCTCCTTCTGTCCCTCTCCCATCCTCTATCTTGATCTCTTTTCTAGGGCTACCTCTCCTTTCCCCACTCTCTCGTCCTCACTCACTTGCTCTCTCTTTCCATCCCTCCCTCTGTCCTTCTCCCATCCTCTATCCTGATCTCTTTTCTAGGGCTACCTCTCCTTTCCCCACTCTCTCTTCCTCACTCACTCTCTTCCTCCATCCATCCCCTACTTTGTCATCTCTCTCCTCTCTTCCCATCTTCCTCCCCTCATCCATCTATGTACAGGTATTAGGTGCGTCATCCTCTCTCCACTCTGTCTATTTGTAGAGTGCTCTTAGTGCCTCTATGAATAAAGCAAGCTTCATAGTGGTTATTCTCGCCAAGTCCTCATGCATTATATCGGCCAAGATGACAGTCGCACTGCCTACTTCTGCATACACCGCCTAGTTCTGCATAAGTCAGCACCATTGTTTCACATGGATTCACACGTAACCTCTCGTTTCACCAGTTGCATCTGTGTTTTGGTGTGACTGATGTTCTCCATATTGTTTTCCTGACTCGTGTGTACTTTAAATGTGATAATGTGCAAAAAATGTTGTTATTGTGTGAAAAAAGTATTGAAATCATCAAGTAAATCTAATTATTTGCGTGTGCAGTCTGACAGGGGTGGTTCCAAATGTTTAAATAACAGAAACATAACTATTATATGTGTGTCAACTGATATGTTTACAAAAACATGAGTTTGTACAGGTACCGGGGTTGGTACATAATACATGTTATGTACCACATATTTTATTTGGTATATGATTATTATGTAATTATTTTGTGGATGTCAGAGGCACCGCACTGTGGACCAGCCACTAGGTCATTGGTCGACTTATACAATTTACTCTTGTGAACCATGCTCACATAAGTAAAATAATGCATTACATTCATTCAAGGAAATGTCGAATGTCTTGGGTTTTTATTAAAATTCTGTTACTCTTATGTTGTACAATCTATTGAAAATTTGACAGACACAGATGGTACAGTGGAATAAAATAGTGATTTCCAAACCGCTGTCCGTTGTCAGACATTTTCCAGAGGGCACCACTGTGGAGCTATGTTAAAATGTATTAATAAATGGTTACAGGAATGAGCTTAAGTTACACATACAGTATATCATATTTGTGACAATTGCTGCCCTTGATTTGTAGCTCCACGGATGGGTGTGAGCTAGTAAATAACTGCTAAATGGTTTGTAGGGTTAGGGTTGGTGGAGTTAGGGTTAGGGTTTGTGGAGTTAGGGTTTAGGGTTTGTAGGGTTAGGGTTTGTGGAGTTAGGGTTTGTAGAGTTAGGGTTAGGGTTGATGGAGCGCAGTGATGCAGTGGTTAGGGTTAGGGTTGGTGGAGCACAGTGGTGCAGTGGCTAGGGTTAGGGTTGGTGGAGCGCAGTGATGCAGTGGCTAGGGTTAGGGTTGGTGGAGCACAGTGGTGCAGTGGCTAGGGTTAGGTTTGGTGGAGCGCAGTGGTGCAGTGGCTAGGGTTAGGGTTGGTGGAGCGCAGTGATGCAGTGGCTAGAGTTAGGGTTAGGGTTGGTGGAGCACAGTGATGCAGTGGCTAGGGTTAGGGTTTGTGGAGCGCAGTGATGCAGTGGCTAGGGTTAGGGTTGGTGGAGCACAGTGATGCAGTGGCTAGGGTTAGGGTTTGTGGAGCGCAGTGATGCAGTGGCTAGGGTTAGGGTTGGTGGAGCGCAGTGATGCAGTGGCTAGGGTTAGGGTTGGTGGAGCACAGTGATGCAGTGGCTAGGGTTAGGGTTTGTGGAGCGCAGTGGTGCAGTGGCTAGAACGTTGGACTCGACCGAGAAAACCCGGGTTCAAATCCTGTGCAGCTGTGTCAAACCTTGGGCAGGTGTGTTCACTCTACATTGCTCCAACTCACTCAGCTGTATGAATGAGTACCTGGCTATAGACAGTGGTGGATATTTGTATACGAATAGTCTTCAACATGAATTAATTGCAGCGTGGCTGGATGCTTCCCAGAGAAGTCGAGATGGTGTTTGATTGAACGGTCCTTGCCAGGGAGTAAAGTTTAAAAGGGCTTTGCTCCGAGGACTGGATACTGCACTATGTAAGAACTTACCTAAGATTTTAGAGTCGTAGACTGCAGTACTGACGAGTACATATGTTCTGTTGGCAGTTCCTGCTGCAAGACACCAAGAGTAGCAATGGCACCTTCATCAACAACCAGCGTCTCAGTAAGGGTTCTGAGGAGAGTCAGCCTCATGAGATCTACTCTGGCGATGTCGTACAGTTCGGGGTTGACGTCATGGAAAATTCCAGAAGAGGTAGGTAATGGGGGGTCAGTTCCATATTGTTAATTCCAATTGTGGTCAATGAAAAAAATAAATTCCAATTCTAACATGCAAAAAATGAGTTATAATCTAAAATTATTAATTCCAACTTAAACAACGTAATGAAAAAATCAAATTTGATTAACAGTTTTATTTTTACTTGAAGACAGGTGCACAATCATATTAAATCAGATATATATGTGATTACAAAAATTACTATTGTTCATTCAACATCACTCAAATAAGCCGAGTTCTATGGCTCATGTCTGCTCTGGTAAAAAAAATCAATTCCTTTAAAAAAAAAATAATTCAGAAATTGGAACTGACCATCAATTCAAATTCCATAATGGAATTGACCCCATACCTGTAAAGGCTGTAAGTAGCCAATGTTTCAATAGTTTACTGGGTGAGGAGAGAAGTTTGACCTAGTGGCATTTATGTTATCGATAAGTACTATAAATTAATATAATAAAAACCTGACATTTTTGTTAGTAGCTTGTTTCACTCATACCACTGTCAGCATTGGCATGGAAGATTTGTGGGAATCCTAAAATCCCGAATCTGTGAACTAAGTATTAAAGTGTAGAAATTACAAAGTGCAAACCCTGCTTTCAAAATTGAATGTCCAACCCAAAAATGCTGTAACATATACAGCCCGTACGTTGTTGTAAATTACAAAATACAGTACTTCTGCTTATACTTGATTGATGTGGATGTAACTGTACTTTTAAGTACAATAAATTTGTATATAACGTTATTAGATGTCCTTGACTTCATTGCTACTATGTACACAAACTCCATTTTCAAAATGCTGTTTGATGAACAGTTACTGGATGCATAATCAACTCTGTTATGATTCCAACAGCTATAGATGTGTTGTTACACTGATGTGTTTTATGTTTTGTAGTGACGCACAGCTGTATAATTGCATTAATCCAGCTCTATCTGCCCGATGGAACAGAAGCCACAAACACGTGAGTTTCCATTTTCATCAGTGATAAATAATAGTCTACAAAGTTCCACTGATACTAATATATTTGTTTGTTAGAATAATGAATGCATTTATCCAGAGTACAACTAACTGTGTATTCGGATCAATACTTGTAGCCCCCCATGAAGTGAAACCCCTAATTTTTTTGTTCAAACAATGAACAGAAAACCCTGAAAATCATTTGTAAATATTTTTCTAAGTAATAAAATTTTATTAAAAGTAAATTTTTTTGAAAATCATTATGCAGGGCTCGTAATATTGCAGTGTTGACTGAGTGGAGATGGAACCCAGAGTAATGAGATGCCAATAAGTTAGCTGTGATGTTGTTTGTGTGTTTGCTGCAGTCACAAAAGTACATTCCTCAGTGCGCCTGCCGTCATGCACACTGCCGTGCAGTCTCAGGAACTCTACCAACTCTCCCAGTACATACAGGTGAGTACAATTGCAATAGTATTGCAATAATAATTCAGCTGTCACAATACTATCACAGTAGTAAACTATCTTCAGTAGGTACCCCCAATTGCATGTGTTCACATGCACGTGCGCACACTACAATTGGTAAAATGGCAAATTGTAAATTCAACTGTGTTGAGCATTGAATAAAGCTACTGGGATTTTGACAATTTTGGGTGGTAATTGTTTTTACCAAATCTGGATTTGTTATATTTACTTGATGTCAGGAAGTTACAAATAATTGTTATGATTTATTTCTGGATAGTTCAAAACAACAATGTAAAATACTATGTAACTGAACATCAGCTTTGTGGAATGACACATATATATATTTTATATATATATATATATATATATATATATATACACCTGTGTATGTATATATATCTCTATATATATCACTGGAATTACTTGTCAATCACAAGCAAACAATGTTTTCCAAAAACAGTTTTTAAGATTACATGTGTATATGTGGTGTGGAGAAACTGTATAAACGTGTACATGTTTTGTGTATATGTAGTGTGGAGAAACTGTACAAACGTGTACATGTTTTGTGTATTGCAGGAGGCAACACACCGGGAGCAGATGTTGGAGAACAAACTGGCAACACTGCAACGACTCATACAGAACACACAGGAGGCCTCCGACAGCGGCTGGCAGGTAGGGGGCAGCACTGTGCATTGGTAGGGGGCACCAGTGAGTGCTGGTAAGGGGCAGCACTGAGCATTGGGGGCAGCAACATATTGGACAGGGATGAAACAGTGCAGTGGGAAGGAACGTATTGGACAAGGATGAAACAGTGCAGTGGGAAGGAACATATTGGACAGGGATGAAACAGTGCAGTGGGAAGGAACATATTGGACAAGGATGAAACAGTGCAGTGGGAAGGAACATATTGGACAGGGATGAAACAATGCAGTGGGAAGGAACATATTGGACAGGGATGAAACAGTGCAGTGGGAAGGAACATATTGGACAAGGATGAAACAGTGCAGTGGGAAGCAACATATTGGACAGGGATGAAACAGTGCAGTGGGAAGGAACACATTGGACAATGATGAAACAGTGCAGTGGGAAGGAACATATTGGACAAGGATGAAACAGTGCAGTGGGAAGGAACATATTGGACAAGGATGAAACAGTGCAGTGGGAAGGAACATATTGGACAGGGATGAAACAGTGCAGTGGGAAGGAACATATTGGACAAGGATGAAACAGTGCAGTGGGAAGGAACATATTGGACAGGGATGAAACAATGCAGTGGGAAGGAACATATTGGACAAGGATGAAACAGTGCAGTGGGAAGGAACATATTGGACAATGATGAAACAGTGCAGTGGGAAGGGACATATTGGACAAGGATGAAACAGTGCAGTGGGAAGGAACACATTGGACAGGGATGAAACAGTGCAGTGGGAAGGAACATATTGGACAGGGATGAAACAGTGCAGTGGGAAGGAACATATTGGACAATGATGAAACAGTGCAGTGGGAAGGAACATATTGGACAAGGATGAAACAGTGCAGTTGGAAGGAACACATTGGACAGGGATGAAACAGTGCAGTGGGAAGGAACATATTGGACAGGGATGAAACAGTGCAGTTGGAAGGAACATATTGGACAAGGATGAAACAGTGCAGTGGGAAGGAACACATTGGACAGGGATGAAACAGTGCAGTGGGAAGGAACATATTGGACAGGGATGAAACAGTGCAGTGGGATGAAACATGGAAATGACATGGGAATGGAAGGAAGAACAACTGAGAAGACAATGTAAAGGTAATGGGAGGAGAGAGGACTGGCGCAGACAGAAGTAGATGTGTTGAAGTGCCGGGCCGGAACAGAGGTGTAAAGGAACATTGTGTGAGGCAGCATGTTGATGCGGAGAGTTAGTGTTGAATGTACGGAAGTGTGATCAAGCACAGAAGGTAGTGTTAGTAAAGAACTGTTTGTGTCACTACTATGGTAGTGGGAAACAGCCAAAGGTGACAATGTAAAGCAGATTGACAATTGTGAGATAAAAAGTATTTTTTATTTCTCGAATGCGTTTCTTACTCACTACATGATCTTGCATGGAAACATCCTGGGAGAGTTGACCTACCTTCCTTCGTTGAAACATCCATTTTTCACTCATAGACGTATCAGTGTTTTTGACTGTTTGTTTCTGTTTCAGGCACTCATAGATGAAGACAGGCTACTATCACGAATAGAAGTCTTAGAAAATCAATTACAAGTCTTCTCAAAGGTAGTGTGATTTTTCACTGTCAAAAATTATAGTAAAAACTTTAGAAAAAATTGATTCACATGTCTATCATCCGTTAATCATGTAAACAACCCTTATTCTAATTTTGGAATTTAGAAAAAAATATTGGTGTTACTTTTCTTGCAAGCGGTCGTAGAATAGATGATTTGGCCTGGAGTGCAAGCCGTCTAGGACAAAAATGGTAACACACATAAACACACACACGATCACATGTTCACACAGATATGTATATATATGTACGGTCACACATATTGTTACTAGCTCAGTTGTAGATGGTTGGTGTTTCCCCTGCTGTGAGTCATGTGATTGTTGTAGAACCAGACGGAGGACACGTTACGACAGGAACTTGTGGCTTTACAGGAAGACAAGTACAACTATGAGACTACAGCCAAGGTGAGCCCATCTCTGCCCTAGTGCATGCGTGCCAACCCGAAATTCTGCACGCCATCCTCCCATGCTGGGGGTGCGGCTGATTACATCAGTCTCAGTGCCCTCTGGCAGATCGCACTGGGAAAACTTGGAATATAAACTCAGCCAATAATATCGCTTGCTGGCAAGTTCCGGTGGTTTGGGAAGTTTACATACTTCAATACACAATACCACTCAGCGGCTCGCGAGAATGGTTGAATGGGTAATTATATTTGGATAACTTCCAACTTCCAATTATATTTGGATAACTTCCATACAGTGCGTAGTTTGCCAGGGGTAGTGTACGTAATCACACCCTTGGCTTGTGGGGATGGTCCACACCTATCAGACTGATAATGGAAATCCACAAGACCCTCGAGTAAATCCCTGGGTTGGTTTGCTACACACCCTCAAATGGAACTGGGATGTATAGACTCGAACTTGTGAGACTGGTGTAGCTGATTGTGCACAGCTGAAGTATTTGTGAGAGCAGCTCTTTAGATGTATGTTCTCAAAATATAAAAAAATATAAAAAATCTTTTTCAAACTGAGCAATATTGTAAGGAACGTAACCTATACCCATAAGAATTGGCTGATAGTTAGGTGAACTGTCATATCCATCCTTGGATGTCCCTGCTGTGGTTATGTCTATGTGGGTCAGAGATGAGACCACCTCGCTGTAAGACCAAAATATAGCAGCTGAAGTTCAGAGTAATTGAATATTGTTACTTTGGTTGGTGTTGCAATTGTAACCTCCTGGTTGTGACTTGTGTGATGTAAGTAACACTGTGCAGAGACCAACAAATTAAGTTATGAAAGAAGGTGTTGGAGCAGAGTATGTTGTGTAATTGAACAGTATGTGCACGTGTTTTGTGCATGCGGACATGACTGCATGTGGTGTTTTGCTTGTGTATGTATTTCAATTAAATTAAAATTTAATTCTGTAAGGATATATTTTATGTCTCAGTTAAACTACATTTTATTAGGAACAAAGTTGAGCTCCTTGTATGTGGTTAGCACATTCCTGTCACTGATGTCACTATGCACTGCGACCTCCTTCATGATTAGTTTGTTGGATGGTTGAATTCAGAACAAATTTTTGTTGTTGTTTGCCGTCTCTAGGAGTCGTTACGACGGGTACTTCAGGAGAAGCTGGAGGCTGTGCGCAAACTCTCAGACCTTGTGGTATGTTTCTCATTACTAAACTTTGGCTACACAACCGAGATATTTGTATAGTGATTACGTGGTAGAAATAACACATTGATAAATATTTATTCAGAGGGTGCAAGAATAGACTAGAAAGTGCAGTTTAAAAGAAGACTACAAGACTACAACAGCTCCTCTCAGTTGGTACTAATGAATGTTAGAGTTGCCACCGTGCCTGTTAATTGTAAGTCTGTCTTACCATAATGACCTCTTGTATTCGGACACCATATGTTTTCGGATGCACTAAAAATATAAAATTTCTGAAAAAACATCGGACACCAGTTATTACTGATATTTTATAAAGTACAACTTCTCACCGATGATGTCAGAAAGCCCTATTAATAGTATGAGTATCCAAATGAGACAACTTCAGGAATCATTCGTGTCCATAAGTATTCGGACAGTGTGTGCATAAATTTTCGTCCAGCGTGTTAGTAAATTATGTTTTGTACGTTATGTTTTCGGACAGCTGAGAATTTGTTGGTGTCTGAATTCGTACAGTCAATACAATACGTCATGTGGTGTGGGTGATGATAAAGTCTTGTTGTGTGTAGCGGTCGCTTAGCAACACGGAGGATGAGTGCAGCCACCTGCGAGAGATGTGTAAGACGTCCCAGCAAGAGCTGCAGGAGCTTGCCGTCAAGCAAGAGGAGCAGATGACAGAGCTCGCTGAGGAGCAGAAAAAACTACTCGTGAGTGGCTCCGGTGTCTGTAGGGTGCAGTAGCACAGTGACTAGAACATCACACTGTCTGTCAAGAGAAAGTGGGTTCGAATCCTCTTTCTGCTGTTTTGATACTTGGCCAGTTTTGCCCACTCCACATTGCCTCAGTTCACTTGACAGTACAACTAAGTACCTGAATGTAGACAATGGTGGATATATATAAATTAAGTCTCTGTACAGTAATTGCAGCATGGCTGAATGCTTCATAGAGAAGTCAAAATGGGATCTGGATGTATAGGTCAGCTAGGGGGGAAAGTGACTTGAGCAGATCTACCTCTATATCTTTTTTTATCGAACAAGGACAACCCATTTGCTGTATTAACCAGCAATTGTTTATTATGTGCCTAGTCTATATCACGTAGCAAGTATGAGAGCAGACAATGTATTAAAATGGCTAAACTGCGCCTTGAATGTGAGCTTGAGTGAGCTTTCAATGAGACAAATTTTGGCATGCGACAGATTTGGGTGGGTGACAGTTTTGGGTATGTGGTAGATTTGGCGGTGGCAGATTTGGCCTGCCGGTCGTAACTGTACATATAATGCTGTGTGTAGGAGGCTGAGCAGGAGCACAAGGAGGAGCTGGAGAAGGCCGCCCAGGCCCAGCAGGAGCTCGAGGAGAAGCTGGAACCCATGGAGAAACAGGAGCAGGCTCTCCGTGCTCAGGTAGGAAGTGGTTTAAAATGGGGAAAGACACTAAATGATATTGGGAGTAGAGAGTAAGGGAAGATTGTTAACTGTAGAATAATGATGAAATAAGATGTAAGAATACAATGATAACATCATCAGGAAGGTGGCATTTCTATATAACAAGTCATGAAGAAAGTGTAACACTGTTTGTGATAGTTGTTGACTGATTGAGGCTCTAATCATTGTATATGACACCTGCCATGTTGTCATGTTGTTGACTGATTGAGGCTCTAATCATTGTATATGACACCTGACACATTGCCATGTTGTTGACTGTTTGAGGCCCTAATCATTGTATATGACATCTGACATGTTGCCATGTTGTTGACTGATTGAGGCTCTAATCATTGTATATGACACCTGACATGTTGTCATGTTGTTGACCGATTGAGGCTCTAATCATTGTATATGACACCTGATACGTTGCCATGTTGTTGACTGATTGAGGCCCTAATCATTGTATCTGACATGTTGCCATGTTGTTGACTGATTGAGGCTCTAATCATTGTATATGACACCTGACATGTTGTCATGTTGTTGACTGATTGAGGCTCTAATCATTGTATATGACACCTGACACGTTGCCATGTTGTTGACTGATTGAGGCCCTAATAATTGTATATGACACCTGACATGTTGCCATGTTGTTGACTGATTGAGGCTCTAATCATTGTATATGACACCTGACACGTTGCCATGTTGTTGACTGATTGAGGTCCTAATCATTGTATACGACACCTGACATGTTGCCATGTTGTTGACTGATTGAGGTCCTAATCATTGTATACAACACCTGCCATGTTGCCATGTTGTTGACTGATTGAGGTCCTAATCATTGTATATGACACCTGACATGTTGTCATGTTGTTGACTGATTGAGGCTCTAATAATTGTATATGACACCTGACATGTTGCCATGTTGTTGACAGATTGAGGTCCTAATCATTGTATACGACACCTGACATGTTGCCATGTTGTTGACAGATTGAGGCTCTAATAATTGTATATGACACCTGACATGTTGCCATGTTGTTGACAGATTGAGGCCCTAATCATTGTATATGACACCTGACATGTTGCCATGTTGTTGACAGATTGAGGCCCTTCAAGCTGACAATGACTTCAGCAATGAACAACTCAATAACATCAAAGGTAGGAAACAATAATCCATCTTCATTGAATAAATAAACAAAATATGTATAATAATACAAATTTATTTTATCAAAAAATTTCTTTATTCAGCTAAACTACTCCACTGCACAACTTAATATATTATTTGTTAGAATACATTTTTTAAATGAAAATATATATTAAATTCTCCATGGGACGTTCCACAAACCCCCCACACCTTTACCATGTTTTTCTACCTAGTGATGTATGGGCGTTTGTTACCATGTACAGGGCTGTATGTTTGTACTGTGTGATTGTGGATCTTGCAATTGGTCCTGTCTTACTGGTCCTGTCACTTATGATTGGTCCTGATTTTGTTGCAGCTCGGATGGAGAGTTTGAAGGAGGAGAATGGAGGCATGTCAGTCACCCCAGAGTTAGAAACCATAGGTATGGTGTGCCTTCATACCCCCCTCTAGAAGGTTGAGACATGCTTTATGTTAATTATGTGGAAACTATGAATTTTAAAAGGAGCAACTTTGCTGATTTCATTTAATTTTCTGTGGTTAGTATATATAAAATATTACATCTTTCATGTTGGTGGACCACACTTGTTGTGCGGCTGAATCAGAGGCCAAACAAACTCATGCAATTGTACTTGCTACAGTCAGAATATTGAATGTGTGATTGAAACTGTATTTTGTAATTATGCCATAAATGCTGTGGTCTTGTCTCACAGGAGTTCAGGTTGATCTTGTCAGTCTGATGGACCTGAAGTTTCTGACGAGTATCGAGAAAGACGCTGACGAGTCAGTGGGAGAGGAAGTTGGGGACAGCCAGGGTGACGAACACCAGTGTAAAGGTGACACCAGCAGTGTCAGTTGACTGCAGGCCATAGTATCATTGTATCTCAACTAGCTACCCAGTACCCAGGGCAAAACAAGCAGGGCAAACACCTATTTTATTAATTTCTACCAGAACCCATGTTATTCACAGACGTCATGCTATAATTGAAATATTATTTAATATGTATAATGTATCCTTTCTTCCGGTAATCCTTGAATAAGATAGTAATTGATTTTTTGGTTTAAAATAGTTTTTAAAAACCTAAAATGTTTGCATATTATAACAAACGCATACATTGTATTTTGTTTCAATTGTGCAATTACCAAGGCAACCAAAGATATAAATTATTATTTCCTTAGTTAAAGGTCATTCTTATTCATTCATTCTATCAATTACATTGACCTTCTTTGAGCCTAATACAAGTGGGAATATTTATAATATTAATTTAATTGTTTTATTCTTAATAATAATGTTATATACACGTTGAGGAAATAACAAATTAACTTTTTGCTACTGTGATAGTTTGAGGTAGCTTGTCAGTATGCGTTTCTGTTCGTTATTTTACACTTTGTATAATTTTCATCTGATTTTGTTCGATTGTGTAAATAAAATAGTACTAACAAACTAATTGTGATGATAAATATTTGTAGCATTTTTAAAGTGACTGTCTTGTAAAAGATTGAGACAGCAACGAGTAAATTTCCCAGACAGTACTTCTATGGTTGTCAGAGTTCCTTCATTTGTGCTTTATGTTGACATGTGATGGTCTGTTTCCAGACAACGAAGGTTCCCAGGAATCTGTCCGCCACTATAAAGGTAACTCTCTGTTTCATCTTAGTATCATAAGTTGGCCAAGTCCAGAAAAACATATATCATTTTGTATTGATTCAAACCAGCGTGCCCCCCCTCGACCACATGGTGGGACAGTTAACCCCCTCGACCACATGGTGGGACAGTTAACCCCCTCGACCACATGGTGGGACAGTTAACCCCCTCGACCACATGGTGGGACAGTTAACCCCCTCGACCACATGGTGGGACAGTTAACCCCCTCGACCACATGGTGGGACAGTTAACCCCCTCGACCACACGGTGGAACAGTTAAGATTTTGAGCAGTCCAAAAACGACAGCCAATGACAGCCAGATTCAAGAGAAGGATAGATGAGACTGTGTTGGTTAGTGTGAGATGTTCTCATGTATTGGTGTATTGCTTCCCACAGCGCGACTAGATGATGCCAAAGAACTACTGAAAGAGAGGAACGCAAAAGTAGAACAACTGCAGAGTAAGTACGAATAGATATTATTTAACTAATGCTTATTTAACACAACCATAATTCTGATTGTAATTTATACTGTTATAAATAATAATAGATATTATGTTGAATTACCAGGAAATGCAGAACAGTAATAGGGGGATTGTTTCAAAGCAAACAACTTACTGTATTCATTATATTAAGCGTACATGCCCTGCATAGAGTGGTTGCAATCTTACCTTGTCAACCAAAAACAACGCATGGTCCTTGAAGGCAAAGCATCTGACTGGAAGCCGGTGTTGTCTGGTGTACCATAAGGCTCACAAATTGGACCACTTCTGTTTATCTTGTGTATTAACGATCTCACTAATCATGTTGAATCGTGTGAAATGTCATTGTATGCTGATGATTCCAAATTGTTAAAGAAATTATTTTGGTAACTGATTGTCAGTTAGTACAGAAGGATCTGCACAGTGTATATATTGGGAGTGAGAAATGGCACCTTAAACTTAATGTTGACAAATGCTGCATAATGTCGTTCACTAACAAAAGAACAAAAGAAACATATATTCTATGACTACACTATTTTAAGCCAGTCTCTGCCAAAGGTAACCGCTGTCAAAGATCTCGATGTCACATTGACTAACACTTTGACTTTTAAAGATCATATCAATCATAGTGTGTTTTAAGATGAGTGGTTTGTGGTTTTATTAAGCAAGTTTGCACAACATTTACCGATGTACAGGCTTTGCGATCCTTGTATATATCTCTAGTCAGAAGTCAGTTGGAGTATTGCAGTGTTATCTGGTATCCCTGGCAACGTATGTTTATTGACAACATCGAATGAGTTCAAAAAAATTCATTACATATCAGTGTTACAAATCCAAAATACAGTACTGCTCTGACAGTTATCCTGAACTTTGCCATCATTTTAGACTACCTTCCCTTCAACATGGTAGGCAAGTTGCAGATCTCATCTTTTTACACAAGTGTGCACTCCCAACTAGACTCGTCCTATCTGGTAGATGCTGTCCAATTCCACTGTCCTTCATGATCTCTATGGAACTACACTCCTTTTGGAGTTTCCAGTAACAGAATCAACATTAGAAAACACTCTGCTTTGAATAGATGTAATGACTACTTTCAACCCATTGTATTTCAGTGATCCAACTTGTGATTTATTTTTAAGAGCTGAAACCTTTAGATCTTCAATTCAAAAACATTTCTATGTATAACAGATGTTTGCCTGGTATATTTGATGTTGATATTGTGTTTTATGTCCTTATTGTTCTTATTGTTTTACTTGTTCTATTATTGTTTTATTGTTATACGTATAGTTTCAGTTATCAGTCCTGTTACTGGGTCCACTTGACCTGTTGAAATCTGAATAAATACGATTAGGGTACACCCCTTTTTAGCAGTGTGTGACAGTGATATCAATGTAAACATTGTTTGCTGAACCCATCATTGTCATTTCAGTTCCACCAGTGTCACACTAGTTAGACTCAATGATCAGTGATGACAAAAATAACAAAAGGTCCACATAAATGATCAGACATTACAGGGTCCTCGTATAATTTTGCTCATGTATGGATGTTTGCCAGTCATGTCTGCTGAGATGGCTCTACCCAGCAACCCCAGAAAATGGGTGCACACCCCTGTACGCTTATTGAACACAAATTTTGATATATTTTTGCATCTCAAATACTTGTTAAGCGCACTGTATGCTTAATAGAATGAATACAGTAATATTATTCTTTTTCCATTAGCAATTATCATCTACTGTAGGCACCTGTCAGGATTTACAGTACGATAGAACTCATCCATGCAGGACCTTGCCCGTTCTGAATGGTATGGTATACTGTAGGCACCTGTAAGGGTTTACAGTACAATAGAACTCATCCATGCAGGACCTTGCCCGTTCTGAATGGTGTGGTGTACTGTAGGCACCTGTCAGGGTTTACAGTATGATAGAACTCATCCATGCAGGACCTTGCCCGTTCTGAATGGTGTGGTGTACTGTAGGCACCTGTCAGGGTTTACAGTATGATAGAACTCATCCATGCAGGACCTTGCCCGTTCTGAATGGTGTGGTGTACTGTAGGCACCTGTCAGGGTTTACAGTATGATAGAACTCATCCATGCAGGACCTTGCCCGTTCTGAATGGTGTGGTGTACTGTAGGCACCTGTCAGGGTTTACAGTATGATAGAACTCATCCATGCAGGACCTTGCCCGTTCTGAATGGTGTGGTATACTGTAGGCATCTGTCAGGGTTTACAGTACGATAGAACTCATCCATGCAGGACCTTGCCTGTTCTGAATGGTGTGGTATACTGTAGGCATCTGTCAGGGTTTACAGTACGATAGAACTCATCCATGCAGGACCTTGCCCGTTCTGAATGGTGTGGTATACTGTAGGCATCTGTCAGGGTTTACAGTACGATAGAACTCATCCATGCAGGACCTTGCCTGTTCTGAATGGTGTGGTATACTGTAGGCATCTGTCAAGGTTTACAGTACGATAGAACTCATCCATGCAGGACCTTGCCCGTTCTGAATGGTGTGGTATACTGTAGGCATCTGTCAGGGTTTACAGTACGATAGAACTCATCCATGCAGGACCTTGCCTGTTCTGAATGGTGTGGTATACTGTAGGCACCAGTCAGGGTTTACAGTACGATAGAACTCATCCATGCAGGACCTTGCCCGTTCTGAATGGTGTGGTATACTGTAGGCATCTGTCAGGGTTTACAGTACGATAGAACTCATCCCTGCAGGACCTTGCCCGTTCTGAATGGTGTGGTATACTGTAGGCATCTGTCAGGGTTTACAGTACGATAGAACTCATCCATGCAGGACCTTGCCCGTTCTGAATGGTGTGGTATACTGTAGGCATCTGTCAGGGTTTACAGTACGATAGAACTCATCCATGCAGGACCTTGCCCGTTCTGAATGGTGTGTTATACTGTAGGCATCTGTCAGGGTTTACAGTACGATAGAACTCATCCATGCAGGACCTTGCCTGTTCTGAATGGTGTGGTATACTGTAGGCATCTGTCAGGGTTTACAGTACGATAGAACTCATCCATGCAGGACCTTGCCTGTTCTGAATGGTGTGGTATACTGTAGGCATCTGTCAGGGTTTACAGTACGATAGAACTCATCCATGCAGGACCTTGCCTGTTCTGAATGGTGTGGTGTACTGTAGGCACCTGTCAGGGTTTACAGTATGATAGAACTCATCCATGCAGGACCTTGCCCGTTCTGAATGGTGTGGTGTACTGTAGGCACCTGTCAGGGTTTACAGTATGATATAACTCATCCATGCAGGACCTTGCCCGTTCTGAATGGTGTGGTATACTGTAGGCATCTGTCAGGGTTTACAGTACGATAGAACTCATCCATGCAGGACCTTGCCCGTTCTGAATGGTGTGGTATACTGTAGGCATCTGTCAGGGTTTACAGTACGATAGAACTCATCCATGCAGGACCTTGCCTGTTCTGAATGGTGTGGTATACTGTAGGCATCTGTCAGGGTTTACAGTACGATAGAACTCATCCATGCAGGACCTTGCCTGTTCTGAATGGTGTGGTATACTGTAGGCATCTGTCAGGGTTTACAGTACGATAGAACTCATCCATGCAGGACCTTGCCTGTTCTGAATGGTGTGGTATACTGTAGGCATCTGTCAGGGTTTACAGTATGATAGAACTCATCCATGCAGGACCTTGCCTGTTCTGAATGGTGTGGTGTACTGTAGGCACCTGTCAGGGTTTACAGTATGATAGAACTCATCCATGCAGGACCTTGCCCGTTCTGAATGGTGTGGTATACTGTAGGCATCTGTCAGGGTTTACAGTATGATAGAACTCATCCATGCAGGACCTTGCCTGTTCTGAATGGTGTGGTATACTGTAGGCACCAGTCAGGGTTTACAGTACGATAGAACTCATCCATGCAGGACCTTGCCCGTTCTGAATGGTGTGGTATACTGTAGGCATCTGTCAGGGTTTACAGTATGATAGAACTCATCCATGCAGGACCTTGCCTGTTCTGAATGGTGTGGTATACTGTAGGCATCTGTCAGGGTTTACAGTACGATAGAACTCATCCATGCAGGACCTTGCCTGTTCTGAATGGTGTGGTATACTGTAGGCATCTGTCAGGGTTTACAGTACAATAGAACTCATCCATGCAGGACCTTGCCTGTTCTGAATGGTGTGGTATACTGTAGGCATCTGTCAGGGTTTACAGTACGATAGAACTCATCCATGCAGGACCTTGCCTGTTCTGAATGGTGTGGTATACTGTAGGCACCTGTCAGGGTTTACAGTACGATAGAACTCATCCATGCAGGAGCAGGTGTTTTAGAATCTGATGTGTGGTATATCGAAGAAATTCTAGTGGAAGATGAATGCAACAAAGACACACTATGTTAAGTAACAATCTAAACTCTGGTGCTCTAACTTAGTGGTTTGATGTTTGCCTCAAGACCAGGAGGTGTTAATGTTTGAATCCCACCCCACGGCCAACTTGGCCGTTTTGACAACACTGAGTACAACTCACACAACTCCTGGCGTAAGGGAAGGATGTTGGAAGTATGTGTCATTTTGGGGAGACACTCAGTAGTTGCTCCCTCCTACCTGGTGCCTGCCTTGGGATAGAAGATACCTGATGGGGTAAATGCGTAACCTATCGTGAACCCGCTAGTACCAAATTACTACCAATACGATTGTACCTTACGTAAAAGCGCGAACACGATAAACGTAATGTTGTATATTGTAAGAAAACGTGGAAGTATCTAATACTGGAAGGTTCATTTCTTGTTTCTAATTTGTAATTTCTGTGTGTTGTGTTTGTAGAAGAACTGGAGAAGGTGAAGGCGGAGTGCGTCTCGCATGTGGAGGCAATATGCAAGTTCGAAGGTCAGTTCTTCAAACAACAATGCTACAATAAATTAATTAAGGGGTAGAGAGGAACCTCGCTTTGTGTTCACATCGTTATACAGCCACCTTGCAATTAGGGTCAACCTGGGATAGTTTCAAATGATTTCTGTAACAATAAAGAATATTCAAAACAATTTCTCTAGTATGGTCACCTTGCCATTCGGGTCACTTGTAATACAGCCACCTTGGAATTAGGGTCACCCTGGGATAGTCTCAAATGATTTCTGTAACAATAAAGAATATAAAAAATTATTTCTCTAGTATGGTCACCTTGCCATTCGGGTCACTTTTGCCCAATCCCAAGAGTGACCTGTTTAGTGACGTTCCACTGTATTTGTAAGTGAAACCGTTACATCAGCCTACACACAGGTGTACATACATGCACACAGGCAGGCAGTCTCACACATACATACAAACATTACAGTTTGATTAAATACAATAGCACAGTTATGTATGCATGCGTAACTTGTGCATGCATGCATGTGTATGTGTGCTTGCATGCAGTGCCATACGTACACATGCATGCCTAGTCTCTAGAAACAGCATTTCATTATATCATGAAACGTTGGCATAAATAAGAGAAATGTTCGTCCATGCACCGATGAAACTATTTGCACATCATTAATGTCTTTTCTGGCAGTATGCATGTTGCAGTCTTGGTGCTTTAGTCCTTTTGCTCTGTCATTTCAAAATTGTCTTTGTCTGTTTGCAGAAAAGATACTTCTCACAAATGCTCAACATAGAGAAGAGAATGGTGTAGACAACGTGAAGTTGACGCCAGTCAAGTCTATAGGTACCGTACGCTCAGTGTTCTCAACGCTAAACCTTCCAGTTGGTATCCATGCATACATTGACAAATAATGCAGATCAGATTTTATATACACAACTGGTATATGCACAACTGAACAATATAAACATTTATCTACATTTGTAGAAATAAAGCATGCCTGCATTTATATAACTGAAGAATATAAACATCTGCACGTTAACAAATAACATAGAATTTATATGCACCACTGATGCTTATAAAGATTTATCTACATAGGTATACAAATAACGCATATATCTGAATTTACATACACAACTGAACAATATAAACGTCTACATATATACAAATAATGCATGTCAGAATTTATATATATACACAACTGAAATTTATTAACCATACACACGCATACACGCACACGCATAACACACAGTTATTTTGCAACTAAAGTAAATATATACACCAATACATATCACATTATATGTTCTTTTTTTAATTGGAAGTAAAGAATTGAAAATCTAAAGCTATGGATTTTCCGCAGAAAACATCTTGGAGAATGACTTGAAGAGCGAGCCGTCAAATGACCAAGATGTAGTACAAATAAGGACCTCGGACGTGACACTCAACAACAGTGACATAGACTCTGCTGACTCGAATGTCACGAGGGCAAACATTGCCAATGACAGTGACACGGACAGCGTGACAACGATGGTGTCATGTGGCACGGAGGATGTGCAGCGATTACAAGGTAAGCCACCAGGGGGAGTGGTTGTCTCAGTCGCAGTGGTTCGCACAGATCTACTAAAAGAAGCTGAAATGCTGCGTACTGGGCGAGGGGGTCAGACTTGTGTGCATATTGGGGGGGTCATTTTATGCTTACTTAATTTTAGATGATCCCATGGTCGGGTCTTAAAAGGACGTAGTCCGTTCCAAGTTTTTTGTGTATTAATTAATACTTATATAAACTTTGTTGAAGGTATACTGCCCGCCAAAATTTGTGTTTAGTAAGCCTGTAACAATGGTCGTAATTTGACCATGGCTGCATGTTTAAATAGTATACAGAACATCCAGTTTCCAAACAAACTTTATTGGGAATATTGGCAATACGGCCAAGTCGGGCTGAGTTAACTGCTATATCCTTTGATGTTCAACGATGCTCACTTTCCCACAGTCAACAGAGCAGACTTCCAGTTAGAAATTACTTCTGCCGCTAATTCCGGATAGACCTTTTAAATGACCGTTAAACCATAATGATATTGCATCATGGGTGCGCTTACAGATCTACTTGATGAAGCCTCACAGGCCCAACAGATCAGTGAATCAGACATAGCGGCGTTACAACGTTAGTAATAGGCATTCATGTCGTTAGTGATTAACATTTTCTAATTAGTTATTTTCGTCTGGAAAAATTATCATTAACCTTGGTTTGACTAAATTATAGAAATACTTATTTGTTGTCGTTTGAACGTTCCTCACGGGATTGTGACTGCCGAGTTTTGTAGGTTGTTTTATTTTGTTAAGTTTGTTAAGTGATTAATTGTTATAGTTAAATCATCTCTTTCTAGTAAAATATCTTTATATTTGTTGAATTGAAGTGATTCATATTATAAAGTGACTGTAGTCTCAAGGTTTACCTAACGTTTGAAACTGCCAAGTAATTACACAGCTTTTATATTGTGTGACTTTCCTAGAAGTAATTATTATGAAAGAATGACAGATTTTAGCCTTCTGCTCCCATTCGGAGGAACAGTTACAACTAATCTTAAACAGCTTTGCAAATACTTGCACAGCTTTTGGCCTCAAAACCCAAATCAAAAAGAAATAATAATAAGATAATTTCTCCTACTTGGGCTCTATAATGTCTAAAAACTTTACACTTGACAAAGAATTGAACACAAGATTTGGCAAAGTAGCAACATCCTTTGGAAGATTCACAAATCGTATCTGGCCCAACAAGAGCCTAACATTGCACACCAAGCTGAAAGTGTACCATGCTTGTGTTGTCAGCATTTTATTGTATGGTTCAGAAACATGGACAATGTACCGCAAACAAGAATGGAAACTCTTGCCTGCGAACAATCCTTGGCATAAAATGGCAGGATAAAATTAGTAATCTTGAGATCCTGCAGCACTGCAAGTCAACTCCACTAAGCAACATCCTCAAACACAGATGCCTATGACACGTACAGCATATGCCCAGTGACCGCCTCCAAAAGTCCAACATCTATGGGGAGTTGACTGAGGGCAAACGTCGAGTAGGCAGACCCAAATTAAGATTCAAAGATGTGGTCAAGAGCAATCTAAGACTATGGCATGGACCCTTTACGCTGGCAGACTTTTACTGAGGACAGAGTCATCTGGCGAGCCTGTCTCACTGGTGGTTCAGCAAATGACATCGAAGCATACCAGATAAACCAGGAAACCAAGCGTGCGAGACGTCATGCCAGAAATCCAAGTCAACCTACCTGATGCAGCTACAACAAGCATTGTCTCTCGAGACAGAAGCTGGCCTCTACTACTACTATTATGTAACAATGACGATTTTTTTGTATTGATGTGATTACAGTACATATTTATAATTATAATATATGTTTCATTAGCTTTCTTTCATCTAGATTATGAACAGTAAAGTTCCGAGATTATAAGAGATGATTCAAAACATTGACGTACACCACTGCACAAAACTGTTGTCACATGACCTCCCCTCCTATTTCATGAAACTTAAACCTTGAATTACGTCGATCTGTAACAACATGTGAAGATATGCTGATCTTTTGCACTGTAATAACATCATTCATGTTCAACCACTGTAACGCAAAATTGCCTGAATGTGCTTTAAGTCCACGCCCTTATGAAGTGTGATCTAAAATAAACAGATGTTTCTTGGGGAATCTTCATTGATATACAACATTAAATGAAACAATAATGCTAACCTCTGTCCCTATGAAACCATGTGCTGTCAGTCATTGATGATTTGAGATTTTCCCTAACCAGCTGTATGTTTACCTGACATTCACAACATAATCTGAATCAGTCCGAGACATACAATAACACGTTTGTTGTGTCTTTGTTTCTGTGTTTCATCTTCGTCTTTATGCAACTTTTCTCTGTGCTTGTAGAGCAACTGAAGACACTAGTAGCCAGCAAAGAAGAGGCAGAAAGGCAGCTGAATACATTGACAGGTTTGTGCTCCTCCACAATAACGTGCAGTTTGTTGATCTTTTCGCTGATACAGTATCACCTCAGTATTGCAGTGTGGCTGAATGCTTCCCAGAAAAGTACAGTTGTGCTGTGTAGTTGTAGTCACTTGTTGACATTGGATGAATGGGTGTAACGCTGCGTGTTTGTTTCCCCAACAGAACAACTACAGGAGGCCCAGCAGGCAGCCAAACAGAGCGCCAACGAGACAGAACAGCTGAGAGGTGAGTTAGGGACGATCAGAAACACTGATGCACAACACTGTATGAAACTGATGTTGTCTAGCCTAAGACCCCCATCGAAGTAGGAATGTATAACACTAAAACCCCCATCGAAGTAGGAATGTATATTTGTTGACGTTATGATGGAAGTCATTGTTGTTGACACTAATTTTATTGTTGCTGATAGTACAATGTTGTTAGTGACAGTATGACGGTGTTGCTGACAGTATGATGTTGATGGTGACAGTATGCTGTTGTTACTGACAGTATGCTGTTGTTGCTGACAATATGCTGGTGTTGCTGACAATATGCTGTTGTTGCTGACAGTGTGATGTTGATGGTGATAATATGCTGTTGTTGCTGAGAGTATGATGCTGTTGCTGACAGTGATGTTGGTGACAGTACAATGTGATGTTGTTGGTGACAGTACAGTGTGATGTTAGTGACAGTACAATGTGATGTTGTTGGTGACAGTACAGTGTTGATGTTGCTGGTGACAGTACAGTGTTGATGTTGCTAGTGACAGTACATTGTGATGTTGTTGGTGACAGTAGAGCGTGATGTTATTGGTGACAGTACAGTGTTGTTGCTGGTGACTGTACAATGTTGATGTTGTTGGTGACAGTACAGGATTGTTGTTGCTGGTGACAGTACAGTGTTGATGTTGCTGATGATAGTACATTGTTATGTTACTGGTGACAGTACAGTGTTGTTGTTGCTGGTGACAGTACAGTGTTGATGTTGCTGGTGACAGTACAGCATTGTTGTTGCTGGTGACAGTACAGTGTTGATGTTGTTGGTGACAGTACACCGTTGTTGTTGCTGGTGACAGTACAGTGTTGATGTTGTTGGTGACAGTACAGTGTTGTTGTTGCTGGTGACAATATAGTGTTGTTGTTGCTGGTGACAGTACAGTGTTGTTGTTGCTGGTGACAGTACAGTGTTGATGTTGTTGATGACAGTACAGAGTTGTTGTTGCTGGTAACAGTACAGTGTTGATGTTGTTGATGACAGTACAGTGTTGTTGTTGCTGGTGACAGTACAGTGTTGATGTTGCTGGTGACAGTACAGTGTTGATGTTGCTGGTGACAATACAGCATTGTTGTTGCTGGTGACAATACAGTGTTGTTGTTGCTGGTGACAGTAGAGTGTTGTTGTTGCTGGTGACAGTACAGTGTTGTTGTTGCTGGTGACAGAACAGTGTTGTTGTTGCTGGTGACAGTACAGTGTTGTTGTTGCTGGTGACAGTACAGTGTTGTTGTTGCCAGTGCGAGTAGTGGACTTGGAGAGTGAGCTGGCTGGGGAGAGGTCGCGACCCACGAACGACTCGGTGAACAGTGCACAGCAAGAGACCCAGAAACAGATGCCCCACACGAAAGGTGGGTCAGGGAACCTCTCTTGTAATTGAAGCCTCACAGCAAAGGTGGGTCAGGGAACCTCTCTTGTAGTTGTAGCCTCACAGCAAAGGTGGGTCAGGGAACCTCTCTTGTAGTTGTAGCCTCACAGCAAAGGTGGGTCAGGGAACCTCTCTTGTAGTTGTAGCCTCACAGCAAAGGTGGGTCAGGGAACCTCTCTTGTAGTTGTAGCCTCACAGCAAAGGTGGGTCAGGGAACCTCTCTTGTAGTTGTAGCCTCACAGCAAAGGTGGGTCAGGGAACCTCTCCTGTAGTTGTAGCCTCAAAGCAAAGGTGGCTCAGGGAACCTCTCTTGTAATTGAAGCCTCACAGCAAAGGTGGGTCAGGGAACCTCTCTTGTAATTGAAGCCTCGCACCAAAGGTGGGTCAGTGAACCTCTCTTGGAGTTGTAGCCTCACAGCAAAGGTGGGTCAGGGAACCTCTCTTGTAGTTGTAGCCTCACACCAAAGGTGGGTCAGGGAACCTCTCTTGTAATTGAAGCCTCACAGCAAAGGTGGGTCAGGGAACCTCTCTTGTAGTTGTAGCCTCTAACCAAAGGTGGGTCAGGGAACCTCTCTTGTAATTGAAGCCTCACAGCAAAGGTGGGTCAGGGAACCTCTCTTGTAGTTGTAGCCTCACAGCAATGGTGGGTCAGGGAACCTCTCTTGTAATTGTAGCCTCACACCAAAGGTGGGTCAGGGAACCTCTCTTGTAATTGAAGCCTCACAGCAAAGGTGGGTCAGGGAACCTCTCTTGTAGTTGTAGCCTCTAACCAAAGGTGGGTCAGGGAACCTCTCTTGTAATTGAAGCCTCACAGCAAAGGTGGGTCAGGGAACCTCTCTTGTAGTTGTAGCCTCACAGCAATGGTGGGTCAGGGAACCTCTCTTGTAGTTGTAGCCTCAAAGCAAAGGTGGCTCAGGGAACCTCTCTTGTAGTTGTAGCCTCAAAGCAAAGGTGGGTCAGGGAACCTCTCTTGTAATTGAAGCCTCACAGCAAAGGTGGGTCAGGGAACCTCTCTTGTAGTTGTAGCCACTAACCAAAGGTGGGTCAGGGAACCTCTCTTGTAATTGAAGCTTCACAGCAAAGGTGGGTCAGCGAACCTCTCTTGTAGTTGTAGCCTCACAGCAATGGTGGGTCAGGGAACCTCTCTTGTAGTTGTAGCCTCACAGCAAAGGTGGGTCAGGGAACCTCTCTTGTAGTTGTAGCCTCACAGCAATGGTGGGTCAGGGAACCTCTCTTGTAGTTGTAGCCTCACAGCAATGGTGGGTCAGGGAACCTCTCTTGTAGTTGTAGCCTCACAGCAATGGTGGGTCAGGGAACCTCTCTTGTAGTTGTAGCCTCACAGCAATGGTGGGTCAGGGAACCTCTCTTGTAGTTGTAGCCTCTAACCAAAGGTGGGTCAGGGAACCTCTCTTGTAATTGAAGCCTCACAGCAAAGGTGGGTCAGGGAATCTCTCTTGTAGTTGTAGCCTCACAGCAATGGTGGGTCAGGGAACCTCTCTTGTAGTTGTAGCCTCACAGCAATGGTGGGTCAGGGAACCTCTCTTGTAGTTGTAGCCTCACAGCAAAGGTGGGTCAGGGAACCTCTCTTGTAGTTGTAGCCTCACAGCAATGGTGGGTCAGGGAACCTCTCTTGTAGTTGTAGCCTCACAGCAATGGTGGGTCAGGGAACCTCTCTTGTAGTTGTTGCATCAAAGCAAAGGTGGGTCAGGGAACCTCTCTTGTAGTTGTAGCCTCACAGAAAAGGTGGGTCAGGGAATCTCTCTTGTAGTTGTAGCCTCACACCAAAGGTGAGTCAGGGAACCTCTCTTGTAGTTGTAGCCTCAAAGCAAAGGTGGGTCAGGGAACCTCTCTTGTAGTTGTAGCATCAAAGCAAAGGTGGGTCAGGGAACCTCTCTTGTAATTGTAGCCTCACAGCAAAGGTGGGTCAGGGAACCTCTCTTGTAGTTGTAGCCTCAAAGCAAAGGTGGCTCAGGGAAC
The DNA here is from genome assembly GCA_963995525.1 of Escarpia spicata. NCBI lineage: Eukaryota > Metazoa > Annelida > Polychaeta > Sabellida > Siboglinidae > Escarpia > Escarpia spicata. The sequence goes on along the minus strand of OZ023205.1, from coordinate 12,800,569 downwards.
CTCTCTTGTAATTGAAGCCTCACAGAAAAGGTGGGTCAGGGAATCTCTCTTGTAGTTGTAGCCTCACACCAAAGGTGGGTCAGGGAACCTCTCTTGTAGTTGTAGCCTCAAAGCAAAGGTGGGTCAGGGAACCTCTCTTGTAGTTGTAGCCTCACAGCAAAGGTGGGTCAGGGAACCTCTCTTGTAGTTGTAGCCTCAAAGCAAAGGTGGCTCATGGAACCTCTCTTGTAGTTGTAGCCTCAAAGCAAAGGTGGGTCAGGGAACCTCTCTTGTAATTGAAGCCTCACAGCAAAGGTGGGTCAGGGAACCTCTCTTGTAATTGAAACCTCGCAGAAAAGGTGGGTCAGGGAACCTCTCTTGTAGTTGTAGCCTCACAGCAAAGGTGGGTCAGGGAACCTCTCTTGTAGTTGTAGCCTCACACCAAAGGTGGGTCAGGGGACCTCTCTTGTAGTTGTAGCCTCACAGCAAAGGTGGGTCAGGGAACTTCTCTTGTAATTGTAGCCTCACAGAAAAGGTGGGTCAGGGAACCTCTTGTAATTGTAGCCTCACAAAAAAGGTGGGTCAGGGAACCTCTCTTGTAATTGTAGCCTCACAGCAAAGGTGGGTCAGGGAACCTCTCTTGTAGTTGTAGCCTCACAGCAAAGGTGGGTCAGGGAACCTCTCTTGTAGTTGTAGCCTCACAGCAAAGGTGGGTCAGGGAACCTCTCTTGTAGTTGTAGCCTCAAAGCACAGGTGGCTCATGGAACCTCTCTTGTAGTTGTAGCCTCAAAGCAAAGGTGGGTCAGGGAACCTCTCTTGTAATTGAAGCCTCACAGCAAAGGTGGGTCAGGGAACCTCTCTTGTAATTGAAACCTCGCAGCAAAGGTGGGTCAGGGAACCTCTCTTGTAATTGTAGCCTCTAACCAAAGGTGGATCAGGGAAACTCTCTTGTAGTTGTAGCCTCACAGCAAAGGTGGATCAGGGAACCTCTCTTGTAATTGTAGCCTCTAACCAAAGGTGGGTCAGGGAACCTCTCTTGTAGTTGTAGCCTCAAAGCAAAGGTGGGTCAGGGAACCTCTCTTGTAATTGAAGCCTCACAGCAAAGGTGGGTCAGGGAACCTCTCTTGTAGTTGTAGCCACTAACCAAAGGTGGGTCAGGGAACCTCTCTTGTAATTGAAGCTTCACAGCAAAGGTGGGTCAGCGAACCTCTCTTGTAGTTGTAGCCTCACAGCAATGGTGGGTCAGGGAACCTCTCTTGTAGTTGTAGCCTCACAGCAAAGGTGGGTCAGGGAACCTCTCTTGTAGTTGTAGCCTCACAGCAATGGTGGGTCAGGGAACCTCTCTTGTAGTTGTAGCCTCACAGCAATGGTGGGTCAGGGAACCTCTCTTGTAGTTGTAGCCTCACAGCAATGGTGGGTCAGGGAACCTCTCTTGTAGTTGTAGCCTCACAGCAATGGTGGGTCAGGGAACCTCTCTTGTAGTTGTAGCCTCTAACCAAAGGTGGGTCAGGGAACCTCTCTTGTAATTGAAGCCTCACAGCAAAGGTGGGTCAGGGAATCTCTCTTGTAGTTGTAGCCTCACAGCAATGGTGGGTCAGGGAACCTCTCTTGTAGTTGTAGCCTCACAGCAATGGTGGGTCAGGGAACCTCTCTTGTAGTTGTAGCCTCACAGCAAAGGTGGGTCAGGGAACCTCTCTTGTAGTTGTAGCCTCACAGCAATGGTGGGTCAGGGAACCTCTCTTGTAGTTGTAGCCTCACAGCAATGGTGGGTCAGGGAACCTCTCTTGTAGTTGTTGCATCAAAGCAAAGGTGGGTCAGGGAACCTCTCTTGTAGTTGTAGCCTCACAGAAAAGGTGGGTCAGGGAATCTCTCTTGTAGTTGTAGCCTCACACCAAAGGTGAGTCAGGGAACCTCTCTTGTAGTTGTAGCCTCAAAGCAAAGGTGGGTCAGGGAACCTCTCTTGTAGTTGTAGCATCAAAGCAAAGGTGGGTCAGGGAACCTCTCTTGTAATTGTAGCCTCACAGCAAAGGTGGGTCAGGGAACCTCTCTTGTAGTTGTAGCCTCAAAGCAAAGGTGGCTCAGGGAACCTCTCTTGTAATTGAAGCCTCACAGAAAAGGTGGGTCAGGGAATCTCTCTTGTAGTTGTAGCCTCACACCAAAGGTGGGTCAGGGAACCTCTCTTGTAGTTGTAGCCTCAAAGCAAAGGTGGGTCAGGGAACCTCTCTTGTAGTTGTAGCCTCACAGCAAAGGTGGGTCAGGGAACCTCTCTTGTAGTTGTAGCCTCAAAGCAAAGGTGGCTCATGGAACCTCTCTTGTAGTTGTAGCCTCAAAGCAAAGGTGGGTCAGGGAACCTCTCTTGTAATTGAAGCCTCACAGCAAAGGTGGGTCAGGGAACCTCTCTTGTAATTGAAACCTCGCAGAAAAGGTGGGTCAGGGAACCTCTCTTGTAGTTGTAGCCTCACAGCAAAGGTGGGTCAGGGAACCTCTCTTGTAGTTGTAGCCTCACACCAAAGGTGGGTCAGGGGACCTCTCTTGTAGTTGTAGCCTCACAGCAAAGGTGGGTCAGGGAACTTCTCTTGTAATTGTAGCCTCACAGAAAAGGTGGGTCAGGGAACCTCTTGTAATTGTAGCCTCACAAAAAAGGTGGGTCAGGGAACCTCTCTTGTAATTGTAGCCTCACAGCAAAGGTGGGTCAGGGAACCTCTCTTGTAGTTGTAGCCTCACAGCAAAGGTGGGTCAGGGAACCTCTCTTGTAGTTGTAGCCTCACAGCAAAGGTGGGTCAGGGAACCTCTCTTGTAGTTGTAGCCTCAAAGCACAGGTGGCTCATGGAACCTCTCTTGTAGTTGTAGCCTCAAAGCAAAGGTGGGTCAGGGAACCTCTCTTGTAATTGAAGCCTCACAGCAAAGGTGGGTCAGGGAACCTCTCTTGTAATTGAAACCTCGCAGAAAAGGTGGGTCAGGGAACCTCTCTTGTAGTTGTAGCCTCACAGCTAAGGTGGGTCAGGGAACCTCTCTTGTAGTTGTAGCCTTACACCAAAGGTGGGTCAGGGGACCTCTCTTGTAGTTGTAGCCTCACAGCAAAGGTGGGTCAGGGAACCTCTCTTGTAATTGTAGCCTCACAGAAAAGTTGGGTCAGGGAACCTCTTGTAATTGTAGCCTCACAAAAAAGGTGGGTCAGGGAACCTCTCTTGTAATTGTAGCCTCACAGCAAAGGTGGGTCAGGGAACCTCTCTTGTAATTGTAGCCTCTAACCAAAGGTGGATCAGGGAAACTCTCTTGTAGTTGTAGCCTCACAGCAAAGGTGGATCAGGGAACCTCTCTTGTAATTGTAGCCTCTAACCAAAGGTGGGTCAGGGAACCTCTCTTGTAGTTGTAGCCTCACAGAAAAGGTGGGTCAGGGAACCTCTCTTGTAGTTGTAGCCTCACACCAAAGGTGGGTCAGGGAACCTCTCTTGTAATTGTAGCCTCACAGAAAAGTTGGGCCAGGGAACCTCTCTTGTAGTTGTAGATATGTTTATTCCTTGCCTGCAACAACATTTCGGTTTCTTGGAGTATTTCAATATTTGTTAACATGATCTGTAAGGAAGTCGTAAATTTATATAGTCAAAAAACAAATTAGTATCTTGAGAGGTAGTGCAAACAAATATAGATGTTTATTTTTTGCATACAAGTACATTTATATGTGTAAGACATGTTGAGTTTCTCGTATACACAGTATTATACATGCATATACACGAGTCCCCCAGAATGCGATTGACATGCCTAAATTTTGCAGCAGAATATGAAGAACAGAAGATGGAGTGCAGTCTACAGAGTCAACTACAGAGTCGACTACACGACATGGAGCTAGAACTGAAACGGTAAATGATTCAGTCTTAACAAACCATGTGCAACACTATGTGAAACTAATGTTGTTTAACGTCAGAACTCGGCTACGAGAAACTTTGAATTAAGTCATCCTGAGGATACCATTGAACTGTGTTAAAGGGAAGGTGTTTTTATATTAAATAATATCATGTTCTTAAGCATAGGATATGTTGAAGTGCATGCCTTATTATGTTTAATAAACCCGAATAATTATACACTATTTTAGTTTAGTATTATTTTTAATACTAAATGAAGCAGTAGTTGGCTCACTCTGCAAACCTTACCTTTAATATATCAGCGTTCGTTATATCGTTGAGTTGATGTCACCACGAATCTGTGACGCTGTCGTAGGTCATGTACGGAGAATAGTGAGTTGGCGACAAGTTACCACAAGCTGCAGGAGGAATACACAAAGCTGGAGGCAGCTCAGGGTACGCTCCTGGCGAAGTTGTCGACAAAGGACGACCCAGGGCAGCTTAACCTCACGGACACGCAGAAAGGGTCCAATCAGGTTGGCTGCCTTTCATTTGTGTTTTATGTTTGCCTTCTAGTAATCCTTTTATTGTTATCGCATGTATTAATTTATCTTACGACATAAGTAGCACAAGCTATGAGGGGTGGGCGGACGCACAAATTGCATACACGTCACAAACATGCAACTCCTAGGTAGACAACAGACATGGTAGGAAGTGCGTAGAGACAGACTGCTTTTATTATTTGAGCGATGCTAAACAGACAATTATTGCGCTAGTCGGACGACATCGTTGGATAAACACCATTGGACAATGCATGAAATCCTATGTGCTGAATGGGCACTCAAATAATTCAAAACCATGCGCTTTGACAACGTCCGGGAAGAGACACAACGCCAACATACTTTGAGCACTGCACTAAGGGAGCGATTCCTGAAGATGTTAAATCAGACAACCAGGCGCTCTTCGTTCTTCTGATCCATCCTCGAGGCTACATACGGTTACTTGATTATGAATAACACTTTATTTTAACCATTCCTTTGCGTTGTTAGAATGCCTGACTTTGACTAATAAAACGAAACTGACAGAAATGTAATGCCATCATTTTGCTAATGTACAAATAATTATTATCTAGAAAGTATCCGCAAGGTGGCGCCAGGTATTTGCCATTATTAAAGTGCATGCTCACACTTGAAAATGTTTTTGTGCGTGGTATCACTTCTGTAAAAAGGGGCTGCGTGTCTATTAGGCAGTGCACATCTATAGGGAACAATATGGTATATATATATATATAATTGTTTTTTTGTTATATATACCGCTGGTAATCATAATTTTTTATTAACATATTTTGTACCTGCCCTTTTATTCGGTCTTATTTCATTTATTCAGTCAGTTTTTTATGTCGTGGACAGTAATTGCAAAAGAAATAAATTCCCACTATTCCCGCAGCTGGAGGAAGTGACAGAGCAGACGTCACGGCTGACGTCTGAGTGCTCCAGGTGTTCCCGGAGCAAGGTGGAGCTGGCTGAGGAGCTCGAGGACCTACAGGAGGAGCTTGAGATGCTCTCCTTCAAGAGCAAGACGGTCAGTCACTGTGTGTGTAGGGCTGTAACGATACAGGGTCCTTTAGTGATTGATAATTTTATTTTCACTCAGTAACATGCCTGGTTTACACTATTTTATATGGCCGAGCCATTCATGCATCCTTTACATCAATCATACGACACGTACTAACATATGTATTAAAACAAAAAATTAAAATCATAACATACATGAAACAGAGTGTATAGGTGCTGCTAGAGCTTGGGGATTGGGGGAGAGGCTTGAGGGGGGAGGGGGCATTATGTCAATGTTGGGATAATGTAGTTTATGCTGTAGAACCATGAGGTTATGATGAAACAATCAGAATTTGTACAGCGATTGTTTTTGTGCCATATACCATGATTGGAATGTGTACACCATGATCGGAGTGTGTACACCATGATTGGAATGTGTACACCATGATCGGAGTGTGTACATTGTGTTTTGTTTGTTCCAGCTGTCAATGTGTTCGATGATGCCACTCATTCTGCTCCTGTTTGCCATCATCCTTGCCTTCAACCCGTTCCTGTCCTGGTTCACAGTCACTGCGCCTTCACCCCACACACACCAATAGTCAATATTATGTGTCACCACAAGTCTTGGTATCCCGGCAACAGCATCATGAACGGATGCACGCGCCACATTTGCTGTTGGACAGTTTCGGGATCCTTTCAATGGTCCGTTGAAAGGGCAAACGGGTGTGTGTGTGTTGGATATATCCACCACATGCTACTTATTCTACACGAAATCAAAATTAACACTAGGATAATTGCAAGATGCGTAGACAGTTCTTTCTCAGTCGAGAGAAGGAATGACATGTTGGCGGAGAGATGATTGTGTGGGTGATTCTGTACTACGGCGGAGTGCGTTGGTCATTTTGTGATGTCGACGTAGCATACCCAATATTTACGAGACAACTTGGGATGTTCAGTGGATATCTAAACGTACAGAAATGTCGACAAGTCACCGAGTTGGCACCATGTTTGCTCTATGGAGCTGTGGGGTCTGTATATATCTGTACAGTTGCATGCTTGTATTGTCTTGTCAATGTGGGTCGATGCCTGCACACTCACAGTTGTATTCCGAGAGTTGGAGGCAGAGAACCATTTGTTGTGTGTGTTGGCCTTTCCATACGGTTGTAACAGAAGCCTGTCTCGATTGGATGTATAGTATGTCAAGCCAGTGACACCCATCGTGTGTCAAGGTCTCTTGACATCAGGGATGTGCGCAACACTTTTAGAACTATTCCAAATGCTTGCGACACATTAAAAATATATTCCAAATACTTTTAAAAGCATTGGACGTACTTTTGCAATACTGTTCCGCTGTATAATTTGATAGTAAGACAATGTATTAAAGAAATGTTTAATTGCAAGGACTTGATGTCTACATTGATGGTATTGTGGATTCATTGGAGGAAAGACGTGTAGAGCTTTCTTTACAAAACCATTCAGAACATTAAAGAAATGTATTGTTACACTGCAATATTTTTCAAAGTATATGTGTAGACTTCATAAATACATTGCAAACACTTAAAACAGAATTTAGTATTGCAATATGCTGTATTGAAACAACATCTATTTCACATGTGACCAGGGGTCCGGTTCACTAAAATACTGAGCAAAAGGAAATTCATCGTTATACAAAACCCATTGTTACATTTAAGGAGTGTTTTAAAAATGCAAAAACCGCTGCTGTATCACGGAGGACACTATTTCTATGACACACCAGCGAAAGTGTTCAGCTACGTATCCTGGTGTTGATACTTATCAGTATACGAGATCATTGTAAAAAAAGGTAAGTTCTTATACAGCGCAGTATCCAGTCGTCAGGACTGCTCAGTGCTTTACGCATTGTTTAGGATCAATTTTAAGGAGAAAAATTAGGCTGATGAGCTTGTAAGGATGACAATGAAGCAATCTTCCAATTCCAGCTTAAGTCAATGTTGCCAAAAGAACTTGGAGAAGACGGAAACGTGTAGGTGTAATGAACACAAGGATGGCATTGTGTGAATTGTCTCAAATCATTCTATTTCCAGAGAAGGGTGGCAGAGCTAATGTGAATATGTCCTGTGTTTGTTGATATTGGGTAACTTGTGCTTCACGGATTGTTCTCTTGTGTTGCACGTTTCTCTTTTATTTCACTTAAAGTTGCCTACGTAATTGATTTTGCCCCCATCATGGATCAGTTCCATTGGTGTGCAGATCTGTAATAGTGTATAATTGGTTATGTAATATGCACTCAGGTTAATAAAAACATTGAAAGAAGCGACTTTTGATCGCATGTGAAAGTGAGCAGCCTTGAGCAGTGTGTCGGCCCTATTCATGTCTCCTATTTGGGTAAACCAAAGCTAATTTAGTAGTTTGTCTGGTAATTTGTCTGAAACGAGAGGAGCGATAAATCAAATTGAAGAGGCAGCTTTAAATTCACAAATACCTCATTACGTGTTGTCACATTACCTGTAGTTTCAATAGCAATGTAAGAACTGCTATGTTGAAATATTGTTTTTTGCTGTCTGCCCTTTCATTTGCTGTAGGAATTATAAAAGGCATCAGAAGCTGTTGTAGGCTGTCAATTATCCTATGACTCATTTCAATGTTAGCATGATTTTGTTTATTGTATTATTAAAATTGTTACTACTATTTGCCACTGTCGAGGGGGGTTAACTTAATTTACAGAAGTTTCTTGTGATGTCGTACCCCATCAATAGATACGACGGGTATAAGTTAGTGTTTTGTTAAGAAGGGTCTTGCCGTATCGACACTCGACCCGCCACTCACTGTATATAGCTCACCGACTGTACATTTCTTTCTAGTTAATTGTTTTTGTCAACATATTTGTATTTCGAGTGTAGGACATTGGCAAAGTGAGATGTCCTAAACACTGTTTCTGTTCAATAAATGCAACATTATACAACAAACGTTTTCCAACTCTGTGGTGGTCTGCTGAAGTTATTTTCTAAAAGTTCTTGTAATAGTTGGTCTGCACATAACAATGTTGTGGGGTAGATTTCTCTGTTTAAATAAACAGATAAGTAGATTTCTCTGTTTAAATAAACAGAGAAATCTGCCCTATGCTGAAACAAATATTTGATGGTGGGTCAGTGATAACTTGGCTGGTGTTGGGAAATAGTGATGATAGGAGGTAATTAATATAATTGAGAGTGGTTAACATAGCTGATGATGGGAGGATGTTAACCTTGTTGATGTAGAGAGGGTGTTAATATACTTGATGGTGAGGGGTTTACCTGAAGTAGTTAACCTAGCTGATGTTGGAAGGGCACTGATGTTAAATATATCATCTGCATCACGCTGGTGACTGATATTCTGGGAGTTTAACTTATTAACCCTGTCCCCTTGAGCTGCAGTAACTTACTGCCAGTTACTGACATTAAGCTCCAGTTACGTGGACCTCAAAATAATTTCACTTGAAGCAATATCCTCTCATGTCTGACATGAGAGGATAGAAGGAAGATGGCAGATTAAGAGATGAGACTAGGATGAAGAAACACCTGAAGATGAAAGTAGTTGGGAGTAGACCAAGATGGGCTGGACATGTAGGAGAATTGGTGAAGAAAGATTGACAAAGAAGGTATGTAAAACATGAGTGTGGTAGAAGGTAAAGAGGACGACTAAAATTAGATGGAGACAGTGTGAAGACAGATCTCGAAGGAGCAGGGATGAACAACTGAGAGTAAGAAATAATTGCAGTAGATTGGGATAGGTGGAGAGGTATTATCGAGAGGATGGAAGTCATGGAACAGACCAACTGATGTGGCCCCCGCATTGCAAGGAACAAAGAGGAAAAAGGATATAAATAAGACATCATAAATTTAGTTTTTTATTTAAAATGTGTTGTCAATACGTATATTGTGTAAATAGTGCTTGGCACTGCCTGAACATCAGTGCTATGCAAATAAATGTCAAATTTGTGTACATGAATAAAAAGAAATCTGTGGCAGTTTACAGAAGATACAGAACACACTGGTAACTCGATTTCACCAGACCTAAGATAAAATGAAGTTGTTTTATATTAAATATATACAAAGATAAATTGATCACATGTTATGCCATTCTTAATAATGCTGCTAACATTACAGATACTGTGAAGGATTTGTCAACAAAGCACACTTCATGATTGTGTAAACTGGTGAGGAATGTCCATCGAGCAGCATCAAGTTGTCTACCAGCTTTTCCGTAGCTTCCAGAACCCTTCATCTGAAGAAAATAAATAATGACTTATTATGCACCAGCACAGTAAACTGACATTGCTCAATTATTCATATACATTAAATACACAAATAGTAACAGTTGTAACAGAAACAAAAACATTTAGGAATTTAGCATCTGTAACAAAGCCAATGGAGTTCTTTAACAGTAACAAATCAACATAATGTATATTGCTATTACTTAAACAGAGGCTGTCTATTCACTTAAATTACACCGAACACCTATTGAATCTTTTAAACAGAAATAACTTAAACAGTAATTGAGGTCTCTGACCACCCGCTGAGAGCAATGTCCCATAAAAACAGATGAAAATAGTAGTCGTCAACATTCAAACCAATGTCATACTTTCGCTTCTTCCGTTCGTGTTGTCTCCTGTTCCGCCCAAGAGTCTCGGTCGACTTGCTAGATGGCGCCACCGACTCACCCTCATCAATGTCATCGTCTTCCTGTGAATATTATAAAATCATGCAAGTTTTCAAACGTTCCCTCCAATCTAATAATAAACAGGTAAATTGTATTGCGCCTAAACCCTTGGAAACCAAGCTCAGAGGTGAATCAAGACAGAATGGTTGGTCAATCTCAAAATGACATCCTCCACTTCACAGAGACCACACCATGTTTTCTTACAGGTCCTCTTCTGGCTTCTAGGCTGTGATGCCTATTACGCTAGCTCTGATGTTTGTCATCAAACTGTACGATGCGCATGCGTCTGACGAGTTTTTCCATAATAGGGGTGGGGCTGTGTAATCAAGCTTAATTGGGTGGTTTTTCCATAATTTGTCTAATTTCCCTCAAAGGACTGGACTGATGGAGCCTCTACCACAGACTGTAGGAGGCTGTTCCGTGCATCGGTGTATAAATGAATTGTTTATGTTTAACCGACATCGTCCTTTGAATATTTTTAGGTGATGCCCTCTCGTACATAATTCATTATCACTCATAGCAAAAATAGATAAGTGAGCGAAAAATGAACAACTCGGGACATGTCCAAAATCACTCACTCAGTTCAGTGGTCGCTAGCAAACTTACGGTTCATCCGATCCGAAAAATCTTGGTACCGTTTGAAAGACTACACCTTCTGTTATTCTAACACATGTGGTTTCCCGATAATAATTCCTACAAGAACCTTCACACATATCTGCAATCATGTTGTTTCCAGTCTTTTACACACCAGCGAACCAACTTGTTTTGTCGACAAAGTTCACCCATCTACCGATAGGAGCGCAAATTCTAATTTGCATAGGTTTCAGACATGCGTATACTGGACCACTCGGTTTCTGCCTTACGCAAGCATAATATGCAGTTTTCACCAACATTTTTTGAAATCGTTCAGCAACGTATCAATATTATTAATCAGAACCACTTATTGCATTAATGGAATGCAAACGAAACGTCAAATAAGTTGTTTTAGTTAAATACTTACAATATTCTCTCGGTTTCTGCCTCATCGTGTTCAAAATCATCACTGTGCGACAAATCGCTATGCATTCACTGTATAAACTCCACGGGCTGTTCGTTAACATTCCTGTGATGATTAGGGTGAATAGTTGCTTACAATTTTGTCCGCTAAATTTTAATATTACGGTTGTTTACATCACCGTCACCGATATGGTGCACTGTAGTCACGTGGTCTGCGTTCGCTATCAAAATATATGTCAAAAACCTGTTTGCCTCGTTTTAATTTGAGACAAATAATTTTGTTGCAAGTTTGTATACATCCTTTGCTCATTGTGTCCAATATATCTGACTAAAGATGTATTTAATACGAGATCCAGCTATATAATTGTAATGAGGCAGAAACTCAGATAGGGCAGAAACCGAGTAGGTGATTATACTTCATAAGTTCTTGTTTTCATGCTATTTAGACTCCACCCACTTTGCAGACGACATAAACACAAGTAAACAAACTGTCTGTCAGCGTCAGGCGATCGCTAATGTAATGCCAACATTCGGTGAAACTTAATCTATCTTTTTTGACATGCAAAAATGGGTGGAGCTTAACATGTAAACATCAACTGCTGAGATCGGCCATGTGCGATGCCATAGCAACGCAGCGGTGACTGACAGGAAATGTGCAGTTTCGCCGACAGATGGCGAAGAATACCCGACGCTAACATCGTTCGCTGAGTTCAAGCGGATGAAAACAACCACATTTCAGATAAACACAATGGTGAAAATATACTTTAACATGATCAACCGTGCTATTTACTACGTAGATGAAAAGGTAATCTTTCAAACGGTACCAAGATTTTTGGGATTGGATGAACCGTAAGTTTGCTAGCGACCGCTGAATTGAGTGATTTTGGACATGTCCCGAGTTGTTCATTTTTCGCTCGCTTATCTATTTTTGCTCATAGTTATAAAGTCTGATATCAAAGCTGTATCATATTTCTCTGTTAAAATCTTATACATTTCAATCATGTCTCCTCCGAGTTGGTAATTTTAGTCTTTGCAGACGTTCATTATATTCAAGATCTTTAAAACCGGGAAATAATTTGGTTGCTCTACGCTGAGCATTTTCAAGAACTATAATGTGTTTCATTAAGAACGGAGCCCATACTGATTTGCATATTCAATATGTGGACGGACGATAGATTTAAAAACAGTAGAAAACACTGTTCATCCATGTAATCAAAATTACAACAAATTATCCCCAACACTGAATTGGCTTTATTAATTTTTACCGACATATGTGCCTTGAAGTTAAGTGATGAGACAAAAGTGACGCCAATATCCTTCACCTTATCCGTACTTGCCAGCATTATATGACTACGTCCCAGTGTGTAGCTGTCATTTCTTATGGTTATGATCCTATTCTCATATGGCTGCATTTGTCTGGGTGGAACTTTAAGAGAGATTCGTATGTCCAAAGTTCTGCATGGGTAAGATCTTGTTGAAGTCTTGTGCAATCTTCATCGGTATAAATTCGATGGAAGAGCTTCATATCATCTGCAAACAGGAATACTTTGGAGCTCTTTATAACATTAGGTAAGTTGGGGGTCAATCATCGATCCTTGTGGTATGCCGCTGATGACATCATGCCAATCTAAAAACTAATTATTGACCTTACACGTGGTCTTCTATGGGCTAACAGAGCTGCAACCCGGCTTAGAATATTTCCTTGAATTCCATAGCTCTGGAGTTTCTCTATAAGTCATAGATGTGGAACTTTGTTAAATGCTTTCATAAAATCACAGTATACTACATCAATACATCCACCATTATCTAGTGTCTCAGTCCATGCGTCGAGTACTTTAAGTAATTGGAGAACTGTAGACCGACCTTTGATCAATCAAATTGCTTGTCACTCAACAGGTTGCATTATCTTTCAAGTGTTTAGTAATGGTATCTCCGACTATTCCCTCCATTATTTTCCCTATTACGCTCGTTAGACTGACTGGCCGGTAGTTCTGTGTTTTATTTTTTTTTCTTCCGATGTCATGATCTGACAGTGAAGTCATGCTGAAGCTCCGGGTCAGCCCACCCAATATTTATTTAGTTTCAGTGCAAGCGGAGGTTGGCACTTGTGTAGAATCCGGACCCACCTCGATTTCGCCGTTATAACTTGAGTTTTGTCTAACTTTGATATCTCAGTGTGATAGTTCCATTATTCAACATTATCCCAGATGTATTTACATTTAAGAATATTGCGTCTTAGGCTTAGCGCACTTTTTAGGCGTAAATAGCGCCCCGTTTGCACCAACATATGCCGATATATCGCTCATTTTACGAGCGCGTTGCGGTAACACACGACCGTAGCAGTGCAGACTAGCGCACACCGGGTCCCTATTTGGGCTTCAAAAGTGTGCTAAGATATAATATTTTCGTAACATAAATATGCCTGGGTGATGTTGAATGATGGAACTAACAGTAACGCTCTGAGACTGAGGTATCAAAGTTAGGCAAAACTGAAGTTATAAAGGCGAAATCGAGGTGGGTCCGGATTCTACACAAGTGCTTGGAGGTTTTTTGGTAAGCCTGGACTGAGAGAAGGGGGATGCAATTGGAGGTTTGGGGCCCCCCTAGACTATACCCCCTCTCTATCCGCCCCTGCGTTTACCTAGGGCCCACTACAGTGCCGGATCCCAGGGCCTAGGGATAGGGCCCACGAAGGTCTTAATGAAATTTAATCCAACACTGCCGACGACCACAATCAATCCAATGCCAATGGCAGGTCAGTTGAGTGTGAGAAAGTGAGAAACCCTACCATTTCAATTTGAACTCACCTTTTCCTCCTCACTTGTTGGTATAAATACTACAGCAAATATGCACACAAGCTGAAATAACGCTCCCAAAAATAAGCTGTAATGCAATAACATATCAAATAGTCCATCTTTTGGGATAGAATCAACAAGAGTTTCTGAAACGACTTCTTGCATTTTGTTGACGCTTGCGACCTTTTACGGCAGAAATGGGATTATACTGAAGGCGACATAACATTTTCATTTCCATACTTTGCACCAAAGCCGAATTCATTTCAGCATTTTGTTGGACTCTTACTTCATGCCTATTACACCATTCCTGTTTAATATTTATTGTGATTCTCGTTTCAAGTTAATCTCGAAAGCTGCCAGTTCTACTTCGTAATAAATTAGCTTTTTGGAGAGTGTACGTTATTCAAACGTCGCGGCTCATGTAAACATGGAAAAATCTGATTTAGCGTTTGTACAAATGTCGGTTTGAGATTTTAACGGACAGCAAAATATAATAGCAAATTTTATATGTTGCAATTGGTAAAAAATTCATCAGCCGTGCCATGAAGTAACAAAGGAAGACTTTATTGATTATTTGTTTGCATTCATGAGTTCGGTTTTACGACAACACATCGTTTTGCGACCTATATGTGGTCACGTGACTTCAAACCTAGCTAACGGCGGATAATTTGATTTTTATAAACTCTACAAGTTGCCACTAAAATATTGTCGGAATCGTCAACTTTTTATAATGAGTTAAACTGGTTTATGGGTACGTAATTTGTGCATTCTGTTATTTATGTCATCACCTCAATCCTAACAAAATGGTCAATGGAATCGTTTCTGTGTGTGAACAAGTTGATCACTGAATCTGAAGCCAGTGTCAGTCATTGACTGTCACTGTCAGTGACTGAGTGAATGATCAACTTCAAGTTGCTTAGTTGGTGACATTTTGTGTATTCCACGGTACTGGAACATTGCTACTGCCAGTCCACAACCTCTAACCCAGTGTAAATTAAATGAATACATGACTACAACAATAGCCAAACTCCAATATTTTGCGAAATTTTGTTAAGTAGGCTCTACCACTACACTACAGGTCGACTACAGTCCAGACAACACTCGCTGACTCAGGCCACACTGCCTACGGCTTCAGCCTGTCAGCTAGAATAGTACAGCTGACATCATACTAACCCTAAGGCCAAGCCAGTTTAGAAGCAACTTTGAATTGAAATAGCTATCTATCTGCCTTGAAATCTGAAGAACCACAACAAAAATTACTTTGGGAGTTCAGAAGTCGCACCAGACTCCAGAGCTTGTACTAAAAGTGAAGTACGTCTAAGTAAACCTTGACTAAAACATTGATCCAACTCTATGACCATGGAACTGGAACAATGTTTTACTCAGACTACGTTTGCTGCTAGATGGAGTGGCGATCGCTCAAAGCTAAATGCCCACATTTGTTATGTTCTGCAATTTAAGGAAGCCACAAATGGATAAAGTAGATATTACTATTAGCAGTAAAGATGGATAAATGAGGATGGGTATGGACGGAAACAAGATCATAAACCTGAAAAGATTGATTGTATGATCTCTTACTAACTTTATTTGAGCCCAAGAACACATCAACTAAGGGTTCAGTCAACCTAAAACTTCTGTTTTTGGATGGTCGATGAACTGACAGTTGACACAAAGAGCATGACACTTTATGCTTTGGCTATGAGCAAAACATACAATTTCTACGTCTCCCTGTAGGTGAAGTATCTTATGAAAGACCAGGCTCTGGTTTTATAACATTTGCGTCCGTTTGTATAAAACTTTTAAACATGTACATGTAGCCTCAACCAACACAATGAGTAGAGGATGCAGACATTCAATTTTTTTCACACTATTTATTCCACCTAAATTGTTCTTACTATAGGTGTTCTTTTGCTAATATCTGGACATTAATTCTAGCCATGCGATCGTGTGTTTAGTGATTGAGAAGATAAAATGTAAAACTAAAATATAGATACAATATGGCATGTTTCTAGAACGATGTATGTCACTGTGTCATTGTTCTTTTTGTTGAAGCCCAATGAGTTATCTACCCACCCAGCCGATCCATTATACTATTTTATAGTCTTTATAGTACTATACACGTATTGTATGAATAAAGAATGCCAAAACAAACTAATAATTTTGAATAAAAGTACATTACTGAGTAGTAGGCAGTGTAGGCATCCTTCTGCCTTGTGAGGCAGTGAAAATGCCCTGTAGATGATTGTGAATTTATTTGGTAGTATACATTGTCTGGTGTGGCTTAACAGCACCACTCTGGCATGGTACAGTAGCCTCAATGTTAAGTATGTAAGGCTGTAAACAAAATTACGTAATTTGTTGAAATGAAAACATTCATTTTCCTAATTGAAACATGTGTTTAATAAACATGTATATTAATATAAATCTAATGTGCTTATTTTCTTAATTTCTAGACTGATCAACTGAGGGATTTCGTACAGAAGTCATTTGCAGTCATTGACAAGAAATCTAGAAAATAACAATTACACATTTTTTCTCCATGGAAGGTTTGTACTTTTGTTTAATACAGTTTTGTTGTTAAGTGTAGAATCGAGCATGATGTTAAAACTCAATGTCCTTAACGGAATTGGAATACATTTTTGAAAGTAAGTTAGAATGGAATTTGTTTGAATAGATTTTTTGCCACAGCA
This sequence comes from Escarpia spicata, assembly GCA_963995525.1. Lineage (NCBI taxonomy): Eukaryota > Metazoa > Annelida > Polychaeta > Sabellida > Siboglinidae > Escarpia > Escarpia spicata. Next base: position 12,784,037 of record OZ023205.1, on the reverse strand, counting down.
GATATGAACCAATAAACTCAACTTATTTGAGTGATGTTGAAAGACCAGGTGTGAATTTTTAAGTCAACTTGTTTAATATGATGATGTACACATTTTAAAGTACAAATAAAATTGTGTTATTCGATTAAAATTAAAAAGTCATTACACCTTATAGAAATGTTCACATATTATAAAGATGTCTTTGTGTTACTGAAATGTCAAAACAAAATCATAGGTAACTGTATTAAATTTTGATCCATGGGACATGAAGTGTATCGGAGAATGAATCACTATGAAAACTATTTTTCCTTGTCTAGACAAATGTTCCATGCCTGACATACATCAACAATACGAACGATACACTTTTCTATAATGCACCAAAGATAACAATTAGCTCTGGTGTTTAAAATATAATTAAACAAGATTTTATTTATTTATTTATTAAAAATTGAATATAGATATCTAATAATCATTATAATATCGTCTTGACATTTTGACATATTACAAAGATGGCTTGCCGGCTGTGTATTACTGGAATATCAACAACAAAATTATAGGTCACCGTACTAAATTTTGGTCCACGAATCAGAGAATGTATCTCTATGTTTCCTTGTCATGAGACATTTCTCATGCCTGACATTTATAAATTATATGAAAGATATACTTTTCTACAAATGCAATAAAGGTAACAATTAGCACTGATGTTTAAGATATAAATAAAAAATATTCTTTTGACATTTATTGAGTTTATTAATTATATTCTTTAAAATGGCATACAGGTATCTAATAATCATTAATTACACCGTTTTAAAATTTTGACATACAGTAAAACCTGTCCATAACGGTCATTGTCGGGACTGCGCAAAATTACCATTATAGGTAGGTTGCCGTTATGGAGAGTTTCATGACTTGGATACTCACTAGGTAGAGCAATAGTAGTATGAATGGTTACGTTGACGTTCGTTAGTTGGTATTCTCGTGAACAATACAAACCTAGCGTTAACAATAACAATAAATAATACACTACACAATTTGCTATATTTAATTGATGTTCCTTTTTTCTTTTGGGCCATGGTGAAATCAATTACACCTTCCAAGTAAAGACGAACAAAAAAGCTTTGCTGTCCAAAAGGAAACATGAAGGTGTGAATGAGTGCAAGGCAAGCATTGGCCCAGATTTACTCAGGGGATTATCAATACAATTTGAGCTACAGGCCATTGTAATATTTACCTAGGCAGTCTCTCCAGCTACTCCAAACCACCTAGGTAATATTGCAATGACCCACATCCATCTGTGGCTACATGCTCATGGTTTCTCTGAGCTCACTTTGGACATCAAAGCTGATTCTACTCCTCTTTACTGGAGTAAAGGAGCCACATAGCGGCTGCAACAAGCTGATGATGCCACGCGTGACTCTGTTTCGTTTTATTCAGGGAAATTATGGATTCCCTTTGACCTGCCCGCAAGCGACAGGTTGACTATGAATGGTTTGGTCCAAATTAACTGACCGTTACACGCAGTAGGCAGGTTACCATTATAGACAGGTGGCTGCTAAGACAGGTTTTACTCTATTATAATAATAGTAAGGTCATTTCTTTTGCGCCTCTCCAAACCAAGCTCAGAGACACATCAATACAAAAGGGTTAGTCAATATCAGAATCGATAAGCCATATTACAAAGATTGATATGTTTTATTGGAATGCCAACAAAAATCATAGGTTACTGTACTAACTTTTGATCCATGAGGCATAAAGTGAATTGGAGAATGAATCTCTATTTTTCCTTGTCTACACAAATTGCTCATGCCTGACATGTTACATAACATTACACAAGTTCACATGTGAAATTACGTAAACAACAGTGACATTGTCATGCCTACAAACAGATTGTTGCACAGTGTTCGTGTCACCATCCATTTAAAATTGATAATCAAATGATGTCACTGAGCTAGTTAATGCCACTGCCACTGCACGCTACAGTGGCGCTGCATATAATACTATGGTGTGTCTTTAAAATGAATTGCAATTTAATTGTCCTTAGAATTTTTATAGTCTGAACTAATAATTTGAAATGAATGTTTTTGCAAGATGAAATTGGAACTGATGTTTTTAATTGACTAGAATTGGAATTGACAAAATGGTATTGACTCCTTGCCTGCTACCTGTTGTGTGTTCTGTGTGTGCCTCTGTCTCATGTTTCTAGTCTTCTTTATTGTTGTAGCAATGGACGAAGCTGCACTGAAGTTGATCACGGATGAGGAGTTTGACTTTGAACTGGTGTGTTCTCCGGCTGCCAAAGAACTGGGGTAAGTGACTGTCTACGTTGTATCAGTACTGGTTGTGTACAGAGACTCGGGAGCCCTGTTGTTTATTCTCGTCAGATCAGATTTATTTAGACACCACATATCTCTACAAATAGATTTAGGGGTGTTTACAAACTAAAACGTGAAGTAAGAATACATTACGTAAGTGATTATAATATTATAATACATGTGTTACATAATATAGCATAATAACACCACACATTTTGATTATCTGTGTATGCCGTATATAATATTAAAATGTATATATTTAAAACAAAAAGAAATTACTAAAAAGCCTGAGAAAGGGTTTTAGGTCTCCCCTAAAACGTTGTGTTCTTAGCTCTAGTTGAAGAGAGTTCCAGAGGGTGGGACCAGCACGTGAAAATGTTAACTCTAAGAACAACCATGAGGGACTGGTCGGCCACACATATATTTTTTATTTTATTACACAAATCGGTTGTTGCTTTTATTGATGTTTCATCCACAATTTGGACATCTTCTGGCTGACATGGAGAAGTGATCGACAAATAACGTCAAACATTATTGTCTCAAAGTTCTACGAGTCTGTTGGTCACTACACCATCTAGTACTAGTAGTCAGGCTGAATGTCTGCAGACTGATCAAAATATCACTAGAAATAAGAACTACGTTTTCAGCTGTGTAGTGATTATTGAACTGCATTCTTAAAACAAAATCTGCCGTGTATCAGTGAAAACATTGTGCTAGAAGATTGACACATTTCTTCAGGTGAAGTTAATTAAGCAAAACTAACTTAAATGTGTTCCTTCAATTAAATGGCCCTTCCTGATCTCGCGATGCCTTAACCGCACTGTTCATAGTTCTATTCACATGTTTCAGCAGCATTCCAGGCAATGCCGTGGACCCAGAAAGGAACCCTGAACCTGCGCAGATGATGAAACTGAATGCTGCTTGCAAGGAAGGCAGCCACGTCACTTGTGCTGCTGACTCTCCAATCAGTGAATCTGCGCTGATGCAGATCTTCTCTGATGCTCAAAATGTCGCTTCTGACATAGAGAGCTGTCGTATGCTGGCCAGCTGTTACGCAAATCGACTAGGTTGTGACAGTCGCGCTTCCGATGGATTTGAATGTTCACCAAATGTTCTTGTTTCACCGGGGAACGATGATAGTTTCCAGTTGATGCCTGGTTTGTGTGGGGCAGTTATAGAGGATAGTGCCCAAGGAGATTGTGTGGATGACGGAACGGTCAGTCTCCATATCAGTCATCATTCACAGGCTCATGACACAGCGATTGCTGATCTGCGGTCACGTCTAGAGCATATAAAATCACAGTCCGCGATTGTAAATTCCCAGAATGCAGCTTTGATGGACGGCAGTGATGACTGTGCAGTCGACAAAGTTGACGCTTCTAAGGTTGCTAGTGGTGACGTTGAAGACGGTCACTTGTTGGCAAGTGCTGATGCGACTCAACCGAGTGTTGCTTCGGACAATTGTGTTTTAGACAAACCTGAATACTCACCTGATGTTCTCACATTTCAAGTGACGTCTAATGCTGCTGATGATAACAGTTTCCAGCTGATGCCAGATCTATGTGCAGCAGTTACGGCAAACAATGAAGAACGACAGAAAACAGAGTCTGTCACACGTGGAAGACAGTCATCAGCCATAAATTGTAATCGTCGACCACCACGTCGGAGTGCGGTTGGAGACACGAAGACTGGCGAATTGCGATCCTCTCTAACAACTATGAAATCGCAGTGTCGTTTGTCCATGACCCAGAAGTCTCAGGATACACCTGTACAAAATCGTGGCTCTGCCAGTGTGATTCGTTCGTCTTCACTTCGTTTGTCGACGAGCCATAAATCCCAGAATGTACCAGTGCAAAATTGTGGCCCTGCCAGTGTGACTCAGCCAGTTGTTCGTTCGTCATCACTGCGTTTCTCCACAAGCCAGAAATCCCAGAATGCATCTGCAGAAAATCGTGTCTCTGGCCAAGCGGTTGTTCATACATCTTCGCTGCGTCGAATCCCGTTGTTTCGACGCAGTCAGCCCATTAAGCGATGCAACAACGCGGACAACTTGGACCGCATTGACAACACAATGCTAGAATCACGCACACCATCGAAGGCCGTCCCTGACATTGTTAGCTCTTCCAGCAATGTGGAGAAAACCCCACCATCGGTAACCCCAGAACAAGGCAAGCCCCCTGCAGTGCAGCAAGGTACCATCACAAAAGACCGAACAAGACGACTGGAGCGCGTGGCTGGTCCTGACATGCCAAGCGGCAGTGCCAAGGTTCAGAGGACCAACAGCACCCGCAGGAGTCTACCAGTGCATCACAGTACTGATGGCATCCCTGGGTCTACTTCAGCAGACACCGTTCAGAAGTCTGTGAGTTACTAATATAATACAATACCATAATCTGCAATTTTATATAGCAGCAGGGGTTTAGCCAGATACCAGTCTGTCTGTCTTCAAGACTGGCAGATGGGTACTGTAATTACAACTGATAAGACTGGTGGAATTTAGAGGGCCAGCTGACCACTAGATTAACTGATAGTTCCAGATCTAGTGGCTCACACTAATGACTATCATTGGCACAACTGGTAGTGGAACAGATGGAATTGACCAGACCAGTTCATACTGGTTTGTTATTGAAAAAACTAAACTGACCAATAATGGCAGTGCTTGATATGAATGGCTTCCATGCAGGCCAGTCTCTCATTAAAAGGCACACTTGATAATTCAAGACAAGTTATTTCTGGCTAAGGGCCTGCATAGCACAGTTGCTATTATAGTCATATAACATACGTTCAGATATTAAACAAGGCATTATTTATTTTAGAATGCAAAAATAAAAAAGTATGTATATTGCATAAATTAGGTAAGATACAGTAACATTTATATGCTGATATGTTGTATAAATTTCATATGTGGGCCACTGGACTAGTGGCCAGTGAAGTTCACTAGTCCGCAGTCACATCTACTAGTCCCGTCAAAGTCAACGACACGGATTCAAAATAACCAAAATACTCGTACTCGTCCTCACTGTCTTCCCATGCCACAAACTCGGGCTGCCTGGCCATAGGGCCACTGGCATTCCACAAGTGGATGGCGGCAGTTGGATCGAACTCTGCAGTGTGGAATGAAATGTGCAGCAGGTTGTTCAGGATGTCGTTCCCCAGGTTGGTTTGCCTTCTTCGCGGTGTCGGTTGCAGCGCATCTCCGATGTAGCTCCGACTTCTCGAGGGCAGTAAGCGAAAGTTTTTGCACCCACCGACAAAATTTCATTGGCGATCAGTCTTGCGAGCAGCAAACCATGCAGAACATTGCCACTTTCTCAACGTCATACTTTACAACTTCAGTCTGTCTCGGTTGACCATGGTTCATGGAATCCTCGCTTTCTGTTTTCTTGTCACGTTTTCGCTTTCGTCTAACTTTCGCTTCTTCACAGGATTCTTCACGCCATCAATAAACTTCCACATGTTGCTAAAGTGATCAAAAATGGTGGCGTGTTTCTATTATATACATTTTAGGGAAGACTAGGTTGTGCCACTGAGAACTTCGCTTTATTCGGTAGTCCACCGGACTAATGAGTCGTAACATTTACTAGTCTGCAGCACAATCTGGTAGTCTCGTACTAGCGGACTACCCTCAATTTTGAACACCCAAGTAATTAAATTGTAACATCGTTCTTTTAATATGCTTGCGGAAGATATCTACCATAAATAGATGTTTTCTTGTTACTAAGCAGACTAATCTGCTCAGTTGACAAACTGATGTCACTCACTTGATGAGTAGACACTGTTATGCAGTATATAGAGGTATAATAATAAACTATATTCTTAAATTATTCTAATAGGCCACGTTAATTATTATTACTGTACACATAACAAAATATACTCTTTAACCGTCATTTTGTAGGGTTTGATGAAGTTGCGTACCAGCATTGGACGGACGGCTATGTCCGCCAGGCCTGGCTGGAGTGAGGCAGGTCCAGTGAGGAAGTGTATGGGCACTGCGGCACCGCCCAGGTGTACCACTGCACCACTGAAGGCCACAGGACTGCCCAAGACCACAAGTGCACCACCTAAGGCCATGGGTGCACTGCCCAAGACCACAAGTGCACCACCTAAGGCCACAGCTGCACTGCCCAAGACCACAAGTGCACCACCTAAGGCCACAGCTGCACTGCCCAAGACCACAAGTGCACCACCTAAGGCCACAGCTGCACTGCCCAAGACCACAAGTGCACCACCTAAGGCCACAGCTGCACGGCCAGACTCTACAGTGTCTGGCCTGAAGCGTGGTGCAATGGTGAAGCAGCGGCCAACCGGCTCACTGCAGAAGCCCGTCATTAAGAAACCCATGACAAAGGTGGACTTGATGAAGACCAGAGGCTCTGTGGCTCCTGTGGGCAAGCAGGCAGGACAGGGAGGAGGGCCCCTAAAAGCCACACTTCCCCTGACAGCAGCTGCCGTACAGAAGGGAGAGGGTGAGACCAGGACTTGTCCTGTCCCAGGTAAGTTCTAGTGTGTGACAAGTCTGAATGTTCAGGATTTCTTGACTGCAGTTCTCCATGCATCAAGTTTTTTAGTTGAACGGTCACTCTCGCTAGAATAATTTCTTCCTGACTGAACACGTTAATTCTCAAATACACACATTTTCTGGTTGAAATACAAAAATTTGGAGCAAAATCATTCTGATAAGGAAGTACTATCTTAACATCATTGGCTCCATAAATTAAAAAAATAATAGGTTATTGTATAAACGCGAATGTAATATTTATTTGATCTGTCCCAATGATGATGTTTGTTGTGACAGTCACCATGGCGACGGGTAAGCCAGCAGGGCATAGGTCGGGTCCACCTACCTTAATATTGACACCTGTCAATCATGACAGGAGTGTACGCCCCAAGCGCCTGATGCATGCAGCCACACCTCCACAGGCAAACAGGTGAAGAATTATTATGCATTTATTTAAGAAATTGGGCTCTAGGAATCCCCTGATATCATATTTTTATAACTGATTAGGTATTGACAAGGTTATTTTGTTGAAAATTTGTTGCATCCCAAATATTATAAATAGAATGTCTAGATTAATGATGCCATAATAAATGCTTATAAAATCTTATTTTGTGTACGTCAAATTCACGAGGTGACTCTTCATAATGCTCAAAGTCAGCAGCCTTGTGAACTGTGATTGGAAATAAATGTTTTTTGGGAAACACATCGATGAATGGTGCTAAGTGAACAACTGCTAACTCACCTATGACACCTGTTTCTTTTAGCGTCTTATATATCAGTATTTGGAGGTCATCCCCAAAGAACCGTGTGTCATGTGTGTCATGTGTGTCATGTGTGTCATGTGTGTCATGTGTGTCATGTGTGTCGTGTGTCATGTGTGTCATGCAGGCACTGTATGTAACATGACACAGTAGAATGGGGCATCCTCGCAAGCCAGGGCTGTTTGCCATGCAAAACTAGCCCTGGCTGATCCCCTACGCGAAGTGCGGAAGTTAGCTGAGAGCCTGAGTCAAACTAGTAATTGACTTCGCCAGTCGCGACTGCATCACCCGTGAGAACAGCGCAAATACCCGCCCCAATTTGAAGACGGATAAACGACTTCTGGGAATCCCAATATATAATGACCCGTTCGCCCATTAGCACGAGCAGCTTAGCGGTATTGTGTATTCGAATAATTGCTTCTGAGTAGATCTGACCTGAGTAGATCTACTGATCTAGTGAGCGATTTGATAGGCTGAGCTTAAATTCAGAGTTTCGCATAGCGATCAGCCAGGGGGTACTGCTGGCTGGGACTGACATAATCAGCAGCAGCAACCCCTGGCGTGGGGGTTTAAGTTGCAAAATTGTGAAATGGAGTTTTGTATTTTTCCACAGACTATAGCAAAATGTAAACTTCAAAATTTTACCTCAATTGTTGAAATATCTTCAGTAGTTCTTGATTGATTGCTAAAATTGAAGCAAACTTTTAAAAAGTTACGTTCTGAGAAACAGGGTAATTTTGAATCCTATTTGCCTATTGTTTTTAATCTATGGGTTAATAAATGCATGTAAAGTAAACTTCTCCTAAGTCAGCTCGCTTAAATCCGATCTTCGCATAACTCGGAATTAATCTCTCGGTCTGACTGAATCCGATGTATGCAAGGTTTGCTGTATTTAATTAGTTTTTGATTGTTTGTCAGCGATAATAAACTGGACATTGAGAGATGAGATTATACCTATAAGGTATGTATTTCTGCCGAAATAAAATAATTGATGAGACATGACCTAGACATCTATTTTTGGCTCATGTGCAGAATTGGCCTGGGTGACTTAATGCCCAGTTTACTGTGGCGGGTCACATGACCTAGACAGCTATTTTTGGCTTGTGTGCAGAATAAGCCTGTGTGACTTGATACCCAGTTCACTGTGGCTAGTCATATATGGATGACATCTGTCGGTTGCAGATCCAGCTCCGTGTCATCAGGGACGTCACTGCGCCATAGTGCGTCGTACCTGCCGACACCGACGAAGCGCCGCTCCTACTGCACGTCTAGCTCCAGCACGTCCAGCTCCAGGTATGTGTCCATGTCTGGCTCCAGCTCCATGTGTGTCCACAGCAATGGTCATCATTACAGCCTTTTTGGTTGGGCTGGCACCTCTCAAAAAATATCAATCTGCCTTACCGCCATCGTTTTGGCAATTGTAGAAATACCAACATCCAGAGCTGACATATGGAATACTGTACCAACTTTTGAGTGTGACAACCTTGACAATGTTGATGGTCATGCTGACCACCAAGCTTTCAGCTTAGCTGTAGAACATAGGTCAGATGCAGTTTGTGACTCTTTCTACCGTGTGTTCTGACTTATTCTCATTTATCACATTATTAAGTTTAATTGTACTCCAGTGCAAAATTTTATTTGACTGGTTTGTGTACCAGTACAGTACGTTATTTTAATACATTTTTATTCTTTGAGCTGTATGTTTTTATTACATTTTCTTTTGCAATATCGCAGTAGTTTATAGTTGAACTTAACCCAAGATCCAATTTGGATCATTGAAATTTGTCCCAGTTTGCACATATCGAAAATATAACTTTGTTGCCAAAGAGTGTGTAGAAATCTGAGTCACAGAAACTATCGCTGGACTCGCACGTAGACGACAATGAGAGTGGATCTTGGTCTTCCTGTTGACAGGCTAACGTCATCATCATCAGTCGATTCGTCTGTGTTCTCTGGGGAGTGCAACGACACACCAGTCACGCGAGTGGTCAGTATTTTTGTTTTTGTTCTCCCTGTAGTCCAGGGTGAGGCTGGCTTTGATATTGATCCTCAAATATTTGTTTTCTTCTTTTACCGTCACTGCTCATGCACTGCCGTCTCCATGCTTCCCAGAGAAGTCAAGATGGTGTTCGATTAAACAGGAGTAAAGTGCAAAGCGCCTTGAGCAGTCCTAAGGACTGGACCCTGTACTGTATAAGAACTTTACTTTTTACACCCTATCTCTTGTTCTCTTTCTACACTTCTCTCTGTATCTCATTCTCCTCTCATAATCCTGACCTCTCTTTATACAAACCTCCCATTTCAGTCGTGGCCTTCCTTTTCTTTATTTACCTACTCCTATCTATGAGGAAATCCACTTTCATCAATCAGTATATCTTCTCATAATAGTTGTCAAAGAAAAAACATGCATTTTGCCAAATAATACTCCCAAAATTTGTTTTTCTATTTGTTCATGTGTACGTTTATTTAGAAACTCCAAGGCTTTCCATGATTTCCAAGATCCACGACTAGATACATGTTACCCTTTAGCCATTTAGCCACTGGGTAAACAATGAGCTTTTGGATGAGCAAAACAGACAACCCTATGTCAAATTTGGCTGGGGCAAAATTAGTTGGCAAAAAAAATACAACCACTTTGTGAGTTGGCTAAATGTGAAAAATATGCCAGAGTGTACATCTGTCACTGGAGTACAAGTCTCTCGTGTCTAATTATTAGTTATTATAAAAGTCTAAACAAGTAACTGTGTTCTCTCTGTGCACTAATCTGTCTGCGTTGCAGCTGAACGACCTCAATGGCCTTGACTCCAACTCCTCGCCCAGTGGTCTCAAGGTATGTGTCGGACTATCTAAAATCATAGCTCAACGTAATATCTCATATTTAAACGAATTGCAGAAAGTAATATGCCATGCTATCATGTGATGTTTCTCTCTACCCTCACTCCCCTCTCTCCCCTCACTCCCCTCACTCCCCTCTCTCCCCTCACTCTCGCCTCTCCCCTCACTCCCCTCTCTCTCCACACTCCCCTCACTCCCCTCTCTCTCCACACTCCCCTCTCTCTCTTCTCTCCCCTCACTCCCCTCTCTCCCCTCACTCCCTTCTCTCCCCTCACTCCCTTCACTCCCCTCTCTTCCCTCACTCCCCTCTCTCCCCTCACTCCCCTCTCTTCCCTCACTCCCCTCTCTCCCCTCACTCCCCTCTCTTCCCTCACTCCCTTCTCTTCCCTCACTCACCTCTCCCCCCTCCCTGATTTAGTACTTTAGAATAATGATTTTTCAGATTTAAAGACATCTATTGGTGTGCACGGGTGTTTGCCTGTATGTATTAGCGTATGTATCTACGGCTGTCTGTATGTGTTATATGGGCAAAAGCACAGCAATGCGTTGCAAATCAGTGACACATGATGCATCACAAAAAAGTTTGTAATTCCTTTTGAAAGTTGCCTATTTCATACGTTATCTAACGTTCAGGATTCACAAGCTCAAAACAGTCACATGAACATTACTTACGTTTTTCTGTAATTTCGGGGGGGAAATGTGTGTTAATGTACATCATTTCTGATGGACAAAAATGACATAAAAGTACTTAATAAACACATTTACCAATCAATGTTTAAAAACATACTTTTAGACATACAGTGTTAGGTAATGTATCCAACCATCCTGTTGTTGTAGCTTCGTAGACCACGCGTCCAACATACGCCTGTGAACAAGGAGAACATCGCTGAATTGAGAGTGCCCTCTGTGTGGTCCCCAGTGCAACGACCCCGTGCACTGAGTCGTGAAGAGGAGGCGACGCAGTGCACCAAACGCAATGTCCCCAAGTGCTGAATCACAAACCGAGTAGTTCGATGCTAATAACAGGTCTAATTTTTACAACCCATTGATTAGTGGATTGGTTCGGTTGATTGATTGATTGGTTGTTGTTGTGTTAGATCATGTTGTTGTGTCAGATCATGTTGTTGTGTCAGATCATATTTTTTACTAATCGGAAATCTATGGTATTTTGTGGATATGTTATAATTATATTTTGGGTTGTGCTGCAACATCGAAACGGTTTAGGTATTGTGAAATCTGTTGATGTGATGTCAAACAATTGGTACTTTTGTGTGCCAGTATTTTTCTAGGAGCCTAATTCCACTTGCAATCCAAAGTAACTTGTGCCTCCATCTCTAATGTCAGAAGAAACAGTCCAATGTCATATATGTCATAGCAGCTGATCTGCTGTTGATCCATATCCACTGCTATGACATGTATATGCCGTAGCAGCTGAACATTAGACTTATATAAAAAAATTATTATATAATCTTAACTGAATTTTGTCTATATATTAATAGGCTAACTGTGTGGCGGTATGGTTGCATCTCTTGCCAGATACCGACATTCAGTCGTCTTTCTATGTTTATTTGCTTCATTTCATTGGACCATTGGTGTCTGATCTGCCAGTTGGCAATGGTAACAAAGACATGAACATGTTTTATTTACTTATTCGATTGTGAACGAGTTAAAGATCAAAGTATTATAGTGATGACAACTCATGCCATTGCTTTGTTGCTCTATCAGTCCACGGGTGGATGAACATTAGTGTCAACTAATGTTGACAACTCATGCCTTTGCTTTGTTGCTCTATCAGTCCACGGGTGGATGAACATTAGTGTCAACTAATGTTGACAACTCATGCCTTTGCTTTGTTGCTCTATCAGTCCACTGGTGGATGTACATTAGTGCCAACTAATGTTGACAACTCATGCCTTTGCTTTGTTGCTCTATCAGTCCACGGGTGGATGAACATTAGTGTCAACTAATGTTGACAACTCATGCCTTTGCTTTGTTGCTCTATCAGTCCACTGGTGAATGTACATTAGTCCCAACTAATGTTGACAACTCATGCCTTTGCTTTGTTGCTCTATCAGTCCACTGGTGGATGTACATTAGTGCCAACTAATGTTGACAACTCATGCCTTTGCTTTGTTGCTCTATCAGTCCACTGGTGGATGTACATTAGTGCCAACTAATGTTGACAACTCATGCCTTTGCTTTGTTGCTCTATCAGTCCACTGGTGAATGTACATTAGTCCCAACTAATGTTGACAACTCATGCCTTTGCTTTGTTGCTCTATCAGTCCACTGGTGGATGTACATTAGTGCCAACTAATGTTGACAACTCATGCCATTGCTTTGTTGCTCTATCAGTCCACTGGTGGATGTACATTAGTGCCAACTAATGTTGACAACTCATGCCTTTGCTTTGTTGCTCTATCAGTCCACTGGTGGATGTACATTAGTGCCAACTAATGTTGACAACTCATGCCATTGCTTTGTTGCTCTATCAGTCCACTGGTGAATGTACATTAGTCCCAACTAATGTTGACAACTCATGCCTTTGCTTTGTTGCTCTATCAGTCCACTGGTGGATGTACATTAGTGCCAACTGATGTTGACAACTCATGCCATTGCTTTGTTGCTCTATCAGTCCACTGGTGGATGTACATTAGTGCCAACTAATGTTGACAACTCATGCCTTTGCTTTGTTGCTCTATCAGTCCACTGGTGGATGTACATTAGTGCCAACTAATGTTGACAACTCATGCCATTGCTTTGTTGCTCTATCAGTCCACTGGTGAATGTACATTAGTCCCAACTAATGTTGACAACTCATGCCTTTGCTTTGTTGCTCTATAAGTCCACGGGTGGATGTACGTTAGTGCCAGCTAATGGTGTGTCTTATGTAAAGTTGTCATATCTAATTAGTCGCAAAATTTAAAGAAAATTTGTAACAAAAATAGGGTTTCATAAATTTAGCTCAGAATGAAATTTAGTGTCATAAAATTTAAGAGAAGCATGAGATACTACATGTAATACTGTATGCATCAGCTACCAAGCCAGCCGTTTTACAAAGGCAATTATCATTGTTTGTGTGTGTACGTGTATTATGTTGGGTGACGTACAAATGTAATGGGAGTTAAGTTTTGTGTTTGTTTTTCATCGTGACAAGTTTCCTGAATAGTTGAATCCCACAACAAACAGTCAAGTATATCAGAATGTAAAGAAAATGTAACATTACTTTAATCACTGTTTGTATTTTATTAATGCACAATGTGTAATAATGTAATTATGTGAACTCACCATGGAAGTAGTAAATTATAGCAGTTTAATCCAATCATGGAGGACAATAAGAGCTAATGAAATGTCTACTGCAATTAAGTATCGTCATTTACCAACATGATATATTTATCAATTTAATTATAGTACGGATGTAACATAATGTTCACTTTAATTATATTCCACACGTATTCAGACACAAGTAAACACTGCTGCTATAAAGTGTTCAGTGTGTTTTGTTTCTTATTCAGCTGTGTACTTGTCGAGATCTCAGCAGTCTTCCTTGTCTCCAACTCCACGGTGTGTTTGGTCTAGCTGGTTCAGCGTTTACAATGAGATAGAAGCCCAGATTGTGAAAAAGTCTGAATCAGTGCCTATTGTTTACACTTGCCCATTCATATCTGCCCATCCGTGGTATCTAAACAAACATGGCTTCCTTTTGATGAGTACAGATCTACATCAATAGGAAACGTTAGAAGAGGGCTAATCTTTACTAGTTAAATGGTTCATGACTGCTTTTATTAATACTATGAACGAATGACTGAGAAGATCTTACATGTCACTTCACTGCTGGTAAAATTTGTGAATTCAAGTAGGAGCTAGTACACTTGTTATATAATAAAATATTACTACGTCCGTTAATACTATTTGCATTCAAATGCAACTATTAGTACCAAATAAATTTAAATTATATATAAAATACTGGTTTAATATTTTGCTGATCATGTAATTAATACATTCAGTAATTGTTCTGGAAATTTACCTTGTACATATTATTAAACTAATTTATTATCATGGACATAGTCACAGTCAAATCCAAACCCTTCAGAAAGGCCAAATTTATTAGTGTGTTGTTTCAATTGATGACAGTATTTCTGCTAAACATGTAGTTTGCCACAAAATTTAAGTATATCTTTTATTGGAGTTGAACTGTTTCACAAAACAGCTGTGGCGAATTGACTCAAACTTATCAGTTCTGGTCGCGTCAGCAACGACACCAGAGCTGGGTCCAATTACATACAATTTCATTACAATTACACTATTACAAGTTACAGATCAATTACACCATTAAGTTTTCAATTACAGATGCATTGATGGGACCTACCAAAAAGTTTACCAATGATATGACTTGCACGGATATTTAGGGTGGAACAGGTCAATCATAAAGTAGAATTAAAGGGAATAAAAACATCTATGGCTTGAATTCATGTTATATTACATCCTGCTATCTATTTCTATGTCCACCAAGCCAAAAACAATTTAAAAAATCAATGAATTAGAAATTCCACATATAATGCTGTGCATCCGGACACTTTCGAATATGCACATTTTTGGCGCACTTTTAGAGATGCCGAGATAGAGCATGTTTACAAGTATAGCTTTTGGGTCGAAACGAGCATCAGAATGAGTTATTGTGCAATATACCGATGAAATACAAACACTAGTCATCATAGAGGAACAAGCAGTTATCTTACGGTTCCACATGAATTCAATTTTATTCAAAACAATGAATGCGAATGGGCCTCCAAGTCGACTAGGTATCGCCGAACTTGGGCTCGTTTTCAGAATAATTATATCAAATGCAACCAACGGGAGATAATGTACACCAATATACATACATAGCAAATGTATCCAGCTACAGAATGTAACGTGTATAATGTCATAATATCACTGGAATATCGATGTATGAAGGAGGAGTTGTACAATTTATCATAACAACTTAAATCAGTCTGTTGGTCCTGCTAGCTCAGTTAGTAAAGGTGTTGGTTCCTTGGCATTTATTTTGCAATCGGGTGACGTCGGTTCAATCCCCACACCAAACCATTGTATGGTAATATATTGTAATTATATATGTGAAAACAAATGGTGATCTGTCTGGATAAATAAAATTTAGAAACATCGCGTTATATATAATTACCATATTTTCATGTTTGTGGCGAATAAATAATTACTACCAAAATATTTACAAACAGTGCATCATAGTATAACAAATATTTGGTTTATATTACTTCGTGAAAACATAAACTAAAAAAAGTGTACCAAAAATCAAGGGTTTGGTGTGGGGATTGAACCGGCGTCACCCGATTGCAAAATAAACGCCAAGGAACCAACACCGTTACTAAGTGAGCTGGGACAGTTGTTTCTTAATAGTTTTTTTTATGTAAAGCGTGTAATGTTCGAAAACTGTGTAATTTGTGTAATTATTTCAATTACACAAAATAATCAATTACATGATATTTTAAAAAACAGAATCAATTACAATATTTGTCTGTAATCAAATACAATTACGTAATTGAACCCTGCCCTGAACGATAGCACTTCGGCAGCGAAACAAGATTTTCCGCTGACGAAACTAAATAAATTTGATAGCCGAGGTGATTACACTGCCGAGGCGACCAGTTACATGTCCAATCACAGCCAACACACGTGACGTACCTAGATGTAATGGCTGCCTCGAGACGAGAAGTTGTTAGACTTAGATTATCTGACGAAGAGATTCACATTTTGATAGAACTGTTCCACGAACATGATTGTTTGTGGAACCTTTCAAGCGACGTATATCATAAGAAGGAGCACCGCCAGACAGCGTTGCGTGCCATGTCTGCAGCGTTGCAGACGAGAACTGACAAGTTTTTGTGTGGTATGTATCATCCTCGCAAACCAGGCAGGTCCACTCCAAGACCAAGGCAGCAGACTGTTTCAGTGTTTGCCACTAACTAACTAACCCTGGCAGATCTCCTACGCGAAGTGTGGAAGTGGAAGCTGACACAAACTAGTAATTGACTTCGCCAGTCGCGACTGCATCACCCGTGATAACAGCGCAAATACCCGCCCCAATTTGAAGACGGATAAACGACTTCTAGGAATCCAAATATATAATGACCCGTTCGCCATGATTAGCACGAGCAGCTGAGCGGTATTGTGTATTCGAATAATTGCTTCTACTTCCTAAACATTGCATGTAACACGAGCCACGGTTGGTTGAAATTAGTTTTTATGACCACCTGACCTGCCCCCAACCACTCATATAATGAGCGATTTCATTCATCGATTGGCTTAGCTTAAATTCAGAGTATCGCAAAGCAATCAGCCGAGGGGACACTGCTGGCTGGCACTGACAATTCACAGAGCCGAGCTGTGTGAATAAGAAATGAAATTTTATTTGCAGAGCCCGCGATCAACCAAACAGAATGTACCTTTCATCGCAGAGCCCGGATAACTAATGAGAAAGCTTGTTTCTTCTCATAGGCATAGCCAATGTTATGTTAGAATGTATGTTGTGAAAGATTTCAGTTGTTTGTATTTATGTCGGTGATTGTATATTGATGAATTATGTATGTTTATAAGTTAATTAAAACTGCTCTGATGATTTTGCTTTGTGTTAATAATATCTGGGATTAAATACCTATAATAACTTAGAGCAATGTAATAATAATTTGAATAATTTACCAGTAGTTGTAGCTGCATCTAGCAACTCATTTAAAAGTCGCATAGATGGACATTGGAATACCGAAGAATGTATTTACAACTACAAAGTCTATTTGCAAAAGGAAATATAACCTTCATACTCATAATGAAACATGATGCAGAAATAACACAAATACCCATATTTCTATAATGACATTGTCACATACTAATTGCCCAATTAGCATATCATTTGGGCCAACTTTGGAATGTAATTTGCAGAGCTGAGCTTTGCAAACTATGCATATGCATGCTAATTCACAGAGCTGGCTGGGCTCTGCAAATAAGAAATGGAATCTTATTCACAGAGCCCAGCTCTGCGAATAGCCTTGTCCTTAAGAATATTGCGTCTTAGTGCACTTTTGAGGAGTAAGTAGTGTCCCGGTTTGCATCAGTTATATCGCTTATTTTATGCACGCAATGTGGTAATGCACAACCGCAGTGGTGCAGACTGGTGCAAACAGAGTCACTTTGGGGCTTAAAAAATATGCTGAGACAGAATATTTTTTATAATATAAATATGTGTGGGATGATGGAACTAACGCACTGAGGTATTAAAGTTACCGTACTGACCATATGTATTGGGACACTTAAAAATAATTAAATTATCACCTGTCCCAAAACATAAGGTGCACAAAAATAAATATCAGATTCATTGTCCCAATACTTTCAGACGCAAACGAGTCCTGATGTCATGTCGTCCTTGTCTCTTACCCTGCTACTAACTATTTTTGAGTGTCTCAATGGCCCTATATTCCGTGTGTCCGAATACATAGGGACAACAAATAATTATATTTATTAAGATGTTCCAAAACATATGGTAGGCAAAACTCAACTTGTAACGGCAAAATTGATGTGGCTCTGGAATCGTCTGGATTCGACACAAATGCCTGAGAGTCAGTGAAGATACCTTGTAATAGTGAACGAGACAAAGAGAAGGATTTTATGTAATGTGCAAAGCGGATGACACGTGAACCCGGCATGTCAACTGAGAACGTCAGAAGTTAGTGGCAGTGCAAGTCAGTGACAGTGGCAAGTTATGTAAGAATGCATGGATTCTACATAAGGATACCAGAACGGTGTTAAGACTGATAATTTACACATATTCTGTTTTCTGTGAGCTTTGAATATAGTGTGACTTGATAGGTATAAATTAAATAAGTCACCAATTCAACAGTCAAGGACAAGGCCGAGTGACAAGACTTAAAAATATAAAAAATGCCTCATAGGGCATGAATGCTTAATTAGTAGTTCTAATGAAAATGGTTATATAATGTTATATATGGTTTATATGTAATATATATATAGTATATTTCAAGTGTATAAAGTATATTTCAATGTTGTCTTTTTTGTACATGTGTGTTTTGTGATAATTATTGTAAAATATATGTTATTTTATATAATAAATAGGAGAAGTGTAACAATTTCACTATGCTTTACATGCATAAAATAAAGGTAATTGCGGCATGTATTCTACTTTGTAGTGTATTCTTTACCCAGCATTTGTTGTCAACAGCTGAAGAAATTTGGCAGAAGCTGCGAAATTTACGAACAACATACACCCGAGAGAGACGAAAGGTGGAGTTGACCTCAGGGAGTGGGGCAGGCACTGACATGATACACATAAGTACCTGGCCTTTCTATACTGCCTTAGACGAGTTCCTGAGACCTCACATTTCCATGAGGTCATCTGTGCCAAACTTGGTGAGGATTTGCATGTATAAGTACTATTATGTGTTAGGGCAATTGTATTAAAAATAAGCAATAATGAAAATACATTTTATGTTACTTCCATATATGCATGTATATGTATATATATATATAATTATATATGCACACAAAGTAAATGAAACCACACTACATTTAGATATACACAAGTGTACATTTTTTATTTACACAGTCACACAGTCACACACACATTCACACACACAGTCACACACACATTCACACACAGTCACACACACATTCACACATAGTCACACACACAGTCACACACACACACACACACACACACACACACACACACACACACACACACACACACACACACACACACACACACACACACACACACACACACACACACACACACACACACAAACTCAAATCTATGCACACACGCATGTGTCAGTAGCCAGAGACTTCAATAATAATAACTGTAATGACATTACTATAAGTAATACATATTCGTAAATCATTCAATGGCTCATATTCAGTAAAAATTATCAACATCATGTGACCCAATTCATGATCATGTAGTATTTCAAATAATACAATAGCAGTATAACAAATATGTTATGCACAACAACATTCAACTGCAGAGTGACACGTTGTTAACATTATTAAATGATATTCACTATCTGAATGGTGTTCACAACTGTTTACTATAAAAAGATTGTTTGAAATCATATTAACTTAAATGTGCTTGTTATGTATCCCAATATGGCGTATGTCATGTGAAATGAACCACTGGTAAGACAATTAGTTGCTCAGAATGTACTTATATTTTAACCATTGATTAAATGCACATATGCAAAAAAAAACATTTACAAGTAAGTAATTCCAGTAATGTCATGTTGTGTGAACTGGGGTAAGTGCTAAAAAATACACATACTGGTTTTACCTACTTTCATATGTGCTTAATTTTGGGAAGTTTATAATGTACATGTATAAAATGTATGCCTAATATTGAGACGTACTATTACAGACATGGTAGATAATAGGGTGTACAATACATTACATGGAGAAAGACAGTACTTTTACATGGCTAATAACATTTCACACATGTAGCCGATATACTTCATCAGTTACACACATGAAAAAAGGTATAAACAATGAGTCGAATGTGGGATGCCCATTTCACATTACATAGAAGATAATTAGCAAGCCAAGGCTATTTTTGGCAGAGTTGATCAATTACTGCAAATTAAGAAATAGTTAAAATTGAAGTACACAATGTGAGAAATTGTTTGACCTAAATAGGAATATCCCATTGCCAATCAGCTTGCTCTTTGTATTAAAGTAATCGCACAACTCATCGCAAATATCACGAGCTACTTCCTGGCTCCTGTTCCCTTCCTGGTGGACAAGAGTTCTGCATAGTGCTGTGGGAGGTCGTTGAGAA
Organism: Escarpia spicata; assembly: GCA_963995525.1. Lineage (NCBI taxonomy): Eukaryota > Metazoa > Annelida > Polychaeta > Sabellida > Siboglinidae > Escarpia > Escarpia spicata. The sequence continues at coordinate 12,763,799 of OZ023205.1, read as the reverse complement.
GTAGAACACTGTCACATCTTTCTTAGACAAGAGGAAATTATGTAAACCAACTCATGAGTTAGTAACAAGAGTGTATTTCTCAGGTGATAAATGAATGCACTTGTCCAGTACACGGAAATGATTAGCAAGAATGCCAAATGCATTCTCGAACACTGCAGGCATGGCTAAGCCGATAATATATATATCCGTCCATAATCTGTCACGATTTTAGTAGGGTAAGGCTTCATTAAGAATGATTTAAGAGGAATTGCCTCATCGTCTCTGATTACAAAAGGAACGTTTTTCATCCTACCAGGGAGAGGTTTGTTTTTCACAGCTGCTGAAATTTCAGACTTGGCATATATGCCAGCATCACATGCATGGCCATTTGATCCAACATCAACTAGAAAGAATTTATAATTCACATCAACAGCAACTAATAGCACAATGCTATGGAACGGCTTATAATTGTGGTACACAGAGCCACTGTGAGAAGGTGCACGAATTGCAATACGCTTCCCATCTATCGTCCCGATACAGTTGGGGAACTGCGATCTGTCACTGAATTCCTTTTCAATGACTCGCCATTCGTCTTCTGTAGAATGTACCTGTAACAGCACTGTAATGAAACATTACCACATGTAATATCGCAATAACTGTTTTCAGTATATCAGTGAAGGAGTAACACTGGTACAGTCAACATCAGCAGCATCAACATCACCACCAGCAACTGCATCAACATCTGCCTCAACAGCAGAGGAGTATGATGCATCAATCCCAGTGATATACGCCCCGATGAAGCGTAAGCGTGATGAAACGTTGATAGACAGTGCTGGGAATACTTTATCAGCAGCGAAACGCTCGCTACCACCCCAGGACAGTCCAACATTAATTTTTGCTAAACATTTAGCGAATGAACTAGATGCTATTTGCAGTGTGCGACTGCGGAAGCAGGTGCAGCTGCAGCTGCAACAGTGCATTCTAGATGCACAACTGTCAGAGATGGAAGAAGATTAGATCAATTTTGTTTTGATGTAATGTTAGTAAGTAAATTCAAGTAAGAAAATGTGTTATGAAGTTGCATCCAGTCATTAGTACTACTCAAAACATTTGATATTTCACACTTTATTCCTTGCCACACCTGTTCAATCGGAAACGGTGTCAACTTATCTGGGAAGAATTCAACGGTACTGCAGTTACTGCGCATTCTGCTGCACAAATACAATTCATAAACAACTATCTACCACTGTTTATTGCCATGTACTCGTCCATTCAGCTGAGCGGAAGGAAGCTATATGTGTGGAAAGAAATCGCAAAAATTTGAGAAGGACGCAACAAAATTAAAAACAGGAATTTCTTGATTAAGAGTGCAAAGCTCTACAGCTATGCCACTGCACCTCCAGTAATACTTGAACAAATGTATTATGTCAACTATGACACTACAGGTATGTTAAGCATACAGTCATAGTGTAAGAACACTTGTACAGCCAGAAAGAATTACTTGTTTAAAAGTGTTTCTTACTGTTGCAGCAACTGTTATTTAAAGTGTTGTATAATGTATGTATTGATATGCAACCTTACGAGTCTTTTCCGTCTGTTTCCTATGCTGCCGAGGGTGCCGTGTGAGGTGCTGGAAAGGGGGGTACAGTGGAAGGTTTTTGGTGAGCCTCATCGTTTGTGCACTTGCACCGGTGAAGATGTAGAATTTTTGGGTGAAACTTTCAAAATTTCCTGGTTTTCAAAAGGCTACATTTTGTATGTTTTGCCATACATAAAGTTTGGGTAGAGCTATTTATACACAGTCAGGTAATTTGTGCTGCCAGAAAGGCAGGAATATTTATAATAATAACAGTGTGTTGTATACTAGTGTTTTACTACTGTTTAATTTATAATTTTCACTCCCGCGTGTTGCTCCAGAGTACATGGATGTAAATACATATATTTTATTGTAAGTGGATGTTTCATATTTGTTTAAGTTATGATGCTGTTTTGAGTTATTTGTAATGATGACTTTAATCCAGATTATATATCTTATTTACAAGTTTTTAAAGTGAGTCTTGAAGTTCTTGCAGCATCTAATTTTAACTGGATTTTCAGTATATGTTTTATGTATAAGTGTGCAATTTCAACATTTATATACGATGTATAAATGTCTTGTGTATATAAATCAATTATTAATGTAAAAATTGCTGTTATCTTAGGTAATCCTCTATCATCACCTCATACATGGCTTGGCTTTGCATGTCTCAGGAATTAGATGTGATATTGCTGATCTTGATATCCTATACAGATGTTCCAGCGACTGGTAACTCACCTAAACCAGGTATTAATATAACATTAACAATACTGTTGCTATTTATTCAGTAGGGGAGACCCGGGCACCATGCACATATTTTCTTCAAACTATGTAGTTTAATTATAATCGATTTAATAAAATTTAATATTGTATGTTATATATATTTATGCAAGCACCAACACAAGTCACGAATAATGATGAAATAAGGCCAAATGAATGACGTTTATTAAAGAGATTAAGTTAAAGAGGGAGAAATGTGGGCTCTACATCCCAAGGCCAGGCCTGTGACTGAGCCCATACTAGTCTCCTGTACCTCTGGATGACAGAGCCCACATTTCGGCACATACAACATTAGCACTATTGTTATAGATATATAAAACAACAGCATTACTACTGTAATCACAGTAGACCTTATGCACTGTACCGTACTTACCGAGCACACCATTCATTCACACTAATTATAATCCCAACTACCTGCTGAAGAGTTACACTTTATCAAGATTTAGCCTAAACCTATAAGTGGGGCCATTATGCCCAACTTACTAAAATCACCGGTGGAAGAGAAGCGAGCTGTCTTGGCATCAAAACCCTGTGAACACATTATCCACCTGCACTAAAAAAAATGGGGAAAGCGTTGAGATCCACCAACGATGTACAGGTGTCCCTAATGCTATCAAAAATTGGGAGGGCCAAAATTGTTGATGTGACCACTGTCTGCTTTCACAAAACGAAATGACCATGCAAGAGCTCGTTGAAATCTGCCACCGAGCGCCATGTATATTGGAATTATCATTAAGTGGGGTGCCCGGAGCATGGTAGGTCCAGTAAATATCTTGATAACTATTATATTATGCTTATATTGACACCACTACTTATTGTCATCTACAGTCCATATTAACAAAAAGGTAGCTGTTAATAACTAATAACAACACTTTTCATATGTACTAACACAATTCTGCAGTATGAACTACACTATCAGTCCTTAAAATTACATTTGGTGATCCAGAACTACTAAACTCGATAACTTTAATTGAAATAGAGTGTTGTTCAAAGTGAAAATCAATGTGCACAACAGGATGTAGAACAGCTTATTGCATTATTGGCTAAAATTACCATGAAATGATTCGGATGCATCCAATAGGCCAGTATGATACCCCACTCTACATGGTGCCCTTGTCTCCCCTATATCTCGTATTCATGACGTACAAAATTCGATCCGTACTTGACATAATTCTGTATGCAATATACCAGTAGTAAGAACGCACCACACAACAACACAGTGGCACATTTATGCATGTAGAAAAAGTGCTAGTAATAAAATATACAGTGATCACGTTTCAAAAATTGTGGCTAAAGTACAACGCAACTACAACCAGTATATTGACTATAATATAGTGCGTGCGTACGTGCGCAATGTAACAAAATCATTCCTTAAACAATAATGGTTTTGTTTATATCACTGGAACATCGGTAAATCATAAGTTTTCTTTACGTGTTATTTGTTCTATACTGATTTTTTTTACAGAAACATCACGTGATGATTTCGTACATGGTTACTGCATATTTAATAACTAAGTCAAAGACTTACGCACACAATTCTTCAGAGATGCTGGACTTTTGTGCGCAGTTCCTTTAGGAGACAGAGGTATGCCCCCGATTATTGTATTCTTCTTAACCATGAGCGTGTCCATCATCGTCTTTTCTTTTTCTGGTGTTCACAGCAAGCATTTACAGCACGTGTGGCGCCGACAGCCAAAAGTTCGCCTTCGCTAACTTCGCACGTGGCGTCCATGATACCAATGTTTACCCTGATGGTGTCAGTCTACAATTAATTTTCCTATCGGTTGCCATGTTAGCATTTTGTATGATTATAAGAAAACGTCACCTACAAAAGTATGAAACTTCTTACCTGCTGTTATCATCATCTCATTGACATGCTGGTCGTGTTTTGTCAAAATTATATATTTCTAGCTCTTGTAAAATGTATGCATGAATGAATGAATGAAATTTATTCAACATAAGTACAAAGTGTAATTTCAAATAAGGTGTAAACGTGCATATTTGTAAGCTAATCCACCATAAACAGTGGAACAATGAAAAATATAGTTAAGCATAGAACAATAAGAAAAAAAATGTTTAAGGGAAATGTAAGAAGTTATAAACTTATAAATAGCATTCCCTATACTATACAATTGCACTGATACAATACATACACAATATGACTTAAAATTAAGCTAAATGTAATCTACCTGAAGGTAAGGTAGTTTATACATAATAACAAACATAAAATCAAAACATGAATTCATCATATCTTAGCAGGAGTAAAGCTTTGTACATCTTTTTGAAATGATAAGTAAAATTGCACAATTTAATGTCGGTACACAGGTAATTCCACATCGCAGGTCCCTTAATTTTATACCAATACATTCCACTTTTTTAGTAGTCCTACGAAATCTTATTTTGAAATTGCAATTTTTCATACAGGTGTTTTGATGATGACTGTCATTAACTCTCAGGAAGTACAACATTGCTGGTAAACGATTAGTATAAACCTTGTACATAAACACCATGCTATTGAAATCCACCATGTCCTGTACAGTTAAAGTTTTCAATTGATAAAATATTGGTTTTGCATGAGCCATGAAGTCGGCCTTTTGATAAATCCGAATAGCTCTTTTCTGAATAATATGCAAGAGTTGTATACGACTCTTATAGGTATTGCCCCAAATTTCACAACAGTAATTGAAATACGGCATAATGAGAGTATTGTATATTGAGTGTAATGAAGGCTTATTCAATAAACGTTTCACCCTATTCATTACAGATACATTTTTTGAGATTTTACTTTTTATGTGGCTAATGTGTTCATTCCAGTTTAAATGGGAATCAATGTATACACCAAGAAATATAAAATAGACTCAATTAATGTTCTTACCACTGATACTGACCAAGTGGTTGTTTTCACTTTGTCTATAACCAAAAATCATAAAATTAGTGTTGGCTATATTTACGGAAAGCTTATCAACTTGAAACCATCTGCATAATTTGTTTAATTCTGTTGATACTGTTTCACACACTTGTGACAGATTGTCACCTGAGTAAAAGAAATTAGTATCGTCAGCAGAGACAGCTGATTTCATTAACAATGACACACTGCACATATCGTTAATATACAATGATAAACAACGCAGGACCCAATGTAGATCCCTGCGAAACCCCACATGTAATATTCACGCATTCTGAAGTTGTATCATTAATACAAACATATTGGCTTCTATTTTTAAGATAACTACATAACCACATATTAGCTATTCCTCGTATTCCTTAATGCTCAAGTGTTTGACGAGAATGTTGCGATCCACCGTATCAAAGGACTTTTTTCAGGTCAATGAAGACACCAACAGTAGATTTATAATCATCAATAGAAGTAGTAATTTCTTCCACGAGTTCCAATATTGCCAGTGATGTTGACATATTTTTCCTAAACCCATATTGGCTTTCATACAATATTTGTTTGTCATCTATAAATGACATCATCCTGTTGTGGAATATCTTTTCTAGGATTTTTAAAACTATGTATGACACCCGTCAATACTTACGGATGGATGCAGGCAGTACACCGGCTAAAGGGTCAACTAGCCAAATTGCTGTCAAATATCCTTCCGCTTAGTAAAATCAGCTAAAAATACGATTTTACTGTCCAAAGCTTCTACAGAAGTCTAACTGGGGCATGACCCCTGATGCGTTGATAGGCTTATGATACAGTTAGTTTTCCCATTGGCGATCATGTTAAAATTGTGTCTGATTATAAGAAAACGTGACCTACAAAAATCCTTAAAGGGAATAAAAACACCTATTGCTTGAATTCATGTTATTTTACATCCTGCTATCTATTTCCACGTCCACCAAGCCCAAACAATCAAACAAATTCATTGAATTAGAAATTCCACATTTTATGCTGTGCATCCGGACATTTTCGAATATGCATATTTTTGGCGCTCTTTTCGGGGTGCCGAGATGTGACGTCACTTATGACTCGAACTCGCATCAGGCCGACCCTTTCCATGCATTCAGAGCATGTTTACAAGTATAGCTTTTGGGTCGAAACGAGCGTCAGAATGAGTTATTGTGCAATATTCCGACGTAATACAAACACTAGTCATCATAGAGGAACAAGCAGTTATCTTACGGTTCCATATGAATCGAATTTTATTCAAAACAACGAATGTGAATGGTCCTACTACAAGTCGACGACTTTCGCCGAGCTTGGGCTCGTTTTCAGAATAATTATATCGAATGCAACCAACGGGAGATAATCTACACCAATAAACATACATGGCAAACATATATTGTATCCAGCTACATAAAGTAACGTGTATAATCTCATAATATCACTAGAATATCGATATATGAAGGTGTTGTACAATTTAGTATAACAACGTAAATCAGTCGGAGAGTGTCCGCTGGTGCCAAGTTCAGTGGGTAGGCGCGTTGGTTTCTTGTCATTTATTTTACAATCGGGCGACGCCGGTTCAATCCTGACAGCATGCAAACCATTGTTTTCTTTACACTTTTTGTTGTTTATGTTTTCACGAAGTAATATAAACCAAATCATTTTATACTATAATGCACTGTTTGTAAATAAGTTTTATTTTTGTAGTAATTATTTATTCGCCACAAAAATTAAAATACTATAATGCACTTTACGCAATGCAACAAGACAACACCAGATATGGAAGAAATGTGGCCAGAATAACCTTCTGACATTTATTTAATATTCACCCGATAATTGGATGAGTTGTTAGCTAAAACACAATACAATCAAATGTGGGCCATTTGAGGTCTTAAACATTGCCCCATTTATTTTATCTATACATTCTAAAAACAAGGCCCACATTATAGAATACCATACTTAAATTATGGTAATACACCAGAACTATTAAAAAGACGCCTCCCAGACATTTAGACGATTAAAACTACTAACTATTACCACATCCTAGAGAGAGGTGGGGCCATTCCGCCTTCCGCCACACCGTTTATTAATCCTATTTTAATTACCGCCCTAAAAACCCTGCGTACACTTGAAGGAGGAAAAGCTTTAAGGCAAAACCTCGTGTACCATTTAGAAACAGGGAAAAGCGTCAGCAAAGCTAAAATTAACACATGTGCGTGTTGTGAAAATCCCATACATACTTATAACTAGTCTTATGGCAGGAGGGGAGGGAGGTGGAGTCAAAACTGATACGATATTCGATAAACAACTGAACACGAGGAATTTCAAATGTGGCCGCTGCTGGAGGTGCAGTGGCCTTTTATGTCCTGAATGGTCGGACTAGGTTTTACTGTATCACTACGCTAAAGCGCGGGAAGGCCGGCACGCCTTCAGGCTATTGGACTCTGACCTGGTCAAGGTACAGTGTCAGCTTGTTTACCTAGCCTGCAGGCTGGCTCTAGGACTTTAGTGTTGCCTTGGTTGCCTCGCGTAAAACTTGTTATGCAATGTAATCGCATAAATCCCTTTACGCAATGCAACAAGACAACACCAGATATGGAAGAAATGTGGCCAGAATAACCTTCTGACATTTATTTAATATTCACCCGATAATTGGATGAGTTGTTAGCTAAAACACAATACAATCAAATGTGGGCCATTTGAGGTCTTAAACATTGCCCCATTTATTTTATCTATACATTCTAAAAACAAGGCCCACATTATAGAATACCATACTTAAATTATGGTAATACACCAGAACTATTAAAAAGACGCCTCCCAGACATTTAGACGATTAAAACTACTAACTATTACCACATCCTAGAGAGAGGTGGGGCCATTCCGCCACAAGGTCACCCGAACATGTGACCACCCCACCTCGTAACTTGAATTTATAAAGACCTCTAATATATACACACACATATACCACCAATTTTGAAGATCTCGCCCGTGACAAGACCCACATTCATATATTGTTATAACTGTGCGGGGAGATGTGATATGGCAGGTCAATTGGCATGGTAGCTGCCCATGGCGCCAACGATCTGAAATCGGCTACTTGACCGCGTGACAATCTATCTGCCAGCACGTTGACGCGACCTGGCACATGACATGCCATGAAGTTGATGTTGAACCTCAGACATGTGAGAACCATTCTACGAAGTAGAGCCATAAGATGGGGTTCACGGGATGTCTGCTTATTGATTACTGGTACAAGCGCCTCATTGTCAGTGAAAAAGCAAACACTCCGGTTTGCCCATTCTTCCCCCCAGACTTCGACTGCGGCAACGATAGGGAACAACTCTAACACTGCAATGTTGAGGGAATACCAAGAGGGAGGCCAGGTTCCCCAGAACCATTCCTTGTCATACACTGCCCCATAACCTACCCTACCTGATGCATCGGTATACAGCTCCAAACAATCACCTGCGTGAAACTTGTCATTCAGGAAGAATGCTCTACCATTAAAATCTCTCAAGAAATATTCCCACACTTTCAGGTCGAGTTTGACTTGCTCAGTAAGCCTTACATGATGGTGTGGTCTGGTCAAGCCTACAGTTAAATCGATGAGGCGCCTTAAGAAACATCTTCCCGCTACGACCACCGAGCATGCGTGCCCCAATGAGAGATTGAAGATGCTGGAGAGTGACTTTCTGCCTTGCTAAGAATTCAGCTACAAGCGACTTACATTTCGCCAACTTATCCTCCGGGAGTCTGGCTTCCAACCTGACTGTGTCCAACGTGATGCCTAAAAAGGGGAGTGTAGTAGCGGGACCCTGTGTCTTCTCCTGCGCTAAGGGGACACCCATCTGCCTACATAGCGAAAAGAAAGCATTCATGTCAGCTGCACATTTTTCAGAAGAATCTGCGAGGAACAAGAAATCATCGATATAATGGACCATTCCCGATACATTCAACTTAGACCTAGCTACCCATTCTAAGGCTGTACTGAAAGATTCGAAAATAGAACAGGAACTAGCGCAACCCATAGGGAGAACAGCGTCCATATAGAATTTCCCTCTCCACTGAAAACCTAACAATGGCGTGTCCTGTGGTGAAACTGGGATTATGCGGAATGCCGCTTCGATGTCTACCTTACCCAAAAAAATTGGGCACGGGGACTTCTTGATGAAGGTAATAGCGTCCTGTACCGTCGCATACTGTACTGAAGAGAATTCATGTGGAATACCATCATTCACTGACGATCCCCCTGGATAAGATAAGTGATGAATCACTCGATACTCACCAGGTGTCTTTTTAGCTACAACTCCGAGCGGGGACACCCTAAAGTTGGGAACATTAGGTGGAACGTTGCATGGCCCAATAATACGACCTAATTTCAATTCTTTCTTAATCTTTGCGTCTATTACTTCTGGATACTCGAATGCAGATTTCAAATTTTTAGTCAATGTTTGTGATTGAACTGGTGTGTTAAGACAACCTAAACGAAAACCATAGGTAAAGCCGTGGATAAGGTAGTGGGATAGATTGCTATCATAACCTTGCAACATGAGCTGTAGTACTGCTGGGGAAACAGGTGACGGCAGGAGATTGTGTTTATTGTCTGGGGTTAATGCGTGAGGTAATTGCTGGCAACCCGGCAGTACTGGTCTGTCTATATTGGATTCGCGGACACTGGGTAACTGGGTGGCCTGCCCCACATCGCTTGCATTTGTGCTGGTAGCGACATTTGCGACTGTCACAGTGCAGGCCCTTGTTATATGTGAAACAGGGGTTGGAACTTTGTGCCGGCCGGCGGGCTCCTCCCTTGCCATGAAAGGGGGCCCCCCCGAACGGCATGCTTACAGTTCTGCTTGCTTGCAGCCAAAGCTCGGATTCGACAGTGTCCCATCCCCAATTGTGTAGTACACGGAAGGACCTGAAAGACTCATCATAAACCTGCCAATTGTAACCCCGCTCTGAGAGATCCCTGATTGTCTGTATGTATTTTAGCATTGGTGGGGCTTCGTGATAGTGGACAGGTTGCGAGAGATAAATGGACATGTAAATTTGAAATGCCTTGGACCACAGAGGGAAAGAGGTGATTGCTGGCTTGGCCTTGGGTTCTATGCACACCACTGAGGTCCCGTCTTCTGCTCCCTGGAGTCCCAAAGCTAATTCCTGTGAAACTGCTTTTCTTTGGGGAAGTAGGGTAGCTAGCTCCACAAATTCGCCCGCCCAAACCAGTGCTCTAGTTTTATCAGAGACATGTGCATGTAATGAAACGGCAGAGGAAGTGAACGCTCTAACTCTGTCTTGCGTTCCTATAGGGAGCCTATCCAATACCCCCCCAACACCTGTTTCAAAGCCATCTGAAGATGGCCACGGAGTAGCCAACCCAGAGGCCGTCACTCTGGGCAGGGCAGACTCTGTAAGAGCTACGTTTCCCACAGGTTGACCCAAGGCCGTCACATGGGTCAGCTGTGGAGAAACTGTGACACATTCACCAACAACATGGTCATCAGAGGTAAGTCCTATCGGGTCTTTACGCTGTTCTGTTAACATTTGATGCATTTGCTGCAATAAATTGTTCGACTGCTGTACCCGATCCTCCATTGCCTCTTCCCATCGGCGACGAGCTACGGTTGCTGCCTCGCTCTCCAACAGTGGCGCTGCTGTTGCGTCCCACAGATCAGTGTCACGAGTAGCTGAGTATCCAGCGTCAGTTTGCACTCCTGACTGTTGGCTTCGCGCTGCCGCCGACCGACCTGCGCGTGTCCGTGGTCGTCCCCGAGCTGGCAATGGCTGTTGGATCAGCATCGAACGATCCGTTGTCGTTGGGCCAACATCAGGCCACGCTCCTGATAGATGGCTTCGCCCCGCCCCCGGTCGTCCGGCACGTGTCCGAGGTCGACCTCGAGTCACCGGTGGCTGCTGGCCCGTCGGTGGATGATCCCCTGTCATCGGTGCCGCTGTCCGACTGCGAGTCCGAGTCGGTTCCACTATGGCAGCACCCGGACGAGTTAAACTCTGGCTTCGTGCCCGTTTCGGAGCCATCCTGTAACAATTATGCATTGCCGGTGCGGCACGGGTTATTTGATGCAAATGTAGCCTGCCTCCGAGTAAAAACATTTCCAATGGACTATGAACTTTTGGTTGTGCACTGATTGAAATGTTTAATTCAAGTCATGCAACATCATCAGGCACATGTCGCCACCTATTGAAACAGATAGGCTCGTTAAACTTAAAGAGAAACTAGCTAGGAATCTGCTCTATCATTGCAGCTCCCCAAAACTGAAATGGAATAGCAATGATCTGCAGTTTGACACCGCCAATTGTCACTGTAAAAAAAAAACACAAGAACGCCAAAAAGCCGGCTGGCTGACAAGGCCAAAACCGCCGTACTGGCCATCTGGATCGAACTGTCAGAAGGTTATTCTGGCCACATTTCTTCCATATCTGGTGTTGTCTTGTTGCATTGCGTAAAGGGATTTATGCGATTACATTGCATAACAAGTTTTACGCGAGGCAACCAAGGCAACACTAAAGTCCTAGAGCCAGCCTGCAGGCTAGGTAAACAAGCTGACACTGTACCTTGACCAGGTCAGAGTCCAATAGCCTGAAGGCGTGCCGGCCTTCCCGCGCTTTAGCGTAGTGATACAGTAAAACCTAGTCCGACCATTCAGGACATAAAAGGCCACTGCACCTCCAGCAGCGGCCACATTTGAAATTCCTCGTGTTCAGTTGTTTATCGAATATCGTATCAGTTTTGACTCCACCTCCCTCCCCTCCTGCCATAAGACTAGTTATAAGTATGTATGGGATTTTCACAACACGCACATGTGTTAATTTTAGCTTTGCTGACGCTTTTCCCTGTTTCTAAATGGTACACGAGGTTTTGCCTTAAAGCTTTTTCCTCCTTCAAGTGTACGCAGGGTTTTTAGGGCGGTAATTAAAATAGGATTAATAAACGGTGTGGCGGAAGGCGGAATGGCCCCACCTCTCTCTAGGATGTGGTAATAGTTAGTAGTTTTAATCGTCTAAATGTCTGGGAGGCGTCTTTTTAATAGTTCTGGTGTATTACCATAATTTAAGTATGGTATTCTATAATGTGGGCCTTGTTTTTAGAATGTATAGATAAAATAAATGGGGCAATGTTTAAGACCTCAAATGGCCCACATTTGATTGTATTGTGTTTTAGCTAACAACTCATCCAATTATCGGGTGAATATTAAATAAATGTCAGAAGGTTATTCTGGCCACAATACTATAATGCACTGTTTGTAAATAAGTTTTATTTTTGTAGTAATTATTTATTCGCCACAAAAATTAAAATATGGGAATTATATAACGATGTTTCTAAATTGTATTTATCCAAACAAATATTATGTAATGGATATATAATTTATTAATTGTAAATATATTGTACGGTAATATATTGTAATTATTATGTGAAAACAGATTGTGATCGGTCTGGATAAATAAAATTTAGAAACATCGTTATATATAATGACCATATTTTTATTTTTGTGGCGAATAAATAATTACTACAAAAATAAAAAATAAATATTTATAAATAGTGCATCATAGTATATTAAATGATTTGGTTTATATTACTTAGTGAAAACATAAACAAAAAAGTGTAAAGAAAATCAATGGTTTGCATGCTGTCAGGATTGAACCGGCGTCGCCCGATTGTAAAATAAATGGCAAGAAACCAACGCGTCTACCAACAGAAATTCACTGACTGATTTAAGTTGTTATGATAAATTGTACAACTCCTGCTTCATATATCGATATTCTAGTGATATTATGAGATTATACACGTTATTTTCTGTAGCTGGATACAATATATGTTTGCTATGTATGTTTATTGGTGTAGATTATCTCCCGTTGGTTGCATTCGATATAATTATTCTGAAAACGAGCCCAGGCCAAGCTCGGCGAAACCTAGTCGATTTGTAGGCCCATTCGCATCCGTTGTTTTGAATAAAATTCGATTCATGTGGAACCGTAAGATAACTGCTTGTTCCTTTATGATGACTAGTGTTTGTATTACGTCGGAATATTGCACAACAACTCATTCTGACGCTCGTTTTTTGTTCGTAGTTTAGTGCCTTATAATATAGTGCCTTATAATGCATATTCACTAGGTGGCAGCTCTCATGCCTGTCAACAAGTGGGTAGTCAAAAGGCGATTCTGAGCCAGATTATCTTCCTGGCGAAGTCACGCAGCCAGGCGAGAGTCGGTTAAGCGAGACTATGCTAGGGTATAAGAACAGATTAATATCGCCAGCGATGTATATCGTAAGCTAAATAATTTGGCCTTGACATTTCTTAATGACGTCAACATATTAATTAGTGTCTCTCCCGAAAGACACAGTCACAAGCTATGCGACGCCAACGAAATTGCTCAAGTTTTAAAACGGTGGTCGATATCAGGATTCGAATCCATGTTCCTTCGTCTTCGATCTACAGTACAGCCATTTACTATCTTATCTCAGAGACACACAGCTAAAGTTGTGATAATTGAAACAACAAATCATTTATCGAGACAATCAAAAACAAAAAAGAACAACGTGATTTCTGTGTTGAATGATGTTGCAATATTGTAATCTCGGACTGCGAGTAATTTCGATTGACACCGGCACGTCTCTAAATTCTAACCTTTCGCGCGCTAATCCCATTGACATTGTTAAAAAAAAGTACGTAAATGGAGCAGTTAGTTTGCCAGTCTGGAGGCACGTCAAGCCAGAACATATGCACAGACGCACTTGCCAGCCTCCCAAATGGAGAACAAAAACACTCATTATAGACTGCCATAACCTCGCACCCAGTGACGCCTCCTGTCTAAAAATAGGCTCCTTGGAACAAAGAGAGCAGTCATGTGGCACCACTCGTTGTGATTTATCAAAAAGGGTGTGCTTTTATTATATCATGTATTTATGACGTGTATACTCACGACCGGGTAATTTGTATCATGCCAGAAATCGTATAAATGAAACGGCTCTTAGCCTATTTGAACACACTGCCTGGTCTCGACTGATTCACCTGACATGTTCTGGCTATAAATACACAGCGCAGATAGGATGGTTTCTGAAGTGAACATCTTTCACACACACACGCACGCACGCACACACACACACACACACACACACACACACACACACACACACACACACACACACACACACACACACACACACACACACACACACACACACACACACACACACACACACACACACACACACACACACACCAAACACATACACCACACGCACACAAACTTTTATTTCAGCGCACACCGTATGTTTTTTTGATACGGCATCGTCCCCCTCTTATTCAGATGAACACCATCGTGTCGCAAATACTTTTCCATCTTGTAGCGAACCCTCAGTGATTACAGATATAAATGTTATCGAAACCGATCGCTAACCGATTCAGTTCATCGTTCAGTAGGAATCTTACATGGTTAAAGTCCTCCCGCCTCCGGTCCGCCCGAACATCGCACCTTACCTCAGTCGCAAGGACGAGCTGACACTTAATCATTGGATTCTGATTTGGGGTAACAGAGTGATCGTTCCCACAAAACTGCAAAGCAGACTGCTGGAGAATGGCGTTACATGTTTGAGATGCGGAACACAGCTGCAGCGGAAACGGTAGCCACACTTCGATCCTTATTTGCAAGGATGGGTCTGTCAGAGCAAGTGGTATTAGACAATGGACCTCAGTTCGTGTCTGCAAAATTCAAACATTTCACAGAAATTAATGGTATTCGACACGTGACTGGCGCTCCTTATCATCCGTCCACCAACGCTTTAGCGGAGCACATGGTTCAAAGGCAACGCTTCAAGAATGCTGTCAAAGCTGACAGATTCGATCGATCCATTCAGCACAAGCTCGACAGATTGCTGTTGTTTGGTAAAAATCTAAACGCTGGATCTTCTGAAGCCGGATCTATCCCCTAAATGGACTTAAGGTGGACATTATAATGGTATCGTAATATCTCGTGCAAGAAGCTATAACATTTGGAAGGGGGAGTGTTAGGTACTGTGTGGTTTTATTCGACACCGAACGGTAATATACTGGGACTTGTCGGGGGATTAAACTGTTTGCCACGTTGCTGGTTGTTTCATTAAGTTTAGTCAGTATATTACTAGTTGTGTTACAAGACGTAACAAGTAGCAATGATAATGATGAGAAATGCCGAAATTCAGTTTTATTTAATTTGATTTGCCATAAGTCATCCAGCGGAATATATCTTGGAGGCAATCGCTGAGCTTTTACATACATACACGCACGCACCCACACACACACACACCACACACACACAACCACACACTACAACACATACACCACACGCACACAAACTTTTATTTCAGCGCACACCGTATGTTTTTTTAATACGTACGGCATCGTCCCCCTCTTATTCAGATGAACACCATCGTGTCGCAAATACTTTTCCATCTTGTAGCGAACCCTCAGTGATTACATATATAAATGTTATCGAAACCGATCGCTAACCGATTCAGTTCATCGTTCAGTAGGAATCTTACATGGTTAAAGTCCTCCCGCCTCCGGTCCGCCCGAACATCGCACCTTACCTCAGTCGCAAGGGCGAGCTGACACTGCATCATGGGATTTTGATTTGGGGTAACAGAGTGATCGTTCCCACAAAACTGCGAAGCAAAGTGCTGTCAATATACATAATGTTTACACATTGTCTATTTACAATGCTATTGCTTAAATCAACTCGCATCGGAATCTGACATGTTGGCTGTGTGTGTGACGTCAACAGTCTTTGTGTGGTTCACTGCACGTGCATGACTATTCATTATACTACGATTGTTTTTACTTAATGAATTACTGTTTTGATTTATTACTATTTTACATGTAAAGCGCCTTGAATAGTTTTTAACTAGAGTTGGCGCTATATAAGTATATTTATTTATTTATACTCGGGCTGCAGAATGAATCATCCACGTGGCAGCAAGCTCAAAATGATTCGCGTAAACACAATTATTTATCGGCTTTTTGCGCAGATAACACCCAAATTATGCATAAACATGCAAGACACGAATAGCAGAGAAAGTACTTATGGGAAATTATCACGTTTTGATGCAGTATAGCTCGAATGTGTATTACTTACAAAGAATCGCTTTAACGTAAAGGTAATTTCTTATACAGAGCACAGTACCCAGTCCTCAGGACTGCTCAAAGCACTTTACTCCCTGGCAGACCTGTTCAATCGAACACAATCTCGACTTCTCTGGGAAGCATCCCGCCACGCTGCAATTAATGCGCGAAGACTATCTGTACACACATATCCACCACTGTCTATAGCCATGTACTCATTCATACAGCTGAATGAACTGGAGCAACATAGAGTGAACGAACTTGCCGAAGCTTCGACACCGCAGCACATGATTCGAACCCGGGGTCTCTCGACTCTCGTTGCTAGTTTCTTGCTGCCGTCAAGTCGGTTGCCTTTCCACCCATCGCACTAGTGAACACGACGACCAACTGTTTTAGCTCGAAGTTAAACTCGTCCCACTCACTGAAGGCACTGTGAGTAACAACGTTTTGAGAAGGTCACCGTGACAGGACATTTCTAAACAACCCAATTCCACTCGTCAGCCTAAATTAGCGCGCTCTCACCATCCGTAACGCGCATCAAATAATCACAGATCAATGTTGTTGCCTTGCGACTATGATAAAGACCTACGGAAGTGGGTCATTTGCCCGGCTCGACACAGAGCGGCCCGGTGAAAAATACCAGGCACTAAGTCCATAACCGTGTATGTCTCGGTGGGTTGTTAGACTTGACATACAGCCAGCCAGCCAGGCGTGACGCGCTATGAATATTACCACTGCGGTGGTCCCTGGTACGCCGAAACGAGTTAACGTTTTTCCTAGTGTTCCATTGAGGTATGCCGTATTTTGAAAGCCAATATGTAGAATAAAAAAAAGCATAAAACATAGTTTTGCACTTACAGCTGACGTCATACACACCTAAGCCCTACAATTGTTGTTTGTAGCGTGTTGTTATCACTGCGTTATTTTGTTAAATGTTGTTGAAGTGTATGCAAATCATTTAATTTGATTAAAGGTGCTCAATCATTTCGATTGTTGTGCTCCTCACGTGTCAGACTAATTTCACGAAACGTAATCGTATCAGGTATTCATTATTGATACACTGGTTCATTTGTACGTATGCTTTACTTCGTTTTAGTGAAATTAACAGACAAACAATAAAATGATTTTCGGTTAGTCCTAACCGAATATCAAGACACATATCTGAACTTGGATGTGGTCTGAGATAGACCTCTCGTGTAATAGTCACGTGAACGGGAATATGCGGCGACATCGGCCTTTGACCCCCACCTTTCGGTGCCTGGATTCAGTCAACATTACGTATTTACGAGTCGCCATCCATTTTTTGTACAAGTGATAGCTCGATAATTTTATCTGTGACGAAGGGATGCCCACGGATATATGTCACCGACTCGGCTAAAAAGAGGGTGAGACGTCTCTCCTCCCGCCAGACTGGCGTAGAGATCGTTAACCCGTGGTAGCGGATATTTGTCTTCTACCACACTTTTGCTGATCGTGACCTTGTAATCACCGCAGATCCTTATCTGCCCATTGGACTTGGGGACCGGAACGATCGGTGCCGCCCATTCTGAGAACTGGACTGGCTCGATGATGCCCTCCTGTTGCAGTCGGTCTATTTCATGTTCGACTTTCTCCTTCAGGGCATAAGGAATGGGTCTGGCCTTGAAGAAACGTGGAATCGCATCGCTTTTCACGTTGATCTTCACCTGCATTTCTTTCAGCTTGCCCAGCCCCTCAGCGAACACGTCTGGCACTTCCGCCATAAGTCCGACCGGGTCAAGGTCGCGAACGAGCATGTTCTCGCCCCAGTCCAGCTTCAACTGCGACAGTAGATTTCTGCCCAAGAGATTCTGCCGAGCGCCAGACACCACCACAATTGGCACATGTGCCGACTGCGAACATAACAATTGGCGACGAGGATGGGATATATTGGTCAAATAGAGCCATACGACGGCAGTAGTGACTTGGAAGCGTATTTGGAGCGGCTAGAAGTAGAACTGTATTTCGTTGCAAACAATGTTGGTGCAGTGGGCAGCGGCGTGGACGAATCTATGAGAGAGGCCGCCGACAGGAAGAAAGTGGCTACACTACTCACTCTGGTAGGCCCGGAAACGTATCTTCTTCTTAAAAGTCTCGTCAGTCCTTAAAGACCGGCAGAGTTGTCGTTTGAGCAAATAACTGAGAAACTAAAAAGCCATCTGAAGCCACGTCGGCTTACAGTGGCGGAAAGATTCAAATCCCACCAGCGCAACCATAAAGAGGGCAAGGGGGTCGCCACATTTGCGGCAGAACTCCGGAGGCTCGCATCCACTTGCAACTTCGGGGAATTTCTGGCCGAGGCATTGCGAGACCAGCTCGAGTGCGGCATCAAAAGCGGCAGCACTCAGTGCAAACTACTCAGCGAAGATAGATCGTTCGAGCAGGCAACGCAGATGGCGCTGGCGGACGAAGTGGCGGACACCGAGGTTAAACAGATAGCCCCCCGACACAGCTTCGACTGCACTAAAAGTACAGTGAGTGTAGTGTAAAACCGGAAAAACAGAGAGAAAAGGCCAGTTCCGACCACCGCTAGGCCTACGACACACACGCGTGGCGACGACAAGACAACTCAGAAATTGTGTTACCGTTGCAACGGCAACCACACGCATCAAGAGTGCAAGTTTAAAGATGCAACTTGTCATTTCTGTAAAAAGAGAGGTCACATCATGGCGGCATGTCACAAGAAACGCGGCGAAACTCATCTCGTGAACACCACTCAGGACAGAGCTGAGTACTGTCTGTACAACGTCAAGGGGGATCACACGTCACAGCAGCCTATTGAGATAGGAGTGCACATGGACGGTAAAGCAGTGAGAATGTTGGTTGACACGGGGACAGGAGTCTCCTTAATCAATGAGGCGACATATCACGAGTTGCGGTCGCCACCCCCAAAGCTACAAACAGTGGACATCAACTTAACCACTTATACGGGTCAATCTATTCCGGTGCTGGGACAAATAGAGGTCGTCACCGAATACAAACAGCAGTCGGCACATGTGCCAATTGTGGTGGTGTCTGGCGCTCGGCAGAATCTCTTGGGCAGAAATCTACTGTCGCAGTTGAAGCTGGACTGGGGCGAGAACATGCTCGTTCGCGACCTTGACCCGGTCGGACTTATGGCGGAAGTGCCAGACGTGTTCGCTGAGGGGCTGGGCAAGCTGAAAGAAATGCAGGTGAAGATCAACGTGAAAAGCGATGCGATTCCACGTTTCTTCAAGGCCAGACCCATTCCTTATGCCCTGAAGGAGAAAGTCGAACATGAAATAGACCGACTGCAACAGGAGGGCATCATCGAGCCAGTCCAGTTCTCAGAATGGGCGGCACCGATCGTTCCGGTCCCCAAGTCCAATGGGCAGATAAGGATCTGCGGTGATTACAAGGTCACGATCAGCAAAAGTGTGGTAGAAGACAAATATCCGCTACCACGGGTTAACGATCTCTACGCCAGTCTGGCGGGAGGAGAGACGTTCACAAAGTTGGACTTGAGCCATGCGTATCTTCAACTTCAGCTCGACGAAGGGTCACGTGACTACGTTACGATCAACACGCACAAGGGACTCTTTAGATACACTCGCTTACCGTACGGCATATCGGTGGCGCCATCGATATTCCAGAGAGCTCTCGAGTGTGTGCTTGCTAGAATACCACGGGTATGCATCTTCCTGGACGACATCCTCGTCACGGGGAAAACTCGAGATGAACACGTGGCGAATCTCCGGCTGGTCTTGAACCGGCTGGACCAAACAGGGTTGAAGCTAAACAATAAAAAGTGCGAGTTCTTCAACGAGGCAGTCATATATCTGGGCCACAAGATCGATCGAAATGGCCTGCATCCCACAGACGAAAAGTTCACGGCGATTCAAGATGCGCCTAGCCCAACGAACGTGAAAGAACTACGTTCGTGACTTGGCCTGCACAACTACTATGGACGATTCCTGCGCAACTTGTCGACAACGCTAGCACCTCTGCACATTCTACTCAGAAAAGAGACGAAATGGCGATGGGAGAATGAGCAAGTCACAGCGTTTCAAGCGGCGAAGGACCTGCTGCAGTCGGAGTCCCTACTGGTGCACTTCGACCCCGACAAACCTCTTCTGCTCGCATGTGATGCGTCGCCGTACGGGGTGGGCGCAGTCCTGTCGCATCAGATGACGGACGGTTCGGAGCGACCGATCGCGTTCGCATCTAGGAGCTTGTCGCCTGCGGAAACCAACTACTCGCAACTCAACAAGGAAGGTCTCAGTTTGGTGTTCGGGGTGACAAAGTTCCATCAATACCTATACGGTATGACCTTCGTTCTCATCACCGATCACCGACCTCTGGTGGGGCTGTTCAACGAGCAACGACCGATACCTCCGCAAGCGTCGGGTCGACTTCAGCGTTGGGCCCTGACATTGGCAGGTTACGACTACGTCATTCGTCATCGAAGTGGCGATGCGCACGAGAATTGCGATGCTCTATCGCGACTACCCCTACCTACGCAGAACGTTGAGACGCCTGCTCCTGCGGAGTACATACAGCTCATAGAGCAGCTGGACGACTCGCCGGTGACGTCAACGCACATTCGAAACTGGACACGACGTGATCCAGTATTGTCGCAAGTTCAACGCTACGTGTTAACAGGCTGGCCTGAGGGCGACCTAACAACACAGCAATACCACAGAGTGCGCGATGAGCTGAGCACGCACGATGGATGCGTGATGCGGGGCACCCGAATAATTGTGCCAGAACCTGGGCAAGCCACGATGCTCCAACTCTTGCACAGCAGCCACAGCGGCGTGGTGAAGATGAAGGCGTTAGCGCGGTCATACATCTGGTGGCCACTTCGACCATGGTTGTTCCCACAGGAAGCGTGGTCACGTGTGCATCTAGACTACGCTGACCCCATCGAGAACAGGATGATCCTCGTGGCAGTAGACGCCTACTCGAAATGGATCTCCGCGATGGTCGTACGCTCATCGACATCGGAAGTGACAATCGAACAATTGCGGATGTTATTCGCAGAACATGGACTGCCAGAAACTATCGTTACTGATAATGGCACGTGCTTCATTGGTGCTGAGTTCAGGCAGTTTATGAAAAAGAACTGCATTCAGCACATCACCTCGCCAGCCTATCACCCATCCTCGAACGGGCTCGCTGAACGGGCAGTACAGCTCGTGAAACGAGGATTGATGAAAATTAAGGACGGTTCGATGGAGACAAGGTTGGCTCGTTACTTGCTGACCTACCGAGTGACCCCTCACAGCACTACCGGAAGCTCCCCGAGTAAACTGCTGAAGGGGCGGCAGCTGCGAACGCTTCTAGACGCGGTGCAACCGAGCGTCGGCAGAAAAGTGCGCCAATCGCAGGAGAAGATGACTGATTATTACAACCAGAAATCGAACGAGCGGTGCTTCAGTCCAGGCGATGCGGTTTACGTAAAGAACCACCCTGATCATTCGCCCAAGTGGATTCCTGCAGTTCTGAAAGAGCTACACAACGACGTGCTGATATCGGAGGCACCCGACGGTCGCCACTTGAGGCGTCATCGCAATCACGTGCGTCTGCGACATGCGGACGCGGCGGACGATACGGGACCAGCAGACATCGCAGCTCCGGCCGCGATCCAACAATCAACCGAACGTGACATTGAGTGTGTAGACGAAACGGCGGAAGCCGCAGCTCCTGTACCTGATGGCAGCGGCGTCCACTCGCCAGTAACGCAGTCGGCTGTTCGCAAATCGGAGAGAATCCAGAAAGCTCCAGACCGATTATCTCTCTAGAACAATCTTGTACCCCTGGGCATAATGATCCCTGGTACGACAGCGTATCATTTGTCTAGTTTTTCTTCAGATTTCACAGTTCTTGTTGTAACCTTGGACGTTAGCAAAATAACTGCTGCGGAGGACTGTAATGTATGTGACAGACACTTGTGCAAAAACTATACACAGCTTATACACAACGCATTTGTGTGACATGGACTATCGCGGTCTGTCTGTCTGTGTGTCGCGCTGATACGAAATAAACATGTGCACCACTGTCACTTGATAATTACATCTATTTCTAGTTTGTATTTAACCACTTTATTCCTGGATCAATGAATATATAAATATATATGTGTGTGTGTGCGTGCGTGCGTGAGTGCGTGTGTGTGTATCACCACCAAATCACGACAATGCAGAAAGTTAAGATGACTGCCGTGCATTTATATGTGCAGGGACATGATCCTAAAGCCTCTTGAGGTTGCTGAATCAATAAGTGTTTCAGGACTTCTCGTATGAATGCCTATATCTGCATGACTATGTCCATTCTTACTTTTGCAAAATTGTCATCAATTATTTTATTCTCAAATATATCAGGTTAATGACAAATTGATGAAAATACGAAATGACATCGAGGAGGTATCTGGTTTGTGGTAAACCATTCTGTTGGCACACGTTGGTAAATTGGATAGTTACTTCCATTTAATGGTATCGTCCACCTCCTCAACCTGTCATAAACGTTATGCTTAAGTAATATACATACACCATACCACACACATATATAGTTATGTTATGCTTAAGTAATATACATGGTAACTTCCATTTAATGGTATCGTCCACCTCCTCAACCTGTTATAAACGTTATGCTTAAGTAATATACATACACCATACCACAAACATATATAGTTATGCCATGCTTAAGTAATATACATACACCATACCACAAACATCTATAGTTATGTAATGCTTAAGTAATATACATACACCATACCACAAACAGTTATAGTTATGTAATGCTTAAGTAATATACATACACCATACCACAAACATCTATAGTTATGTAATGCTTAAGTAATATACATACACCATACCACAAACATCTATAGTTACGTAATGCTTAAGTAATATACATACACCATACCACAGACATCTATAGTTATGTCATGCTTAAGTAATATACATACACCATACCACAAACATCTATAGTTATGTCATGCTTAAGTAATATACATACACCATACAACAAACATCTATAGTTATGTAATGCTTAAGTAATATACATACACCATACCACAAACATCTATATTTATGTAATACTTAAGTAATATACATACACCATACCACAAACATATATAATGCGTAAGTAATATACATACACCATACTATACACATCTATAGTTATGTCATGCTTAAGTAATATACATACACCATACCACAAACATCTATAGTTATGTAATGCTTAAGTAATATACATACACCATGCCACACACATCTATAGTTCTGTTATGCTTAAGTAATATACAAACACCATACCATACACATCTATAGTTATGTTATGCTTAAGTAATATACATACATACCACAAACATATAATTATGCCATGCTTAAGTAATATACATACACCATACCACAAACATCTATAGTTATGTAATGCTTAAGTAATATACATACACCATACCATACACATCTATAGTTATGTCATGCTTAAGTAATATACATACACCATACCACAAACATCTATAGTTATGTAATGCTTAAGTAATATACATACACCATACCACAAACATCTATAGTTATGCCATGCTTAAGTAATATACATACACCATACCATACACATCTATAGTTATGTCATGCTTAAGTAATATACATACACCATACCACAAACATCTATAGTTATGTCATGCTTAAGTAATATACATACACCATACCACAAACATCTATAGTTATGTAATGCTTAAGTAATATACATACACCATGCCACACACATCTATAGTTATGTAATGCTTAAGTAATATACATACACCATACCACAAACATATATAGTTATGTAAAGCTTCAGTAATATACATACACCATACCACAAACATCTATAGTTATGTAATGCTTAAGTAATATACATACACCATACCACAAGCATCTATAGTTATGTAATGCTTAAGTAATATACATACACCATACCACAAACATCTATAGTTATGCCATGCTTAAGTAATATACATACACCATACCACAAACATCTATAGTTATGTAATGCTTAAGTAATATACATACACCATGCCACAAACATCTATAGTTATGCCATGCTTAAGTAATATACATACACCATACCACAAACATCTATAGTTATGTAATGCTTAAGTAATATACATACACCATACCACACACATCTATAGTTATGCCATGCTTAAGTAATATACATACACCATACCACAAACATCTATAGTTATGTAATGCTTAAGTAATATACATACACCATGCCACAAACATCTATAGTTATGCCATGCTTAAGTAATATACATGCACCATACCACAAACATCTATAGTTATGCCATGCTTAAGTAATATACATACACCATACCACCAACATCTATAGTTATGTAATGCTTAAGTAATATACATACACCATACCACAAACATCTATAGTTATGTAATGCTTAAGTAATATACATACACCATACCACAAAAATCTATAGTTATGTAATGCTTAAGTAATATACATACACCATACCATACACATCTATAGTTATGTCATGCTTAAGTAATATACATACACCATACCATACACATCTATAGTTATGTAATGCTTAAGTAATATACATACACCATACCACAAACATATATAGTTATGTAATGTTTAAGTAATATACATACACCATATCACACACATCTATAGTTCTGTTATGCTTAAGTAATATACATACACCATACCATACACATCTATAGTTATGTCATGCTTAAGTAATATACATACACCATACCACAAACATCTATAGTTATGTAATGCTTAAGTAATATACATACACCATACCACAAACATCTATAGTTATGTAATGCTTAAGTAATATACATACACCATACCACAAATATCTATAGTTATGTAATGCTTAAGTAATATACATACACCATACCACAAACATCTATAGTTATGTAATGCTTAACTAATATACATACACCATACCACAAAAATCTATAGTTATGTAATGCTTAAGTAATATACATACACCATACCATACACATCTATAGTTATGTCATGCTTAAGTAATATACATACACCATACCACAAACATCTATAGTTATGCCATGCTTAAGTAATATACAAACACCATACCATACACATCTATAGTTATGTCATGCTTAAGTAATATACATACACCATACCACAAACATATATAGTTATGTCATGCTTAAGTAATATACATACACCATACCATAAACATCTATAGTTATGTAATGCTTAAGTAATATACATACACCATACCACAAACATCTATAGTTCTGTTATGCTTAAGTAATATACAAACACCATACCACACACATCTATAGTTATGCCATGCTTAAGTAATATACATACACCATACCATAAACATATATAGTTATGTCATGCTTAAGTAATATACATACACCATACCATAAACATCTATAGTTATGTAATGCTTAAGTAATATACATACACCATACCACACACATCTATAGTTCTGTTATGCTTAAGTAATATACAAACACCATACCATACACATCTATAGTTATGTTATGCTTAAGTAATATACATACACCATACCATAAACATCTATAGTTATGTCATGCTTAAGTAATATACATACACCATACCATACACATCTATAGTTATGTAATGCTTAAGTAATATACATACACCATACCATACACATCTATAGTTATGTCATGCTTAAGTAATATACATACACCATGCCACAAACATATATAGTTATGTAATGCTTAAGTAATATACATACACCATGCCACAAACATCTATAGTTATGCCATGCTTAAGTAATATACATACACCATGCCACACACACCTATAGTTCTGTTATGCTTACGTAATATACATACACCATACCATACACAGCTATTTTTGGAATTTGCGAACAAAGGCGACTGACCCGTAATCGATCGCTAGGAACGTTACACACACAAACCCTACACCAATCAGCGACGGGCGTCATATCCTTGTCACTGCGCAAACGTTTTGGGGCGTGTTTGATATGGCAGATTGCAGAATGGTCGACAAACCCTCCGACTCACGTCAATCAAATCACGGGGCTGGTTTTGGACGGTTCTAATATGGCGATCATAATATTATATACACAAAGCAAGTGTCATAAACAAATCGTATTGTATGTTCAATCGATTTGAATATGTTTCGAGAACAGCAATGTAGCCTGGTCTAACTAACTATGCGACGATACGTATTAAGCTAATTGTACAATTCATGACAATGCACTGACAAATATTGAGTTCTGGTCTGTGTGACACTAAACATTGTCAAAATCAACGTCCATCGACCATTCTCGCGAGCCAGTGATGCTGACCTTATCAGTTACCGATGCCATGTCGTCGATTTACCGTTGACCAGTCTTTTCAGATTTAGGAATTACGTGCCAGCATGCGGACACCTTTCGACACTGACGGACAGGTCATAACACACATTTCTTTGAAATGCTCTTAGGAGTTGAGTTGGTTCGTGGAATCAATGGACGAGGAAAACAAGCGGGGCGAAGTCAACGTTCGCGCGTACACTGCGTGTGCAAAAAATGCTCCTCTACCACCCGTGGCTTGTGCGGATGCGATGATCGGTTGTTCACGGGTAAAACGACCTTTCAGTCAACACGTGGTTCATAGCAACGTCTCGACATGCGCCGGTTACTTCTCATCAATGAGTCGCGTCGTGCCATGGAAGCCAACGGAAGTGGCCAAGTCTGCGAGGGTTATTGAGCGCCTTAATTTTTTGGCGTATTCTATCGGTTTCTCTGCCATCTGCACGGGGTCATATAGTTTGTGAGGCAATGTATAACCACTCTCAATCCGGATCAGTTTATTGATCTTCATCGTTTTCGACACGTCGCAGCCTTTCATTATGAAGAAATCGGCCATTTCTTGGTGTCCGTTTCTCAGCGCGATCCAGACAGGAGTCCACTCGTCACACGTCTCACTGTTGGTGGCTGCCCGGTCCTTTGCAAGTATCTCGGTGGCGGTCGTAACGTTGCCCGACGTAGCAGCAAAATGGATCGCTTGCCAGCCATCATTGTTGGAAACCGTGACGTCAGCCCCGTGCTGGATGAGCCACTGGACGACTTCCGGTTTGTTGAAGTGGGCTGCATAGTGCAAGGCGGTAGTTCCGGAGTCATTCTGGACGGAGATGTGAGAGATGTTGTCCTTCATCAGTTTGATAATGATGTCCGAAGACTCCGACATTTTGATTAAGATCTCCGCGATCTTGATGAATTCTTGATCATTGCAATACGGTTGACCCGCCGTATACGCGTTAATGACACACTCCAGGAGATCTGCTTCCTCTTCTCTTGGCTTCGTTCTTTCCACGATCTTCGAGTCAACGTAGGCATAGTGAAGCGGCGACATGCCCCTGTTGTCCTTCGTCGTCGCGTCGGCACCAGCGTCCAGCAGACACTTGACAGCTGCGATCGTGCTCTTGCGCACGGCGAAATGGAGCGCCGACCTGCCGAACACGTCAGTCTTGTTGACATCAGCGCCATGTGCCACGAGAAACTTGACGATGTCTTCGGCGTTCACATCTGCGGCGCATATCAACGGCGTCTTGAGCGACTGGTCCGTCTTGTTGACGTCCGCCTTCCTCGATACTAAGTCCTTCACGACGACCTCGTTGTCATGAAACGCTGCACGGTGCAACATCGTACGATAGTTCTCGTCCGTTCCGTTGACGTCGTTCATCTGGTCGAGAAGGGCTTTCACAACATCGGTGTCGCTACAGCGGGCGACGTACGACATGACGCTTCGCTTGTAGTCCTCGTTCATCTGCGGAGTGCGTTCCCCGTAGAGCAGGAGCACGTTCACGATCTCCGCCTTGCAGTGCTGCCGCAGCGCCAAGTGAACAGGCGACATGATGTCCGTCGCCTCCTCGTCGACGGGAATGCAAGGCATTGTTGCTGGATCAGCAGCGTAATTCAGCAGGGTTTTGACGAGGTCAACGTCATGTGAGTTGATGGCGTGACCTAGCGGCGTGTACGAGGTGTAGGGGTCGGCGTCACGGCGTGTGTCCAGTCTCGTGTTGACAACCATCGCCAAGGGAACGACGAGGTTCGGCAGCGAACTCACCAAGCTGAGATAGTCGGCGAGATGGTGCGTGTCCTGAGTGAGGTAGTGTTTGAAGATCGCCTCTGTGACAGCCCACGTGGCGTCTCCGTTTCGTGGAGCGCCGTCAATGAGGCTGGCTTTCTGTAGCAGTGTGCGCAGTGTCGCCACGACATCATCGACGCTTGCTGGCGACTTGAGAGGCGGGCTCGCCATTCGCTCTGTCTTCCTGAAAATTCAACAAATATGACTGGTAATCATATGTTTCTAATAGAGGGCTTATCGTATATTG
Source organism: Escarpia spicata (assembly GCA_963995525.1). Classification (NCBI taxonomy): domain Eukaryota; kingdom Metazoa; phylum Annelida; class Polychaeta; order Sabellida; family Siboglinidae; genus Escarpia; species Escarpia spicata. Next base: position 12,735,111 of record OZ023205.1, on the reverse strand, counting down.
TGGCATTATTCTGAGTGTGTTACACATCACTGGATGGGCCGACGTGTTCATTGATACAACTACGCATGTTATATCGAAGAGCTATGCAAAATAGCGCTAATACATGGCTATGCCGAAAAAGGCAGCGACAGTTAGGTAAACGTAAGTTTATGTTGCGCGGTATCCAGTGCTTAGGAATGCACAAAATGCTTTATCGTTCACCCCGTGGCAGACGTGTTCGAACACCTTCCGACTTCTTTAGCATTAAACCACGTTGCAATTACTGTGTATATATTATTGTTCACAAATATATACCACCGTCTACAGAAACTCATACATATATATATATATGTGTGTGTGTGTGTGTGTGTGTGTGTGTGTACACATACTCATATATACAGTTGACTGAATCGAAGCAACGCGGAGAGAAAAGTTTCCTTAGTTTCTAAACGGCAGCAGTCCGGAAGATCTCAATTGCGAGTCGTGTGTTCCATCTACTACGCTACGGCGCCACACAATGATGCGAGCGATGCATGCTTATTCGTCATTCGGTGCGTCGTGTCGAATACACTGTTACAATCGTTGTTATGCTGCGGCACCGGAAGTATGTTGGGCATGATCAGATTAGCAGTCATGCAACTTCGTTCCCGAGTTATATAAGCCTATAATATCATGGGCCATGATATGAACTGCAAATTCATACGACCATCTGCATTGCTAATAGGCCTATGTCTCATTTGGTTTTGTATTGATGCACGGCTACGTCCCTCGACCTTCAGATTGAGGAACGTAGCCGTGCATAAAAACCAAACCAAACGAGACATAGGCCTATTATATGTATTATGTATCTGACGGTGCGTTTACTATTGCATATTCAAGCTAGATATTAATTATTGAGGCTATGATTCTGTCGATCAGGTGTGCAACCAGGCGTGACAGCCTGGCAGAACCACAGCCGCTATAAACACGACACGCATGGACTGGCATCTGCATCTTTTACCTTTTTTCGTCAGAGTGTTTATGGGTTTTTTAATAGTTACATAATGTGTTCTTTTTTGCGAAGCATACTTATGGATATAAAGTAACGTTTATAAAGAAGTGCTTTATAAATGGCAAGGTTATTGGAAATGACACAACTTGTTCTAGAAAGGAAACTTTTTAACTGAAATGTAATATTCTGATTAAAATGTTTCGCATTTCTCGCTGTGGAGTTTGTCTTCTGTTTGACGTTTAATGTATCTAACGTACCTACGTATGTGCATGCATGTTCTTGCGTGTTCGTGTATGCAAAGGACACATGTTATACTAAGATAACTGGTTTCCAATAAATAATCTGTCTAGCACAACTACATCTTGTTTGCTTAAACATATGTTATTCCATATGTTAATACTTTAACTAGACTCGTTTTGGATGACAGTCAACTTTTAATAACGACAGATTGTGTAACAAAAAAGGCATCTGAAATACTACATTACTATTTGTGTGTAACGTGGCACGACACCTACAACGACTACCAGTCCAACATGACGTAAGAAATTCACAATCACAAAATGTGCACATGCTGTTATAAGGAAGTACTAAAGAGAAAGCGTCAATCTGCTACGGTGTTCGAGTCCGTCCACGGTGTGAGATCATCTCAAGAGCAGTGCACGGAACACGTCAAACGAAACAAGGAAAAGGGCCACTCGATACTTTGTTGTAACGGCAGTTAACCTGAAACAACCAGTACACATATTTCGAAGCTTTAAAATAAAGAATGATAATTAATCATGTACCTGCGAGGCATCTTGGGAACTCGCCAAACTTCTGGTTGACGTGGCAGAATATATGTCGTATATATCTGCCTTTTTCGCAGAGCCAGTGTATACGCAGCTTGTGCTTCGAGTGTCTGTTTGCCGACTGGCCGCTCAAAGAGAGACCAAGCAAAATGACCAGCCAACTGTGACCTATAAAAACGCTTTTGAATTGCAGCCGCGGTCGGATACCGTGGTAAAATCCCATAATCTCACGCGACTGACAAATCCAACCAATCATAAACGTGCAATAATTGTGTCGGTATTGGTATGAATGCAGCAGGAAGTGATTGGACTGCCTTCAAAGGAAAGCCCCAGTCGCGCTGACGCACGATATCAGGTTAACGTTTAACATGTAATAACTACATTCACCCTCGTCGTATCTACCCGGTTGCAGCCGACTAAGTAGAATAGCAAGTCAGTTGTTGCATTTAACCTCATTTATGCAAATTTTATGCAAATTTTTTATAATTTTAGAACACATCTATCACATTTTCTAGTTTGTCAGTAAAACGTATATCTTCCACAATCGTACACAATCCTACCAATGCTTTTCATCTCCATATGAATGGTAGGCTACCGTTACTACTTGTTCCGTCTCTTATATCTTCCATATCTTCCATGCTATACAATATTTGCCAAAATATCAGGCAACAAACCACAAAACACATAAAAACCAATAGGGTAATGCAGTTTCAAAGTCGGAATGTGTGTATATATATATATATATATATATATATATATATATATATATACACACATTCCGGTATATATATATATGTATACCTGCCAATTTTTTTTTATCCTGGAGATTCATCGGCGGTGTGTGTGTGTGTGTGTGTGTGTGTGTGTGTGTGTGTGTGTGTGTGTGTGTGTGTGTGTGTGTGTGTGTGTGTGTGTATTTATATGTAAGTAATGGTTTTGACCTATTGCACACCTTCGATCACGAAACCGAATTAAAATGTTAATATAGTTTGGTATGTTTTGTGCTTTTATTTCAATTCTACCTACTATATTGTTTTACAATTTGCTGTTTGCTGCATATGTGTGCCTTGTTATCCGATAGGCAGTCACCTGTCACAATTTTCACAAAATAGCTCATTACAAAGTAAACAAATCACAATAGAAAGTGCCATCCGGGCTGGTTGTGACCGGTAAATATCATAGATAAACCCTGGCATGGATGACAGCTTGAAAAAGTTAGGTACTCTCAAAGTGTTTTCTAGAGCCTTTTTGAGATTATTTGCCTACTCTACTCGTGTTCGGTATAGCGGTTGTTTCCTCGCTGTAGGATTTTTGTCAGAATTTGTTGCCACTCGAAGTTGACGTTTGTATGGACTGGGCAATGGTTACATGTCTTTGCTTTGTTACTCGAATTTCGTTTTATTGATTGATCTCCTTTCAGTATAGGTGAGACACATGCTACGGTGTTTAGTATCATGGTGTGTTGATTGATGCAATTTGACAATATTGGATACTCATATATTACACTACTTGATAATATAATAATATAATAACATGCATCCATACAGCTCATATTGACGCTATTATATTAGTAATATTATAGTTTTGCTTAAGAACTTTCTTCTTCTTATTATTATTATTAATATTGTATAAGTGGATAAGATATAATGCCCCATATATGTAAAAATGGGCCCCTGTTAGCATAGCGGATCACTCAAAGGGCCTGTTTTGGCCGCACTTCACGATTGGGCTGATCATCAATTTAAATACAAGCTCTGCATGTTTAAAAAATATAATACACACATATCAGATCATATACATTTGTCTTATTGTTACCACAGTTTCCATTATTTTCAATGCACACAAACGAAAATATTATATTTGGTAAATAATGGTAACACTTTAAGAAATGTCTGAAAAACAATCTTTTTGAGCTCAACGTGCGTGTCGCGCTTCCGACCAGTTTTCACTAGTGCCCATTTATGAGTTAATTATCAGTGCCACCACGAATTTAGCTGTATATAATACAACAATGCCAAACGGCTGGGGGCGCGTTTTGTGCATTGTTCTCCAATATCATGTTGTCACATTGCTGGAGAAATGCTCATTGGCGGTTATTCTCCTGCTCGCTTGAGGCATTCATTGGTGAAGTGGCTAACGCTAGGACGTATCTTTGCCACCTTTTAGTGTCCACTTGTTCTCCTTTTCACAATAACTCTTTCTCTCTGTGAACGTCAGTCTTATTCTCACACGTTTGTAGGGTGTTTCTGTGTATCTTTTCCGTCTTTCTTCATAATTCAGATCATTTCATTTTTGACGCACTCAATTTTCCATTTACATCTACTAAAAACACATAATTTCTTTCAAAAATGTCTTTTATCATTCTCCATCTCCCGGTATTCTCGTTTACGTTTGTTTGTGTGTATTGTCTGCAATCACGTGTCATATGTTTAAAGGGTGTTCAAGAGTCAGGTCCTCCATTTGTTGCAATTTTTCTTCTTCTCTTTGCAATCTCGATTACCTTTATTAAAAACAAGTGAGATTTACTCTTTTGTTTGGCTTTTTCTTTCTTACAAGTATAATATCTTTTTCTGACATCACCATTCACTTTACAACTTCAAGTTTATACCATTTCCATCTGTTCGAAGCCCTGTTCTCCTCAGGAATTCCGCTGAACGTCGTCAGTTAAAGAGCCACCCGGAGGGTAAGGTTTGTAAACTCATAGACTAAAACGTTAACCTCGGACCATAGTAAGTGCGTCTCCCCCGAGGCGCCGACGTCCACTTGTCTCTTTCTATGTGCATTCGCTTGCTTAGATCAGTGGCAACTGATCTATCAATTGGCAGTGTATTTAAGAATCACAACTGTAGTTAGTAATAGTTATTTTACCTGCGTGTGCGCGTGTGCGCGTGTGCGCGTGTGCGCGTGTGCGCGTGTGCGCGTGTGCGCGTGTGCGCGTGTGCGCGTGTGCGCGTGTGCGCGCGTGTGCGCGCGTGTGTGTGTGTTGTATGGGCGCGCGCGAGCATGTATGTATATGTGTGATTGTATGTGTTATGTTTGTGCGTGCATGTGTATGATTGTGTGTGCGCGTGCGTGTATGTGTGTATGGGAGAGAGGAGGAGAGTGAGAGGGAGTGAGTGCGGCTTTCTTCGTTCGTGTTTGTGTATGCGCGCGTGCGTGTGTATTGGTGTTGTATGCGTGCGTGTATGGTGTTTGTATGTTGATGTTACCGTACTGGACATTAGACAATGCTAAATCCATGGCAATTATGTGGTCACGAAGACCGCCATTCATTTGGGCGAACGTTTTATGTAACTTGTGTTAACGCGAAAAAAACAATACAAGTGTACGTGATAACAAACATAATTTGCGAACAATCCGGGAAACCGTCTTCTGCGCCTCTGTGTGTGTGGAGCGCGAACCGGAAAATGGAAATGTTTGCTAGTTTAAGCAATGCGTTCGTCATTTCTATTTGTCGGTCGTTTCTAAACATTCACACAGTTACGTTATTTGCTCGTACCTTTAATTACATTACGCAATCATTACATATCCAGTACAAAAGGAACAAGAATCACTTGAAAGGAATTTTTTCATGACAGAAACTGAAAACTTTGAAGCCATCAAATAAGATTGTCAAGAAGCGGAAGGACGAGTCGACTGAAGCTCTTCGTGGATGCCTGGAGTGCACAGATTGGGACATGTTCAAAGAGGCATGTCCTGACCTAGACGTGTACGCTGACACCGAGACATCCTACATCAACTGGTGTGAGGAGCTGTGCACGGAGACAAAGACTGTCACCATGTATGGCAACGATAAACCTTGGTTCACCAGGGACATCAAGCAGAAACTGGCGGCGAAGAACGCGGCGTTCATCAGCGGCAGCAGGGAAGAATTCAGGAGAGTGTGAGGCGCAGAAGGCGGTCAAGAAGGCCAAATTCATATACAAACACAAACTTGAGGACCAGTTCGCTTCCAACAACACCAGATCTGTCTGGAATGGCCTGCGGCAGATTACGCAGTACAAGGAACACGCAGCGGCCACCAACAGCAGTAACCCCTCATTCCCTGATCAGCCGAACGACTTTTACAGCAGATTTGACAAGCTTAACTATTCACCAGAGCAGCGCCCACTTCCAGCAGGTATCTCTCTGTCTCCGCCCTTCATAGTCCAGGAAGCTGAGGTGAGGAAACTGTTCAGGAGACAGAGCACGCCGAAGGCTTCGGGTCCAGACAACATCTCCACATCTACCCTGAAGAACTGCGCCGACCAACTCTCTGCGGTGTTTATGGACATCTACAACTCCTCTCTCCAGCAGTGCAGAGTTCCAACTTCCACTATTATACCCATTCCCAAGAAGTCCAACATCACCGGGCTGAACGACTACCGTCCAGTGGCACTGACCTCAGTCGCCATGAAAGTGTTCGACTCGCACCAGTTTGCAAATCAAGCAAACAGTTCAGTAGACGTTGCGGTAGCTTTAGGTCTGCATCACATTCTGAAGCACCTAGAGAGGCTAGGAACCTATGCCAGGATCCTGTTCATTGACTTCAGCTCAGCATTTAACACTATCATCCCATTCAAGCTGTTCGATAAACTTTCATTGTTGAATGTACACCCTGCCACGTGTCACTTGGTCCTTAACTTTCTTCTTCACACGCCTCAATCTGTCAGAGCCAACAACTCTATCTCCAGACCTCTTATCTTAAATACAGGTGCCCCACAAGGTTGTGTGCTATCCTGTTTATTATCTTCACAAATAACTGTGTCTCCGTGGACCAATCGGTCCTTGTGATCAAGTTTTCCGATGACACTACTGTGGAGGGCTGCATTGAGAATGCGGATGAGACGCCATACAGGGAGGAAGTTCAGAGAATGGTTGGCTGGTGTGCGGATAATAATCTCGAATTGAACGTTTCAAAGACTAAATAAATGATTGTTGATTTTGGTAAGAAGACTCCCATCCACCCTCTTTCGATAAATGGCGTGGAGGTCGAGCAGGTTGAATCTTTTAGATTCCTTGGAACAACAATTTCAAACGATCTCAACAGGTGCACAAACACATTGTGCATTACAAAAAAGGCACAACAACGCCTGTTCTTCCTGAGGCAGCTCAGGAGATTCGGCATTGCTCAGGAGATTATGATACGAATCTACCGCGCAATCATTGAAAGTATCCTCACTTTCTCGATTGTAGTGTGGTTTGGCCGCGCCAGTCAGGAGGAGAAACAACGGCTAGAAGTTATCGTGAAGGGCGCATCTAGAATCATTGGGCGCGAGTTGCCATCCATTGAATCTATTTACCATGCTGGCTGTGCCCGAAAATCCAAGAGCATTGTACGGGATTCTACCCACCCAGACAACCATCTCTTTGAACTTCTTCCCTCTGGCAAGCGCTATAGAAGTATTAAGACAAGGACCACTAGACTTAAAAATTGATTTTATCCGCAGGCTGTGAGCCACTTGAACCGCGAGATGCCATGATACTGTTTTCAGTCGGTTTAGATTTTATGTCGCCATGCTAAATTATTTATTAATTATTTTTGTTGTTATTTATTTATTATTTATTAACTTGACTACGTGTATGTACATACTTTTTAACTGTCAGCTTAGTTTTTATACCGTCAGCTAATTTATTTATACATTTATTTATAATTTATTTAACTACATGCATACTTTTTAAATGTTTAGGTAATGTTCAGACGGTATTAATATTATGTTATCAAGTTCACTTTATGTCAATAGATGTACGACTGTCTTAAAATATGTTGGCAGTTGGCCTTGGTTGAAATTTATACTAGTTTTAGCATAGTTTCATAATGTTTCTGATTGTATATTTTCCGTGTGCATGGTGGGGGGCAGGGGAGACAAGCGTGCATGTATGTTGACGCCACAACGCCAAGAATTCCTCGTACATTTTAAATGCTACTTGGTAATAAACAGTATGAAAGTCTGAAGAGAAACAGATGGGTCACTCTGGCAATCAACAATGTTAGTTTGTTCCTTCCACAAAGAAAACGTATATCCAAAGATTAGTTTTTGTGTAAGTTTGATAGCCAACCGCGTCCAGAAAAAATAGCGGTTGTATATGAAACCATGGGTGTATTCAAACGAAAAACACTAAAGTCGCGTGAAGGTGGCGTATAATTAACTAGTAGTCGGAAACATAAAAACAACATCAACAGTATTATGTAATATTTGTATTATCACAAGATTCAAATACAGATTCAAAGCAACACGGTATTTACGTCGTTTAGCATGAATGCCCCGCCACGGGCATTATATCAGTTATATAGTTATTGTATTGTATCTCATCTGCCAATCATGTCACATATACGTACATAATTACCACCGCACATTTACTTAACCAAAAGCTGCGTTGCACAACTAAACCCTACAGCAAGCAGCGATTCATTATCGCCGTCATATCGTAGACACTATACAAACGTTTTGGGACGTGTTCGGTGTAGCTCCTTGTCGCCGACGATCAAACTGTCTACTCCCGCTTGGAATACAGTAGACGGAATCATCCGATTTTCGTCAACCAAAATTCGGGCTAGTTTCAAACGGTTCCAATATGGCGAGTATGTGGATATATACAACAATAATGCTTTTGCGTGTTTAAGTGAATTGTAATTTTTTTTCGAGAATGTATCATTGATTCAGTGAAATAATGCGACGACGTATAGACCGAGGAAGGTCTTTTTTCTGCTTTATACAAAACTGCGTTACACACGTATGCCCCTACATAGTGTTAAGGTGGACTGGTGGACACGTTTTTCCACTTCCCGTCTTGTTAATGGTGCAAGTTGTACAACTTAACGTCCATGAACCGATGTTTCGCGGACGAGTCTACCGGCATATGGCGCGACTATTTGGCCGATACGTCGGTCGTAGCAGTGTCGCACGGGTGGTGGCTACTTCTTTAACATCATACGCGCCGTATCGTGGAAGCCGACGGAAGTGGCCAACTCTGCGAGAGTTATTGAGCGCGTTAATTGTTTGGCGTATTCTATCTGATTCTTTGCCATCTGCACGGGATCATATAGTTCGAGAGGAAGTGCATAACCGCTCTCAATTTGGATCAGTTGATTGACCTTCATCGTTGTCGACACGTCGCAGCCTTTCATTATGAAGACATCGGTCATTTCTTTGTGTCCGTTTCTCAGCGCGATCCAGACAGGAGTCCACCTCTCACACGTCTCACTGTTAATGGCTGCCCGGTCCTTTGCAAGTATCTCTGTGGCGGCCGTAACATTGCCCGACATAGCAGCAAAGTGGATCGCTTGCCAGCCATCATTGTTGGCAACTGTGACGTCATCCCCGTGCTGGATGAGCCACTGGACGACTTCCGGTTTGTTGAAGTGGGCCGCGTATTGCAAGGCGGTAGTTCCGGAGTCTTTTGGACGGAGATGTGAGATAAGTTGTCCTTCATCAATTTGATAATGGTGCCCGAAGACTCCAACATTTTGATTAAGATCTCCGCGATCTTGATGAACTCTTGGTCGGTGCAGTACGTTTGACCCGCAGTGTACGAGTTAATGACGCACTCCAGGAGGTCTGCTTCCTCTCCTCGGGGATGCGATCTTTCCAGGATCCTCGAGTCAACGTAGGCATAGTGAAGCGACGACATGCCCCTGTTGTCCTTCGTCGTCACGTCGGCGCCAGCATCCAGCAGACACTTGACAGCTGCGATCGTGCTCTTACGCACGGCGAAATGGAACGCCGACCTTCCGAACCCGTCGGTCTTGTTGACATCAGCGCCTTGTGCCACGAGAAACTTGACGACGTCTTCGGCGTCCACTTCTGCAGCGCACATCAACGGCTTCTTGTGCGACTGGTCCGTCTTGTTGATGTCTGCCTTCTTCGCCACTAACTCCCTCATGGCGACCTCGTTCCATGAAGCGCGGCACCGTGCAACATCGTACGACTGTTCTCGTCCGTTCTGCTGACGTCGTTCATCTGGTCGAGAAGGGCTTTCACGACGTCGATGTCGCTACAGCGGGCGACGTACGACATAACGCTTCGCTTGTAGTCCTCGTCCATCTGCGGGGTTCGTTCCCCGTAGCGCAGGAGCACGTTCACTATCTCCGCCTTGGAGTGCTGCCGCAACGCCATGTGAACGGGCGACGTGATGTCCGTTGTCTCCTCGTCGGCAGGAATCCAAGGCGTCACATCCGGGTCGGCTGCGTACTTCAGCAGCGTCTTGACGAGGTCGGTGTCGTCGGAGATGATGGCGTGGCCTAGCGGCGTGTACAAGGTGTAGGGGTCAGCGTCATGACGTATGTCCAATCTCGTGTTCGTGAGTATCACAACGCGAACGACGATGTGCGGCAGCGAACTCACCAAATTAAGATAGTCGGCGAGGTGGCGCGTGTCCTTGGTGAGGTAGTGTTTGAGGATCGCCTCTGTGACAGCCCATGTGGCGTCTCCGTTGCGTGGAGCGTCGTCAATGAGGCGGGCCGTCTGTAGCAATGTGCGCAGTGTCGCTACGACGTTCTCTTGCGACCTCAACTGACTGTCGCTCTGGGACCGATTGTAGTTGACCCTCGGCCGATGCGCGGACGTCAAAGTATCCGAGCTCGACGTCGGTTTGAGCGGGCGCTTAACCGGAGACTCGGTTAGGTCAAATATCCCCTTGATCAGTTCATCGATGCTACAAGGTCAACCCCCCAGTCAAGGACAAAGATGGACGGCTGCTGACCAATGAAGAGGAACAAGAAAGAAGAAGGATATAACACTTCAATGAAAAACTAAACAGAACAGACCCACAACACCCAGCAGACATCCAGCCTGCAGAAAGAGACCTGTAATTAGAAGTGACCCCACCAACGAAGGCTGAGATTAAAGCAGCAATAGCCACACTGAGGAACAACAAGGCTCCAGGAACAGATGCATTAAGTGCAGAAGTTTTCAAGACAGACCCAGAAACGGCAGCCGATATACTACACAACAGTAGACAAGCTTCTCCATCCAAAACAAGCAGGCTTCTAAAAAGGGAGAGGGAGAGGAACCACCGAACACATCTTCACTTTGCGGAACATTCTAGAACAATGCAACGAATGGCAGAGACAAATATATGTCAATTTTGTAGATTTTGAAAAAGCATTCGACTTGCACAGAGAGATTTGGAAAATCCTGAGGCAATATGGAATTCCAGAAAAGCTGGTGAAACTCATCCAGATCTTCTACAGGAATTTCTCCTGCAGTGTCGGAAACTCAACAACAAAATTCACTGTGAACTCCGGTGTCCGCCAAGGATGTGTCATGTCTTCATTTCTTTTCACCCTAGCCATCGATTGAACTACACAAATCATGACCAACCAACAGCGGACTGGAATCAAATGGAACCTGTGCTTTTCACTCGAAGATCTAATCTATGCAGATGATCTTGCTCTACCTTCTCACACTCGAGATCAAGTACAAAAGAAAATAAGTAACCTAGAAGAACAAGCCAGTTCCACTGGTCTTTCAATTAATGCAAAAAAGACAACAATATTGACAAACAGCAACCTGACACAGCAACCTATCGTGATTAACAATCATGCACTCGAATATGTAAACAAGTTCACCTACCTGGGCAGCATCATCAGTCTCCAAGGAGGTGCAGAAGAAGACATTAAAATACGATTTGGAAAAGCCAGGTCAGCATTTGCAAATCTTCAACGGCTATGGAAATCCTCAGTATACTCCAGAAAAGCAAAACTAAGAATCTACAAGAGCAATGTCCTCTATGTGCTCCTGTACGGCTCATAGTGCTGGCGCATGACACAGCAAGACACCAATAGACTCTCCAACTTCCACAACACCTGCCTAAGAAAGATAATGAAAGTATACTGGCCCGAGACCATTTCCAACACAAGACTCCACCAAGCAACAAAACAACAACAGATCTGCCTCACCCTGAAAAAGAGGAGGTGGACATGGCTCGGCCATGTCTACAGGATGAGCAGCTACATTCCAACAAAGACAGCATTGACCTGGACGCCAGAAGGAAATAGGAAAAGAGGCAGACCGAAAACAACTTGGCGACGAACAATTGAAGAAGAACTAAATAATGCTGGGCTGACCTGGCAGCAAGGAAAGCCCAAGACAGAGGGGTCTGGCGAGATCTTGTGTGGGCCTTATGTACCACACGGCACGAAGTGGATAAGTAAGTAAGATACGGGCTCCGCTGTCTCTGTCATAGGATAGAGATGTGCTCAACCGACATTCGGCGGTGTTCTCTGGCGAACTCGGAAGACTCAAACATCAAAGCACGAATTCAGCTGAAAGAAGGGCCAAAACCACGATTCTGGAAAGCCAGACCCGTCGCATTTGTACGCAAGCCAGCGGTAGAGCGAGGGTTGGACCAACTGGAAGCTGAAGGCATCGTGAAACGTGTGATTCACAGTGAGTGGGTCGCACCGATCGTTACACCAAATCAAGAAGGACAGTGAAGTTCGAATTTGCGGCGATTTCAAAGTAACATCCTCAGCTCGACGTGGATGAGTACCCCATGCCGCGAATTGAAGATAACTGTGCAAATCTGAGCGGTTGTCAACAGTTCAGCGTGATTGATCTACGACAGGCTTACCTTCAGAAGGAGATCAAAGAAGAACCCAAGCCTTACATGACTGTTAACACGCATCGCGGATTGTACCAGTATCAGCGGTTACCGGAAGGAGCCGCAACGGCACCAGCGGTATGGCAAAGAGCCTTGGACCAAGTCCTGCAAGGTATCCCAGGTGTTCACTGCTATCTTGTTAACATCATTGTCACAGGCAGAACTCAAGAAGAGCATCTGAAAACCCTTGACAAAGTACTGGGACGACTAAAGGAATACGGACTTAAGGCGAACAAGAAGTGTGCAAATTTCTGCAGAACTCAGTTGAGCACTTGGGCCATATCATATCTGCCGAGGGACTGCACCAGTCATCAAAGCAAGTCAAGGCTATGACTGACTTACCAACTCATCAGAACGTTGGACAGTTGAGATCGTTCTTGGGTATGGTGCAGTACTATGCGCGCTCCTTGCCAGATCTGGCTACACATTTGGCACCACTGCATCGACTTTTGCAGAAAGACGAAAGCTGGATCTGGGGTGAAGAGCAGGAGCGTGGTTTCAGAACTGTTAAAGAGATGCTACTTCAGGATCGACTGCTTACTCATTTCAACCCGGGTTTGTTCGTGGTTGTGGCATGCGGCAGTTCGTCGTATGGGCTGGGCGCCGTCTTATCACATCGGATGCCGGACGGAAGTGAAAGACCGATAGCGTACGCATCGGGCTCCCTAACGCAAACGGAAAGGAAGCGCAAATTGAGAAAGAAGCACTCGGGCTCTACTGGGGTGTCAGAAAGTTTCAACCGTACCTGGAGGGTCGTCGGTTCACACTGATCACAGATCACAAACCCCTGAAGAATATCATGGACCCTAGCAAGGCGGTATCAGTCACAACCGCAGCACGTTGTTAAATATGGCGTCACGGTGCTAGTGCTGTATGAGAGATCTGCTATTTGTAGTGACCATTTCGTTGTGACAGTTTGTTTTTTGCCGTGCTACACAACTGCACAATTGACGCAGACGCAGTTGGGATTCCACTGGTACAGAGACGTTGTGTATGCATGGTGCAATGTGCCGATATTGAACCATTTAAGGTGAATCAACTTATTTATCGTCCACTTGTGCTTCGTTCGGAACTACCTGTAGATTCGCTGGCAATACCGGCGTTGTGTGTGCCCAGTAGTCCGTGACCCACTCCGGGCACGTTGTGACATCACATGCGAACAGGCCTTTAGGCCACAGCGAGTGGTACGACGACCATCACAACTGTTCGCGAGTCAACGGACCACCTCGGCGACCACTGCGGTCAGCTGTTCATTGTTGTGCTTCATCGACGACCACTGCTGACTGTTCTTCATTGTCTTACACCATCGAATCGCTGCCCTTCTCGACAATGCCAACGAAGGGGAAAACACGAGCCTCATCCAGCACAGACCAACATGACGACATGGCGGAATTGAAACAAGCAATATCCTTCATAAGTGATAAACTGGATGAACTGTTGCCCATTCGACAAGAGATAACAACGTTACTAAAAGCGTAAAAAAACTAGAAAGTGAAAATGCAGAAAAGGACAAACAAATTAAAGAGTTAGAGTCACGCCTAAACGACATGGATCAATATTCCAGACTAGAAAACATCGTCATCTCCGGTCTGGAAACAAAGCAACCATCCTACAGTTCGGCAGCAACTCCACCAGGCGAAAAACGACGAGACGATGACGGCGTGCAAGACAGTCTGGAAGACAGCATGATCCAGTTCTTCGCCAACAAACTGCAACTGACCATCGAGAAATCAGACATCTCAGCATGCCATACGTTGTGCAAACGATATATCACAAATGGAAATCAACGAAACCAACGAAATGTCAAGCCAGACATCATAGTGAGATTTGTGAATCGAAAAACAAAAACACTGGTGCTGCGCAATGCCTACAAACTCAGAAAAAGCAATGTGTACATCAACGAACATTTGACAAAGAAAAACAACAGCATTGCCTGGGAAGCCAGGAAGTTGTAGAAAAACCTCAAGATCGCCTCAACGTGGGTGAGGAATGGAAAAGTATTTATAAGAACACTGGGGTCACCTGATGTGGCCAAGACCTATGTGTTGCATGACGAAACTGACTGCGCTCGGCTTGTCGAGTCCTCGTCGACGTGATTGAAGGTTGATGGCTGTCATTTGTTTTCCTTATCACAACATAAGTGACGAAAAATTTAGATATATTACAAGCGAAAGTGACATAAATGAATCATTTTTTTAACATTTATGAAAAAACTTCCAAGTTTGATTTTAAAGGTTATGAATATACCGACTATTTACATTATAATTATGGCGACTATATCGATCCAGATAATAACTTGTACAACAGCTTAATAGTAGAATGTTCGTATTATACAGAAGCTAAATTTGAACATAAAAAAGCTTTCGATTTTGTAAATGTTGGACCACGGCTTGCCAAGAAAATCAAAACACCATTAAATGCAACCAGTAATTACGAGGATGTACAAATCAGAACGAAAGCCTCTATGTTTCTTCGTGCTACGGATGAACAAGAAGTACTAAGTGTTGTTAACAATTTTAAAGGGAAATATTCTAATGATTATGATAATATAGACATGTATATCATAAAAAGGTTATTTCTCATATTGTAAAACCATTAACTCAGATCTGTAATGGTTTTAGAAAAAACAGATCAACCTCCATGGCGTTATTGGAGTTAACTGAGGAAATAGCAAATGCAATTGATAAGAATAAATCGTCAGTAGGCGTGTTTATCGATAGACGATATCGTTACCCTGTAGCGTGCTAGGAAGGTGTAGAGACGATCTTCTAGGTTGCCATTTGTCTTCTTCAACCCTGCTTTTACAGTCTGAACGGCGCGTTCAGCTAAGCCATTACTGGATGGGTGATAAGGTGAAGACTTGATGTGTTTGATTCCGTTAGCTCGACAAAACTGTTCAAACTCCTCACTGGTGAAACAGCTTCCGTTATCTGATACCACTGTGCTTGGTAGACCCAAAATCGCAAACGTCTGTCTTAGCTTCGTGAGAGTTGCACTGGTTGTCGCAGCTGATACAACGTGTGCATCGATGTACTTGCTGTGAGCATCGACTATGATGAGTATCATACGTCCCTCGAACGGTCCCGCATTATCAATGTGTATTCGATGCCACATTCGTCCCGGCCATTCCCATGGATGCAGTGGTGCCACTGGTGGTTGTTTGCTGTGTATTTGGCATGTCGTGCAGTCCTTAACACATATCTCGATTTCAGCGTCCAAACCTGGCCACCAGAGGTAGCTTCGGGCTAACGCCTTCATCTTCACTATGCCCGGATGCGTCTCGTGTAGTTCTTTCAACAACGTGTCACGACCCTTTAGTGGTACGATGACTCTTGCTCCCCACATCAGCACCCCGTGTTGGACACTCAGTTCGTCTTTCCTTCGACTGTAACTCTCCCACTCGCGTGGTACATCGCTAGGCCATCCTCCTTCCACGAACCGTAGAACTTGTGACAGCATCGGATCGTTTGCTGTCCATTTAGCGATGTGTTCTGCCGTGATGGGTGTATCGTTCATGGTTGCGAGTGCTAGAACCACTTCCTCCGGGACTGGTACTCGTTCAGGAGTGTCTGGTAGCGGCAAGCGACTCAATCCGTCTGCATGACAGATACTCGTACCCGGTCTGTACTCCAGATGGTACTGATAGTTACTTAGTGTTAGTGCCCATCTCTGAATGCGTGCACTAGCCATTGCGGAGATGGCACGATCTTCCTTCAACAGCCCGACCAACGGTTTGTGGTCGGTATGCAACGTGAAGTCCCTCCCGTAAAGGTACTTATGGAACTTGGATATCCCGAAGACCAACGACAACGCTTCCTTTTCCAGCTGTGCGTACTTCTTTTCCGCTGTGGAGAGAGAGCAATCTGTGTGACAGTACGTTTCCAATCCCGTAAGGAGATGCGTCACTGCGATCGGGAGTTCAGGGTTGTAGTGTACAAGCACATCTAAAGAAACAAGCAGTGCCTTAGACTCATCGAAAGCCTTTTGTTGCGTCGGACCCCACTTCCACTTTGTGTGTTGGCGTGTCATTTCATGCAGCGGAGCAAGCAACGTACTGAGATTGCGCAAGAAGTTGTGATAGTAGTGAATGAGTCCTAGATAACTCCTCAACTCCTGTACATTCTGCGGTGCAGGCGCGTTCTGTACTGCTCGCACTTTGTCTTCCGTAGGATGAATACCTTCAGCATCAATCGCATGACCTAGATAGGTGCACGATTTCTGACGAAACGCACATTTATCCTTCCTCAGGCGTAACCCTGCGTCTTGTAGTCGCGTTAGCACAGTAGCCAGATTACGATCGCGTTCTTCTGGCGTTCTTCCTGTGACCAGGATGTCGTCGAGGTAGACTACAGTCATGGGTATGTTCTGTAGTAACTGCTCCATGATTCTCTGGAAGATACCTGGAGAAGAACTCACACCGAAAGGCAGACGTTCGAATACGAATAGCCCTTTCGACGTGTTGATTTTAGTCAACGGACGTGATTCTTCATCCAGTACGACCTGTTGATACGCATGGCTCATGTCCAGCGTGGTGTACAGTGTACCACCTGCTAATTTTGTAAACAGATCAGATACGTTCGGGATCGGGTACTTGTCTACCTTGACGGCTCTGTTGATGGTTACGTTATAGTCGCCACAGATTCTGACTGCGCCGGTAGACTTCAAGACCGGTACAATGGGCGCGGCCGACTCAGAATACTCCACAGGACGGATGATTCCGGCCTTCTGCACACGATCTAGCTCGTCCTCTACTTTGGCTCGTAAAGGAAGAGGTACAGGTCGAGGTTTACAATACCTCGGTTTAACCGTGTCATCAACGTAGAACTTCGCAGTCAGCCCCTTTATAGTGCCTAGTCCCTCACTGAACATTGATTCGTAAGGCTTTAGGAAGTCTTCTCTGTCTACCTGGTTCACGGTAGCCCAGTTCACTTTCAACACTGTTAGCCAGTCCCTTCCCAGCAGGTTAGGTCCCGACCCAGGCACTACGATTGCCTGCAGCCTGTGCTGTTGATTGTTGTGACAAACGTTCACCTGTGCTCGCCCTAAAGGCTCGATTGTGGTACCTGCGTACGTTCGCAACCTCGGAACGTTACGCGTGTCGAGAGTGAGCACAGATATCTTGCAGATTTTAGCCCACTCATCCCCCGATATAAGCGAAACTGCTGCTCCGGTATCTATCTCCATAGCCACTTCATTTCCCTCTATCTGGACATTGCAAATGTACGGTGGTATGGTGTGGGTGGCACTTGTGTGATACAGGCCAAGTGTGTATGTGTCTTCACATAACTTGTCATTGCGTTGCGAGTGCGTGTCATTTTCTACTAAGTGTGTCTGTTGAGTGTTTGCATTGCACACATTAGCAAAGTGATTTAGCTTTTGACACTTGTAGCATCTCCTGCCCCAAGCTTTGCACATTCGCCGATCGTGGTGTGGCGGTCCACCACAGCCTGAGCATGCCGGTGCTGCCACCTTGTGACGTCTGTACCGCTGCTGACTGCTCACGACTGGTCGATCGTCTCGATGTGGCATCCCTTGGCGATCGGCGGAAAACGCTTTCTTGGTGGATTGCGATCTGTGTGTCGCCATCTGGCGACCAAAACTGAAACCTCCACGTGAAGGGTTGCGCCGCCCCTCGTCATTCGATACGGCGTGGACAGGCCTCGGCACGGACGAAAGAGTTTCTCATGATCTTCGACAGCTGTAGCGTAGCTTCCAGTGTGCGCCTGAACGTCAGTAACTTCTTTAGCGTGATTGTAGGTTCACTTAACCCCTTGTCACGCACTTTTGACATCGCACATTTTTGGATGATTTGCGACTTCACTTCTCTGTCTTTCTCATGGAACTAACAGTTTTTGGCTAGTTGCTGCAATCGTGCATTGAATTGGTCCAGCGTCTCTGACGACGTCTGTTCAGCCTGTCGGAACTTGAATATTTCATATTCTTCATTGCATTGCGGCCTAAAGTAAGCAGTGAGCTTCCGCTTGGTTTCTGCGAAATCATCATTTTCTGTCACCCCCACTGCTTCACTCAATTCAAACACTGCCTCACCAGCACAATGAAGCAACATCGCTCTCATTCTTGTATCGTTCTGAATGTCTTTAGCCACCACAAAGTTCTCAAAGCGCCTCACCCAACGCTCCCAGCGATGGCCTGCGCTGTCAGTCGGCTCCAGCGAAAAATGTGCGACGTCAGCGACAGTTTCCATTTTCACACAGAAATTAGACGTAGTCTAGTTCAAAGTAACTCGTAGAGTTGTCAGTTTACCTCGTCGCCAATTAATGTCGTGTACTGGCCGTGGGCTGTGCGTACAGCGACATTATAGAATGAAGATTCTCGTAGAGAAAGTATGAACACGTTTATTGTGACACATTGATATGTAAAAGGAAAAGAGGAAACGAGGCATGGTAAACGGTTCCGCGATCAAGGATCTAACACTCGAATAACGAATGTTGGTATGTAACAAGACAGAGAGATGTATTTAAACAATTGTACGTTCGTACAACTTTGAAGGCTATGTGTGTGTCTAATATTGGAGTCAAACAGTGGAATAGTTTACCTGAAGATTTAAGAAAGTGTCAGCATATTTGTATGTTAAAAAAAAAGTACACATCATTTATAATTGACAGATATACAGCACTATTGTAATCGTGGTACTATGTGGAGAAATGAAGACCTATAAGAATGTCAAAAATGTCAAAAACCAAAATTAATATAAACTTATTATGTTGTAGGCACCGTGTACAATAATTTTTGATTGGTAAATCTTTACTGTATAAAAACATATTGTAGTTACATTGCAAGTAACTAAAATGGTTGGGGGTGAACCACTGATAAGTATTGTACTTCTGTTCACCCCCTTTCCACATTCAACATTGTATTCGTTTACTTGTGACGTGTAATGTTAAATGTTGGAAATAAATGAATTACTTACTTACTTACGTCTGCAGAGGTGGTGTCTTTTCCTGTGTCATAGAGAGAGAGAGAGAGAGAGAGAGAGAGAGAGAGAGAGAGAGAGAGAGAGAGAGAGAGAGAGAGAGAGAGAGAGAGAGAGAGAGAGAGAGAGAGAGAGAGAGAGAGAGAGAGAGAGAGAGAGAGAGAGAGAGAGAGAGAGAGAGAGAGAGAGAGAGAGAGAGAGAGAGAGAGAGAGAGAGAGAGAGAGAGAGAGAGAGAGAGAGAGAGAGAGAGAGAGAGAGAGAGGAGAACACACCGAGAAGCACTGCTTTCTCGTGTGGTACAACTGGTGGAGTCGGGTTGGGGAGTTGCAGAATCACAACCGAACATCGCACCTTACCTCAGTCGCAAGGACGAGCTGACACTGCATCATGGGATTTTGATGTGGAGTAACAGAGTGATCGTTCCCAAAACATTGCGAAGCAGAGTGCTGGAGACTCTGCATGACGGACACATGGGGACTGTCAAAATGAAGGGTCTCGCACGAGGGTACGTTTGGTGGCCCCGAATGGATGAAGACATCGTGATTAAGATGTGAAGGATTCCAAGGGGTAGCTAAGAACCCTAAACAAGCGCCGCTGCACATATGGGAATACCCAGTGTATCCATGGCAACACCTGCATATCGAATTTGCAGGACTTTTTTAAGGCAAAATATTCTTGGTCGTACTGGACGTCCTCACCGAATGGCCTGACATTTTTTAGATGCGGAACACAGCTGCAGCGGTTACGGTAGCCACACGTATATCCTTATTTGCAAGGATGGGTCTGTCAGAACAAGTGGTATCAAACAATGTAATCAGTTCGTGTCTGCAGAATTCAAACACTTCACAGAAATGAATGGTATTCGACACGTGACTGGCGGTCCTTATCATCCGTCCACCAACGCTTTAGCTGAGCGCATTGTTCAAAGGCAAAGCTTCAAGAATGCTGTCAAAGCTGACAAATTCGATCGATCCATTCAGCACAAGCTCGACAGATTTCTGTTGTTTGGTAGAAATCTGAAGTCGAGGCTGGATCTTCTGAAGCCGGATCTATCCCCTAAATGGACTTAAGGTGGACATTATAGTGGTATCGTAATATCTCGTGTAAGAAGCTATAACATTTGATAGGTGGAGTGTTAGGTACTGTGTGGTTTTATCCGATACCGATCGGTAATAGACTGGGACTTGTCGGGTGATTAAACTGTTTGCCACGTTGTTGGTTGTTTCATTAAGTTTAGTCAGTATATTACTAGTTTTGTTACAAGACGTAACAAATACCAATGCAATGACAATGATGAGAAATGTCGAAATTCAGTTTTATTTGCATTTAATTTGATTTGCATCAGTCATCCAGCTGAATATATCTTGGAGGCAATCGCTGAGCAGGTTTAGCCTTTAGGGAGCTGTTATCCTATTTTAATACACTGCCTGATCTCGTATTGACCCACGTAACATAGCCATAGAGAACAAACGATTTTTGACGTAGGCGTTTTGATAAGATATTTGGATTTCGTTGATATACTTTTGTAAACCCAATGACAGTGTACGTCTTCACTCAAACCATTTTTAACCGTTTGTTTCCACGACTTTGAACACATATGTGTTAGAATATGGCTGTTATCAGGCGGCTCTATTACGGAAGAAGATTTTTTTTCTTTAAACAGCATAAGACATTAGGACGCACGATGTGTACCCCCCACCGGTTTTAAGCCAATTCTTAAATGGGTAGCTGAATGTTGTATTAACATTACTCGCGAGATGGCGACACGGGAAAGCCCATTTACACTACCCAAACGGGATTGTTTGTCTTTTGTGGCCTAGAGTTCTATGTGCATATCACATCCATAGTGATCACATCCTTGTAATAAGTACTTTGTTTTACGCAGATCGTGCCCCAACAGGAGAATAGGGCCATCCGGTCGAATACCGGTTGTTATTTAGGGTTGTTTATATAGGGGTTTGGGTTTATAACAATAAACTTTAAAGTAGTCAGCAGTTTTATAATTTAATAATTGTTGTGGTAGTACGTATATAATTATAAATTGTTGATTGTTATTAAAAGTTATTAATCCAAATTACTAACTGTTTTCCCTGACATCTTTCCGAAATGATTTTGCTTAATTTTATATACGTTAATAAGACTAATAAGCATAAGCAATTCTTCAGGACCTTATTAATGTGGCCTATTTTCGAACTTAGATATGTCAGTAAGAATTAGCGCAATTATTAAACAATCCTGTTAATATGATTATTTGATGTAATTCTACGCCTTTATTTTATTAGAATTATGTTTTATTAATCACTAATGACCCTGACAATATATCGAAAAAATTACTGCGCGTACGCGCTGTTTCCACTTTGGCCCCACCTTCACGATCCGTATAAGGCATGCTCATGAATATTCGGGACTGTCCGTCAGACTTCGATTAGCTACGCTGAGTTAAAGGGAATAAAAACACCTATTGCTTGAATTCATATTATATTACATCCTGCTATCTATTTCCATGTCCACCAAGCCAAAACAAATTCATTGAATTAGAAATTCCACATTTTATGCTGTGCGGCCGGACATTTTCGAATATGCATATTTTGGCGCGCTTTTCGGGATGCCGAGATGACCCATACTCGCATCAGGCCGACCCTTTCCATGCATTCAGAGCATGTTTACAAAAAATAGCTTTCGGGTCGAAACAAGCGTCAAAATGAGTTATTGTGCGATATTCCGATGTAATACAAACACTAGTCATCATAGAGGAACAAGCAGTTATCTTACGGTTCCATATGAATCCAATTTTATTGAAAACAATGACTGCGAATGGGCCTACAAGTCGACTTTCGCAGAGCTTGGGCTCGTTTTCAGAATAATTATATCGAATGCAACCAACGGGAGATATTCTACACCAATAAACATACATAGCAAACATAATTGTATCCAGCTACATAAAGTAACGTGTATCATTTCGTAATATCACTATAATATCAATGTATGAAGGAGGAGTCGTACACTGTATCATAACAACTTAAATTAGTCAGTTAATTTCCGTCAGTGCTGCTAGCTCAGTTAGTAAACGCGTTGGTTTCTTGTTATGTATTTTACAATCGGGCGAAGTCGGTTCAATCCTGATACCAAACCAATGATTTTCTTTAAACGTTTTTTTATGTTTTCACCAAATAATTTTTATGCTATGATGCACTGTAAATATATTTTGATTTTTGTAGTAATTATTTATTCTACACAAAAATGAAAATATGGGAATTATATAACGATGTTTCTAAATTTTATTTATCCAAACAAATATAATGTAATGGATATATAATTTATTAATTGTACATATATTGTACGGTAATATATATATATGTAATTATATATGGACAATGCAGTTTTACTAACTAGAAAAGCTGGTTACTGTAGTAGAGGCTCGACAGACTCAGTGACAGTACCAGCGGCAGCTGACACCGACTGCGCAGCCGTCCGCGTCGACGGACGTTATAATTCTACTCAATCGAAACGTTACTCGGCTGACGGCATTGGTATAAATAAACAATGCATATGCTTCCTACATTGATAAAAATAGCTGTCAATATACATATGTGTACAAATTGTTTATTTACAATGTTATTGCTTCAATCAACTCACATCGGAATCTGACATGTTGGCTGTGTGTGTGACGTCAACAGTCTTTGTGTGGTTCACTGCGCGTGCATGACTATTCATTATACTCGTGCTGCAGAATTAATCATGCACGTGGCAGCAAGCTCAAAATGATTCGCGTAAACACAATTATTTATCGGCTTTTTTGTGCAGATAACACCAAAATTATGCATAAACATGCAAGACACGAATAGCAGAGAAAGTACTTATGGGAAATCATCACGTTTTGATGCAGTATAGCTCGAATGTGTATTACTTACAAAGAATAGCTTTAACATAAAGGTATGTTCTTATACAGGGCACAGTACCCAGTCCTCAGGACTGCTCAAAGCACTTTACTCCCTGGCAGACCTGTTCAAT
This sequence comes from Escarpia spicata, assembly GCA_963995525.1. Classification (NCBI taxonomy): domain Eukaryota; kingdom Metazoa; phylum Annelida; class Polychaeta; order Sabellida; family Siboglinidae; genus Escarpia; species Escarpia spicata. Next base: position 12,711,823 of record OZ023205.1, on the reverse strand, counting down.
CGAACACCATCTCGACTTCTCTGGGAAGCATCCTGTCACGCTGCAATTAATGCGCGAAGACTATCCGTACACAAATATCCACCACTGTCTATAGCCAGGTACTCATTCGTACAGCTGAATGAACTGGAGCAACGTAGCGTGAACGAACTTGCCGAAGCTTCGACACCGCAGCACATGATTCGAACCCGGGGTCTCTCGACTCTCGTTGCTAGTTTCTTGCTGCCGTCAAGTCGGTTGCCTTTCCACTCATCGCACTAGTGAACACGACGACCAACTGTTTTAGCTCGAAGTTAAACTCGTCCCACTCACTGAAGGGCACTGTGAGTAACACAGTTTTGAGAAGGTCACCGCGACAGGACATTTCTAAACAACCCAATTCCACTCGTCAGCCTAAATTAGCGCGCTCTCGCCATCCGTGACGCGCATCAAATGATCACAGATCAATCTTGTTGCCTTGCTACGATGATAAAGACCTACGGAAGTAGGTCACTTGCCCTGCTCGACACAGAGCGGCCCGGTGAAAAATACCAGACACTAAGTCCATAACCGTGTATGTCTCGGTGGGTCGTTAGACTTGACATATAGCCAGCCAGCCAGGCGTGACGCGCTCTGAATATTACCACTGCGGTGGTCCCTGGTACGCCAAAACGAGTTAACGTTTTTCCTAGTGTTCCATTGAGGTATGCTGTATTTTGAAAGCCAATGTAGAATAAAAACAAGCATAACACATAGTTTTGCACTTACTGCTGACGTCATACACACCTAAGCCCTACAATTGTTGTTTGTAGCGTGTTGTTATCACTGCGTTATTTTGTTAAATGTTGTTGAAGTGTATGCAAATCATTTAATTTGATTAAATGTTGTGGTGTATCTTTTTGAATTTACATAATAGGTGCACGTTCTCACAATGTAATGCCTATCAAAATGTGTTCATACCTGTAGTGGGCTCACAAACCTGGGATCTCAGTCTGTAAACTCTCACTGGCGTCAGTGTCATAACAAAAGGACTGTGCTAAGTATCCATAACATTTGTTTTCGATAATTGCCAGAGTTCTTTTGTGATTTAATAACAAACAAAATAACAAATTCAAAACCCGATGTTTTTAGATAAATCACCGGACACCATGTCACGTAACAGCGTGTTTATACCAATTTCCGTTTGCGTGAAAGCGTGACGTAATAATTACCAACGTTTCACGTCAGACACATATTCTGACGTTGCATGGTTACGCATCCCGGTATGTAGAAGGGCTCGGGGGGGGGGGGGGCAATGTACCTAAATGGGACGGAGGCAGACCCATTATTGGCGGTCACCCAAAACGACGATGACGTTTAAATGTATAAGTGCCTGTTCGTATAGACTGTTTCAATCGAGGCGGCAAATTTCTAATATAATCATGTTCTAAATACAACAGAAATGTTGAAGGTATTCTGCCCACACAATTGCTTTAATAAGCCCGAATTGTAAACAGCACATTCAATTTATAAATAGCCATTATTGGCACTTATTTCTGAGGCACCAGCCCTAAAATACCTTTGACATTGGCTGTTCCCATACACCTAGGCGAAGTGAGACCGATGGTAGAACGTCCTGGTAATGATTACCATCCTAGCTGATTCCGGGTAATGGAAGAGAGAATTTCGCACTACGTAAAGGTAATCCACACAAAACATATACGAGTCAATGTATCCCAAAACTTCTAAAAAATGTACTTATATAAGGCTGAACGTATTGACCTCTATTTGTATTAAACATATTTAGGTAGAACATTAATCTACACCTATTTAACTATCAGTGTACGGTCACAGACACACTTCGCAAGTTTCACAATCAAATCGTATATCAAATGTATGTATTTAATCACACATAAGTGCAAATCAAATCAAATTGATATTGCTATCAGGCAGTTATGAGCAGGCAACTGGGTAAATGCTTTATATATATATATATATATATATAAATATATATATATATGCTCTAGGTGTACATGCTGTAATACTGTACGGTAACAATAGTAGCTATAGCGATAATAGTAAACTAGGGGTACAAATTAGACTAATTGTACACTTATTGACGTGACACTTGGCACAGGTGTAATTTATGATGTGTAGATTCGTACAGTTAGGTTCCCATCCTCATCGACATGATATTTTGAGTTCTAAAGTGGCCGCCATGGCAATCCTAGTATTACTTAAGTATCTCAGCTTGTACGCTACATAGAACCATTATCTTGCTGTCTAAACCAACATGGTTAGGGTCAAGTAATCTATTTCTGCCACACCGTGTATTCATCGGCCATGTTAGAAACCAATATAGCCGATATACAGAATCGTAAATTTTGTTTCAATTCAGCTTCTGTTCAACACAAAAAATTAAGTTTGTGTTTAACCACTTTATCCCTGGATCAATGAATATATATAAATATATGTGTGTGTGTGTGCGTGTGCGTGTGCGTGTGCGTGTGCGTGTGCGTGTGTGTATCACCACCAAATTACGACAATGCAGAAAGTTAAGATGACTGCCGTGCATTTATATGTGCAGGGACATGATCCTAAAGCCTCTTGAGGTTGCCGAATCAATATGTGTTTCAGGACTTCTCGTATGAATGCATATATCTGCATGACTATGTCCATTCTTACTTTTGCAAAATTGTCATCAATTATTGTATTCTCAAATATATAAGATTAATGACAAACTGATGAAAATACGAAATGACATCGTCGAGCTATCTGGTTTGTGGTAAGCTATTCTGGTGGCACACGTTGGTAAATTGGATAGTTACTTCCATTTAATGGTATCGTCAACCTCCTCAACCTGTTATAAACGTTACGCTTAAGTAATATACATACACCATACCACACACATGTATAGTTATGTCATGCTTAAGTAATATACATACACCATACCACACACATCTATAGTTATGTTATGCTTAAGTAATATACATACACCATACCACAAACATCTATAGTTATGTAATGCTTAAGTAATATACATACACCATACCACACACATGTATAGTTATGTAATGCTTAAGTAATATACATACACCATACCACAAACATCTATAGTTATGTAATGCTTAAGTAATATACATACACCATACCACAAACATCTATAGTTATGTAATGCTTAAGTAATATACATACACCATACCACAAACATCTATAGTTATGTCATGCTTAAGTAATATACATACACCATACGACAAACATCTACAGTTATGCCATGCTTAAGTAATATACATACACCATACCACACACATCTATAATTATGTCATGCTTAAGTAATATATATACACCATACCACAAACATCTACAGTTATGCCATGCTTAAGTAATATACATACACCATACCACACACATCTATAGTTATGCCATGCTTAAGTAATATACATACACCATACCACAAACATCTATAGTTATGTAATGCTTAAGTAATATACATACACCATACCACAAACATCTATAGTTATGCCATGCTTAAGTAATATACATACACCATACCACATACATCTATAGTTATGTAATGCTTAAGTAATATACACACACCATACCATACACAGCTATTTTTGGAATTTGCGAACCAAGGCGACTGACCCGTAATCGATCGCTAGGAACGTTGCACACACAAACCCTACACCAATCACCGACGGGCGTCATATCCATGTCACTGCGCAAACGTTTTGGGGCGTGTTTGATGTGGCAGAGTGCAGAATGGTCGACAAACCCTCCGACTCACGTCAGTCAAATCACGGGGCTGGTTTTGGACGGTTCTAATATGACGATCATAATATTATATACATAAATCAAGTGTCATAAACAAATCGTATTGTATGTTCAATCGATTTGAATATGTTTCGAGAACAGCAATGTAGCCTGGTCTAACTAACTATGCGACGACATGCACAGACAAATATACGTTGTGACGGACAGCATTGAGTTCTGGTCTGTGTGACACTAGACATTGTCAAAATCAACGTCCATCGACCATTCTCGCGAGCCAGTGATGATGACTGTATCAGTTACCGCTGCCATGTCGTCGATTTACCGTTCTCCACGTTGGCCAGTCTTTTCAGATTTAGGAATTACGTGCCAGCATGCGGACATCTTTCGACACTGATGGACAGGTCATAACACGCATTTCTTTGAAATGCTCTTAGGAGTTGAGCTGGTTCGTGGAATCAGTGGACGAGGAAAACAAGCGGGGCGAAGTCAACGTACGCGCGTACACTGCGTGTGCAAAAAATGCCACGGGTAGAGTAGTTCCTCTATCACCCGTGGCTTGTGCGGATGCAATGATCGGCTGTTCACGGGTAAAACGACCTTTCAGTCAACACGTGGTTCATAGCAACGTCTCGACATGCGCCGGTTACTTCTCATCAATGAGACGCGCCGTGCCATGGAAGCCAACGGAAGTGGCCAAGTCTGCGAGAGTTATTGAGCGCCTTAATTTTCTGGCGTATTCTATCGGTTTCTCTGCCATCTGTACGGGGTCATATAGTTTGAGAGGCAATGTATAACCACTCTCAATCCGGATCAGTTTATTGATCTTCATCGTTTTCGACACGTCGCAGCCTTTCATTATGAAGAAATCGGCCATTTCTTGGTGTCCGTTTCTCAGCGCGATCCAGACAGGAGTCCACTCGTCACACGTCTTACGGTTGGTGGCTGCCCGGTCCTTTGCAAGTATCTCGGTGGCGGTCGTAACGTTGCCCGACATAGCAGCAAAATGGATCGCTTGCCAGCCATCATTGTTGGCAACCGTGACGTCAGCCCCGTGCTGGATGAGCCACTGGACGACTTCCGGTTTGTTGAAGTGGGCCGCATAGTGCAAGGCGGTAGTTCCGGAGTCATTCTGAACGGAGATGTGAGAGATGTTGTCCTTGATCAGTTTGATAATGGTGTCCGAAGACTCCGACATTTTTATTAAGATCTCCGCGATCTTAAGGAATTCTTGATCGGTGCAATACGGTTGACCCGCCGTATACGTGTTAATGACACACTCCAGGAGATCTGCTTCCTCTTCTCTTGGCTTCGTTCTTTCCACGATCTTCGAGTCAACGTAGGCATAGTGAAGCGGCGACATGCCCCTGTTGTCCTTCGTCGTCACGTCGGCGCCAGCGTCCAGCAGACACTTGACAGCTGCGATCGTGCTCTTGCGCACGGCGAAATGGAGCGCCGACCTGCCGAACACGTCGGTCTTGTTGACATCAGCGCCGTGTGCCACGAGAAACTTGACGATGTCTTCGGCGTTCACATCTGCGGCGCATATCAACGGCGTCTTGAGCGATTGGTCCGTCTTGTTGACGTCCGCCTTCCTCGATACTAAGTCCTTCACGACGACCTCGTTGCCATGAAACGCTGCACGGTGCAACATCGTACGATTGTTCTCGTCCGTTCCGTTGACGTCGTTCATCTGGTCGAGAAGGGCTTTCACAACATCGGTGTCGTTACAGCGGGCGACGTACGACATGACGCTTCGCTTGTAGTCCTCGTTCATCTGCGGAGTGCGTTCCCCGTAGAGCAGGAGCACGTTCACGATCTCCGCCTTGCAGTGCTGCCGCAGCGCCAAGTGAACGGGCGACATGATGTCCATCGCCTCCTCGTCGACGGGAATGCAAGGCATTGTTGCTGGATCAGCAGCGTAATTCAGCAGGGTTTTGACGAGGTCAACGTCATGTGAGATGATGGCGTGACCTAGCGGCGTGTACGAGGTGTAGGGGTCGGCGTAACGGCGTGTGTCCAGTCTCGTGTTGACAACCATCGCCATTGGAACGACGAGGTTCGGCAGCGAACTCACCAAGCTGAGATAGTCGGCGAGATGGCTCGTGTCCTGAGTGAGGTAGTGTTTGAGGATCGCCTCTGTGACAGCCCACGTGGCGTCTCCGTTTCGTGGAGCGCCGTCAATGAGGCTGGCTTTCTGTAGCAGTGTGCGCAGTGTCGCCACGACGTTCTCTTGCGAATCAGCCTTGCTCTCGCTCTGGGAGCGCTGAATCTCCCTCGCACGAGGCGCGGGTGCGACATCATCGACGCTTGCTGGCGACTTGAGAGGCGGGCGTGGAGGCGGCTCACGTGGCCGAGATACCCGCCGAGTCGCAGTTGGGTCGATCGTATTCTTCACCAGTTCGCTGATGCTCGCCATTCGCTCCGTCTTCCTGAAAAATCAATAAATATGACTGGTAATCATGTGTTTCTAATAGAGGGCTTATCGTATCTTGTGGCATTATTCTTAATGTGTTACACGTCACTGGATGCGCCGACGTGTTCATTGACACAACTACGCATGTTATATCGAAGAGCTATGCAAATTAGCGCTAACACATGGCTAGGCCGAAAAAGGCAGCGAAAGTTAGGTAAACGTAAGTTTATGTTGCGCGGTATCCAGTGCAGACGTGTTCGAACACCTTCCGACTTCTCCGGGGAGCATTAAACCACGTTGCAATTACTGTGAATATATTATTGTTCACAAATATATACCACCGTCTACAGAAACTCATATATATATATATATATATATATATATATATATATATATATATATACATATGTATGTATATACACATACTCATGTACACAGTTGACTGAACCGAAGCAACGCGGAGAGAAAAGTTTCCTTAGTTTCTAAACGGCAGCTGTCCGGAAGATCTCAATTGCGAGTCGTGTGTTCCATCTACTACGCTACGACGCCACACAATGATGCGAGCGATGCATGCTTATTCGTCATTCGGTGCGTCGTGTCGAATACACTACCACAATCGTTGTTATGCTGTGGCACTGGTAGTATGTTGGGCATGATCAGATGTGCAATCATGCAACTTCGCCCCCGAGTTATATAAGCCTACAATATAATGGACAATGATATAAACTGCAAATCCATACGACCATCTGCGTTGCAATTGGCATATCTCTCGTTTGGTTTTGTATTCGTGCACGGCTACGTCCCTCGACCCTCAGATCGAGGAACGTAGCCGTGCATAAAAACCAAATCAAACGAGACATAGGCCTATTATATGTATTATGTATCTGACGGTGCGTTTACTACTGCATATTCAAGCTAGATATTAAATATCGAGGCTGTGATTCTGTCGACCAGGTGTGCAACCAGGCGTGACAGCCTGGCAGAACCACCGCCGCTACAAACACGACTCGCATGGACTGGCAGCGGCAGCTTTTATCCTTTTTCGTCAGAGTGTTTATTTTTTAGTAGTTACAAAATGTGTTCTTTTTTGCGAAGCATAATTATGGATATAAAGTAACGTTTATAAAGAAGTGCTCTATAAATGGCACGGTTATTGGAAATGACACAACTCGTTCTAGAAAGGAATTTTTAAAACTGAAATGTAATATTCTGCTTAAAATGTCTCGCATTTCTCGCTGCGAAGTTTGTCTTCTGTTTGACGTTTAATGTATCTAACGTACCTACGTATGTGCATGCATGTTCTTGCGTGTTCGTGTATGCAAAGGACACATGTTATACTAAGATAACTGGTTTCCAATAAATAATCTGTCTAGTACAACTACATCTTGTTTGCTTAAACATATGTTATTCCATATGTTCATACTTTAACTAGACTCGTTTTGGATGACAGTAAACTTTTAATAACGACAGATTGTGTAACAAAAAAAGGTATCTGAAATACTACATTACTATTTGTGTGTAACCAGGCACGACACCTACAACGGCTACCAGTCCAACATGAAGTAAGAAATTCACAATCACAAAATGTGCCCATGCTGTTAAAAGGAAGTACTAAAAAGAAAGCGTCAATGTGCTACGGTGTTCGAGTCCGTCCACGGTGTGAGATCATCTCAAGAGCAGTGCACGGAACACGTCAAACGAAACATGGAAAAGGGCCACTCGATACTTTGTTGTAACGGCAATTAACCTGAAACGACCAGTGCACATATTTCGAAGCATTAAAATTGTAATGTATGTGACAGACACTTGTGCAAATAATATACACAGCTTATACACAACGCATTTGTGTGACATGGACTATCGCGGTCTGTCTGTATGTCTGTCTGTGTGTCGCGCTGATACGAAATAAACATGTGCACCACTGTCACTTGATAATAACATCTATAGTTATACTAGAACATAACAAAAATAAAGAATGATAATTAATAATGTACCTGCGAGGCATCTTGGGAACTCGCCAAACTTCTGGTTGACGTGGCAGAATATCTGTCGTATATATCTGCCTTTTTCGCAGAGCCAGTGTATACGCAGCTTGTGCTTCGAGCATCTGTTTGCCGACTGGCCGCTCAAAGAGTGACCAAGCAAAACGACCAGCCAACTGTGACTGGTAAAACGCTTTTGAATTGCAGCCGCGGTCGGATACCGTGGTAAAATCCCGTAACGCCACTGACAAATCCAGCCAATCATAAACGTGCAATAATTGTGTCGGTATTGGTATGAATGCAGCAGGAAGTGATTGGACTGCCTTCAAAGGAAAGCCCCAGTCGCGCTGACGCACGATATCAGGTTAACGTTAAACATGTAATAACTACATTCACCCTCGTCGTATCTACCCGGTTGCAGCCGACTAAGTAGAATAGTAAGTTGTTGCATTTAACCTCATTTATCAAAATTTTATGCAAATTTTATATAATTTTAGAACACATCTATCACATTTTCTAGTTTTTCAGTAAAACGTATATCTTCCACAATCCTACCAATGCTTTTCATCTCCATATGAATGGTAGGCTACCGTTACTACTTTTTCCGTCTCTTATATCTTCCATATCTTCCTTGCTATACAATATTTGCCAAAATATCAGGCAATAAACAAACCACAAAACACATAAAAACCAATAGGATAATGCAGTTTCAAAATCGGAATGTGTGTATATATATATACACATTCCGATATATATATATATATATATATATATATATAAAGTTGGCAGATATATATATATATATACCTATATATATATATATATATATACCTGCCAACTTTTTTAATCCGGGAGATTCATCGGCGGTGTGTGTGTGTGTGTGTGTGTGTGTGTGTGTGTGTGTGTGTGTGTGTGTGTGTGTGTGTGTGTGTGTGTGTGTGTGTGTGTGTGTGTGTGTGTGTGTGTGTGTGTGTATTTATATGTAAGTAATGGTTTTGACCTATTGCACACCTTCGATCACGAAACCGAATTAAAATGTTAATATAGTTTGGTATGTTTTGTGCTTTTATTTCAATTCTATCTACTATATTGTTTTACAGTTTGCTGTTTGCTGCATATGTGTGCCTTGTTGATTAATGCAATTTGACAATATTGGATACTCATAGATTACACTACTTGATAATATAATAATATAATAACATGCATCCATACAGCTCATATTGACTCTATTATATTAGTAATATTAAAATTTTGCTTAAGAACTTTCCTATTATTATTTTTATTATTATTATTGGTATTATTATTGGTATTATTATTGGTATTATTATTGGTATTATTATTGGTATTATTATTGGTATTATTATAGGTATTATTATTGGTATTATTATTGGTATTATTATTGGTATTATTATTGGTATTATTATTGGTATTATTATTAGTATTATTATTGGTATTATTATTGGTATTATTATTGGTATTATTATTAATATTGTATAAGTGGATAAGATATAATGCCCCATATATGTAAAAATAATATATTACAATAATATATTGAAATACAGGTGTATATTGTACCAACAGCATATCGACGATAGTGGGCCCCTGTTAGCATAGCGGATCACTCAAAGGGCCTGTTTTGGCCGCACTTCACGATCGGGCTGATCATCAATTTAAATACAAGCTCTGCATGTTTAAAACATATAATACATACATTTCAGACCATATACATTTGTCTTATTGTTACCACAGTTTCCATTATTTTCAATGCACACAAACGAAAATATTATATTTGGCAAATAATGGTAACATTTAAAGAAATGTGTGAAAAACAATCTTTTTGAGCTCAACGTGCGTGTCGCGCTTCCGACAAGTGTTCACTAGTGCCCATTTATGAGTTAATTATCAGTGCCACCACAAATTTAGCTGTATATAATACAACAATGCCAAACGGCTGGGGGCGCGTTTTGTGCATTGTTCTCCAATATCATGTTGTCACATTGCTAGAGAAATGCTCATTGGCGGTTATTCTCCTGCTCGCTTGAGGCATTCCATGGTGAAGTGGCTAACGCTAGGACGTATCTTTGCCACCTTTTAGTGTCCACCTGTTCTCCTTTTCACAAGAACTCTTTCTCTTTGTGAACGTCAGTCTTATTCTCACACGTCCGTAGCGTGTTTCAGTGTATCTTTTCCGTCTTTCTTCATCATTCAGATCATTTCATTTTTGACGCAGTCAATTTTCCATTTACATCTACTAAAAACACATAATTTCTTTCAATGTCTTTTATCATTCTCCATCTCCCGGTATTCTCGTTTACGTTTGTTTGTGTGTATTCTCGCTTTGCGTTGGATGTCTGCAATCACGTGTCATGTGTTTAAAGGGTGTTCAAGAGTCAGGTCCTCCATTGGTTGCAATTTTTCTTCTTCTCTTTGCAATCTCGATTACCTTTATTAAAAACAAGTGAGATTTACTCTTTTGTTTGGCTTTTTCTTTCTTACAAGTATAATTTCTTTTTCTGACATCACCACGTTTCACTTCACAATTTCAAGTTTATACCATTTCCATCTGTTCGAAGCCCTGTTCTCCTCAGGAATTCTGTTGAACGTCGTCAGTTAAAGAGCCACCCGGAGGGTAAGGTTTGTAGTCTCATAGACTAACACGTTAACCTCGGACCATTGTAAGTGCGTCTCCCCCGAGGCGCCGACGTCCACTTGTCTCTTTCTACGTGCATTCGCTTGCTTAGATCAGTAGCAACTGATCTTTCAATTGGCAGTGTATTTAGGAATCACAACTGTAGTTAGTAATAGTTATTTTACCTGCGTGTGTGCGCGTGTGTGCGCGTGTGTGCGCGTGTGTGCGCGTGTGTGCGCGTGTGTGCGCGTGTGTGCGCGTGTGTGCGCGTGTGTGCGCGTGTGTGCGCGTGTGTGCGCGTGTGTGCGCGTGTGTGCGCGTGTGTGCGCGTGTGTGCGCGTGTGTGCGCGTGTGTGCGCGTGTGTGCGCGTGTGTGCGCGTGTGTGCGCGTGTGTGCGCGTGTGTGCGCGTGTGTGCGCGTGTGTGATTGTGTGTGTGTGTGTTGTATGGGCGCGCGCGAGCATGTATGTGTATACGTGTGATTGTATGTGTTATGTTTGTGCGTGCATGTGTATGATTGTGTGTGCGCGTGCGTGTATGTGTGTATGGGAGAGAGGAGGAGAGTGAGAGGGAGTGAGTGCGACTTTCTTCGTTCGTGTATGCGCGCGTGCGTGTGTATTGGTGTTGTATGCGTGCGTGTGTGGTGTTTGTATGTTGATGTTACCGTACTGGACATTAGACGATGCTAAATCCATGGCAATTATGTGGTCACGAAGACCGCCATTCATTTGGGCGAACGTTTTACGTAACTTGTGTTAACGCGAAAAAAACAATACAAGTGTACGTGATAACAAACATAATTTGTGAACAATCCGGGAAACCGTCTTCAGCGCCTGTGTGTGTGGAGCGCGAACCGGATAATGGAAATGTTTGCTAGTTTAAGCAATGCGTTCGTCATTTCTATTTGTCGGTCGTTTCTAAACATTCACACAGTTACGTTATTTGCTCGTACCTTTAATTACATTACGCAATCATTACATATCCAGCACAAAAGGAACAAGGATCACTTGAAAGGAATTTTTTCATGACAGAAACTGAAAACTTTGAAGCCATCAAATAAGATTGTCAAGAAGCGGAAGGACGAGTCGACTGAAGCTCTTCGTGGATGCCTGGAGTGCACAGATTGGGACATGTTCAAAGAGGCATGTCCTGACCTAGACGTGTACGCTGACACCGATACATCCTACATCAACTGGTGTGAGGAGCTGTGCACGGAGACAAAGACTGTCACCATGTATGGCAACGATAAACCTTGGTTCACCAGGGACATCAAGCAGAAACTGGCGGCGAAGAACGCGGCGTTCATCAGCGGCAGCAGGGAAGAATTCAGGAGAGTGCGAGGCGCATAAGGCGGTCAAGAAGGCCAAATTCATATACAAACACAAACTTGAGGACCAGTTCGCTTCCAACAACACCAGATCTGTCTGGAATGGCCTGCGGCAGATTACGCAGTACAAGGAACACGCAGCGGCCACCAACAGCAGTGACCCCTCATTCCCTGATCAGCGGAACGACTTTTACAGCAGATTTGACAAGCTTAACTATTCACCAGAGCAGCGCCCAATTCCAACAGGTGCCTCTCTGTCTCCGCTCTTCATAGTCCAGGAAGCTGAGGTGAGGAAACTGTTCAGGAGACAGAGCACGCCGAAGGCTTCGGGTCCAGACAACATCTCCACATCTACCCTGAAGAACTGCGGCGACCAACTCTCTGCGGTGTTTACGGACATCTACAACTCCTCTCTCCAGCAGTGCAGAGTTCCAACTTCCACTATCATACCCATTCCCAAGAAGTCCAACGTCATCGGGCTGAACGACTACCGTCCAGTGGCACTGACCTCAGTCGCCATGAAAGTGTTCGAGCGCATAGTACTCAAGTACCTGAAGTCGGCCACCGACGGCCTCCTGGACTCGCACCAGTTTGCAAATCAAGCAAACAGTTCAGTAGACGTTGCGGTAGCTTTAGGTCTGCATCACATTCTGAAGCACCTAGAGAGGCCAGGAACCTATGCCAGGATCCTGTTCATTGACTTCAGCTCAGCATTTAACACTATCATCCCATTCAAGCTGTTCGATAAACTTTCATTGTTGAATGTACACCCTGCCATGTGTCACTGGGTCCTTAACTTTCTTCTTCACACGCCTCAATCTGTCAGAGTCAACAACTCTATCTCCAGACCTCTTATCCTAAATACAGGTGCCCCACAAGGTTGTGTGCTATCCTGTTTATTATCTTCATAAATAACTGTGTCTCCGTGGACCAATCGGTCCTTGTGATCAAGTTTTCCGATGACACTACTGTGGAGGGCTGCATTGAGAATGCGGATGAGACGCCATACAGGGAGGAAGTTCAGAGAATGGTTGGCTGGTGTGCGGGTAACAATCTCGAATTGAACGTTTCAAAGACTAAAGAAATGATTGTTGATTTTGGTAAGAAGACTCCCATCCACCCTCTTTCGATAAATGGCGTGGAGGTCGAGCAGGTTGAATCTTTTAGATTCCTTGGAACAACAATTTCAAACGATCTCAGCAGGTGCACAAACACATTGTGCATTACAAAAAAGGCACAACAACGCCTGTTCTTCCTGAGGCAGCTCAGGAGATTCGGCATTGCTCAGGAGATTATGATACGAATCTACGGCGCAATCATTGAAAGTATCCTCACTTTCTCGATTGTAGACTGAAAAAAGTGGTTTGGCCGCGCCAGTCAGGAGGAGAAACAACGGCTAGAAGTTATCGTGAAGGGCGCATCTAGAATCATTGGGCGCGAGTTGCCATCCATTGAATCTATTTACCATGCTCGCTGTGCGCGAAAATCCAAGAGTATTGTACGGGATTCTACCCACCCAGCCAACCATCTCTTTGAATTTCTTCCCTCTGGCAAGCGCTATAGAAGTATTAAGACAAGGAACACTAGACTTAAAAATTGATTTTATCCGCAGGCTGTGAGTCACTTGAACCGCGAGATACCATGATACTGTTTTCAGTCGGTTTAGATTTTATGTCGCCATGCAAAATTATTAATTATTTATTTATTTATTTATTTATTATTTATTAACTTGACTACGTGTATGTAGATACTTTTTAACTGTCAGCTTAGTTTTTATATCGTCAGCTAATTTATTTATACATTTATTTATTATTTATTTAACTACATGTATACTTTTTAACTGTTTAGGTAATGTTCAGACGGTATTAATATTATGTTATCAAGTTCACTTTATGTCAATAGATGTATGACTGTCTTAAAATATGTTGGCAGTTGGCCTTGGTTGAAATTTATACTAGTTTTAGCATAGTTTCATAATGTTTCTGATTGTATATTTTCCGTGTGCATGATGGGGGGCAGGGGAGACAAGCGTGCATGTATGTTGACGCCACAACGCCAAGAATTCCTCGTACATTTTAAATGCTACTTGGTAATAAACAGTCTGAAAGTCTGAAGAGAAATAGATGGGTCACTCTGGCAATCAACAATGTTAGTTTGTTCCTTTCACGAAGAAAACGTATATCCAAAGATTAGTTTTTGTGTAAGTTTGATAGCCAACCGCGTCCAGAAAAAATAGCGGTTGTATATGAAACCATGGGTGTCTTCAAACGAAAAACAATAAAGTCGCGTGAAGGTGGCGTATAATTAACTAGTAGTCGGAAACATAAAAACAACACCAACAGTATTATGTAATATTTGTATTATCACAAGATTCAAATACAGGTTCAAAGCAACACGGTATTTACGTCGTTTAGCATGAATGCCCCGCCACGGGCATTATATCAGTTGTATAGTTATTGTATTGTATCTCATCTGCCAATCATGTCACATATACATACATAATTACCACCGCACATTTACTTAACCAACAGCTGCGTTGCACAACTAAACCCTACAGCAAGCAGCGATTCCTTATAGCCGTCATATCGTAGACACTGTACAAACGTTTTGGGACGTGTTCGGTGTATCTCCTTGTCGCCGACGATCAAACTGTCTACTCCCGCTTGGAATACAGTAGACGGAATCATCCGATTTTCGTCAACCAAAATTCGGGCTAGTTTCAAACGATTCCAATATGGCGAGTATGTGGATATATACAACAATAATGCTTTTGCGTGTTTAAGTGAATTGTTATTTTTTTCGAGAATGTATAATTGATTCAGTGAAATAATGCGACGACGTATAGACCGAGGAAGGTCTTTTTTCTGCTTTACACAAAATTGCTTTACACACGTATGCCCCTACATAGTGTTAAGGTGGACTGGTGGACACGTTTTTCCACGTTCCCGTCTTGTTAATGGTGCAAGTTGTACAACTCAACGTCCATGAACCGATGTTTCGCGGACGAGTCTACCGGCATATGGCGCGACTATTTGGCCGATACGTCGGTCGTAGCAGTGTCGCACGGGTGGTGGCTACTTCTTTAACATCATACGCGCCGTATCGTGGAAGCCGACGGAAGTGGCCAACTCTGCGAGAGTTATTGAGCGCGTTAATTGTTTGGCGTATTCTATCTGATTCTTTGCCATCTGCACGGGATCATATAGTTCGAGAGGAAGTGCATAACCGCTCTCAATTTGGATCAGTTGATTGACCTTCATCGTTGTCGACACGTCGCAGCCTTTCATTATGAAGACAACGGTCATTTCTTTGTGTCCGTTTCTTAGCGCGATCCAGACAGGAGTCCACCTCTCACACGTCTCACTGTTAATGGCTGCCCGGTCCTTTGCAAGTATCTCTGTGGCGGCCGTAACGTTGCCCGACATAGCAGCAAAGTGGATCGCTTGCCAGCCATCATTGTGTGACGTCATCCCCGTACTCCAGGAGGTCTGCTTCCTCTCCTCGGGGATGCGATCTTTCCAGGATCCTCGAGTCAACGTAGGCATGGTGAAGCGGCGACATGCCCCTGTTGTCCTTCGTCGTCACGTCGGCGCCAGAATCCAGCAGACACTTGACAGCTGCGATCGTGCTCTTGCGCACGGCGAAATGGAGCGTCGACCTTCCGAACCTGTCGGTCTTGTTGACATCAGCGCCTTGTGCCACGAGAAACTTGACGACGTCTTCGGCGTCCACTTCTGCAGCGCACATCAACGGCGTCTTGTGCGACTGGTCCGTCTTGTTGATGTCTGCCTTCTTCGCCACTAACTCCCTCATGGCGACCTCGTTGCCATGAAGCGCGGCACCGTGCAACATCGTACGACTGTTCTCGTCCGTTCTGCTGACGTCGTTCATCTGGTCGAGAAGGGCTTTCACGACGTCGATGTCGCTACAGCGGCCGACGTACGACATAACGCTTCGCTTGTAGTCCTCGTCCATCTGCGGGGTTCGTTCCCCGTAGCGCAGGAGCACGTTCACGATCTCCGCCTTGCAGTTCTGCCGCAACGCCATGTGAACGGGCGACGTGATGTCCGTTGTCTCCTCGTCGGCGGGAATGCAAGGCGTCACATCCGGGTCGGCTGCGTACTTCAGCAGCGTCTTGACGAGGTCGGTGTCGTCGGAGATGATGGCGTGGCCTAGCGGCGTGTACGAGGTGTAGGGGTCAGCGTCACGACGTATGTCCAATCTCGTGTTCGTGAGTATCACAACGCGAACGACGATGTGCGGCAGCGAACTCACCAAACTGAGATAGTCGGCGAGATGGCGCGTGTCCTTGGTGAGGTAATGTTTGAGGATCGCCTCTGTGACAGCCCATGTGGCGTCTCCGTTGCGTGGAGCGTCGTCAATGAGGCGGGCCGTCTGTAGCAATGTGCGCAGTGTCGCTACGACGTTCTCTTGCGACCTCAACTGACCGTCGCTCTGGGACCGATTGTAGTTGACCCTCGGCCGATGCGCGGACGTCAAAGTATCCGAGCTCGACGTCGGTTTGAGCGGGCGCTTAACCGGAGACTCGGTTAGGTCAAATGTCCCCTTGATCAGTTCATCGATGCTACAAGGTCAACCCCCCAGTCATGGACAAAGATGGACGGCTGCTGACCAATGAAGAGGAACAAGAAGGAAGAAGGATATAACACTTCAATGAAAAACTAAACAGAACAGACCCACAACACCCAGCAGACATCGAGCCTGCAGAAAGAGACCTGTAATTAGAAGTGACCCCACCAACGAAGGCTGAGATTAAAGCAGCAATAGCCACACTGGGGAACAACAAGGCTCCAGGAACAGATGCATTAAGTGCAGAAGTTTTCAAGACAGACCCAGAAACGGCAGCCGATATACTACACAACAGTAGACAAGCTTCTCCGTCCAAAACAAGCAGGCTTCAAAAAAGGGAGAGGGAGAGGAACCACCGAACACATCTTCACTTTGCGGAACATTCTAGAACAATGCAACGAATGGCAGAGACAAATATATGTTAATTTTGTAGATTTTGAAAAAGCATTCGACAGTGTGCACAGAGAGAGCCTTTGGAAAATCCTGAGGCACTATGGAATTCCAGAAAAGCTGGTGAAACTCATCCAGATCTTCTACAGGAATTTCTCCTGCAGTGTCGGAAACTCAACAACAAAATTCACTGTGAACTCCGGTGTCCGCCAAGGATGTGTCATGTCTTCATTTCTTTTCACCCTAGCCATCGATTGAACTACACAAATCATGACCAACCAACAGCGGACTGGAATCAAATGGAACCTGTGCTCTTCACTCGAAGATCTAATCTATGCAGATGATCTTGCTCTACCTTCTCACACTCGAGATCAAGTACAAAAGAAAATAAGTAACCTAGAAGAACAAGCCAGTTCCACTGGTCTTTCAATTAATGCAAAAAAGACAAAAATATTGACAAACAGCAAACTGACACAGCAACCTATCGTGATTAACAATCATGCACTCGAATATGTGAACAAGTTCACCTACCTGGGCAGCATCATCAGTCTCCAAGGAGGTTCAGAAGAAGACATTAAAATACGATTTGGAAAAGCCAGGTCAGCATTTGCAAATCTTCAACGGCTATGGAAATCCTCAGTATACTCCAGAAAAACAAAACTAAGAATCTACAAGAGCAATGTCCTCTCTGTGCTCCTGTACGGCTCATAGTGCTGGCGCATGACACAGCAAGACACCAATAGACTCTCCAACTTCCACAACACCTGCCTAAGAAAGATAATGAAAGTATACTGGCCCGAGACCATTTCCAACACAAGACTCCACCAAGCAACAAAACAACAACAGATCTGCCTCACCCTGAAAAAGAGGAGGTGGACATGGCTCGGCCATGTCTACAGGATGAGCAGCTACATTCCAACAAAGACAGCATTGACCTGGACGCCAGAAGGAAATAGGAAAAGAGGCAGACCGAAAACAACTTGGCGACGAACAATTGAATAAGAACTAAATAATGCTGGGCTGACCTGGCAGCAAGGAAAGCCCAAGACAGAGGGGTCTGGCGAGATCTTGTGCGGGCCTTATGTACCACACGGCACGAAGTGGATAAGTAAGTAAGATACGGGCTCCGCTGTCTCTGTCATAGGATAGAGATGTGCTCAACTGACATTCGGCGGTGTTCTCTGGCGAACTCGGACGACTCAAACATCAAAGCACGAATTCAGCTGAAAGAAGGGCCAAAACCACGATTCTGGAAAGCCAGACCCGTCGCATTTGCACGCAAACCAGCGGTAGAGCGAGGATTGGACCAACTGGAAGCTGAAGGCATCGTGAAGCGTGTGATTCACAGTGAGTGGGTCGCACCGATCGTTACACCAAATCAAGAAGGACGGTGAAGTTCGAATTTGCGGCGATTTCAAAGTAACAATAAATCCTCAGCTCGACGTGGATAAGTACCCAATGCCACGAATTGAAGATAACTGTGCAAATCTGAGCGGTTGTCAACAGTTCAGCGTGATTGATCTACGACAGGCTTACCTTCAGAAGGAGATCAAAGAAGAATCCAAGCCTTACATGACTGGAATATGGACTTAAGGCGAACAAGAAGTGTGCAAATTTCTGCAGAACTCAGTTGAGCACTTGGGCCATATCATATCTGCCGAGGGACTGCACCAGTCATCAAAGCAAGTCAAGGCTATGGCTGACTTACCAACTTCTCAGAACGTTGGACAGTTGAGATCGTTCTTGGGTATGGTGCAGTACTAAGCGCGCTTCTTGCCAGATCTGGCTACACATTTGGCATCACTGCATCGACTTTTGCAGAAAGACGAAAGCTGGATCTGGGGTGAAGAGCAGGAGCTTGGTTTCAGAACTGTTAAAGAGATGCTACTTCAGGATCGACTGCTTACTCATTTCAACCCGGATTTGTTCGTGGTTGTGGCATGCGGCAGTTCGTCGTATGGGCTGGGCGCCGTCTTATCACATCGGATGCCGGACGGAAGTGAAAGACCGGTAGCGTACGCATCGGGCTCCCTAACGCAAACGGAAAGGAAGCGCAAATTGAGAAAGAAGCACTCGGGCTCTACTGGGGTGTCAGAAAGTTTCAACCGTACCTGGAGAGTCGTCGGTTCACACTGATCACAGATCACAAACCCCTGAAGAATATCATGGACCCTAGCAAGGCGGTACCAGTCACAACCGCAGCACGTTGTTAAATATGGCGTCACGGTGCTAGTGCTGTATGAGAGATCTGCTATTTGTAGTGACCATTTCGTTGTGACAGTTTGTTTTTTGCCGTGCTACACAACTGCACAATTGACGCAGACGCAGTTGGGATTCCACTGGTACAGAGACGTTGTGTATGCATGGTGCAATGTGCTGATACTGAACCATTTAAGGTGAATCAACTTATTTATCGTCCACTTGTGCTTCATTCGGAACTACCTGTAGATTCGCTGGCAATACCGGCGTTGTGTGTGCCCAGTAGTCCGTGACCCACTCCGGGCACGTTGTGACATCACATGCGAACAGGCCTTTAGGCCACAGCGAGTGGTACGACGACCATCACAACTGTTCGCGAGTCAACGGACCACCTCGGCGACCACTGCGGTCAGCTGTTCATTGTTGTGCTTCATCGACGACCACTGCTGACTGTTCTTCATTGTCTTACACCATCGAATCGCTGCCCTTCTCGACAATGCCAACGAAGGGGAAAACACGAGCCTCATCCAGCACAGACCAACATGACGACATGGCGGAATTGAAACAAGCAATATCCTTCATAAGTGATAAACTGGATGAACTGTTGCCCATTCGACAAGAGATAACAACGTTACTAAAAGCGTAAAAAAACTAGAAAGTGAAAATGCAGAAAAGGACAAACAAATTAAAGAGTTAGAGTCACGCCTAAACGACATGGATCAATATTCCAGACTAGAAAACATCGTCATCTCCGGTCTGGAAACAAAGCAACCATCCTACAGTTCGGCAGCAACTCCACCAGGCGAAAAACGACGAGACGATGACGGCGAGCAAGACAGTCTGGAAGACAGCATGATCCAGTTCTTCGCCAACAAACTGCAACTGACCATCGAGAAATCAGACATCTCAGCATGCCATACGTTGTGCAAACGATATATCACAAATGGAAATCAACGAAACCAACGAAATGTCAAGCCAGACATCATAGTGAGATTTGTGAATCGAAAAACAAAAACACTGGTGCTGCCAATGCCTACAAACTCAGAAAAAGCAATGTGTACATCAACGAACATTTGACAAAGAAAAACAACAGCATTGCCTGGGAAGCCAGGAAGTTGAAGAAAAACCTCAAGATCGCCTCAACGTGGGTGAGGAATGGAAAAGTATTTATAAGAACACTGGGTTCACCTGATGTGGCCAAGACCTATGTGTTGCATGACGAAACTGACTGCGCTCGGCTTGTCGAGTCCTCGTCGACGTGATTGAAGGTTGATGGCTGTCATTTGTTTTCCTTATCACAATATAAGTGACGAAGAATTTAGATATATTACAAGCGAAAGTGACATAAATGAATCATTTTTTAACATTTATGAAAAAACTTCCAAATTTGATTTTAAAGGTTATGAATATACCGACTATTTACATTATAATTATGGCGACTATATCGATCCAGATAATAACTTGTACAACAGCTTAATAGTAGAATGTTCGTATTATACAGAAGCTAAATTTGTACATAAAAAAGCTTTCGATTTTGTAAATGTTGGACCACGGCTTGCCAAGAAAATCAAAACACCATTAAATGCAACCAGTAATTACGAGGATGTACAAATCAGAACGAAAGCCTCTATGTTTCTTCGTGCTACGGATGAACAAGAAGTACTAAGTGTTGTTAACAATTTTAAAGGGAAATATTCTAATGATTATGATAATATAGACATGTATATCATAAAAAGGTTATTTCTCATATTGTAAAACCATTAACTCAGATCTGTAATGGTTTTAGAAAAAACAGATCAGCCTCCATGGCGTTATTGGAGTTAACTGAGGAAATAGCAAATGCAACTGATAAGAATAAATCGTCAGTAGGCGTGTTTATCGATAGACGATATCGTTACCCTGTAGCGTGCTAGGAAGGTGTAGAGACGATCTTCTAGGTTGCCATTTGTCTTCTTCAACCCTGCTTTTACAGTCTGAACGGCGCGTTCAGCTAAGCCATTACTGGATGGGTGATAAGGTGAAGACTTGATGTGTTTGATTCCGTTAGCTCGACAAAACTGTTCAAACTCCTCACTGGTGAAACAGCTTCCGTTATCTGATACCACTGTGCTTGGTAGACCCAAAATCGCAAACGTCTGTCTTAGCTTCGTGAGAGTTGCACTGGTTGTCGCAGCTGATACAACGTGTGCATCGATGTACTTGCTGTGAGCATCGACTATGACGAGTATCATACGTCCCTCGAACGGTCCCGCATTATCAATGTGTATTCGATGCCACGTTCGTCCTGGCCATTCCCATGGATGCAGTGGTGCCACTGGTGGTTGTTTGCTGTGTATTTGGCATGTCGTGCAGTCCTTAACACATATCTCGATTTCAGCGTCCAAACCTGGCCACCAGCTAACGCCTTCATCTTCACTATGCCCGGATGCGTCTCGTGTAGTTCTTTCAACAACGTGTCACGACCCTTTAGTGGTACGATGACTCTTGCTCCCCACATCAGCACCCCGTGTTGGACACTCAGTTCGTCTTTCCTTCGACTGTAACTCTCCCACTCGCGTGGTACATCGCTAGGCCATCCTCCTTCCACGAACCGTAGAACTTGTGACAGCATCGGATCGTTTGCTGTCCATTTAGCGATGTGTTCTGCCGTGATGGGTGTATCGTTCATGGTTGCGAGTGCTAGAACCACTTCCTCCGGGACTGGTACTCGTTCAGGAGTGTCTGGTAGCGGCAAGCGACTCAATCCGTCTGCATGACAGATACTCGTACCCGGTCTGTACTCCAGATGGTACTGATAGTTACTTAGTGTTAGTGCCCATCTCTGAATGCGTGCACTAGCCATTGCGGAGATGGCACGATCTTCCTTCAACAGCCCGACCAACGGCTTGTGGTAGGTATGCAACGTGAAGTCCCTCCCGTAAAGGTACTTATGGAACTTGGATATCCCGAAGACCAACGACAACGCTTCCTTTTCCAGCTGTGCGTACTTCTTTTCCGCTGTGGAGAGAGAGCAATCTGTGTGACAGTACGCTTCCAATCCCGTAAGGAGATGCGTCACTGCGATCGGGACTTCAGGGTTGTAGTGTACAAGCACATCTAAAGAAACAAGCAGTGCCTTAGACTCATCGAAAGCCTTTTGTTGCGTCGGACCCCACTTCCACTTTGTGTGTTGGCGTGTCATTTCATGCAGCGGAGCAAGCAACGTACTGAGATTGCGCAAGAAGTTGTGATAGTAGTGAATGAGTCCTAGATAACTCCTCAACTCCTGTACATTCTGCGGTGCAGGCGCGTTCTGTACTGCTCGCACTTTGTCTTCCGTAGGATGAATACCTTCAGCATCAATCGCATGACCTAGATAGGTGCACGATTTCTGACGAAACGCACATTTATCCTTCCTCAGGCGTAACCCTGCGTCTTGTAGTCGCGTTAGCACAGTAGCCAGATTACGATCGCGTTCTTCTGGCGTTCTTCCTGTGACCAGGATGTCGTCGAGGTAGACTACAGTCATGGGTATGTTCTGTAGTAACTGCTCCATGATTCTCTGGAAGATACCTGGAGAAGAACTCACACCGAAAGGCAGACGTTCGAATACGAATAGCCCTTTCGACGTGTTGATTTTAGTCAACGGACGTGATTCTTCATCCAGTACGACCTGTTGATACGCATGGCTCATGTCCAGCGTGGTGTACAGTGTACCACCTGCTAATTTTGTAAACAGATCAGATACGTTCGGGATCGGGTACTTGTCTACCTTGACGGCTCTGTTGATGGTTACCTTATAGACGCCACAGATTCTGACTGCGCCGGTAGACTTCAAGACCGGTACAATGGGCGCGGCCGACTCAGAATACTCCACAGGACGGATGATTCCGGCCTTCTGCACACGATCTAGCTCGTCCTCTACTTTGGCTCGTAAAGGAAGAGGTACAGGTCGAGGTTTACAATACCTCGGTTTAACCGTGTCATCAACGTAGAACTTCGCAGTCAGCCCCTTTATAGTGCCTAGTCCCTCACTGAACATTGATTCGTAAGGCTTTAGGAAGACTTCTCTGTCTTCCTGGTTCACGGTAGCCCAGTTCACTTTCAACACTGTTAGCCAGTCCCTTCCCAGTAGGTTAGGTCCCGACCCAGGCACTACGATTGCCTGCAGCCTGTGCTGTTGATTGTTGTGACAAACGTTCACCTGTGCTCGCCCTAAAGGCTCGATTGTGGTACCTGCGTACGTTCGCAACCTCGGAACGTTACGCGTGTCGAGAGTGAGCACAGATATCTTGCAGATTTTAGCCCACTCATCCCCCGATATAAGCGAAACTGCTGCTCCGGTATCTATCTCCATAGCCACTTCATTTCCCTCTATCTGGACATTGCAAATGTACGGTGGTATGGTGTGGGTGGCACTTGTGTGATACAGGCCAAGTGTGTATGTGTCTTCACATAACTTGTCATTGCGTTGCGAGTGCGTGTCATTTTCTACTAAGTGTGTCTGTTGAGTGTTTGCATTGCACACATTAGCAAAGTGATTTAGCTTTTGACACTTGTAGCATCTCCTGCCCCAAGCTTTGCACATTCGCCGATCGTGGTGTGGCGGTCCACCACAGCCTGAGCATGCCGGTGCTGCCACCTTGTGACGTCTGTACCGCTGCTGACTGCTCACGACTGGTCGATCGTCTCGATGTGGCGTCCCTTGGCGATCGGCGGAAAATGCTTTCTTGGTGGATTGCGATCTGTGTGTCGCCACCTGGCGACCAAAACTGAAACCTCCACGTGAAGAGTTGCGCCGCCCTTCGTCATTCGATACGGCGTGGACAGGCCTCGGCACGGACGAAAGAGTTTCTCATGATCTTCGACAGCTGTAGCGTAGCTTCCAGTGTGCGCCTGAACGTCAGTAACTTCTCTAGCGTGATTGTAGGTTCACTTAACCCCTTGTCACGCACTTTTGACATCGCACATTTTTGGATGATTTGCGACTTCACTTCTCTGTCTTTCTCATGGAACTAACAGTTTTTGGCAAGTTGCTGCAATCGTGCATTGAATTGGTCCAGCGTCTCTGACGACGTCTGTTCAGCCTGTCGGAACTTGAATATTTCATATTCTTCATTGCACTGCGGCCTGAAGTAAGCAGTGAGCTTCCGCTTGGTTTCTGCGAAATCATCATTTTCTGTCACCCCCACTGCTTCACTCAATTCAAACACTGCCTCACCAGCATAATGAAGCAACGTCGCTCTCATTCTTGTATCGTTCTGAATGTCTTTAGCCACCACCAAGTTCTCAAAGCGCCTCACCCAACGCTCCCAGCGATGGCCTGCGCTGTCAGTCGGCTCCAGCGAAAAATGTGCGACGTCAGCGACAGTTTCCATTTTCACACAGAAATTAAACGTAGTCTAGTTCAAAGTAACTCGTAGAGTTGTCAGTTTACCTCGTCGCCAATTAATGTCGTGTACTGGCCGTGGGCTGTGCGTACAGCGACATTATAGAATGAAGATTCTCGTAGAGAAAGTATGAACACGTTTATTGTGACACATTGATATGTAAAAGGAAAAGAGGAAACGAGGCATGGTAAACGGTTCCGCGATCAAGGATCTAACACTCGAATAACGAATGTTGGTATGTAACAAGACAGAGAGATGTATTTAAACAATTGTACGTTCGTACAACTTTGAAGGCTATGTGTGTGTCTAATATTGGAGTCAAACAGTGGAATAGTTTACCTGAAGATTTAAGAAAGTGTCAGCATATTTGTATGTTTAAAAAAAAGTACAAATCATTTATAATTGACAGATATACAACACTATTGTAATCGTGGTACTATGTGGAGAAATGAAGACCTATGAGAATGTCAAAAACAAAAATTTCTATAAACTTATTATGTTGTAGGCACCGTGTACAATAATTTTTGATTGGTAAATCTTTACTCTATAAAAACATATTGTAGTTACATCGCAAGTAACTAAAATGGTTGGGGGTGAAACACTAATAAGTATTGTACTTCTGTTCACCCCCTTTCCACATTCAACATTGTATTCGTTTACTTGTGACGTGTAATGTTAAATGTTGGAAATAAATGAATTACTTACTTACTTACGTCTGCAGAGGTGGTGTCTTTTCCTGTGTCATAGAGAGAGAGAGAGAGAGAGAGAGAGAGAGAGAGAGAGAGAGAGAGAGAGAGAGAGAGAGAGAGAGAGAGAGAGAGAGAGAGAGAGAGAGAGAGAGAGAGAGAGAGAGAGAGAGAGAGAGAGAGAGAGAGAGAGAGAGGAGAGGGGGGGAGAGAGAGAGAGAGAGAGAGAGAGAGAGAGAGAGAGAGAGAGAGAGAGAGAGAGAGAGAGAGAGAGAGAGAGAGAGAGAGGAGAGAGAGAGAGAGAGAGAGAGAGAGAGAGAGAGAGAGAGAGAGAGAGAGAGAGAGAGAGAGAGGGAGAGGGGGAGGAGAGAGAGAGAGAGAGAGAGAGAGAGAGAGAGAGAGAGAGAGAAGAGAGAGAGAGAGAGAGAGAGAGAGAGAGAGAGAGAGAGAGAGAGAGAGAGAGAGAGAGAGAGAGAGAGAGAGAGAGAGAGAGAGAGAGAGAGAGAGGAGAGAGAGAGAGAGAGAGAGAGAGAGAGAGAGGAAACACACCGAGAAGCACTGCTTTCTCGTGTGGTACAACTGGTGGAGTCGGGTTGGGGAGTTGCAGAATCACAACCGAACATCGCACCTTACCTCAGTCGCAAGGACGGGCTGACACTGCATCATGGGATTTTGATGTGGAGTAACAGAGTGATCGTTCCCAAAACATTGCGAAGCAGAGTGCTGGAGACTCTGCATGACGGACACATGGGGACTGTCAAAATGAAGGGTCTCGCACGAGGGTACGTTTGGTGGCCCCGAATGGATGAAGACATCGTGATTAAGATGTGAAGGATTCCAAGGGGTAGCTAAGAACCCTAAACAAGCGCCGCTGCACATATGGGAATACCCAGTGTTACCATGGCAACGCCTGCATATCGAATTTGCAGGACTTTTTTAAGGCAAAATATTCTTGGTCGTACTGGACGTCCTCACCGAATGGCCTGACATTTTTTAGATGCGGAACACAGCTGCAGCAGTTACGGTAGCCACACGTATATCCTTATTTGCAAGGATGGGTCTGTCAGAACAAGTGGTATCAAACAATGTACTCAGTTCGTGTCTGCAGAATTCAAACACTTCACAGAAATGAATGGTATTCGACACGTGACTGGCGGTCCTTATCATTCGTCCACCAACGCTTTAGCTGAGCGCATTGTTCAAAGGCAAAGCTTCAAGAATGCTGTCAAAGCTGACAAATTCGATCGATCCATTCAGCACAAGCTCGACAGATTTCTGTTGTTTGGTAGAAATCTGAAGTCGAGACTGGATCTTCTGAAGCCGGATCTATCCCCTAAATGGACTTAAGGTGGACATTATAGTGGTATCGTAATATCTCGTGTAAGAAGCTATAACATTTGATAGGTGGAGTGTTAGGTACTGTGTGGTTTTATCCGATACCGATCGGTAATAGACTGGGACTTGTCGGGTGATTAAACTGTTTGCCACGTTGTTGGTTGTTTCATTAAGTTTAGTCAGTATATTACTAGTTTTGTTACAAGACGTAACAAATACCAATGCAATGACAATGATGAGAAATGTCGAAATTCAGTTTTATTTGCATTTAATTTGATTTGCATCAGTCATCCAGCTGAATATATCTTGGAGGCAATCGCTGAGCAGGTTTAGCCTTTAGGGAGCTGTTATCCTATTTTAATACACTGCCTGATCTCGTATTGACCCACGTAACATAGCCATAGAGAACAAACGATTTTTGACGTAGGCGTTTTGATAAGATATTTGGATTTCGTTGATATACTTTTGTAAACCCAATGACAGTGTACGTCTTCACTCAAACCATTTTTAACCGTTTGTTTCCACGACTTTGAACACATATGTGTTAGAATATGGCTGTTATCAGGCGGCTCTATTACGGAAGAAGATTTTTTTTCTTTAAACAGCATAAGACATTAGGACGCACGATGTGTACCCCCACCGGTTTTAAGCCAATTCTTAAATGGGTAGCTGAATGTTGTATTACCATTACTCGCGAGATGGCAACACGGGAAAGCCTATTTACACTACCCAAACGGGATTGTTTGTCTTTTGTGGCCTAGAGTTCTATGTGCATATCACATCCATAGTGATCACACCGTTGTAATAAGTACTTTGTTTTACGCAGATCGTGCCCCAACAGGAGAATAGGGCCATCCGGTCGAATACCGGTTGTTATTTAGGGTTGTTTATATAGGGGTTTGAGTTTATAACAATAAACTTTAAAGTAGTCAGCAGTTTTATAATTTAATAATTGTTGTGGTAGTACGTATATAATTATAAATTGTTGATTGTTATTAAAAGTTATTAATCCAAATTACTAACTGTTTTCCCTGACATCTTTCCGAAATGATTTTGCTTAATTTTATATACGTTAATAAGACTAATAAGCATAAGCAATTCTTCAGGACCTTATTAATGTGGCCTATTTTCGAACTTAGATATGTCAGTAAGAATTAGCGCAATTATTAAACAATCCTGTTAATATGATTATTTTATGTAATTCTACGCCTTTATTTTATTAGAATTATGTTTTATTAATCACTAATGACCCTGACAATATATCGAAAAAATAACTGCGCGTACGCGCTGTTTCCACTTTGGCCCCACCTTCACGATCCGTATAAGGCATGCTCATGAATATTCGGGACTGTCCGTCAGACTTCGATTAGCTACGCTGAGTTAAAGGGAATAAAAACACCTATTGCTTGAATTCATATTATATTACATCCTGCTATCTATTTCCATGTCCACCAAGCCAAAAAAAATTCATTGAATTAGAAATTCCACATTTTATGCTGTGCGGCCGGACATTTTCGAATATGCATATTTTGGCGCGCTTTACGGGATGCCGAGATGACCCATACTCGCATCAGGCCGACCCTTTCCATGCATTCAGAGCATGTTTACAAAAAATTGCTTTCGGGTCGAAACAAGCGTCAAAATGAGTTATTGTGCGATATTCCGATGTAATACAAACACTAGTCATCATAGAGGAACAAGCAGTTATCTTACGGTTCCACATGAATCCAATTTTATTGAAAACAATGACTGCGAATGGGCCTACAAGTCGACTTTCGCAGAGCTTGGGCTCGTTTTCAGAATAATTATATCGAATGCAACCAACGGGAGATATTCTACACCAATAAACATACATAGCAAACATAATTGTATCCAGCTACCTAAAGTAACGTGTATAATTTCGTAATATCACTATAATATCAATGTATGAAGGAGGAGTCGTACACTGTATCATAACAACTTAAATTAGTCAGTTAATTTCCGTCAGTGCTGCTAGCTCAGTTAGTAAACGCGTTGGTTTCTTGTTATGTATTTTACAATCGGGCGAAGTCGGTTCAATCCTGATACCAAACCAATGATTTTCTTTAATTTTTTTTTAATGTTTTCATCAAATAATTTTTATGCTATGATGCACTGTAAATATATTTTGATTTTTGTAGTAATTATTTATTCTACACAAAAATGAAAATATGGGAATTATATAACGATGTTTCTAAATTTTATTTATCCAAACAAATATAATGTAATGGATATATAATTTATTAATTGTACATATATTGTACGGTAATATATTGTAATTATATATGGACAATGCAGTTTTACTAACTAGAAAAGCTGGTTACTGTAGTAGAGGCTCGACAGACTCAGTGACAGTACCAGCGGCAGCTGACACCGACTGCGCAGCCGTCCGCGTCGACGGACGTTATAATTCTACTCAATCGAAACGTTACTCGGCTGACGGCATTGGTATAAATAAACAATGCATACGCTTCCTACATTGATAAAAATAGCTGTCAATATACATATGTGTACAAATTGTTTATTTACAATGTTATTGCTTCAATCAACTCACATCGGAATCTGACATGTTGGCTGTGTGTGTGACGTCAACAGTCTTTGTGTGGTTCACTGCGCGTGCATGACTATTAATTATACTCGTGCTGCAGAATTAATCATGCACGTGGCAGCAAGCTCAAAATGATTCGCGTAAACACAATTATTTATCGGCTTTTTTGTGCAGATAACACCCAAATTATGCATAAACATGCAAGACACGAATAGCAGAGAAAGTACTTATGGGAAATCATCACGTTTTGATGCAGTATAGCTCGAATGTGTATTACTTACAAAGAATAGCTTTAACATAAAGGTATGTTCTTATACAGAGCACAGTACCCAGTCCTCAGGACTGCTCAAAGCACTTTACTCCCTGGCAGACCTGTTCAATCGAACACCATCTCGACTTCTCTGGGAAGCATCCTGCCACGCTGCAATTAATGCGCGAAGACTATCCGTACACAAATATCCACCACTGTCTATAGCCAGGTACTCATTCGTACAGCTGAATGAACTGGAGCAACGTAGCGTGAACGAACTTGCCGAAGCTTCAACACCGCAGCACATGATTCGAACCCGGGGTCTCTCGACTCTCGTTGCTAGTTTCTTGCTGCCGTCAAGTCGGTTGCCTTTCCACTCATCGCACTAGTGAACACGACGACCAACTGTTTTAGCTCGAAGTTAAACTCGTCCCACTCACTGAAGGGCACTGTGAGTAACACAGTTTTGAGAAGGTCACCGCGACAGGACATTTCTAAACAACCCAATTCCACTCGTCAGCCTAAATTAGCGCGCTCTCGCCATCCGTGACGCGCATCAAATGATCACAGATCAATCTTGTTGCCTTGCTACGATGATAAAGACCTACGGAAGTAGGTCACTTGCCCTGCTCGACACAGAGCGGCCCGGTGAAAAATACCAGACACTAAGTCCATAACCGTGTATGTCTCGGTGGGTCGTTAGACTTGACATATAGCCAGCCAGCCAGGCGTGACGCGCTCTGAATATTACCACTGCGGTGGTCCCTGGTACGCCAAAACGAGTTAACGTTTTTCCTAGTGTTCCATTGAGGTATGCTGTATTTTGAAAGCCAATGTAGAATAAAAACAAGCATAACACATAGTTTTGCACTTACTGCTGACGTCATACACACCTAAGCCCTACAATTGTTGTTTGTAGCGTGTTGTTATCACTGCGTTATTTTGTTAAATGTTGTTGAAGTGTATGCAAATCATTTAATTTGATTAAATGTTGTGGTGTATCTTTTTGAATTTACATAATAGGTGCACGTTCTCACAATGTAATGCCTATCAAAATGTGTTCATACCTGTAGTGGGCTCACAAACCTGGGATCTCAGTCTGTAAACTCTCACTGGCGTCAGTGTCATAACAAAAGGACTGTGCTAAGTATCCATAACATTTGTTTTCGATAATTGCCAGAGTTCTTTTGTGATTTAATAACAAACAAAATAACAAATTCAAAACCCGATGTTTTTAGATAAATCACCGGACACCATGTCACGTAACAGCGTGTTTATACCAATTTCCGTTTGCGTGAAAGCGTGACGTAATAATTACCAACGTTTCACGTCAGACACATATTCTGACGTTGCATGGTTACGCATCCCGGTATGTAGAAGGGCTGGGGGGGGGGGCAATGTACCTAAATGGGACGGAGGCAGACCCATTATTGGCGGTCACCCAAAACGACGATGACGTTTAAATGTATAAGTGCCTGTTCGTATAGACTGTTTCAATCGAGGCGGCAAATTTCTAATATAATCATGTTCTAAATACAACAGAAATGTTGAAGGTATTCTGCCCACACAATTGCTTTAATAAGCCCGAATTGTAAACAGCACATTCAATTTATAAACAGCCATTATTGGCACTTATTTCTGAGGCACCAGCCCTAAAATACCTTTGACATTGGCTGTTCCCATACACCTAGGCGAAGTGAGACCGATGGTAGAACGTCCTGGTAATGATTACCATCCTAGCTGATTCCGGGTAATGGAAGAGAGAATTTCGCACTACGTAAAGGTAATCCACACAAAACATATACGAGTCAATGTATCCCAAAACTTGTAAAAAATGTACTTATATAAAGCTGAACGTATTGACCTCTATTTGTATTAAACATATTTAGGTAGAACATTAATCTACACCTATTTAACTATCAGTGTACGGTCACAGACACACTTCGCAAGTTTCACAATCAAATCGTATATCAAATTTATGTATTTAATCACACATAAGTGCAAATCAAATCAAATTGATATTGCTATCAGGCAGTTATGAGCAGGCAACTGGGTAAATGCTTTATATATATATATATATATGCTCTAGGTGTACATGCTGTAATACTGTACGGTAACAATAGTAGCTATAGCGATAATAGTAAACTAGGGGTACAAATTAGACTAACTGTACACTTATTGACGTGACACTTGGCACAGGTGTAATTTATGATGTGTAGATTCGTACAGTTAGGTTCCCATCCTCATCGACATGATATTTTGAGTTCTAAAGTGGCCGCCATGGCAATCCTAGTATTACTTAAGTATCTCAGCTTGTACGCTACATAGAACCATTATCTTGCTGTCTAAACCAACATGGTTAGGGTCAAGTAATCTATTTCTGCCACATCGTGTATTCATCGGCCATGTTAGAAACCAATATAGCCGATATACAGAATCGTAAATTGTGTTTCAATTCAGCTTCTGTTCAACACCAAAAAATTAGTTTGTGTTTAACCACTTTATTCCTGGATCAATGAATATATATAAATATAAATATATGTGTGTGTGTGTGCGTGTGCGTGTGCGTGTGCGTGTGCGTGTGCGTGTGCGTGTGCGTGTGTGTATCACCACCAAATTACGACAATGCAAAAAGTTAAGATGACTGCCGTGCATTTATATGTGCAGGGACATGATCCTAAAGCCTCTTGAGGTTGCCGAATCAATATGTGTTTCAGGACTTCTCGTATGAATGCATATATCTGCATGACTATGTCCATTCTTACTTTTGCAAAATTGTCATCAATTATTGTATTCTCAAATATATAAGATTAATGACAAACTGATGAAAATACGAAATGACATCGTCGAGCTATCTGGTTTGTGGTAAGCTATTCTGTTGGCACACGTTGGTAAATTGGATAGTTACTTCCATTTAATGGTATCGTCAACCTCCTCAACCTGTTATAAACGTTACGCTTAAGTAATATACATACACCATACCACAGACATCTATAGTTATGTAATGCTTAAGTAATATACACACACCATACCATACACAGCTATTTTTGGAATTTGCGAACCAAGGCGACTGACCCGTAATCGATCGCTAGGAACGTTGCACACACAAACCCTATACCAATCACCGACGGGCGTCATATCCATGTCACTGCGCAAACGTTTTGGGGCGTGTTTGATGTGGCAGAGTGCAGAATGGTCGACAAACCCTCCGACTCACGTCAATCAAATCACGGGGCTGGTTTTGGACGGTTCTAATATGACGATCATAATATTATATACACAAAGCAAGTGTCATAAACAAATCGTATTGTATGTTCAATCGATTTGAATATGTTTCGAGAACAGCAATGTAGCCTGGTCTGACTAACTATGCGACGATACGTATTAAGCTAATTGTACAATTCATGACAATGCACTGACAAATATAGCGTTACGACGGACAGCATTGAGTTATGGTCTGTGTGACACTAGACATTGTCAAAATCAACGTCCATCGACCATTCTCGCGAGCCAGTGTTGCTGACTGTATCAGTTACCGCTGCCATGTCGTCGATTTACCGTTCTCCACGTTGGCCAGTCTTTTCAGATTTAGGTATTACGTGCCAGCATGCGGACATCTTTCGACACTGATGGACAGGTCATAACACGCATTTCTTTGAAATGCTCTTAGGAGTTGAGCTGGTTCGTGGAATCAGTGGACGAGGAAAACAAGCGGGGCGAAGTCAACGTACGCGCGTACACTGCGTGTGAAAAAAATGCCACGGGTAGAGTAGTTCCTCTACCACCCGTGGCTTGTGCGGATGCAATGATCGGCTGTTCACGGGTAAAACGACCTTTCAGTCAACACGTGGTTCATAGCAACGTCTCGACATGCGCCGGTTACTTCTCATCAATGAGACGCGCCGTGCCATGGAAGCCAACGGAAGTGGCCAAGTCTGCGAGAGTTATTGAGCGCCTTAATTTTCTGGCGTATTCTATCGGTTTCTCTGCCATCTGCACGGTGTCGTATAGTTTGAGAGGCAATGTATAACCACTCTCAATCCGGATCAGTTTATTGATCTTCATCGTTTTCGACACGTCGCAGCCTTTCATTATGAAGAAATCGGCCATTTCTTGGTGTCCGTTTCTCAGCGCGATCCAGACAGGAGTCCACTCGTCACACGTCTTACTGTTGGTGGCTGCCCGGTCCTTTGCAAGTATCTCGGTGGCGGTCGTAACGTTGCCCGACATAGCAGCAAAATGGATCGCTTGCCAGCCATCATTGTTGGCAACCGTGACGTCAGCCCCGTGCTGGATGAGCCACTGGACGACTTCCGGTTTGTTGAAGTGGGCCGCATAGTGCAAGGCGGTAGTTCCGGAGTCATTCTGAACGGAGATGTGAGAGATGTTGTCCTTGATCAGTTTGATAATGGTGTCCGAAGACTCCGACATTTTTATTAAGATCTCCGCGATCTTAATGAATTCTTGATCGGTGCAATACGGTTGACCCGCCGTATACGTGTTAATGACACACTCCAGGAGATCTGCTTCCTCTTCTCTTGGCTTCGTTCTTTCCACGATCTTCGAGTCAACGTAGGCATAGTGAAGCGGCGACATGCCCCTGTTGTCCTTCGTCGTCACGTCGGCGCCAGCGTCCAGTAGACACTTGACAGCTGCGACCGTGCTCTTGCGCACGGCGAAATGGAGCGCCGACCTGCCGAACACGTCGGTCTTGTTGACATCAGCGCCGTGTGCCACGAGAAACTTGACGATGTCTTCGGCGTTCACATCTGCGGCGCATATCAACGGCGTCTTGAGCGATTGGTCCGTCTTGTTGACGTCCGCCTTCCTCGATACTAAGTCCTTCACGACGACCTCGTTGCCATGAAACGCTGCACGGTGCAACATCGTACGATAGTTCTCGTCCGTTCCGTTGACGTCGTTCATCTGGTCGAGAAGGGCTTTCACAACATCGGTGTCGTTACAGCGGGCGACGTACGACATGACGCTTCGCTTGTAGTCCTCGTTCATCTGCGGAGTGCGTTCCCCGTAGAGCAGGAGCACGTTCACGATCTCCGCCTTGCAGTGCTGCCGCAGCGCCAAGTGAACGGGCGACATGATGTCCATCGCCTCCTCGTCGACGGGAATGCAAGGCATTGTTGCTGGATCAGCAGCGTAATTCAGCAGGGTTTTGACGAGGTCAACGTCATGTGAGATGATGGCGTGACCTAGCGGCGTGTACGAGGTGTAGGGGTCGGCGTAACGGCGTGTGTCCAGTCTCGTGTTGACAACCATCGCCATGGGAACGACGAGGTTCGGCAGCGAACTCACCAAGCTGAGATAGTCGGCGAGATGGCTCGTGTCCTGAGTGAGGTAGTGTTTGAGGATCGCCTCTGTGACAGCCCACGTGGCGTCTCCGTTTCGTGGAGCGCCGTCAATGAGGCTGGCTTTCTGTAGCAGTGTGCGCAGTGTCGCCACGACGTTCTCTTGCGAATCAGCCTTGCTCTCGCTCTGGGAGCGCTGAATCTCCCTCGCACGAGGCGCGGGTGCGACATCACCGACGCTTGCTGGCGACTTGAGAGGCGGGCGTGGAGGCGGCTCACGTGGCCGAGATACCCGCCGAGTCGCAGTTGGGTCGATCGTATTCTTCACCAGTTCGCTGATGCTCGCCATTCGCTCCGTCTTCCTGAAAAATCAATAAATATGACTGGTAATCATGTGTTTCTAAAAGAGGGCTTATCGCATCTTGTGGCATTATTCTGAATGTGTTACACGGCTAGGCCGAAAAAGGCAGCGAAAGTTAGGTAAACGTAAGTTTATGTTGCGCGGTATCCAGTGCTTAGGAATGCACAAAATGCTTTACCGTTCGAACACCTTCCGACTTCTCCGGGGAGCATTAAACCAAGTTGCAATTACTGTGAATATATTATTGTTCACAAATATATACCACCGTCTACAGAAACTCATATATATATATATATATATGTATATATATATATATATATATATATATATATATATATATATATATATATATATATATATATGTGTGTGTGTATGTATGTATATACGCATACTCATGTACACAGTTGACTGAACCGAAGCAACGCGGAGAGAAAAGTTTCCTTAGTTTCTAAACGGCAGCTGTCCGGAAGATCTCAATTGCGAGTCGTGTGTTCCATCTACTACGCTACGACGCCACACAATGATGCGAGCGATGCATGCTTATTCGTCATTAGGTGCGTCGTGTCGAATACACTACCACAATCGTTGTTATGCTGTGGCACCGGAAGTATGTTGGGCATGATCAGATGCGCAATCATGCAACTTCGCCCCCGAGTTATATAAGCCTACAATATCATGGACAATGATATAAACTGCAAATCCATACAACCATCTGCGTTGCTAATAGGCATATGTCTCGTTTGGTTTTGTATTCGTGCACGGCTACGTCCCTCGACCCTCAGATCGAGGAACGTAGCCGTGCATAAAAACCAAACCAAACGAGACATAGGCCTATTATATGTATTATGTATCTGACGGTGCGTTTACTACTGCATATTCAAGCTAGATATTAATTATCGAGGCTGTGATTCTGTCGACCAGGTGTGCAACCAGGCGTGACAGCCTGGCAGAACCACCGCCGCTACAAACACGACACGCATGGACTGGCAGCGGCAGCTTTTATCCTTTTTCGTCAGAGTGTTTATTTTTTTAGTAGTTACAAAATGTGTTCTTTTTTGCGAAGCATAATTATGGATATAAAGTAACGTTTATAAAGAAGTGCTCTATAAATGGCACGGTTATTGGAAATGACACAACTCGTTCTAGAAAGGAATTTTTAAAACTGAAATGTAATATTCTGCTTAAAATGTATCGCATTTGTCGCTGCGAAGTTTGTCTTCTGTTTGACGTTTAATGTATCTAACGTACTTACGTATGTGCATGCATGTTCTTGCGTGTTCGTGTATGCAAAGGAAACATGTTATACTAAGATAACTGGTTTCCAATAAATAATCTGTCTAGCACAACTACATCTTGTTTGCTTAAACATATGTTATTCCATATGTTAATACTTTAACTAGACTCGTTTTGGATGACAGTAAACTTTTAATAACGACAGATTGTGTAACAAAAAAGGCATCTGAAATACTACATTACTATTTGTGTGTAACCAGGCACGACACCTACAACGACTACCAGTCCAACATGAAGACAGAAATTCACAATCACAAAATGTGCACATGCTGTTAAAAGGAAGTACTAAAAAGAAAGCGTCAATGTGCTACGGTGTTCGAGTCCGTCCACGGTGTGAGATCATCTCAAGAGCAGTGCACGGAACACGTCAAACGAAACATTGTAACGGCAATTAACCTGAAACGACCAGTGCACATATTTCGAAGCATTAAAATTGTAATGTATGTGACAGACACTTGTGCAAATACTATACACAGCTTATACACAACGCATTTGTGTGACATGGACTATCGCGGTCTGTCTGTATGTCTGTCTGTGTGTCGCGCTGATACGAAATAAACATGTGCACCACTGTCACTTGATAATAACATCTATAGTTATACTAGAACATAACAAAAATAAAGAATGATAATTAATAATGTACCTGCGAGGCATCTTGGGAACTCGCCAAACTTCTGGTTGACGTGGCAGAATATCTGTCGTATATATCTGCCTTTTTCGCAGAGCCAGTGTATACGCAGCTTGTGCTTCGAGCATCTGTTTGCCGACTGGCCGCTCAAAGAGTGACCAAGCAAAACGACCAGCCAACTGTGACTGGTAAAACGCTTTTGAATTGCAGCCGCGGTCGGATACCGTGGTAAAATCCCGTAACGCCACTGACAAATCCAGCCAATCATAAACGTGCAATAATTGTGTCGGTATTGGTATGAATGCAGCAGGAAGTGATTGGACTGCCTTCAAAGGAAAGCCCCAGTCGCGCTGACGCACGATATCAGGTTAACGTTTAACATGTAATAACTACATTCACCTTCGTCGTATCTACCCGGTTGCAGCCGACTAAGTAGAATAGCAAGTCAGTTGTTGCATTTAACCTCATTTATCAAAATTTTATGCAAATTTTTTATAATTTTAGAACACATCTATCACATTTTCTAGTTTTTCAGTAAAACGTATATCTTCCACAATCCTACCAATGCTTTTCATCTCCATATGAATGGTAGGCTACCGTTACTACTTTTTCCGTCTCTTATATCTTCCATATCTTCCTTGCTATACAATATTTGCCAAAATATCAGGCAATAAACAAACCACAAAACACATAAAAACCAATAGGATAATGCAGTTTCAAAATCGGAATGTGTGTATATATATATACACATTCCGATATATATATATATATAAAGTTGGCAGGTATATATATATATACCTATATATATATATATATATACCTGCCAACTTTTTTAATCCGGGAGATTCATCGGCGGTGTGTGTGTGTGTGTGTGTGTGTGTGTGTGTGTGTGTGTGTGTGTGTGTGTGTGTGTGTGTGTGTGTGTGTGTGTGTGTGTGTGTGTGTGTGTGTGTGTGTGTGTGTGTGTGTGTGTATTTATATGTAAGTAATGGTTTTGACCTATTGCACACCTTTGATCACGAAACCGAATTAAAACGTTAATATAGTTTGGTATGTTTTGTGCTTTTATTTCAATTCTATCTACTATATTGTTTTACAGTTTGCTGTTTGCTGCATATGTGTGCCTTGTTGATTAATGCAATTTGACAATATTGGATACTCATAGATTACACTACTTGATAATATAATAATATAATAACATGCATCCATACAGCTCATATTGACTCTATTATATTAGTAATATTATAATTTTGCTTAAGAACTTTCTTATTATTATTTTTATTATTATTATTGGTATTATTATTGGTATTATTATTAATATTGTATAAGTGGATAAGATATAATGCCCCATATATGTAAAAATAATATATTACAATAATATATTGAAATACAGGTGTATATTGTACCAACAGCATATCGACGATAGTGGGCCCCTGTTAGCATAGCGGATCACTCAAAGGGCCTGTTTTGGCCGCACTTCACGATTGGGCTGATCATCAATTTAAATACAAGCTCTGCATGTTTAAAAAATATAATACACACATTTCAGACCATA
Source organism: Escarpia spicata (assembly GCA_963995525.1). Lineage (NCBI taxonomy): Eukaryota > Metazoa > Annelida > Polychaeta > Sabellida > Siboglinidae > Escarpia > Escarpia spicata. Next base: position 12,673,218 of record OZ023205.1, on the reverse strand, counting down.
TACATTTGTCTTATTGTTACCACAGTTTCCATTATTTTCAATGCACACAAACGAAAATATTATAGTTGGCAAATAATGGTAACATTTAAAGAAATGTGTGAAAAACAATCTTTTTGAGCTCAACGTGCGTGTCGCGCTTCCGACAAGTGTTCACTAGTGCCCATTTATAAGTTAATTATCAGTGCCACCACAAATTTAGCTGTATATAATACAACAATGCCAAACGACAGGGGGCGCGTTTTGTGCATTGTTCTCCAATATCATGTTGTCACATTGCTAGAGAAATGCTCATTGGCGGTTATTCTCCTGCTCGCTTGAGGCATTCCATGGTGAAGTGGCTAACGCTAGGACGTATCTTTGCCACCTTTTAGTGTCCACCTGTTCTCCTTTTCACAAGAACTCTTTCTCTTTGTGAACGTCAGTCTTATTCTCACACGTCCGTAGCGTGTTTCAGTGTATCTTTTCCGTCTTTCTTCATCATTCAGATCATTTCATTTTTGACGCAGTCAATTTTCCATTTACATCTACTAAAAACACATAATTTCTTTCAATGTCTTTTATCATTCTCCATCTCCCGGTATTGTCGTTTACGTTTGTTTGTGTGTATTCTCGCTTTGCGTTGGATGTCTGCAATCACGTGTCATATGTTTAAAGGGTTTTCAAGAGTCAGGTCCTCCATTGGTTGCAATTTTTCTTCTTCTCTTTGCAATCTCGATTACCTTTATTAAAAACAAGTGAGATTTACTCTTTTGTTTGGCTTTTTCTTTCTTACAAGTATAATTTCTTTTTCTGACATCACCACGTTTCACTTCACAATTTCAAGTTTATACCATTTCCATCTGTTCGAAGCCCTGTTCTCCTCAGGAATTCTGTTGAACGTCGTCAGTTAAAGAGCCACCCGGAGGGTAAGGTTTGTAGACTCATAGACTAACACGTTAACCTCGGACCATTGTAAGTGCGTCTCCCCCGAGGCGCCGACGTCCACTTGTCTCTTTCTACGTGCATTCGCTTGCTTAGATCAGTAGCAACTGATCTATCAATTGGCAGTGTATTTAGGAATCACAACTGTAGTTAGTAATAGCTATTTTACCTGTGTGCGCGTGTGTGCGCGTGTGTGCGCGTGTGTGCGCGTGTGTGCGCGTGTGTGCGCGTGTGTGCGCGTGTGTGCGCGTGTGTGCGCGTGTGTGCGCGTGTGTGCGCGTGTGTGCGCGTGTGTGCGCGTGTGTGCGCGTGTGTGTGCGTGTGTGCGCGTGTGTGCGCGTGTGTGCGCGTGTGTGCGCGTGTGTGCGCGTGTGTTGTATGGGCGCGCGCGAGCATGTATGTGTATAAGTGTGATTGTATGTGTTATGTTTGTGCGTGCATGTGTATGATTGTGTGTGCGCCTGCGTGTATGTGTGTATGGGAGAGAGGAGGAGAGTGAGAGGGAGTGAGTGCGACTTTCTTCGTTCGTGTTTGTGTATGCGCGCGTGCGTGTGTATTGGTGTTGTATGCGTGCGTGTGTGGTGTTTGTATGTTGATGTTACCGTACTGGACATTAGACGATGCTAAATCCATGGCAATTATGTGGTCACGAAGACCGCCATTGATTTGGGCGAACGTTTTACGTAACTTGTGTTAACGCGAAAAAAACAATACAAGTGTACGTGATAACAAACATAATTTGCGAACAATCCGAGAAACCGTCTTCTGCGCCTGTGTGTGTGGAGCGCGAACCGGATAATGGAAATGTTTGCTAGTTTAAGCAATGCGTTCGTCATTTCTATTTGTCGGTCGTTTCTAAACATTCACACAGTTACGTTATTTGCTCGTACCTTTAATTACATTACGCAATCATTACATATCCAGCACAAAAGGAACAAGGATCACTTGAAAGGAATTTTTTCATGACAGAAACTGAAAACTTTGAAGCCATCAAATAAGATTGTCAAGAAGCGGAAGGACGAGTCGACTGAAGCTCTTCGTGGATGCCTGGAGTGCACAGATTGGGACATGTTCAAAGAGGTATGTCCTGACCTAGACGTGTACGCTGACACCGATACATCTTACATCAACTGGTGTGAGGAGCTGTGCACGGAGACAAAGACTGTCACCATGTATGGCAACGATAAACCTTGGTTCACCAGGGACATCAAGCAGAAACTGGCGGCGAAGAACGCGGCGTTCATCAGCGGCAGCAGGGAAGAATTCAGGAGAGTGCGAGGCGCAGAAGGCGGTCAAGAAGGCCAAATTCATATACAAACACAAACTTGAGGACCAGTTCGCTTCCAACAACACCAGATCTGTCTGGAATGGCCTGCGGCAGATTACGCAGTACAAGGAACACGCAGCGGCCACCAACAGCAGTGACCTCTCATTCCCTGATCAGCGGAACGACTTTTACAGCAGATTTGACAAGCTTAACTATTCACCAGAGCAGCGCCCAATTCCAACAGGTGCCTCTCTGTCTCCGCTCTTCATAGTCCAGGAAGCTGAGGTGAGGAAACTGTTCAGGAGACAGAGCACGCCGAAGGCTTCGGGTCCAGACAACATCTCCACATCTACCCTGAAGAACTGCGCCGACCAACTCTCTGCGGTGTTTACGGACATCTACAACTCCTCTCTCCAGCAGTGCAGAGTTCCAACTTCCACTATCATACCCATTCCCAAGAAGTCCAACATCACCGGGCTGAACGACTACCGTCCAGTGGCACTGACCTCAGTCGCCATGAAAGTGTTCGAGCGCATAGTACTCAAGTACCTGAAGTCGGCCACCGACGGCCTCCTGGACTCGCACCAGTTTGCAAATCAAGCAAACAGTTCAGTAGATGTTGCGGTAGCTTTAGGTCTGCATCACATTCTGAAGCACCTAGAGAGGCCAGGAACCTATGCCAGGATCCTGTTCATTGACTTCAGCTCAGCATTTAACACTATCATCCCATTCAAACTGTTCGATAAACTTTCATTGTTGAATGTACACCCTGCCATGTGTCACTGGGTCCTTAACTTTCTTCTTCACACGCCTCAATCTGTCAGAGTCAACAACTCTATCTCCAGACCTCTTATCCTAAATACAGGTGCCCCACAAGGTTGTGTGCTATCCTGTTTATTATCTTCACAAATAACTGTGTCTCCGTGGACCAATCGGTCCTTGTGATCAAGTTTTTCGATGACACTACTGTGGAGGGCTGCATTGAGAATGCGGATGAGACGCCATACAGGGAGGAAGTTCAGAGAATGGTTGGCTGGTGTGCGGGTAACAATCTCGAATTGAACGTTTCAAAGACTAAAGAAATGATTGTTGATTTTGGTAAGAAGACTCCCATCCACCCTCTTTCGATAAATGGCGTGGAGGTCGAGCAGGTTGAATCTTTTAGATTCCTTGGAACAACAATTTCAAACGATCTCAGCAGGTGCACAAACACATTGTGCATTACAAAAAAGGCACAACAACGCCTGTTCTTCCCGAGGCAGCTCAGGAGATTATGATACGAATCTACCGCGCAATCATTGAAAGTATCCTCACTTTCTCGATTGTAGTGTGGTTTGGCCGCGCCAGTCAGGAGGAGAAACAACGGCTAGAAGTTATCGCGAAGGGCACGTCTAGAATCATTGGGCGCGAGTTGCCATCCATTGAATCTATTTACCATGCTCGCTGTGCGCGAAAATCCAAGAGCATTGTACGGGATTCTACCCACCCAGCCAACCATCTCTTTGAACTTCTTCCCTCTGGCAAGCGCTATAGAAGTATTAAGACAAGGACCACTAGACTTAAAAAATGATTTTATCCGCAGGCTGTGAGTCACTTGAACCGCGAGATGCCATGATACTGTTTTCAGTCGGTTTAGATGTTATGTCGCCATGCTAAATTATTAATTAATTATTTTTTTAGTTATTTATTTATTATTTATTAACTTGACTATGTGTATGTACATACTTTTTAACTGTCAGCTTAGTTTTTATATCGTCAGCTAATTTATTTATACATTTATTTATTATTTATTTAACTACATGTATACTTTTTAACTGTTTAGGTAATGTTCAGACGGTATTAATATTATGTTATCAAGTTCACTTTATGTCAATAGATGTACGACTGTCTTAAAATATGTTGGCAGTTGGCCTTGGTTGAAATTTATACTAGTTTTAGCATAGTTTCATAATGTTTCTGATTGTATATTTTCCGTGTGCATGGTGGGGGGCAGGGGCGACAAGCGTGCATGTATGTTGACGCCACAACGCCAAGAATTCCTCGTACATTTTAAATGCTACTTGGTAATAAACAGTGTGAAAGTCTGAAGAGAAATAGATGGGTCACTCTGGCAATCAACAATGTTAGTTTGTTCCTTCCACGAAGAAAACGTATATCCAAAGATTACTTTTTGTGTAAGTTTGATAGCCAACCGCGTCCAGAAAAAATAGCGGTTGTATATGAAACCATGATTGTCTTCAAACGAAAAACACTAAAGTCGCGTGAAGGTGGCGTATACTTAACTAGTAGTCGGAAACATAAAAACAACATCAACAGTATTATGTGATATTTGTATTATCACAAGATTCAAATACAGGTTCAAAGCAACACGGTATTTACGTCGTTTAGCATGAATGCCCCGCCACGGGCATTATATCAGTTGTATAGTTATTGTATTGTATCTCATCTGCCAATCATGTCACATATACATACATAATTACCACCGCACATTTACTTAACCAACAGCTGCGTTGCACAACTAAACCTTACAGCAAGCAGCGATTCATTATCGCCGTCATATCGTGGACACTGTACAAACGTTTTGGGACGTGTTCGGTGTAGCTCCTTGTCGCCGACGATCAAACTGTCTACTCCCGCTTGGAATACAGAATCATTCGATTCTCGTCAACCAAAATTCGGGCTAGTTTCAAACGATTCCAATATGGCGAGTATGTGGATATATACAACAATAATGCTTTTGCGTGTTTAAGTGAATTGTAATTTTTTATCGAGAATGTATCATTGATTCAGTGAAATAATGCGACGATGTATAGGCCGAGGAAGGTCTTTTTTCTGCTTTATACAAAACTGCGTTACACACGTATGTCCCTACATAGTGTTAAGGTGGACTGGTGGACACGTTTTTCCACGTTCCCGTCTTGTTAATGGTGCAAGTTGTACAACTCAACGTCCATGAACCGATGTTTCGCGGACGAGTCTACCGGCATATGGCGCGACTATTTGGCCGATACGTCGGTCGTAGCAGTGTTGCACGGGTGGTGGCTACTTCTTTAACATCATACGCGCCGTATCGTGGAAGCCGACGGAAGTGGCCAACTCTGCGAGAGTTATTGAGCGCCTTAATTGTTTGGCGTATTCTATCTGATTCTTTGCCATCTGCATGGGATCATATAGTTCGAGAGGAAGTGCATAACCGCTCTCAATTTGGATCAGTTGATTGACCTTCATCGTTTTCGATACGTCGCAGCCTTTCATTATGAAGACATCGGTCATTTCTTTGTGTCCGTTTCTCAGCGCGATCCAGACAGGAGTCCACCTCTCACACGTCTCACTGTTAATGGCTGCCCGGTCCTTTGCAAGTATCTCTGTGGCGGCCGTAACGTTGCCCGACATAGCAGCAAAGTGGATCGCTTGCCAGCCATCATTGTTGGCAACTGTGACGTCATCCCCGTGCTGGATGAGCCACTGGACGACTTCCGGTTTGTTGAAGTGGGCCGCGTATTGCAAGGCGGTAGTTCCGGAGTCGTTTTGGACGGAGATGTGAGAGAAGTTGTCCTTCATCAATTTGATAATGGTGCCAGAAGACTCCAACATTTTGATTAAGATCTCCGCGATTTTGACGAACTCTTGATCGGTGCAGTACGTTTGACCCGCAGTATACGAGTTAATGACGCACTCCAGGAGGTCTGCTTCCTCTCCTCGGGGATGCGATCTTTCCAGGATCCTCGAGTCAACGTAGGCATAGTGAAGCGGCGACATGCCCTTGTTGTCCTTCGTCGTCACGTCGGCGCCAGCATCCAGCAGACACTTGACAGCTGCGATCGTGCTCTTGCGCACAGCGAAATGGAGCGCCGACCTTCCGAACCCGTCAGTCTTGTTGACATCAGCGCCGTGTGCCACGAGAAACTTGACGACGTCTTCGGCGTCCACTTCTGCGGCGCACATCAACGGCGTCTTGCGCGACTGGTCCGTCTTGTTGATGTCCGCCTTCTTCGCCACTAACTCCCTCATGACGACCTCGTTGCCATGAAGCGCGGCACCGTGCAACATCGTACGACTGTTCTCGTCCGTTCTGTTGACGTCGTTCATCTGGTCGAGAAGGGCTTTCACGACGTCGATGTCGCTACAGCGGGCGACGTACGACATAACGCTTCGCTTGTAGTCCTCGTCCATCTGCGGGGTTCGTTCCCCGTAGCGCAGGAGCACGTTCACGATCTCCGCCTTGCAGTGCTGCCGCAACGCCATGTGAACGGGCGACGTGATGTCCGTTGTCTCCTCGTCGGCGGGAATGCAAGGCGTCACATCCGGGTCAGCTGCGTACTTCAGCAGCGTTTTGACGAGGTCGGTGTCGTCGGAGATGATGGCGTGGCCTAGCGGCGTGTACGAGGTGTAGGGGTCAGCGTCACGACGTATGTCCAATCTCGTGTTCGTGAGTATCACAACTCGAACGACGAGGTGCGGCAGCGAACTCACCAAACTGAGATAGTCGGCGAGATGGCGCGTGTCCTTGGTGAGGTAGTGTTTGAGGATCGCCTCTGTGACAGCCCATGTGGCGTCTCCGTTGCGTGGAGCGTCGTCAATGAGGCTGGCTTTCTGTAGCAGTGTGCGCAGTGTCGCCACGACGTTCTCTTGCGACCTCAACTGACCGTCGCTCTGGGACCGATTGTAGTTGACCCTCGGCCGATGCACGGACGTCAAAGTATCCGCGCTTGACGTCGCTTTGAGCGGGCGCTTAACCGGAGATGACTCGGTTAGGTCAAATGTCCCCTTGATCAGTTCATCGATGCTACCTTTTTTTGTCAGAACGGGTGTCCTGCAACAGCAATTCATATTGTGTATACAAGTAATGTGCGTGCATTACACAGTGAACAACACCGGTGTGATGGAAATACTGGTCATGGCTATTTAACAACATATACATATAAATCGTAGTGATCAATGCTACATTTGCGTATCAGCATCTAACTATTCTATTACGGGTTCAATTAAGTCCAACCATACTAATCCTGAATAGAAACATAAATGCAACAACATGTGGGTGTCACCAGCGAAGAAGGCAACTCGAAGAAGGCAACTGAAGGAACGACTGAACGAAACCACAGCAACATAAATCGAACCGCAGTATTTTAGAATATGCACCTACGTTCTACTATTGTGAGCTGTCTCGCCATTGACGTGACATCAATCAGAAGGTACAACAAGATGCTACTAATTAAGGGATTTTCCATAAGAAATTATAAATAATTATAAATCTGATCAATACAATATCTCATTAATTTAATTATTTACTCCGGCTTAATATATCTGACTCTCAAAATAAATTATGTTAAACCCGCCCTGTATAAGCGGACGAACAAGTGATGTCATCAACACGCTAGCATGTATTTCGGGAAATGTGCCTGCCCGCGAACTGTTTCGTACAACGAGTGATGTATGTCCCTATTTGCCAGGCGATGCCTGTCACAAGATATAAATGTGCAGCTAAATTGTGCGTGCAGCTATAGAGGCGTGACAAATGTAGACACTGCGACTTAAGCTAGGATTCCATATGTAGGGGAAGGTGGGGCAAGTCAACGATGTTAAGGCTTTTTTTAGAGCTGAACGTCAATATTACATTTTTTAATTACAAATCCTACACCAAATTAAACTTCGTTATCTTGGACATCAACGATCACAACATAAAAGTTTCAATGTTTATTTTAGCTATTGAAAAAAAAAAAAAAAAAATGGTCTGCAAATTCGCCACCTTGCCCCACCCCTGGGGCAAGTTGACAACCACCATGGGGCAAGTTGACGAGGTGGACAGCATACAAAAGACTACATTATCCACATTACATTTCTAATCTGAACGACACAAAAATATACATTTGACTGCACGTTTGGATAAAATTTGAACCTATGCTAGTTTTAATTTAGTTGAATCTGTATAATTAAAAATAAAAATAAAAACACATCTTGCTAAGCATGAAATCCATGTAACGTAATGTTAACCTGTAGCTGTAAGTTTAAAATTGAATGTCAAACCTATAGTGCGTGGCACTATAACTAGAAGAAAGTGTCTCAACCTTTAGGCCAGGTGCAGTTTAACAATAATCACATATATATTGGCCGACACCATCATAATTTGAGCATGATTCGTGCCACCATTGCTCACACTCTGCACACGCTATCCAATCCTCAAACGGCGGCTCTCCATATTCCGTGTAACATGCGGGGCACACCACCCTTTTCGTGCTGGACGAATGCGGTTTTTCGTTATTTTCTTTGCTTGAACGTCGAGTCTGGTTTGTCGTCTCTTCGCGCTTCTGCCTCTTTCTGTTTTTCTTTTCATCTTGGTCCCTCTCCCGTTGACTGTTCCTTGCCCGTCTCTGTTCAAGTTTTAGTTTCTTTTTCTGTTCTTTCTCGTATTGTTCTTTCTCCTTGGTCTCAAGAGCAGCCTTTACTGGGGAATCGGTAATTACGCAGGAGGAAATTTTCTTGCGACTCATGTTGCCTACAGGTCGTTGCACATTCGGAAGAGGCCGAATGCCCCAAGGTGACACATCTTTGCTAGGGTGTAATATCGGCTGTATCTAATTTTGCTGCGCTGGTGACTGCGACTGGCGTGGCTGTTGTGGCTGCGCTGATTGTCTTGGCTGCTCTGACTGTTGTGGCTGCACTGGCTGTTGTTGCTGCGTTAGCTGTTGTGGTTGCGCTGGCTGTTGTGGCTGCGCTGGCTGTTGTTGCTGCGTTAGCTGTTGTGGCTGCGCTGGCTGTTGTGACTGTTGTGGCTGCGTTAGCTGTTGTGGCTGCGTTAGCTGTTGTGGCTGGGCTGGCTGTTGTGGCTACGTTAGCTGTTGTGGCTGCGTTAGCTGTTGTGGCTGCGCTGGGTGTTGTGGCTGCGTTAGAGGCTCTGGCGGTTGTGGCTGTTGTGGCTGCGCTGCCTGTTGTGGCAGCGTTGGTTGTTGTGGCTGCACTGGCTGCTGTGGTTTCTCTGGCTGCAGTGACTGCTGTGGCTGTTGTGGCTGCACTGGTTGCACTAACTGTGTTGGCTGCTGTAGCTGCGCTGGTTGATGTGGCTGCTGTAGCTGCGCTGGTTGCTGTGACTGCTCTGGCTGCGCGGGTTGTTGTGGCTGCCCTGGCTGCGCGGGCTGCTGTGGCTGCTGCAGTGGGGGTGGAAGGTCGCGATCCGTAGTTGCAGCAGGCGCAAAATCTGCATCCGAAAATGTCATGGAGTTGTATGGCTCAATACCACTGGCTTCAAAGCCTCTGACAGCGTTTCCTATGGTGGCTGCTTTCAGATAAGCTGCACCTAACAAAGCCCCGACCTCTCTGTCCGTGATCGCCTTGCCCGGATGTGACACCATGTAGTTATCACATGCTTGACTGTAGTAGCTTTTGAGAGGACCGAAGAAAGCGACATCTAAGGGCTGTAGGCTATGCGTCGTATGAGGCGGGAAACCCATCATGATGACCCCGTTTTCCCTACAGTAATTTATGCTGGCTAGGGAAATGTGTGATGCATGGTTATCTACGAGCAAAAGCACTTTGTTGTCACGAGAACACACATCCGTTCATCAATTCCGGTCTCATCCTCACTCTTGGGAAAATTAAGAATGGTGGAACGTACACACCACCAGCACTGATGCCACAGACCAACGTGATGTTCTTTCCTCTTTCAGCAGACACTATTTTCGCCACACGTTTCGCCCCGCTAGGTGACAACACTCTTGGTAACTTTGTTGGCATTGTGGATAGACTAGATTCGTCAACATTGAATATCTTATGAGCAGCGAAGTTGTTGTCCCCTCTAACCTTTCGTAAGATGTTAAAGAATTTGCCCACTTCAACCTTGTTGAATCCCATCGCTCGACTAATTTATGTGGCCTCTGGGGCCCTGAGACTAATGTTGTATTTATTCATGAATGTTCGCAACCAATCCATTCCAGCCATTTTTGTGTGCTTGTTGAAGCTGTGCGGCAGGTGATTTTGCTCTGCGAAGTCGTAGACGAGCCTTCTGCATTGGGTGGTGTTAAGACCGAAACTTCTGTCACTGATTTCGGTGATATAATCTCTCAATTGGTTCAGCTTCTCTACGATAAAGACACTCCAAAAACGACCCCCCAGATCCTACAAAAGAATAAAAACATTACTGCGGCTACTAAAACAATGGGGCAGGGGGGGGGGCAGGAATATAAAATAACACATAAGGGTTCCCCAACCCACAAAAACTGACAGTTCACGAAAATTATGCGCCCCTGAATTCAGCTTAGGCCCTAGCTAAGCATTAAAACTCCAATATAAAGTTATACCTATTGTATTGTATGTGCAATTATAATTAAGTTTTGCTCATCTCTGCCTTTGCTTTCAAGTAACGACGCAGCGTAGGCTCTGGAATGCCATAATTCGCTGCCGCCATGTTGCACGACATATTTTCTTCACGAGCAGCATGCATGGAAGCAATCATTCCATCTTCAGACCATGACAATAATTTTATTATTTACGAAGATAAATCAAATTGATTAGCAATGGACCCGGGAGGGGAGGAGTGTTCTTGGGGGTCTCCTTCCCCTGTGGCTAATGCTATGGTGGTCAAAGGACAAAATAGGGCGCATAGCTACTATAGGTTCTATATATATCCACCCCGCAATAAAACTACCGATTTATACTCTCTGGCAACACACCTAGATCCGCTCATGTTCATACATTCATAGTTTGGGACGGAGTGGGGCAAGATGACGAATTCGCCAACTTGCCCTGGTCATCTTGCCCCGCACTGCCATTTTTACAGCACCCCCACCACGCCCGTTCAGATGTTTGGGAATTTCGACTAATTACTCTGGGGTGCTGCGTTACAATATACCGCTGTAATATAACACGTCTGAGAAACGCTTACTACATGATCATCAGTTGTAGAGTCTTATTAACTAATTTCTAATTCTTAGTACAAAAGTCAACAAAATGAATTTACCTCGCTAAAATTGTCCGTATCATGCCGATCACGTTCAAACTTGCAGACAAGTTGCGCGCGCACTTGGTGACGTCAATGGGGGAAATCAGCGCTACCATCTAGTGCACAATTTTAAACTAATGCAAATTCGTCATCTTGCCCGCTTCGCCAACTTGCCCCGCCTTCCCCTACGCATACGGCATGCGGATGCGGCAAAACAAGGAATGTAGTGCCCCGTGGAAATTAACATAAATAGTTCCAAACATGCATAGGCGGATGAATTTTGTCGTGCGGATGCGGCTGCGACAAATTGAATCGCTCCGTGTAGCGATTCGAATCGTACCGCACACGAATCGGATAGGAAATTCCCAGTAGTGACGTCACTACAGAGGTATTCCCCATTCCGCTTGCGTTTCCGTACGCGTTTCCGTACGCGTTTCCGTACGCGTTTCCGTACGCGTTTCCGTACATATGGAATCATAGCTTTACACATTGACTCGCTAGACTCCGTAGTTGAGCTTTGATGAAAGGTCCTGAAGCGTGCGCTGGCTGTAATTTCCCATATGTTGCCTGTGACTGGCTGCACGGTAAGACAATGTATGTTTTGTGGTATACCAGAGGCGCAGTTCGAAGGACAGGGTTGTGTATGAGAGAATAAATAGGTGGGGTATATTACAAATATAACATTTAATTTGCTCAATCGTGTCATTCACATGAGATTGTTGGCAACACTGAGTCAGAGCCACATGACGGATGCTTCTGTTGTAACTTGTGTGGTTAGGAGAGGAAGTCAACAACAGGTTACACATCTGTGTGTGCGTGTGTGTGTGTGTGTGTGTGTGTGTGTGTGTGTGTGTGTGTGTGTGTGTGTGTGTGTGTGTGTGTGTGTGTGTGTGTGTGTGTGTGTGTGTGTGTGTGATATTTTATTTCCCCTACCAAAGTCAGCAGGTTGTCTTTGACGGAAACAACTATTTTTTAGTGTCGCTTCCTAACGACACAGGCAGAGTCAGCTTCAAAAGAGCAGCAGTTGGACTCGAACCGTGCACCTCTCCACCGACAGGCAGGCGCTCGAAACACCCAGCTATTAATAAAATGTTGCTAAGACCTAGAAACCACAATTGATCCGGTCAAGCTAGACACTGCTTATCGTGGCGCCGATTCAGCCGATCGAGTGTGCAGTCACGCGTGATAGCTCGGCGAACCACATGCACTTGGCATAATATTATAATTAGTTTGTGTAACATGATAGGCTACCTATTATTTTAGTATTACATCAACTGCTTGAATAGCATAATATGATATTTAGCACAATACAGACCTACTTGTGTAACTTTGCAGGCTCATATTACACTAACGCCTGCATGAGTAACATGACGAGACATTATGTTACGACGTCGATAACGAATACGACTTGTGTAACACGATGACAACACCGTTACAGTACGTGCGACACCATTGATTGACTCTTACACTACAAAACAACTCACACAGACATATGCTTTTGTAAGAAAAAAACGACATGTAACATTAACAAACACACAAAACGACCAGATCGTGCTATCCGGAAGTACTAAAAAGCGAACGAAGTGCGTGCTACGGTACTTCAAGTCCACCTACGGCGGATACCAAAGTCACACGGGGATGAGATCTCACCAAGAGCTGTGCACGAGCAGGCTATAACGAAACAACGGAAAGAACGACGCAAAGGAATGATGCAAGCAATTCCAGTAGTTGACCTAACGCCGATAATCGTGACGCGATTAATACAATCCGAAAGCATCAAAATCACCTTTCATAATTAATTACGTACTTGTTGGGAGTCATCTTGCGAGAGGTTCTTAGAACTCTTCAAACTTCTGGTCGATGTGGTAAACTGTTGTATTTAGTCGTACTTCTACCTGCAGAGCAAGGAACTACGCAGCTTTTTCTTCGAGTGTGGGTGCGCCAACTGCCGACAGACAAATCAGACCGCCAGCCAACCGTGACTCAGCGAATGGGGGCCTCGTCGGCAGGGAAGTGATACAGACGCGATATTGGGCAACATGTACTCGTCACTGTTGAGTGCCTTTCAACTGCCTGCACACATTAAAAGTCTCACAAAAGGCTTTTGAGTCACAGCTGCATCGTGTGTCTCGATAAAATCCCCTTATTTACAACGTCATTGATAGGTGCAGCCAATCACAGACGTGCGATGACTGCGCTGATTGAGGCTAATGCTAGTGCAACCAGGAAGATACAAGGCTCGGAAAGGCCCGACGCTAAATACATTGCGAATCGCAAAACGTGCATTTATTCGAGGTAGAATTATGGCCATTGATCTCTGACCCAAAAAGGATGTGTCCCGATTTCATCTCAAATATGCCACTGACATTACAAATGTCAATGGAAATAATTGTTCATACCGTCCTTAATTATATATATATATATATATATATATATATATATATATATATATATATATATATATGTATATATATATATATATATATATATATATATATATATATGTATGTATATATATATATATGCATATATAAGACTGGAGACAGACATATAAACACATACATGCAAACACACATGACTTAATTTTATACAACGGGACAAAGATTGCGCTACAAGAAGCCATTTCACTGAAACACCTGCTGACACCGAGGTCGCTGTAACTTATTTATATACAATGTATTCAACACACGCCACAGATATACATCCCATTCGCTGAAAAAAACACCCAATTGTGATAGGGTCGTAATTATCGTTGGGCTTCACGCCTAGTTGCTTAAGGACATAATAGTTTTGTTTGATATGAAATGCATTGCGTCTGGTCTTTCAAAATATGTCTGAATCATATCAGTTCGATATGAAAATTGCCCAGTCACCCAAGTTGTGTGGCTGTCGAGGCAAATGCCACTTTGAGTTGTACGGTAGTGTACACTATGATGGTATAGACTGTACAGACAGTACTACACATATATACCATAATTGTGACATTTTTGTGATTGCTCCGACTAGGGGCGAGATATATGCATTCAGCAGAAATCGTCAACATTGACAGTCAGACAATAAGTAGACGATAAGATTGGGAGTGCATAAAACAGTTACATGTGTCGGCAATTACAAATTGCGTCTTGTGCTAATTTTGCGAGGGCCAACGCACCGTTTAAGCTTACTGGTCGTGCTGTTCGACGCTAAAAAGAGATTGCGCAAGATGAAAAACTTTATTTAATCAAATGATTGATTCAATAAGGAAAAATTATGACTTCACCACAAAGCTACGTCTACCACATGTCATGTCATTGAGTTTTTCCATTATGCATTTGCCATGCCGATATGAATATCTCCGCCACCGCCACCGTCACCGTCACCGCCACCGCCACCGCCACCGCCACCGCCACCGCCACCGCCACCGCCACCACGACCACCACCACCGCAACCACCAGAGCGGCAGCGACAACGGCAGCGACAACAAGGAAGTTAATGCGCGAACGTCCGTCGACGACACCCGAGGCTCTGTGTTGTCGACAACATAATTCAATCAGATATGTATATATATAACCACACATTTATCTGCATTCATGACCAGCTAATTACCCGTGGGCATAGATGTTTAAACATGTACAGGATTTAATATTGCTAGCAAACGTACACTAGACAACATTGTCCAATTCCCTTTTTGCATGATTTTAAGCCAGAGCTTCAAAGTTTATATCCCAATGCCTGTTTTTCGTCTAATTGTTCACTTTTTGGTAATAACCTTTTATATTTACTCAGCTTGCTCAATACAAGCTCCGTGTCTGCTGACCACTGGACGCTTCCTGACAGCTACATTGTTCATCACATCAGCTGAGCGACCTGTGCTCTTTCTACAGCTGTGCTCTTTGTTAACACTGCATACTAGTGTTCCCATTGTATAAAACTCAGCTTCAGTCCTGTGGATAATCCTTGAGCAATGTTGAAATGTTTACTGTAATTACGTCGAACATACACATTGCTTTCGGCCAGGTGCTAATTACGTCGAACATACACATTGCTTTCGGCCAGGTGCTAATTACGTCGAACATACACATCGCTTTCGGCCAGGTGCTAATTACGTCGAACATACACATCGCTTTCGGCCAGGTGCCAAAACTCAATAATTTGTTTCCTCTGAATAAAACGAAATAACCGATACGACTAAATATATTTCCAATACAAGCAAACAACATATAATAATAGCGTACACAACTTGTAATTATATCCAGTACAAACATGGTATGTGTGTCAAGTAAGTTTTCCTCATTAACATATTCATTACACATAGTTAAAGTTTGATCATTAACAATCTGACATTCAAACTTATCATTACATTAGTATACATTAGTATACATTATATTTAATATTCTTTTCGTCATCATCATTGTGCAGCCGTAGTGTCCCGTGGTTGGGCGAAGGCCTCAGCATGTCGTTTCCAAATCTGCCTGTCTTGCGCTATCCTCTGCCAAGTGTTGCCTTTCCAACACTCGTCTAGTTCGGCTCTCCACCGTCTCACCGGTCTTCCTCTAGATCGTTTCCCTTCGTCTCCAGGTTGTGATACGCGATGTCCGTCGGTTATCTCGTAGTCTGCTGTTGTGCCCTGCCCAGGTCCACTTCTGTCTTCTCATTTGTTCTATCACGTCTATGACCTCTGTCTTCTCTCTTTCCCAGATGTTCTCTCCCGATATGTGAGGTTTAGCATACTTCTTTCCATCTTTGTTTGTGCGGCTGCTAGCTTGATCTATGCCCGGATGGTGAATGCCCATGTTTCCGCGCCGTATGACATTGGTGGAAGTACGCACGAGTCGTAGACTAGTCTCTTCAAGGAGGTTACAAAGTTACCCTTGAAGATGTCGCGGTATTTGGCGTATGCTGTCTAGCCGGCGGTGATTCTTCTTTGAATCTCCATGTCTTGGTTTTTGTCTCTGACACTGTATCGCTATCCCAGGTAGATGTGTCTCTTGACACACACGCACACGCACACGCACACGCACACGCACACGCACACGCACACGCACACGCACACGCACACCCACCCACACACACACACACACACACAGATTTACATATCACACGGTGCAGTTACTATTTACATAGTCAAGCTAGATATTACTTATCGCAGAGCTGATTCTGCCGATCGGATGTTCAGCCAGGCGCGACAGCGCGGCACGATCGCTACTGCTATAAAGACGGCACGCATTGACTGGCAATGATGCCCGATTGGAGAACAATTTAGGGATTTCCCCGTAAACGACCCATAATAACATCCGTACTTTTCGGCTTCGGTGACAACGTGAAAGACCCGTCTTCCCACGCGAAAAATATATACTTTTCTGCGTGGTATTAAACTGTTTGGATTATTTACACCTGAAACTACACGAAGACGTTTCATGTTCTCTTACCTCGAGATCACAGTTGTCACATCACACGCACGTCGCACGCACGCACGCACGCACGCGCACACGCACGCACGCACGCGCACACGCACGCACGCACGCACGCACGCGCACACACACGGACGCACGCACACCCACCCACCCACCGCACATCGCACACTCACACACACGCACGCGCACACACACACGCGCACAGACACACGCGCACACACACACGCGCACACACGCGCACACACACCACTCACACCACACACGCCACACACGCCACACACGCCACACACGCCACACACGCCACACACGCCACACACGCCACACACGCCACACACGCCACACACGCCACACACGCCACACACGCCACGCACGCCACGCACGCCACGCACGCCACGCACGCCACGCACGCCACGCACGCCACGCACACCACGCACACCACGCACACCACAAACACCACAAACACCACACACACCACACACACCACACACACCACACACACCACACACACCACACACACCACACACACCACACACACCACACACACCACACACACCACACACACCACACACACCACACACACCACACACACCACACACACCACACACCACACACACACCACACACACCACACACACCACACACACCACACACACCACACACACCACACACACCACAAACACCACACACACACCACACACACCACACACACCACACACACCACACACACCTAACACACCACACACACCATACACACCACACACACCACACACACCACACACACGCACACACACGCACACACGCACACACACGCGCACGCGCACACACACACACACCGTTGTGTCATTCTAAGATATCCTAAGGCAACTTATCTTATGTGACAAATTTCCAGGCAGGGGAGATCGGTCTCGCAGGAGAGAAGAAATCCTCAGAGAGCTACACTGTTAATATCAGCAATGCAAACACAACACACACATATATTACTAAAAATGACATACACATTTGATGATTAATTGCCGCTCTACGACGGCCGTGTCGGCGGCACAGCCCACTATATATTTGTAGTAGTTCCATTTTTCGCATGTAGTACTTATATCAGTTACCAACAAAGGCCCAGGGAACTACGCTAATAGTCTGGTGAAAGTAGATCGTACACCACATCAAAATGGTGTGGTATCCGTCCATTGACTGCGCCAACGATACTGAGTTAGTGGCCGCGCCACCATCGCAACGACAACAAAAACAACAGCAGCAGCAGCAGCAGCAGCAGCAGCAGCAGCAGCAGCAGCAGCAGCAGCAGCAGCAGCAGCAGCAGCAGCAGCAGCAGCAGCAGCAGCAGCAGCAGCAGCAGCAGCAGCAGCAACAACAACAATAATAATAATAACAACAACAGCAGCAGTTGTAGCAGCAGCAGCAACAACAAAATCAATAGTATAGGGCCCATAGCGGTTGAGTGAGCAACCATAAGGACGTTGTGTGCGAACCTACTTCAGCGACATCTAAAGCAGTGTTGTTGACAGCGTAATTCAATCTGCGGTTGTATATATAACCACGTATTTGTCTGCACACATGACCAGCTATTACCCGAGGGGCATTATACATGGCATAGTTGTCGGAACCGGAGGGGATTTAGCAGTTGGAAGCCCGAGTACGTAAGACCGTCAACTTCCCTCCCCCATACATCTATTCGACCACTTCCGGGTCCTTTCGCAAGGTTTGATTGACACTCACGTGTACTTGCGTGACAAGTACAACATCGTGGGTCTCGTGGGTAGATCACAAACTGCTTGAGCGAAGTCGTTTGTTAAAATTCCCCAGACATAAGCTTATAACATTATATAATGCACGTTGTAGGTTATAACCACGGCCTATAACCATTCATTAAAACAAAATGTTCAGTGGCTAGATTTGACGCATACGGGCAACACTTGCTATACATTATGCTGTCATGCTTCAAATTCCAAACTCGCGTACCGGTAAACGCACAATACAGTAATGCATTCCACACATTCGTCAATTTATACCAAACGTTTGTGTTGTCGCACACAATTATTTATAAGTTATAACTGCTACTGGAAATCACACACAAACACCAAACTTTTTTGCAACTCTTCAAATATATGCAAGCCCACAATTCAGTATAATTTTCGTTATGCTATAATCTGCAGTTATAAGAAACACAATGTAATTTAATCATATTAAAACCCGAATACAGTATATATATTGCCAAGAATGACATAGTACTACACACTGTAAGATTGATTGTCGCTCAACGGCGGCCGCGTTGGCGGCACAACCCACTATACATTTGTGACAATTCCATTAGACATTCACAACTGAATATTACACTTTTCCGCAAATAGTACTGATACCAACCAGCTTGAAGGCACTGGGAACTATGCTTGTTAGTAGTCTGGTGAAACTTAAGGGTGAAACGTGATCGGAATCAATGCTTTTTTAATTTTTCTTTGTGTCAACGTAGCTGTGTTCATGTGGGCGTGACTATTATTTGCCAAATGTAAGGTGTGACGTACACCACGGTGGTATCCGACCATTGACTGCTCCAAAAACACTGAGTTAGTGTGTCCCGGCCGCGCGTAATGACGCACCATTCGAATAAATTCCCACGTAATTACACGTTCGCCATTCGTACCCGACCATAGGTTTTATAACATACCTGATTGTGTCTTTCAAGGGCTCTAGACACTGTATTCGTGGTTTCAGGATTCACCTAATTTCACCTCGGTTCAACATCTGCACGCGGGCTGTCTTGTGTTATTTCATATCTTTATCTTGCTCTGTCGAATTTCGGTATTGTATCTTGTGCTTTGTTCTTCATACATGGGACAAACATGAAACATTGCCGCGGCCGCAAGAAGACAACAACAACAACAACAACAACAACAGCATACATCCAGCCATAGACAAATGAATCATTTCATACGAGTACTGGTTATTTTATTTGGTAACGAATTTATGCTGACAGAATGTGTTGGAGATGTTTAGTGATAATTTATTTGTTGTTAATATACACGCCCCTAGTTTATGTCTCATGGTGAAATAAAATGTAGCACGTGGACGCATCATTATAGTTTCTGTGGCACCGTTTCTGTTATTGTTGATTCTGAGTGAACGTCATCACAATTAGTAACAATCAGACGTGTCAATTCGTGCCTCAAGGGCTGACTCCATTCGTGTTCGAGTCGTCCGTTTGTATGATGGGTCCTGGTAACATATGGACTTATCTGAGAACATAGAGAAAGATCAATCTAGCCGTGACGTGGACTTGGAGGTCATTAACTTGAGACTTGACTTGCTATTTTGTGACTTGCCAACAAGTCTGGTAATGTGGATAAAAATGGCATGTTGCATGTTACCGGGATATGATACAGTTGTCATTGACTCTTGGCAAACTCCCGCCTGACTGTTTTCTGTCATACGTAACTACTGACACGCCTCCAATCACACACAGCATTTAAACACGGTTTCGCTGCACAAGTGACCTGTGTCAGGACTCTGCCGTGCAGGTCACTTATCTCTGACCTTGTTGAACTCACTGGCCCATTAAAAACCGGAAAATGCGGTACATGTTTAGGGATGTTATCAGCATGATGACACGATAAACATACTCAACGAAGCATTACTTCTTGGGGATGATCTCAGAGTTCGCGCATTGTAATTATCGCATGTGACTCGGGTGTCTTTCCGTTTCTGTTCTTTCAATCTACTTTAATACGCTAACTTTGACAATTTAAGTGCATCTCTCCCGAGGCGCCAAAATCCACACACTTCTTTCTACGTTCCTTCGCTGCCTTCGACCATTGGCCTCAGACCTACCGACTGGCGATGTATTTCGGAAAACATAACAACGATAATTGACCTATCCATCACGTGACCTGTTGTCTAGCAAAACCTCCGTCAAGCCATCAAAGATGGATGCCGAACACGTGGTGCGTTCGATAAATCAGTCGTATATTCTGTTGAAAGTATTGCCCCAGAAGTATTTCTTTATGATAAAAACGTAAGATAATGTTTTTAAAGTAACAAATGTATGCGGTTGTGTTTGATCTATGAGATGTCATACCGCAATAATAACTTAATTCACATATATTACCGTTATCAACACTGTTCGCAAAGGCAAAAGGTTGATGGAGGTCAAGTGCAACATTTTGAATGTGACGTACGCAAACCGCAATGTTGTAGATACATCAATTATTTCTTTCTTTTGATATGCTTGCTTTTTCTAGAGGGCCTTACTCCTACCTGAGAAAATTGAGTGGTGATCAGTTCGGGTGAGTGGTGTGTTGCTACACGGCTGGGTGTAATAATCAACTCCATAATGTGGTAAAGTTTCAATTCGGTCTAAACGTTAGAACTTTGTGAATTTGTTGTCTTTACTCTTAGACTCACTCCGCCATTCCATGAAACCTTGAAATACACCAACATCGTATAATGTTCTCATTCATCATACTGTCACCTTCACGTACGGTTGTGGGGCGCGGTGGCGTCGTGTTTGGAACATAGGACCCTAATTCGAGAGAATGTTGGTTTGAATAGTCTTGCTGCCGTTTGAAAACACGGACAATTTCGTTCATTCCAGATTGCCACAGTTCGTTAGCTTGTAAACACGAGTACCTGGGTATACACAGTGGCGGATAGTTGTGTACGTATAGTCTTCGTGCAGTAATTAAGAGAGGTCGAGATGGTGTTCGAATGGACATGTCTGCCGCGGGATGAGCAGTAACGCGCTTTGAGCAATCCCTGGATATGGCGCTATATAATAACTTACCTGTACATTCGAAGTCAGCACCTTTGTGAACTTTATCAGAAAACTATTTGGGGGGGGGGGGGGAGAACACACTGATGTACAACAGCAGAAAGAAACAGCATCCTCGTACATTGTAAGACGTTCTTGCAGTGTAAGTTGGACATCGGTGTTCTTACTGGATCATATCCCTAACATCGAGGTCATTCTCGTGTGTTCTGTCACATAGGGCATGGATTTTCATTGCCATAAAAGAGAACATATATTTTTTGAACAAGGCATAATTTTCCAATAAAACTGTCGTGTGAGACCCGGTCTAATATCAATACGCTAACTGGGGAATGTTGTAAAAAGAAAATTTTTCAAGAGGCATTGTTTTATGTTCGTTCGCTCCCACAGATCATTGGCCTTGAATCCAATTGGCGATGTATTTCAGAAAACAAAATTACATTTATTTATAGTTATTTGTTTTTAATATACTCTGCTTTACTAGAAGGTTTTTCTCCTACTTGCGAGATGGCATCACAACAATGGTGTGATGCACGCACTTGCGCACGCACTTTCGCACGCATTTGCGCACGTACGCGCGCATGCACGCACGCGCTCGCACACACACAAAACGATATACAATGTGCTCGTAGCAGAAGTTTATCTTAAGCTACCGTTTGTTTTGTACAAGATATTTATATACATCTGGATATTTTACGGGTTGTAGGCCCATAGGACGCCTATTTCACTTTGTTATTCCGTGTTAAATTCAAAGCAGTCAGCTTGCGCGCTAGGAGATGGCACCAGTATAGTGACATTCCAGTTCGGAGTTACTCGCCAGAGGGAGGTGTGTGCGCGCAACGAACCATGACCAATGTCAACAGAAGCAGAGGCTACATATCCTACCACCTGGAGTGTCATAAAAGGAATCTTTGAATAGAACGCAGTAACCTGGTTGACCCAGGAGTTAAGCACGCAGTACGCTCTGAATAAAATCAGCAGATAAAAGACGTAGTGTTCTACGTGAAATATGCATTTATAAAATATGTAGCCTACTACGCAAATGTCGTTTGTGCAGCAAAAACAACGCGATGGATCCACGTAAGAGTTCTCAACGATAACAATAGACCCAACACACACCACGACGGCTGTATTACAGTTCAGTTTTAATGAATTTATTGCCATGTGCTTTTGACAGTTACACTCGTGACCCCGTACACCGGAAGTGTGTATTAACCAAAACATAGCTTCGAAATTAACGGTATTAGCGGTCGTACTCGCGATATAAATTAAACTAGTAAGCGACATATCTACATATTCCTACTAAAAATAAAAATTAATGTTCATTGCAATGATTTTCATATGCACTTTAAATCATAACACACAATGTTCATGTTGTGGTATTCATTCTTCAGGTTCCAATGTCTGTCTTCGCATCTGGGTGTCCTTTGCACAGTTCACATTCTCAACATAGGAATTAACTTGTGTACAATTTTTTTTACATATTACAAAATAAAATGTTCATATAATGAATTACATTCTGTATGCTAAACGTCTTTCACAATGTAATAATTCAACACGATATTCTAATCTAGTAACATATGGAGTAGACTATCCATATTTCCAGATGTGTTTCAGCTATGTTATTCTGATAGCTGTCTTGAGCAACTCATTTCCTGTCTACTTTACATGTTTTTTATGAGTCTCTCTGGTTGTCGGCATTAATCTCAGGTTCACGTTCTTCGTGTTGCTCTTCTTGTTCTTCTGTTGCAGTTTTTGCAGTTTCTCCAAGTTGCACAGTATCTCGTTCTATTGTTGTCATTATATCTCATTATACGATCTCGGCGCGACTTGCCCAAGAACAGTAGCACGGTTCTGCCACTTTCTCTCCGAGTCGTACACTCTCACTCTGTCTCCTTGCTTAAGTGGTTCAAGTGATCGAACTTCTCTTCTGTCATGGTAGTATTTCTGTGTCTGTTTCTTTCTGTCTTCTCAATCTTCTCAAAGTTCCTGGCACATGCTTTGTACGTGTTGTTTCCATGTCTTGGAACATTACATCTGGTTCTTCTTCCCAGATTGAGCTCTGATGGAGTGTATCCACTTTCAAGTTGGCTGCTCCTGTACGTTAGTAAACCCATTTGTTTATCACCACGTTTTCCGAGGATGTTCTGTAGGGTCTTCGCTGTTTTTTCTCCATTATATTGTGGGTAAGTTGGAGTAGATGTGGTGTGCTTAAAGTCCCATTCTTCAGCAAATTGCTTGAATTCGGTGCTTGAATAGCAAGGCCCACTATCGCTCACAAGATCGTGTGAGATTCGGAATCTCCCAAAGCTTTCATAATAGCTGGTATGACCGATTTGCTGCTCTGGTTAGGGATCTGATACACATTTGGGTAGTTGGAGTGATAATTAACAATCGGAACATACTCTTTGTTATCCAACTGGAACAAGTCCGATCCAACTTTCGACCACACTTGTGTTGGTACTTCATGTGGAATCAGTGGCTCTGGACACTGTCTGGCTTTCTGGTCTAGACGGTCACTGCACTGACTCACCATCTTCTCAATGTCTTTGTTGATACCAGGCCAAGACACTGTTGATCTCGCTCTTCGTTTACATTTCTCTTGACCGAGATGACCCGTGTGTAGTCTTTCAAGAATGTTCATCCTCATCTTCCTTGGCATCACAATTCTGGTTCCTTTCAGGATCAAGTCATTCTTAACAGTAATTTAATCCCTGCAGTTACAGTATGAGTGTGTGCACACTGGACGATCTTTCTGTTCACTCGGCCATCCTGACATGATAGTTGTTTTTTCAAAGCGCACATCGCTGTGTCATCTTCATATTCCTTCTTGATTTCTTCTTTCTTCCTGTCTGTCACTGACACTGAACTCATCACATCATGTACACGTGCTTCTATCTCCGATTCAAAATCGAACGTTTGTAATTTCTGTATTTCTACGATACACGCGAGCACATGTGCTATTTCGATAGCATCGATATAAGTGTTTGCAAGAATGTCTTCCTCTTGTTTCTGGTCAACATGTGTGTTTTGCTGAGTCGGTCGTGACAATGTGTCCGCTGTGTACGTGTACTTTCCTGGTACATATGTACGTTTCAGATCACCCTTCTGCAACATCAGTCGAATTCGTTGTATTCGAGGTGGACAGTCATTCAGCGCTTTCGAGAAACTTGTAACAAGTGGTTTGTGGTCGGTCTTCACTTCCACAGTCTGTCCGAACACGTATTGGCGAAATCTTTCACAAGCAAGTTCCACAACTAAAGCTTCTCTTTCGATGAGTGCATACCGCGATAGATAATCGGTCGTTGATGTTGATGCATACGCAACTGGTAACCACTCATCACCATGCAGCTGTTGTAATACTGTCCCAAGTACTTTTTGACTTGCATCACGATATTTTATTTGGCAATTCAGGGTTGTACGATTGCAGCACGGGCTTGCTCGAGACCAACCCTTTCAGGTTTTCAAATGTTCTCTGTTGTTCCTGACCCCATTGAAAATGCACATCAGATTTCACCAGCACTCTCAAATGGTAACTAATTTCTGCAAGATCTGGCAGAAATCTTGCGGGGTATTTGACCATACCAAGGAACCTAGCCAGTTCTTCTTTGTTTGTGGGTGGCGTCATGTGCGTGATACCTGCGACTTTCTCCGGGTCTGGCTTCATGCCTTCTTTGCTGATAAATTCTCCCAGAAATTTAATCTCGCTTATGCCCATTTCTCTTTCTTGAAGGATAATCCTGTCTCTCGACACTTGTTAAGGACTTTTCTCATAGTGGCATCTTGCTGTTCTCGAGTCGAACCCCATATGATGACGTTGTCCATCGACGTGTCTACGTTTGGAATTGTTTCAAGCAACTGACGGATGGCTGTGTGATATATCTCTGGAGCACATGAAACTCCAAACGGAAGTCGTAGGTAGCGGTACCTGCCAAATGCTATGATAAATGTGCAGAGTTTCGAGCTGTGTTCGTCTCATTTTAATTGCCAAAACCCTCGGGTGCAGTGTATCTTTAAGAAGTGCTTCCCTCCTGACATTTTTGCCATGATCTCTTTTCGTGTTTGAAGTTTGAAGTGTTCTCTTCGAATTGCCTTATTCAAGTTTCTCAGGTCTAAGCCAACTCGAAGTGGCCCGTCTTGCTTGTACGCCAAGTGTAGGGAATTTACCCAATTAGTCGGTTCTTCGAGCTTTGTTATCACATAATTTTCTTCCATTTTCTTCAATTCTTCTTCCAACTCTTTGTAGTTCCCGAGTGGTACTTTCCTGTACGGTTCTACTACCAGTTCCGCGTCTGGTTTGAGCTTGATGCTAGCCTCTCCTGGTACACATCCAAATCATCTGAACAAGTCTTCGTATTCTTCCAAGATATCAGGAGCTTTCTTGTCATCAGCTTGATCAACAGCTAGTACTCTCTTCACAAGACCCATGTCATCACACTTCTGTTTTCCCAATATAGGCTGAACTTGACCTGGACAGATAATAAAAAATGCTCTCTTTGAGAGCCTTTTATATATCACAGTCAAAGTTGCTTGCCCTGTTACAACTTGTTTCTTCCCCATTGTAGGCGGTCAGTTTTATTTTTATAGCTCTAATTTTCGGCCTGCTTGGAAGGGTCTTTCATTGGTGTTATGTTCACATCACTGCCTGTGCCAAGTTTCATAGGAATGACTACATCGTGTACACACAGTGGTACAATCCAGGATTCCGTCTTCTTGTGTTCTTCTATAGTGTCAACCACAAAGTCGTGTTCTTCTACCACGTGCATTTTCTGTCGTGTCGTCACGTTTGGCCTTGGCTTTGTTTGGCTCTACAACATCTCGTGTTTGTCCGGCAGCAGGACAGGGTTTTCCTTCTTGACCATAACCGCACTTCGTGCATTTTTTTTTGTACGCGTAGGAGCAGTTCCTATGTCCATCTTGATCTTGCCGTGAACCTTTGTTTCTGATTTCCCAGTAAACTTCCTGTCTTTCATAATGACATATACATCTCTGTCGTCGGCCAGTGACATTTACTTCATCCTGGTGACATTCAAGTCATCACTTTTACAAATCATGATCGTTTTGTCAAGACTCAAATGTAGTTCGTGAGAGTTCATTAGTTTTGTCCGTGTTTCTACACTTCTTATTCCGATGATAATCTTGTCTCTAATCAGTCCTTCGGCTAACTGTTCGAACTCGCATAATTTTGCTATCTTCTTCGAGGGAGATGTCGAATTTGTGATACTAATTTCGCAATTTTTCTTCGTTGTTTCCTTCGAAACTCAGTTTTCCGGACGGTTATAGCAATTTCATGCTATTTTGTATCCAAATCGGACACCATGTAATATTTCGTAAGTTTGTAACACGTCAACAATTCAGTTTTAATGAATTTATTGTTATGTGCTTTTGACAATTACACCCCTGACCCCGTACACCGGAAGTGTGTATTAACCAAAACAAAGCTTCGAAATTAACGGTACTTGCGGTCGTACTCGGAACTGTTAAACGACATGTCTACAATGGCGACGCTACAGGACATTAATGTGTACTGTCTATTTTATCACACTGTTTACTTCCATTGATTCTACGTGCCATCCGTCACATGCGACACCTGAGTGGCTCACAGCCATGTTAGCGTTATTTACTGCCTCATTCCTTATACCGATTCTCGACTAGGCGGATCATACAGAAATGGCGCTATACTGCCCCTCCCCACATCTCGCCGAAACAGACTTCCTACTCCGATGGATCCTACTGCTGCTGGCCACGGCACCGTGTCTGGGTGAGTAGATATGCATTACATTTGTAAAAAATGTGCATTACAGCCAAGGTATATATTATATATATATATATATTATATATAGGATAAGTCTTTAGATATTGTACCCCCTAAAAGTAATGGCTATAATTTCACGATAAAACAAAGAAGGATCTGCTAACAAAATTTGATCGAAGGCAAATATATCAAAGTACCGTCACGAAAAACTATATGATTGTATGTGCTTAATTTTTGGAGAGAGTGCAAACAAATAAAACATTTGTAAATGGTCCAATATCAAAACCCTGTCATCAATATTGCACCAGATGGTTTCCAATATTGTACCAACTGGTCCGTTATTGAAACCTGTGATTTCATATTGGACCGTTTTCAAACCTTACAAAAAAAAAAGTTTCATAACTTTAATAATAACGCTTTTAATTGTTAATTAAAATAAAATAGATTTATCTTCAATTCTGAAGCCATTTCTGTGGAAAAAAAACTGATTTCCCACTCCCACAACTCAACAAAAACAAACTAACATTCGCTGCTCCAAGACTGTCTGCTTTAGCAGCTGACATCAGTCATAATCAAAGAAAATCGGAAACTTTATATTGTGCACAGTATCTTTTTGCAGCCTATATTACACTTCGGTAATGTCTTTATATGATCACAATATAAAATATTAAATCTTTTGCTCATTTTTTCATGTGAAATACGCAGAAAATGTAGCAACAGTGAAAATTAGTTTGGCTGCTGTTTAGTCAAGGCTCATTGTTTGCACAGATCACCAACAAACTGTGCCCCGGGATTTCATGCACAGAGAAAGCGAACCCATCTACTGCACACCTGGCACTGTACCATATCCTCTTTACACGATTGTTTGCATAAGAAGCAACATCAAGTATTTTCACTGTTGCCATTTTCATTGCATTTTAGGATATTTCGCTACATTGGTATTGGTTTTTGCTGTGTTTCTCTTCTTTCGATTACAGGAAACTACCATCTTTTTCTTTTCCTTTGCTTCGTCATTGGCCTGCGTCTTCCTCTATGTCCTGTCGAAAGACATCTTGTATGGGCTTGTGGGTAGAATTTGAGCTTTAGTTTTTCTGAACATCCTTTTCAGGAGTCTGAGTTGCCTGACCGACAGGGGATATATTTATGGGTGATTGGAAGTCACAATCCCCTGCGTAGTTAGGATGCTGCCAACTATTTTGGTCTGAAGAGGAAGGCAGTCCCGTTTGGTCAGTGAGACAATGAGAGTAGAAGGCGTAAG
This sequence comes from Escarpia spicata, assembly GCA_963995525.1. NCBI lineage: Eukaryota > Metazoa > Annelida > Polychaeta > Sabellida > Siboglinidae > Escarpia > Escarpia spicata. The sequence continues at coordinate 12,644,922 of OZ023205.1, read as the reverse complement.
AAGTACGGGAAGACTGCTCTGTCTTGTGAGGGGTGAAAGGCGACCTACTTGGCTCTGAAGAGGTGATATAAGGCTGACCGGTCTGGTCGAATGAGGCAGAAGGCTGCCCTCTCTGGTCAGAGGAGATAGAAGCCTGCCCTCTCTGGTCGGAGCAGGTACAAGGTTGCCCACTCTGGTCAGAGGAGGTAGAAGGCTGCCCTCTCTGGTCAGAGGAGATAGAAGGCTGCCCTCTCTGGTCAGAGGAGGTAGAAGGCTGCCCTCTCTGGTCAGAGGAGATAGAAGGCTGCTCTCTCTGGTCAGAGGAGGTAGAAGGCTGACCTCTCTGGTCAGAGGAGATAGAAGACTGCCCTCTCTGGTCAGAGGAGATAGAAGGCTGCCCTCTCTGGTCAGAGGAAGTAGAAGGCTGCCCTCTCTGGTCGGAGCAGGTACAAGGTTGCCCTCTCTGATTTGAAATGAAAGGATGTCCACAGCAGAGCAATCAGTGATACCTTTGTTAGTACACTTACAGAAGTTAGTACATATGTACTCAATGACCTCTGTCAAAAGCTTATCCGCAAGTGTATTCTCTCTGAATTTGAGTATGGTGTCAAAGGGAAATTTGTTTCGGTTTCTCAACGTGTTCAGCAACTGCTGGTCTTGGGAAATTGCTACAATTCTGAAGAAACATCGGTTAGTGTGAATAACCTTGACGGACGTTCTTCGTACAGAATCCAAGTGAGCACATGGACCATCACCATTTCCTGATCTAGGTGAGGTTAGCCTTTCCGTTTCAGACCTTGCAGATCTGGATGATTAACACAAGACCTTGAAGAACGTGGAGATGGTGGTTGGGCATCAGATGGTCTGGGCGGCACAGGAGGGGTGATCTGGGTCTTTCAAGTCGTGTTGGCGGTGACGAGGGCGATGAACTGCGGTCTATTGAAGAGAGTGGCACAGGCGGCACATGGTATGGTAGAGAAACGCTCTTCAAAGACTTCCTTTGGGCATGGCCAGATTCCATTTGCTGCTGTCGTCATGGTCGCTGCTTTCATATAAGCCTCGCAAAACAGTCCGCACACATTGTATGTGCTAATGTTTCTCCCAGGTTTTGTCCGCAACAATTGTTCAGCTGCTTGATTGTTGGTATGTTTTGAGTGGTCTAAAGAAAGCCACACCCAAGGGCTGCAGTGGAGTGGCAATGAAATAATGATGATGTGATGGCGTCTTGCAATCTCTGTTGCTTCAACTTTTTGGTATGGGCGTTGTGACCATCTAGTATCAGAATGACTGGCCTCTCAGCAGGTGGGTTTTGCACAGGAAACTAAATGTTGGAGCCACCTCACGAAAAAACTCCCAATCCAACCATCAAGACTCTTTGCAACGGACGAGGCTTCCTGGCGGAGCACCGTTCGCAAGAGCATCGACCACTCTTTTTCTTTTGAACAGTACCATATGGTAGGTTGGTTCCAGCAGCATATAACCGTGGTGTTTACACCTCGCTCTCCACTTGTTGTCGCACCCACTTGTTTGGCACCTTTCTTGGCTATTACTTTTGGAGGTTTGTGCGCTGTGCTCAATCCTGCTTCGTCGACATTGTAGATCCGTGTAGCATCCATGTGATGAGCCTCGACGTTTCTCTCCAAAAGGTCAAATAAGTGGTGGACATCTTCTTTGTTGAACCCTTCTTTGCGAGCCCGAGAAGTTAATTTTGCCAGCCGTTTCCTTCTCTTTGTTGAATATATGAGAAATTTTATTCCGCTGTGCTATCTGAAATGCAAGCAACATTAAATCTTTGCGTGTAATGCCGAAGAGATGATTCTGCAAAAGCAGCACACATTGCACAAGTTCGCTTCCATTGTCATCTGTAAGTGTACAATGTCTGCCAAAACGTTTCTTCACACCATTTGCGAATTTGTTAAGTGACAGAAGGTGTTTCTTAAATGTAAGCTTAGGGATACCAAAGAGTCTGCAAGTCTCATTCAACCCCTGGTCTCAGTTTATGGAAGATGTTAGCGCCCTTTCCATCGCCTCTTCACTCCACCGTCCTTATTGCCTGAAACAGTGTACATCCATATGTTTGGGCAAACAAAAATTCCATGCTTAAAGTTATTTCTGGAAGGAATAAATAATATACGGGTGACGTTTATGCGCATGCGCGTATCTTGGGGAATATATTTAGCACCAGCTACGACTGTCGCGCTTTCAATTATCCGGGCGTTATGTATGTTTATATATATATATATATATATATATATTTTTTTTCTTCATAAATTATCCTCTCTACGCACACGTCACTTGACTTACTCTTGTTCTTGGTCACAAATCTGAAACAGCAAATTATAATTATGTACTATAACTATAACGCTCGTGTTACGACAACAAACGAAACATATTTAACTACTGGATATTATTTATCATTACCTGATCTACTAGTGCTAAATATTATGCCTTACATATGCACATAAACATCACCCGGATACAATTTAACGCCCGGATAAATGTAAGCACGACACCCGTGCCAGAAATATTCATTACATTGCGCAAGCGCATTGCACTCCCGTGACTCACAGCCATGCCTATGAGTAGATCGCGACAGGGCACGTTCAGCAAAAAAGGCCTTTAGTGGAGCAAATGGGTCGGGTAGAAAATGTTATGATTCATCAACAGTCAAGAAAGACAGACACATCTTAGGCGGATCCAGAGGGGCGTCCAGGGGTCCGGACCCCCTTTTTGAGTACTAAAAACGCGTTGCAATTGCACGTTAACAGAAACAAAGACCGAAACTGCCTACAAACAAAACAATGTCAAACTTGTCGCTTATTACATACGAATTCTTTTGTAGCAGACCGACGTTTTCAAACACAGGCGATATATACATGACGTACAGGGGATCCTCAAAATAATTGTTAACATCATCGATGACGTTGTTCATAGATTCACTGCACACACACGCATACACGCCCACCTTATATTTGATCAATCATGTCTCCCCTCGAAAGGATGAACACGCTACGCCTGGGAGTGGTGAGCTCTCAAAGACGCGCTGGTCGTTTGATGAAAATCGTCTGCATCAGTTCTTCAGACCGGAGTTTCAAGATAACAGTTGACAGTTTTACAGCTACAATTTTCAGCTATCTTATCATAGAACCAAATTATTTGAATACGTTAACCGTTATATCAAGTATTAGTAATACACGTTTTAAAATCACATTTCGCTGTCGGTGAGCTCATTTTCAAACAAAACCAAGAGCAATGGTGCAGCGACTTTGAAACAAGTGCAGTACAAGTGTAATCACTTCTAACCACATCAACGCAGCGGACCAGACATGCCAATACGTAGACCCCCTTCCACATAAGCTACTATATTGGTCATCATCAGGCTGCTTTTGACTGAAAGACACTTAAGTTATAATACCGTGTAGCTAAAATGCACAGGAACGTCTTTCTATGTTAGGGAACAGAAACTTTATGTTAAACAGTTTTCCAACCTATACATTTTTACACCCTATGCTATTTTTCTGCTGTGTGCTCTTATTTTAATTCGAGAAATGTCCACCCCACGGAAGCCTGAAAGATCATTTAACATCGACATGAGTAAAGCCAGGGGTTAGAGCTACGACGGTGCGGTGTATATGTCCTCGGATGAGGTTGGCGTGCAGGCAAGGATAAAACAGTTATCCCCACGCGTTTTGTACGTACACTGCAACAGCCACGTCCTCAACTTGAGCATCGCCAATGCATGTAGACTCCCTGCCATCCGAAACATGACTGACACCATTAATTCTGTTTTCTTTTTCTTTGACCTATCCCCGAAACGACAACGATTCATGGAACTAATCACAAATAACCTCTCGCCAGATATGAAGAAAAAGAAGGTTATTGGACCATGTAAGACCAGATGGGTAGAGTGACACACATGATACGACGCGTTTTACGAGATGTGTGAATTATTGTATGAACGCTTGGAAACCGTACTGAATCCGTCTGAATATCGTGACATCTGCGAGGAGGCTTCATGGATTGGCAGTTGGGCACTGGAGACTAGGCCGAAGGCGCAAGGGCTGCTAACCAGTCTAACGTCGTCACATACCATCATCGCATTACTCGATCGTCACCGAGAATATATTGGAAAATGTCAGTCCCATGGCTTCCAAGCTCCAAAACAGGGACTTGGATATATACCTAGCACACACTATGATCAACCAAACCAAAGAACGAATTATGATGATGAGATAGGAGATAGAAGAAGAGGGCAATGTGTGGTATAAAGATACTACACGTTTAGACGTACTTCTTTGTACACCCATCTCAGTATCAAGGACACCCCGACCGTCCTAGCAGATGCATAGAGCCAACGCCCCCAGCACATCCCCGCTATTGGAGAACGACGGAGCCCACGAAGTCCTCGTCCTCGCCTAACCTGGCTGAATGTCTCAAACTCGCAGATGAAGATGTCTTCTCGAACATCCGTACCCTGTTGACGATCGGCTGCACTCTTCCTGTTATAAGTTGTGAGGCAGAACGTTCTTTCTCTTGCCTGCGACGGGTCAAAATTTACCTACGCAACAGAATGGGGGAAGATCGACTTTCTGGGCAGACCCTGATGAACATGAACCACAGCATGGATATTGATATGGAAAAAGTTTGTCATATGTTCATAGAAAGGAACAAACGAAAATGTTCTCAAGTTGTATATTGTTATAATCAGCGTGATTCAAATCAGGTGTGCAAATATGATCATGTCCATCATATTCCGGACGGCAGGTAGTCAACAGGTATTGGCGATGCTCAAACAGGAGAATGAGCGAGTAGTGGAGTTTTAGTAATGATTAACATATATCTGCTCATCAACAAAAATATTAAAATACAGCTGATGAAAACATAGTTTATAGTATCTAGTTATTTCCAACACCCAGAAACAGTCTATTAACTGAATATATTCTTGATATATTGTGGTTAGAATGCTATGGTCGTTTTAGATCATTCAACTACAGTAATGTTATCGCCAAACCGATCTCAATGACATTTAACGTCTCAAGCTGAGATGGGACCAACAGTTCCACATATTGAGAGCCAGATTTAAACAACAAATGTACCATGTCCGGACTGCGTCTTGATTTCTGAACTTTGATATGAAAAGCGTACGTGAAAATCACTACATTTACATTTTGGGTTTGTGATTATCTCTATCTAGAAAAACTATGAAGCACGGTTTCCTTAGCACAAGACGCACTGAATAGTACAGAAAATGCGTGTAGCACTTTTAGTCAAAGATATATTAGTCTCTTTTTGTGCAAAGAGATTGTAATTGAATTGTACACATTGTCGTACGAATACATATGTGTTACTATTATACTACCGTGCCTCTCTAGTTTGCATAAATGCCGATACATAGTTAAGACGATTAGTAGTAGCGTACTGTTTTTTTTATTAAACAGTTGCAGTATTATACTTTTTTACGTTTTGTTTAAAAACGAGACATGGCCGAAGGTCGTATTTCTCCCAATAATCCGTATTGTATACAGAACTTTAAATTTGTATGATGTCGCAAGTCAGATTTGTGGGTTGACGTTTACAACTTAGGTATATTATGTCTTCACTCATCAGACAATGGGTATCCTTGATTATACCATTTGAAGTGTTTTTGACTAAGCAAACGTCAAATGGGCGGCAGAGGGGATACCCCGTCCTTTGTCCCCTCGCGGCGCTTTGCGATTTGTTTTCCGGCTATAAGGCTTCAGGGTTTATCTTGGACCCCTTTTTATCTAAACTCTGGATGACCCAAACCCTGCACATGATCCAAACGAGCCGGCTGTGCATCAGAGCGGAGTGACCGACTTCTGCGACGGTGCATTACTCATCGACTCACGGAGTTGAATATCTTGGACGGTGTTCACGCTACTCTCCAATCGGCTACTTCTTAGGCTACCAGCGAGCTTGACCACCTCATAAACAATATCGTTGATGACAGTAACAATGATATATTATAACAGAAATCAAAATAACGAGACTACCGACGAACGATAATAGTAAAAATAGAAACTGATATTTGCAATAGGTGTACATGCAATGATGACATATCCATCCTATCGTTTTGTGACATGAACGTTTATCTATGAGGTGTTTATTACTTTTACTTACTTTACTCATGCTATCCACTTAACGTGGTGACACGATGAGTTTGTTTCCACAGTTTTCTGTCTGTCATTGTGGCATCCAGACAAGTGCCATTGAGGCAGGTGTTTATAGCCATCAATATTGAAGTGGGTATATATGTACATATAGGCGGATCCAGGGGGGCCTAGCTAGGTGGCACGTGGCCCTAGATCTTTGGAATTTTGCGTGCCCGTAGACCTTTTTAAATGGGCCCTCGTGATCGTGCCCCCTAGACCCTTGGAAACGTGTCTTTTTCAGGTTACAATAAGCTGAAGTTATGCTGACGCGGCGGCGAAAAATATCAACAGCACCCCCTTCCGATTTCGAATCATCAGTCGAGACGAGATAGCAAACAACGCGGGACAGCGCGAAGAATGAAAATTGCGGTCGCCAGACAACGGAGAAGCTGAAATTACGGTGGCGCAGCAGCGACAAATGTTCTACACCATTTGGTTCGGCCGCCCGTGGAGGTTTTGTGCGCCTCCTACAGAACTCTCCCTGGATCAGCCCCTGCTATATTTGTTTTTACCAATACTCAAGCTTACCGGCGCTTTTGGAATCTCAATAAAAACTTACAGCTTTAGGGGTTATTTAGATTCCTGGCATTTTAGTACCCTACCCATAACGCAGGCTGTTCAAGTTTATTAAGGGCACTTTTGAGCGTTCGCGCTTGTTAAAGAGAATGCACCACGAGTTTCGTTGGAAGACTTATTGGTCTGCCAATAACTACCATCAAGCGATTTTTAGTTCATAAAATTTGCCCAATGCACTTCAAACAGCAAAATTATGTTTCTTAATATTAAATAATGAACAAAATACGATAGTAGCGCATTTGTAAGGATATATGTTCACTCCTTAATAAAATGTCTTACCTTAACCAACTAAGATGTCATAATTATTAACAAATTCAGCATGACACTTTCCCTCGACGCTCCAATTGAAAATATAGATGGCGTAAATGGGGAAATGATTGATGCTGGTATGCTATGAATGGTCACACAAACCTATACAAACGACATGTGTGTTTTGTGAGGTATATTGTTTTGAATATTTCAAATAGCAGTTATTGTAATATAATCCTTGGAAAGAAAATGTTTTTGGATAAAGAATTTTATATATATATATATATGGTTGCTTCGCAGAGAAGTCGAGATGGTGTTCGATTGAACAGGTCTGCCAGGGAGTAAAGTGTAAAACGCTTTCAGCAGTCTTGAGGACTGGATACTGTGCTATATAAGAACTTACCTTAAATATATATGTATGCTCGTACATACGTACGTATGCCCCCTAGACCCTCGGAAATGTGCCCACCATTCAGATTACAATGAGCTGACAATGACGCGGCGGCGAACAATTTTCAACAACACCCCCCACCCCAGACAGAATGTTACGGCAGCGTGAGAGCGAAACATTTTCTGCACCATTTGGTTTTTGTGCCCCCCCCCCCCCCTAAAGTCTAGACTACTCTCTCTGGACACATCCCAGCTAATGTCAAGTAATGTGGTCACTCGAGTATCCCAAAGCAACACTATCTTTTAGTATGGTGAGAGATGGTGCAGCCTGTTGTTTCAGACAAAATTAAATTGCAATAGCGGAAATTAATATCACCGTGCTGTGATCTCTATAAAAAGTTACTTAAGCATCATGTCCTGGCTTTTAATTACATTTGTTAATTAACAATTTTTTTAACTTTTAATTAGTGTTTTCATTGAAATTAATTACAGAGTAACACACTAAACTATCAAACATGTGTTGCTAATTGACTACCGGTGGATACTATTATGTTTAGATATTGCAACGAAATACAACAATGCAACCAGCACTTCATTTTATTGATTTTTTTATACAAAAATATATTTACAAATATATGCACATGTGACACATGAACCAGTACAGTTTTACGATATAATTACGGCAAACAGAAATAGCTGTTTGCCAATGGAATTATAGCGAAACAGTTTCTTGGCAGTGAACCAACTCTCAGAAAACAGATATTACACCCTGTATATACGTACATTCTCGCGAGAATAGACCACAATTGTTATTCATCTGCTACTATCCATGGTGTGCCCTTTTTACTTGTTAGCAAATATGGTAGAAGGATGCCTGGAAGAACACTGCTAAAAAATTACATATTGAAATTTCACTGAATTACTGTACTATGTAATGATAATTAGCTGGCCTATGTATTTTTAAAACGAAACTGAAGGACGTTATCCAATGCACAACGGAATTGAAAGTATTTGAAAATGTAACATTTTTTGGGCTGTCCCAAAACAAATCCTAAATAAATAGTGGACTTTCTAGCATTCATGATATGTCGCTGTATAGTTTGGATTTTTACAGCTTTCAAGGGCTGCATCTCTGTTTTACCTAATGACTGTAACTGTGCGGAACATTGCTTTTTATTACTTCTATTACACATTTATCTTAGTGGATGGTGTCGGTATAGGCCTTCAGACAGGTACTCACATGCACATTAACATACTCTCAAACATGGACACACAACACAAGGACGCATATCGATGTTATACACAAGCAGTTCCATTCGTGTTCGAACAGGCTCCAATCACACACGCACGCACGCACACATACACACACGCCATATCTTATACACCAAGCATGTCCTTGACGTCGTCAGTCTGCGCCTGGAGGGAGTCGCTAGCGTACTTCTGCAACAGTTCCACCTTCTTCCTTTGTACCAAGGCTTCCTCAACCTAAGGACAAACACACACACAAACAACTTCTATTACACACAAAATTTTTACAATTACATTTTGCTGCTTTTAGTACAATTATCATTACACGAGTGTGATCAACTACAGTTAGTATTGATGTTACCAGGCGGTATATTACTGTTAGAATTACTAATCGTCGTCATCGGCGCTCTTGTTTTTGAGGATGACGTCCACCATCCCATTGTTTCGTTAGTCTGTGTGCTTAGGTTCGCTAGTGCAACTCCAGGCCAACACAAGCAACTTGCCAACAGATGCGGCACATGACCGTCAGCAACTGCCCTGTTGAGGCAGCTAGCATGCACAGTAGTACAGCTTGAACCAGTCTTGTTGCTTCAGCATTGATGGCTGCATGTCGGACGGCCGCATGACGCATGCTGCGATCGCGCGCCGTCTCCTCCAAATTATTACTTGTTATAATGTATTTGAAACGTTGTCCTTTATGTGTATTACTTTTACTAACCGTTGAAATAACATGCAAACAAACCTGATTCGATTTGGCAAGTTTGTTGCAATGAATATAATAGAAAGGTAATGACTAGTATCTACTACTTCCAGATCGGTTACTATTACAATTGAAAACATTTTAATCTATTACAATACTATTGCAGAAAAAAACATACATTGTATAGTATTACATATTACTATTACCCCTTGTCTGCAAACAAACATTCACAACCTTACTTTGCATTGTCGATACCATCTGTAAGTGATGGAACAACACAATAAAACAGCACGCATATAATCACCTCTTTCTGTGATGGCACTGGCACGTGGGCAATGAAATGGGCTGCAAGTCCTTCAGTGGCTTCCTCCGTCTTTTCTTCCTTGTCTTCATCTTCATCCTGCCAGGAAATAATAACTGTTATTGTACATGGTGAGTTCGACTGACTATTGGGGACACTGCAAATATTAGGTGGGCCGAGGCTCACAAAAAACCTCCGATTGCATGCATCCCCTTGAGGCTCTGAAAAATCCAACCTTGAGGCACACAAAAAACCTGCAATTGCACCCCTGAGGCTCTAAATCTCCATTTGCACCCCTCTGAGGCTCCCCAAAAACCTCCATTCCTAGGTTCACTAAAAACTTCCACCCCGAGGCTCACTAAAAACCTCCTATCGCATCCCCTTAGGGCTCTTGAAAAAAACGCACACTGAGGCTCTCCAAGATCCACCAATTTCACCCCCATGAGGCTCACCAAAAACCTATAATTGTACTCCAAAATGCAACCCTGTTCCCTAAATATTGGGGAGCTAATCCTATTGCCAGCCTCCTGACCAAAATGACTAGGCGGCCCACAACCCTCTGATTCCAGTGCCTTAGTATGCTGTTGTGATGGTATCATAACTATTGTGGTAGCATTGCGAGTTATGATAGTGTCACAGATCACAGAATATCCAGAAAAATAATTCCAAACCATTATCTATGAATAGCATCATAGCAATGCATATTCTGTATTAATTACTGTGTAACAAAATCACTATAGCAACCAAAATCAGGCTGACATATATCCTATGCATAGGAATGCTAAGCTTAGAATTCAGATTTCAAACAATTGAAACGGTACTTCGGGCATCTATATAATAAAACAGTGCAGGTCCCTGTATGTTTATTTGTCTGTCCGGATATATCTGCATATTTGCCTGTATAAAGGTGAAATTTTTTAGGCATGCCCATTGTAGATTTTAAGTTTTTTATTTCAACTGGAGAGGCCTGGCATGAGATGGGGATCTTTGGGGTTCAACATTTTAAAATGCACTACCTAAAATTGCAACTGCATAATGTAATGTTTTCATTCTGTCATTGTAAATATTATAATGTAATGTACAAATATATTGCTGGATTACGCAGCGATTTTATTAACTATTTCAGTTACGTTGCTGTTTGCTTGAAAATCGCGACTGATTAACTCTGCATCATAATTGCAGCTGGTGAATTGCTCGATTTATAAAACATCCAAATGGAATGTCAGCATTGTCAGGCATAACACAGTGGTGGGTTAAGTGATATTTATGGCAAGGTTGCCATGCAACAAAAGCTAGCATGGCATTATATAGTAAGGTTGCAGCTATCCAATGGCATCATATAATCTCTTTGTTCTAGGTGCTTTCTCCAGTGCAGTGTAAAAGTAACCCAGCCTGTATAAACCTAGATAGAAGCCTTAATGGGGTTTTGCAATTTCTTTGTAAAATCTGCAGACAGAATAGCTTTGATATTCCCAATGACAAAAAACTTGTTGGCTTTTCATTGCCATAAACACTTGGAGTAAACCATGCATTCAAGATACTGACTGGTTCTTTGACTGCGTAGATGTCGACTTCCTCTGCGGGCTCCGTTCCCTCGGTCACATGTCCACTCAACACAGCCTCCTTGTGGGCCTTCCATTCAGCCACCTTTGACAAGACGGCTGCAACAATATAAAGCAGTGTTAACTAGCAATGTAATGACGCACCAAGCCACGACACGTGTCACAACATTTGTGTCATGATATGATTCGTACTGTGATAAATAATGTTAGAGAAACACAATCTATTAGCACTGCATTACAGAGCTGCTGAGTCGGGTCTAACGAGAAAACAATGTTCTTGATCAGTAATGGCTGTGAATTGTGCCGACATGCTCAGTTGTTGCTCATATCGCGCATGGCAACAAGTCTGGTGCAATTCGCAGACCACACTGCTATTTGGACTAATCACGTGCGCAAAAACATACCACTTGAAAACCATACGCACTTCAAATTTGTGTGATCTTTTACAGGTAGCAGTTGATTTCAAAACCATGTTTTCGACAACTTTAAAACACAGAATCACTTAAAAACGTTAGTGTGTAGTATCGCAATACTTGTATTGGCTATCATGATAATTGTATAACAGCACATCATTACTGCCATAGCGTAAACTATTTTTACTCAGGCTTCAATAATCTATCCATTCACTGCAACAAGCTCATTTAAGGAGTCAGCAATGACATTGTTGTCGGATGGACTGCCCAGCTCTCAATGCCTCTCATGCACCCAACCAAGAAGCAACTCCAGCTGCCAATGGTACCAAGAACCAGTCTTCAGGGAGGAATAGGGAGAGGACACCAATCTGAGAGTCCATGACAGGTAACACATTATTTTATAAGGATAATTGTTATTTGTCTTAACAGCAATGGCATTCCAGTTAGAATGGACCAAGAGTTTTTTGTTTTCTGAAAGACACAGGCAAGTTGACAAACCTTCTTTCTCCACCTGCATTTCAAGAGGTACAAGGATGCCGTCGTCTTCATCTCTGTAGCCATAGTAGTCAGCATCAATGTTCTTCATCATCTCAGCACGCGTTTTGCGTGGTATTGGAGGAGCTGGAAAGGACAACTCCATCATATGGTGTTTTAGTGCTAGTACCCTAGAAAGGACAACTCAAAAAAATTTACTGAATGGTTTGGACTCAACTGGAAAGGTCACCTTAAAATGAAATTGCTTCAGTAGAACCTAGAACACGTGGATGAACATCTTAATTTTATACACTTTATAGCATCAAAATAAGACAGTAATCATACCAAGCTCCGGTTATGCAGGTGGCTCTGTGTTATTCTACAAGTTAATACAACACATTTTTGGCTGTTTTATTTGATGTGTGTGATTGGTTGAAGGAGTTTGATAAGTAGTTGTGAAAATGATGAAAACACACAGGAGAAGGTGAAAAAGCAAAACAAATCAGTTTTTGGCGGGATGGTTTGAACCACTTGGTAAATTACAAAACTTACGTGCTTGTTGAAAGAGTTCCTGCACGCCGGGCAAATCTTTGGCAGCACCAAAGTACCTAGAAAAAATATGACACTTATTTAACTCTTTCAATAGAACAAACAGGTACCCGCCTATACGATAATATAAATGAAATCAATGTGGGCATGAGGAGGGTGTTCTAAATATCAAATGGCTGTATCTGGAATTGCAAGTGATGTCATTTTAAATATAATACTGCCATATGCAAATATGTAACTGGATGTACCCATAAATTTTGAATACTTTTCATATTTGTATCTGAGTGCTACATCACTGCTAAAAAGGCTGATGTGGCTTTTGTAGGTGGTATTAGTTCCTGTGTCATTCAGTGAATCAGTGCACCAGACTGATAATAAAAAATGTGGTTTATCACAATCAATCTATAAATCTGCACTAACAAAATATCACTTTTAAAAGTACCAAGTACCTGCAATACAAGCGAATATGATGGAAATGGCAAAGATGCTAAAAAACAAATTCAAGCAGCACATGCGAACATTACGGGGAAGTCAGAGAGCACCACATCTACGGGTCCACATCGAGCATTTTGTAATATTGTGTCTGTGGCTAGTCCATAATAAATTAATACTAGAATACCATAAGAAATAAAAGAGACTGACATCAATAGTATGTGCTTCTGACATCAAACTGACTCACTTGTATCCTTTGTTTCCTGGAACTTCCTTTCCTTCGTGGTCCAACATCTTAGGTCCTATTTTCTGTGAAAGGTATCAAAACAAATGAACTGGGTAGTGCCAGCAGATAAACAGCAGTGGAACCTACCATATTTAGATGTACATAGTAATGCACAAGTACATTGATACTCACAGCACAAGAACCATTTGTTTTACAAGTACTAAAGTATCGTCTCAAGTACAATGGCCAAAACAAGAGAGCCTAGGTATGTATTCAATATCCATGTGTTATTCACTGACTTTAATAATATTTATTCAGTGCATGTACAAGTATGACACTACAAAACTACAAGTACATGTATTGAAATATTGTACAAGTTACGTAGTGCACACCATAAAATACATTTAAGAATACTGAATAGTGTGCATTTAATTTAGTCATTATTCGTCAGCTTGAAATCTGCACAAATCTCAAGACAATCAAGTTTTTATTATCATTAGTTTACCACCTTACAAATTATGATTCCTACTGAATACTGATAGACTCAGCAAGTCACCAGTATATACTGAAATCCGCTGTTTTGTTTAAAAAAAAATTGTACAATTTGTTGCATCACCTAGCAGGTCTGTCACATGGGAACTAGGAAGAAAGGTGGACTCGTATATGTGTCTTTTGGGTGAGACGCTAAAACCTTCTATCTGGTGTTTTTATGCTGGAGAAAGTAACAATCTGATACGGTGGTAAGTATGTAACGTGATATGAACTCACCATACCAGTGTGACAAGCCCCAGTCTGGGTTATTGACTATAGGGTCATCTCATGATTTCGAAGATGCATTGCTTTTGTAAATTCAAACCACCACCTACCTTTACGAATACATGACGTGAGATTTCAGATTTTGAGCAATCAAAACTGGCTTCCATACACAGTCAATAGCCGATGGGTCAACTGATGTGACATGGCTGCCAAGACCTGACCCACTCACAATAGCCCCACTGTGCATTAATATATAATACATCCAACAAGTGGCGACACTTTCACAATATATTTTTGTGAAACCAACCTTCCACCCACTCGTACACAATGCTGTGTCACGTTTTTTGGAGACTTTACGAACTGAAACCCTTACATTGTTTCATGCCATAGGAAGAAGGGTAGATTAAGAGTTACGTACCCTGTAGTTGGGACCTCCCAGCTCAAGTATGCGGTCCTCCCAGTGGCCTTTCTCCCGTAGAAGTTTGTTGATCTCATCATTCAAATCCCTCAACTTGAACTCTCCCAAACCAGCTACAAACAAACAAAGTTCAACTAAGTTAAAATGTCTGCAAATAATGCAATTTTTCAGCTCGGCATCGCATACTGGTAATTAATGAGTTAGAACTCAGTGTGTTATTTAAATACAACAAAAACAGTATCCAGAACCACTCAAATCGCTGTACATTTGCCCCCTGACATACATGTTCATCCAAACACCAACTTGAAGTTTTGAAGCGTGGATAATTTTCGTTCACTCCTTGGTACTTCTCCAATGATCTGTCTGTGTCATTCCAATGTACCATTTCAAACATTACTCACCATTCTGAATCTGAGGCACCTTCCTTGATACTTCTCCAATGATCTGTCTGTGTCATTCCAATGTACCATTTCAACCATTACTCACCATTCTTAATCTGAGCCACCTTCCTTGATACTTCTCCAATGATCTGTCCGTGTCATTCCAATGTACCATTTCAACCATTACTCACCATTCTGTATATGAGCCACCTTCCTTGATACTTCTCCAATGATCTGTCTGTGTCATTCCAATGTACCATTTCAACCATTACACACCATTCTGAATCTGAGCCATCTTCCTTGATACTTCTCCAATGATCTGTCCGTGTCATTCCAATGTACCATTTCAACCATTACTCACCATTCTGAATCTGAGCCACCTTCCTTGATACTTCTCCAATGATCTGTCTTCGCCATTTCTCAGCCTGTTGTAGATTATCACACTCAGTGGCCAAGTATGGTCTCCGATCCTGACACAGAAAATTCACAGGGTAAACTTTGAATGAAATGCTTAAAATAAACAACACAAATACCTGTAATAAATAACACACGGACCTGTCAGACCACATGATTTAGCTAGATGGTTTCATAAATAACAGTGAGATTACTGCGTAGTAAAAATATTCTTCCTTGACATTTATTCATATTCTCATTATTTGTTTCATTTATATGTCCAACAATGTAATTGTTTGCAAAATGAAATTTAAAATTTTTGCCAGACACCTTTTTTGCTCGGCAGTGACTTCTGGATGCAAATACTGTGTGTTCTGGGATTGAGTGTTCTTAAGTGCATCTTTTGTTGCGAAGTGAAATGGTTAATCATAAATACCCACCACATGCAAGATTCACACTGAGTTGGCTGTGGAAATTAACTAGAATGTCCTGGTCGATAGCAATCAACCAAGACAAAGGAAGTGATGAAGCCATCTTGTCAAAATTGTAAACGTCAATAGATAAATAAATCTTCAATGGATATGATAACAAAAGATGTATTCAGTAAAGTGAAGACAGAACTCACCGGACCAGTACTCTCCACCTGCGATGCCCGCCATCGGGCTAGCGCCGTCCTGAAGAAAATAAGACATTACAACAAATCTCAAAACAGTCACAGCAACAGAAGATTAAAGGTCCATTGTCATTTCATTAAGCCCTCAGTGAACCAGGTTCTCTGAGGGTTAAACCTGTAATGTGTGGATAATGTAGGTAGTATGTGCAGTTGAATGTGTGCTTTCGTTAAAGTTATCAAACGAACTGACTTGGATCAGGTAAGTTACACAACTGTGACTGGTTTTGTTGTAATACACAGAGGCTTATATCTAACAAATGTAACCTTCGTCATTTCTGCATGCAGCATGCCTATTTTAGGTTTACATAACTCAAAGCTGACTATCATTGAAAAACATTGAGATGAGAGAAAAGTGAAAATTGTGGTCAGAAGAAATCTGAATGTAAGGACTAAAAGACAGATGTGTGAGCCTAGGATGACTGAGGGTTTCCTTCTTTAGTTTTCTCTCTTGGCAGGGTACAAACTCACAGAGGGTGTTTACTGTAGCAAATTACCAAATACACCTGTAATGAGAACTGCTTGATAGGTTAAATTATATTTCAAATAACTGAGAAATTGTGGGAGAATTTAGCTGTACTTACTTAATATTATGTATAATAAATATTTAGTTGTATACTTACATGGCTTTTTCACTATTTCGAGCCTAAAACAAATGAAAATCATAGTAATATGCATGCATATCATTCACTGTAGCAGGACAGACTAATACCAAATAATTGTCTATGGTGTACAATCACACCACAATTAGCACTTAGGGTTGGTCTCACAAGGTCACAAAGTTACGAAAAAACATGTATATGTTGAATGAAACCACCACACAAACCTACCAATACATAGTTTGGGTCTTCAGATTGTAAGTGATAAAACATGGCTTCCAAAACTGCAGTGGATTCAGCTAAAGTGACATGGAGGCACAAGATATTAGTTTTTAATTACCACCATACTGCCAGGTTTTGATATCCACAACATTTTAATGTTACTGTGCATTAATATGTGACACCACTATGGCAATTAATTTTCCTTGTGATACATGATAACAAAGAAACCACCCCCACACATATATTTAATGCTATATAATATTATGTTCACGATCTTATATGACCTCCCCACAGCAATACTACGTAAATATATAAGGTAGTCAAATTACTGTGTATTGGTTTAAATCTCTTTCCCTGATTCCTAAACTCCTTTTCTGTCTAGAATCATTCCTTTTTTGGAAAATACAAATTAAATGCGGAAACATGAAGTATATAAATAAAATGTAAACAGACACAGATAGTGTATTGCCAATATGTATAAAATGTATGTTGATAAGGAATGTGTTTTGGTGTTGTACATTCAGCAATATCAATCATATTACATACATACAAAATAGTATTATCGTCTATTGTATTAGTAACTCTATACCTTATGCAATAAACTTTTACCAAAATAATAATAGCAATGTCTGCTAATAACAGCATTGTCTAAAAATTATCCAATAAAATCGCTGGACTAAGCTAAAACTAATGTAATATACTAATATACTGAATAATAATAGCCACAGGCCCAGTCATAGTAGAATCACAGCAACAGGCCATGCATTCCATCCTGACTAAGTCTAAAGCATCTGCAATGGATTTTGGACGAGTACTGTTGGTGACTACTCTCAGTTTTGTGTCTGCAACAATGGTGAACTGTGAGGGTTAAACTTCTTGTGATGAAATACAGCACTAACAGACACATAGTAGTGATTACAACTACAAGTTACGTTTTTACAACGTCAACGTTCATGAATTTTATCGAATAAGTTAGAATTGTATATAAAATTACCATTTAAAATATAACAAAACAATGTAATGAAACATGAGGCGTCTGTAAGACATAAATATATCTTCTTAATCAAATGCACAATTAATTTAACAATACAATCGTCGTTTATTTCAAGTTTGGCCAATTTACAACGTAATATATCACCAAGTTACTGTATTATCGCCCGTTGCACGCGCTTGTCTACGCTATTCGCTAATCGAAGAAAACTCGTACGTTGTGTAACATGCTTTTATAGTGGTAATATTACTCGCTTTAGTCGAACAACCTTGTAAGTTATGGCATGCTGTAAACTAAATAGTTACCATAGCCCTTGTTTCGAAACGTCTTCAGAACCTTTACAAGCGTTACATTCGATCGCCGCCAGGTGTCGCTGCGCCAGTTTCGCAAAAGCGTTTACGATCTGGCTCCAGCGAAACTTCTCTTCAGCAGATATAATGGCTAATGCTAACTAGCTTACTGTGTATGACACGATTGTATAATATCGCTTTCGGAACTCATCATGTTCAATGGTTAAGGAAATGTTTGTATGATTACAATAACATTTTAGACTTTGAAAACTAGTTTATCTCACCTGCCAGGACAGGTGACCTAGCTGGATTGGTGATGAACCACAGCTAGCTAATCAACAGGTGAGTACATGTTTGGCGATCCAACAGCGGAAATGATAATACATTTGACAAAACCCGTCGACTCAAGGGATATACATTATACATTAACAAATATAAGTATTATTCGGCTACCACAGTGATGTCATTACAGAATTCCGCAATTGTAGTAAAACTGGAGTTGTGACTGTAACGCCCCCTGGCGAATGGGTTTGCATTACAATCGTTCAATCTTGCCGCCACGTGAATATTATCAGCCAATATATTGGCGTTCAAAGTACGCGGCTGATTCGTGCCGTATTGTATTATTATTTCATCATCATCATTGTGCAGCCGTAGTGTCCCGTGGTTGGGCCTCAGCATGTCGTTTCCAAATATGCCTGTCTTGCGCTATCCTCTGCCAGATGGTACTCTTCCAGTACTCGTCTAGTTCGTCTCTCCACCGTCTCGCCGGTGTTCTATTATTATTTATTATATATTTATTCACCAAAACAAGAAGCAAGTCCGACGTGCCTTGACATCAGCAGCGCATTTGACACAGATGGTTACGTTTGACACAGAGGCGTGACTGACTGCCATACCGGAGTCCACAGCTTAGGCAAAGTGGTAGTTAAAAGTTTACATATGCTCTTGTCTAAGCTGCGGGATACAGAAACAGCTGTTATCGTCGCTAGATGACTACATAATGAAGATAGTTATGAAATTACCCATGAACGGAATATGCTGTGGTGCCAAGTCCACCTACGCAGGGATTCTTCAAGGATCGATGCCAGCTAGAACCTCTCTTATTCATTGTAAAAATGCATTGAAAATATGCCCGACAATTAAGTTCCACAACACTGTTATCCTTTGTGATAATGGCTCATCAGTCTTCAGTGGATCGTGAAAGATGGATCGTTTCGGACAATTGTGGCATGCTCACTTGATGAAGACCTGCTGCTCACTTGAGGAAGATGAAGATCTTCAGCTCACTTGACTATAAGACCTGCTACTCACTTGATGAAGATTTGCTCACTTGATGAAGACCTGCCGCTCAACTGATGAAGACCTACTGCTCAACGAATGAAGACTTGCTCACTTTTTTAACGAACGAACGAACGTTGTTTTACTCAAAACATTGGCAACAATATATATATATACATATACACACAAGGCAAACAAGTTTGCAATAATACAAGTGAGAACGTACACCATACACTATACAATGTTTGAAGTGGTAAACAGGAAGTCATTGACTTGTATGTAAGTTACTTGATGAAGACCTGCAGCTCACTGAATGAAGACTTGCTGCACACTGGATGAAGATCTGGGCAGACAATAGGATGTGATATACATTGCAGCCAAATTAATTCAAGCATTTGGGGTGACGTATGATCAGACTATGTCCGCTGTCGCATGAAGGTTATTAGTTATCACAATAATGCATAATGTTTACTTTGACGCATCCGCTCGGAATATTCGTACCATATGATGTTTGATGCAGTGTCGATTTTTAAGTCGGCAAGGTGTTGACGTAAGTGATGGAACTTTACAGGGTTGGAATCGGTAACACATGTGTAAACAATTCCTCGCGGAAATTGGTGTGCATAGTTATATATATATACACACACACACACACACACACACACACACACACACACACACACACACACACACACACACACACACACACACACACACACACACACACACACACACACACACACACACACACACACACACATGTAATAAATAAACCTAATATGAAGCTTAATGAATCCAATACACACATTATATTTCTCTGCCGCAGCCTTGGCACTGCGTCTCGCTGCAGCACCGCAGGTGTCAACAAGCGAATCGTAGGTCTTTAAAAAAAATTCTCAAACATGGTGATATGTTTTTAAAACTAAACTATTTGCATACGTGTGTGTTTCTAAGAGGTCGAGCAGTTACACTGTATAGTTGCTGTTGAAGTTTTATATTTATGTACGGAATGATGCGGCGTTTGAGCATACGCCGAATTTCCATTTCTCTTGTAAGGACTTCAGGTGGAACGCCAGGTTGCTTTAAATCTGATTGGACGGCGAAAGTTGGCTGTGATGTAACACTCATTAACTCGGCTTGATATTCGGCGCTGGTGTCAGCGTTCCCTAATGTTTGCTAATGGTTTCTAGTACAAGTTATATTGTACCCTATCATTGCATGCCCATATGTTCCAGCGTATTGTTACAATTTCTTATTTATATTTTAATGAAAACAATGATGTTGTTTCGTTGTTCGCGTCGTTAATAGATCGTCGTCTTGGGCGCGTCGCATCTGTCTGGAGCGTCGGTGGTCTTCGACATGCGACGGAGCTGTCCACGCATGTGCGTGTTGGCTGCGTCTGGCATAATATTATGCTTGCTTCTCCTGGTTGCGACGACAGTCGACTGGACGCCATCATGTCTACAGTGTTGCTTCGGTCGATTGTCACGTGAAGCTACGACGCACGCGACGGCGAACGCCATCGCTTGCGACAACACGGCCGCGACGGTATACCAGAGTCATGCGACGCGTGAGAGTGACCTACGAGAGCAGGGTTGGGTGTTAGACTGTGTCACGTGGGCCAAGAAGTGGCCGTCAACACCATATAGCGGTAGATTGCATCAGTATGCCGTCTCCAACAGGTCAGCGGGTGAGGGCACAGAGAAACGACGGCAGACATTCGTCTCCATTTTCCAGCGACGGGACTGGCCGGCTCACGACAAGTCCTACGACGGCCTCCAGTCGTCCGGGCCGGGGGCCATGCTGCGTAACGCACAGGGCGCCGTTGCGGCGCTACACTCAGTCGTTAGGTAAGGCGAGACTAATTTGTTCGACAATTTAGTCAAATCCTGCTGTTCTCCGCTGAAAATAATTAAGTCGAAGATTGTTGTATTTAGTATGACATTGCACGCATAGAGATGACTATATTATTCTTTCATTTTCAATAGAATTATCTAGTGATCGGTTGATTCTCTATTGGCAAAAGTGAATTGTACCGACATGTTATTGTGATATATATCGCTATATGTGCTATATCAGACTGAACAACGTTGGCCGATGGTATTCACAGTTGCTAGCTATATTGTTGCCACAAAACAGCGGTTTTGCAGCGAATTATGTATGGAGTGACTCGATATATACTCTTGACCATCATGTGTGTGTGTGTGTGTGTGTGTGTGTGTGTGTGTGTGTGTTGTGCGTGCATGCGTGCGTGTGCGCGCGCGCGCGGGTGTGTGTTGATTGCTTACAGTTTCATATTAACAGAGAAAGAAGCGTATTATTAAGTTCTTCAAAAAGTGACGCAATCGACCAATTGAACTGTAACGTTGTATAATAATATATTTATTCGTACTACAAAGTGTACAATTCAGTTAAGACAATATTTACAGGGTACATAAAACAGAGAACAAAGAGAGCCATTTGTCTTTTATTTTAAAGAAATACTACACACATTCTCTATATCGTATAACATATCCTTTGTAAAGGAAACTTTGTTTAATCATTTCTCGTCCGGACGTCCTGGACAGCGGTTTCAACTGAGATTACAAAAAGATTAAGATTCCTCTTACAGAGGGTTCGTGGCATCAAGTTTGAACTGCACCAATGTATAATTGAAACTTGTTGATTTATGATTTGCGTGGCCAGTCGCCTGAAGACGCACTTGGGCAAGAAGAACATCTCACTGCTTGATGCGCCGTGCGGCGACTTCCAGTGGATGAGGAAATTCGTCATGTCCCGTGATGATGTGCTCTACACGGGTGTCGATGTCGTGCCGGAGCTCGTCGCCCACAACGCCGCCACGTTCGGCGCACGTCTGCCGCGGGTCCGCTTCCTGCTGGCCGACGTCGTCACGGACAGGGCGCTGCAGGCAGGCTACGACTTGATATTCAGTCGCGACATGCTGCAGGTTCGTTTGGCTCTGTGTTACTCTCGTCTGTCGCCTTCAGTGTTTTCGTCTACTCGTATCTCACCATCCTGGTATGTCTATCTCCACATCCAGTTGTCCCTACTCGTCGTCTTCTCGGTTTGACTTCCTCCCCTCCCCTCCCACTCCTTCCTACCCATGTCCGACCGACTCTTTCTGTCTGTCTCCGTGTCATTCACTTCAACCTCTCCAGTCTTTAGTTCCATCAAAACTAATCAAAGCAAATCAACCAACATTGTGTATTGTTTACAAGTACAATTAAACAAAAGCGAACATTTCTGTCACCGGATTTCTACTCCTTCAGTTAATGGCTATATCCACTTGGAATGCTGGATTTCTGACAAAACCAGGAAAGACTAGGTTTAATCCCACACGCTTATGTAGCAGGATTACCGCATTCGCGCATTTTGGCATATCACAAAATAGGACTTTCCTTGTTGTAGCAAGCCATGAAATATGTTACGATTATGACGACATTACACAAGTGATATATTTCGATGACAAAGAGTGACGATTGCATTGTCATCTACACGTGTCTAATGATTACGTTATAACTTTCAGAAGTTACGATTGCACTAGCTTAATCAGCGCTGGAGTTAGAATTGACATCTGCTCACTATTAGGTAGCAAACGTGCATAATGTTTTGATCACGTTACAGTATAGTGTAATAATTGTGTAAATGAGAACATTTGATTACAATTGATCACATGGTAACAGTATTTATATTAATTGATTACATCCGCAACACGTTTGTCGATCACGATTACATACTTAATATGATATTAACGATTTAATTACAAGCGATTACGACGCGAACCCGATCTAGCCGATCCCGATGTGAGCGAAGGAGTTGACTGTTGCAGCATATGTGGATGGGCGACGTCTCCGCGACCTTGGGCACTTGGTCTGCGAGTGGCAGCCGCTTCCTTCTGACTACCAACTACCCGGACACGGAGCTCAACGAGGAGGTGCAGAAACAAGAACTCGGCGGTCGGAGGTCGTCGTACAACCTCGAGATGACGCCCTTCTCGTTACTGTCTCCCATCTGCTCCAGCTACGACTGGAGCATCGAACATCTGGCGTTGTGGTCGCTGCCACTCACACAGAAAGACGCCGCAGTATCACATAGTGGCGGTCCCGCGGTATGATGACCACTGGCGATCGTGCTGAAGCTTAATGTAGCGTCGTGGTGCAATGGCTAGAGTTTCAGATTCTCAACCGAGAGAACCCGGGTTCGAATCCTGTGCGGCGGTGTGGAATCTTGGGCGAGTACGTTCACTATACGTTGCTCCAGTTCACTCAGCTGTATAAATGAGTACCTGGCTATATACAGTAGTGGATATTTGCGTACGAATAGTCTTCGCGCATTAATTGCAGCGTGGCTGGATGCTTCCCAGAGAAGTAAAGATGGTGTTCAATTAAATAGGTCTGCCAGGACGTAAAAGGTAAAACGCTTTGAGCAGTCCCGACGACAGTATACTGCGCTATACAAGAACTTACCTTTTTAATTTTTATTTGCGACCGATCTACAGTTGCATAGTGTTTAGGGTGCCGCACTTGCAATCGAGAGATTCCGGGTTCGAATCAGCTTGCCGCCGTTTCGAGTCTTGGGCAAGTCCGTTCACTCAGTACCTGGTTGCAGAGTGGTGGATATTTTAGTACGGTAATTGCAGCGAGGCTGAATGCTTCCCAGAGAAGTCGAGATGGTGGTTGATTAAACATGTCTACCGGGGAGTGAAGTGTAAAGTTCTATGAGTGGTTCTAAGGACAGGATATCGCGCTGTCTGAGAACTTAGCCGTTAAACACTGGCATATTTATAGCGCTGTTGTCACTGTGCGACCTGCACTGATCCCCGTGGTGGTAGCCAAGAAGTAACACTACTGGGCACCCGTTACGTTTCAGTGGAGATGCAATGACATCACGTTTCCCCTTCAGAGAACGCATGCACACCCACACCAAACACACACACATACGCACGCACACACGTACACACACACACACACACACATACGTTCACACACACGGACACGCACACATGTCCACGCACGCACACACGCACACATACATACACGCACAACCGTGTTTGTGTGTGTGTGCGTGCATGTGTGTTTATGTGCGTGCGTGCGTCTGGTTGTGTCCGTGCATGCGTGGTTATGTATTAAACAGTTGACGTGCTTATAAATGGGGGTTCCTTCCATAAATAGGTATGAAAAATGGTGTGCTAAAATTAAATAGATTTCTTTCCGCAACAATAATTGCACATTATTGCTCGTATGATCTAATGCTATGTGTTAGACTATTGATAAACAAAGTCAAATTAGTGTAGAGGGTCTAACGTTTTTGCCGTGCCGGTTCTGCGAAAATATAACGTGACCAAAATGGTTTTGTTTACAACGTTTCACTGGTAGAATGAATTAAAATACACCCTGTAACATGTGCTAAGATAGGTGCGATTTCCCAGGGGGAGTGCGCTTCGCCTCACACTACGCCATAAACGCTAATGCGAGCACAATAGTTTGTGAATGAACCAACCACCAAAGGCGGCGTCTGCGTGTTTTAAATGAAGTATGTATTCCTAGAATTGGTCAGCTTTCCACAGTTAATTTGATGTAAAGCTAACAGCGCAACCTGGCAGACATTTCCGGTGGATTGTTGTCCTGAAAACATAGTTGATATTACACACACTGTATTTCGTTTTTGGACCCGTTTCAACACATGAACAGCCAGAAACGGAATATGAAGAGGAGAAGGAACAGTTTTGCAAGCGACAACAGTGTGAGGGGAGCAATGTATTATAGCATCTATCCGTTCGGTCCGATATTTAAGAAGGTACTATTTTTACAAATGGATTTCTTTATGAAACAAATATTGCACATTATTTCTCGTATGATCTAATGTTATGTGTTAGACTATTTTACTCTGACATCCGCTTAATGACAACGTCACAGTGCGTCTCCATAGTGCTAGTGCCAGCTATTAACTACGACTCGAGAAGTAATGAAATAAGTGAATTTCTTTCCTATTTACCGTGTGGTCATTTAGTATTTCGACATTAACTGCATGTCTTGTCTGTCATGGGCGGGTGGACGAGGACAAGGTGCGTGTGCATGTTTTGTTTGTCATGGGCGGGTGGACGAGGACAAGGTGCGTGTGCATGTCTTGTCTGTCATGGGCGGGTGGACGAGGACAAGGTGCGTGTGCATGTTTTGTCTGTCATGGGCGGGTGGACGAGGACAAAGTGCGTGTGCATGTCTTGTCTGTGATGGGCGGGTGGACGAGGACAAGGGGCGTGTGCATGTCTTGTCTGTGATGGGCGGGTGGACGAGGACAAGGGGCATGTGTATGTCTTGTCTGTGATGGGCGGGTGGACGAGGACAAGGTGCGTGTGCATGTCTTGTCTGTGATGGGCGGGTGGACGAGGACAAGGGGCGTGTGCATGTCTTGTCTGTGATGGGCGGGTGGACGAGGACAAGGGGCGTGTGCATGTCTTGTCTGTGATGGGCGGGTGGACGAGGACAAGGGGCGTGTGCATGTCTTGTATGTGATGGGCGGGTGGACGAGGACAAGGGGCATGTGTATGTCTTGTCTGTGATGGGCGGGTGGACGAGGACAAGGGGCATGTGTATGTCTAGTCTGTGATGGGCGGGTGAACGAGGACAAGGTGCGTGTGCATGTCTTGTCTGTGATGGGCGGGTGG
>OZ023205.1:12598986-12616486 GCA_963995525.1 Escarpia spicata | reverse complement strand
ATTTATATTATTTAAATGCCAGACTTTTGTGCGTACACGTTTCGCTTTTAACTATGCAGTATAGCTGAAGAGCGTAAACCCCACTGTAAAATATTCTGCTACGCGATTTCTAAAGAATAAGTAGCATACGGGCACACTCTGGACGTTCGCTATAACGAACATGCTGAAACTGGTCCTTATATGCGATGTTTTTATATTCATAGCTATATAACACATGTTCCCTTAAACGAATGTTCCTTATACCAGCGAACGTCCACTGTAAAAGTCAGACATGTGCTTTTTCCGTAACTATGATTTTAATTATACTGTATATCTAATATATATTCTTTATAGCATATTACATTAATTTACAGCAACATTGGAAATCGTGTCTTATTTAACGATATTCAACACATGGCCATCCAAAATGAAAACACCTGATGGCAAATTGACAATGAAACTTTAATTGGCTTATCTAGATTTCTGTATGTAGATTGTAATATACTTGGCAATCGCTTGTGCAAATGAGCGATTTAGTACAAACACAAATATGACGTACACATTTTTACAAAACTAACAAGTATACAGGAGTTAGTCTGCTACAAACATAAGACATGCTATTACCGTCATCAGTTGCCCGTATCTCTAGTCTCACTTCGGTCTGTTCTTCTCGGTCCAACGTGCCGTTCATTTCAATGGCACCGGTGTGCTCCTGGATGACGAACACACCTTGAGACCCACTCACGATGGAGTACGCTATGGCGTGACCGTCGCCGTCCGTTGCCGCCACCTGAAACAAAAGAAAGCGCACCGCGACCTCATACGACATGAACACAACAGTCAAGATGGCGGCATATTGCGACCGAGCATGCCGGTTCGTCGCAAATTTCACAATTGTTTTTAAATTGTAAAAACCTCTGCAAAAAGGATTTTTTGCTGGAAAGAGGACGACGATTATTCAATCCACGTTTCGTTTTGTTTAGGAGCTGCATTGAAGGTCTTGTTACTTCGATCAGATGCATCAAGTGGTGTGTATAGGAAGCAACCCTCTGTTGATTAAAAATCCCTACATGGTACAGCGGCTAAGGGATATGATTGTGCACTTTTTTATTAAAGCATGAAAATTGGCGTACATGTAGACTATGATATGTAGATCCATTTCAAGCTAGGTACCCATCGCTATCGACATGGTACCTGGCCGCCATCTTGATTTTTAAAATGGCTGCCGCGGAAATAAATTATCCACATATCTCAGTTTCTAAGCAACATAAAAACATGTTCTTGGTGTCTAGTCCAACATTTACAGGGTCTGTGAATCCATTTCTGTCATATGCTACGTCCTCAGATGACGGCCATATTGAAATTCAAGATGGCTGCCCTGCATATACGTTTTTTGCGAACATGATTTTCGTGCTTCTTGAGGTTGAGGAATTCATCTGTGGTTCAAATATGAACACCTATATATTTACGAGTATGTCAGTTCTTATTGGCAGTTGTTGCTGAGCTATATTCTCAAACATAAATAAGAAAAGTGACAGTGCATATACCGGTGAAGAGAAATATATCAGCGATATGGAAAACATACTCAACACCGTGTTAATAACACGTCTTGAGGTTTACTGGGACCTTATGTATGGACACTTTCTTATGCAGAAACTACAACAAGTGTTTTCCAACAATAACACTACACCGGTGACATGATCATGTCAATGATCCACAAAGAGTAACGATTGCGCTCTAAGTTTGATATAAAATCCACAATCCTGGGAAAAGTGACTGGTGACAGGGCCATATATATGTCACATGTGGAGTTGGAAGATAGTATTCAAACTACCAATTACAAAACTCAACAAAGCATGAATGTACTGGGCTGGGCTGCAAAACAACTTTGCTAAATAAATATAATCTTTAGTGACAACATTAAAAACAATGGTGTAATCCAATCACTGAAATTCGCGGATATATGCTGACTCCGAGTACAAACTATGTAACGGAAATGGTATACACTGTTAGGGACATATGGAAATATAGTAGAGCAGATGTGCTGACGAAACGACTGAAAAACGCCAATTATGGCAAGGATCACAATCAGACTGACTGGAATACCAAACACAGTACTTCCCATCATTGCAGATTGGTCTACATCTTGACACAAAGGTGTTGGATGATGATGCTTTCCAAACGTAGACGGACAGTTAACGACGATGTCCAGCAATGATATATACCATGCATTATATCCCACTTGCTACTGTCAGAAGAATATATATTGTATGTGGTAGGTATATTGCTGACATCCTCAAGCAACCAACAATAATACGCAGAATACATAGCGCAACCACTCAGAGGTTGTGTCATTATTCGCTACACTGTGTAAGGTCATTCGTTTCCGGTGGCTAGGTAATCATCAACCCACGAGATCAGAATGATAGTTGTGAGCACAGTCCAGAAAGCTACCAACGACCTGCAGTACCTTCAGCCGTGCACAAAAACGGTGGCGGACGTCTGCATATTACTCTCGGTTCTACAATGTATTCATCAAGGATTTTTCAAAGTGTATACCTGGCAATGTATACAAATGTGGTTATCATGGCCGTAAAGCAATTCCTTACTGTTGAAATAGATTAACGTTTTGGCGTTGAAACCCATTTTTGTCCTATTGCAACCCATGTCATTGCCAACAAACTGTGAAATCGGAAACATTAATGCTATGCCATGTCCTGACTTGGCGTGACATAATCTCCAGTTTCCTTGGTCGAGTGAAGAAGTCGGTATGATTAGCATGGACTCCATTCCCCTCTGTTACATATATGTTCCTCGCCCTGTCATCATAAGAAGTCAACTCGGGTACACTAAATGAGATAGAGTGGTTCATCACCGTAATTTTCATTAAGACTGTTACATTTAGCATGGTGGATGAAGCAAATAATCCGCTGTTGGCTCAGGGATATGGTACCACTTGGAATACACTAACAAAACATGCAGTGCACTAACATGTCAGATGGACTGTTTATTAAGTTGGTTATGTGAGGTCACAAGCTATTGTGCTAAATCTCCATCTGCCTAGTCTTGGCCATTGGGTTGGAGTGCAACTGAATCAGTTGGACTTGAACTACCAGAGGCATCTATGCCATGCCATGACCTAGTTCACTCTGATTGCAAATCAAAATATAGTCCAAATTATATATTATTTTGTATGACTATGTATGTTGTGAGGTATATTATGGTTGAGAATATAACTGAGTAAAATTTGGCAACAGCAAAAACGGTTATACTTGTAAAGACATGTACCATACACCAGTTATGGATTCGTAAACCGAACACATTTTCAAATCATGTTCCTAGAACATATATATGCATGGCAGCCATCTTGATATTCTGTGTGATGGTTGTAGCCTACATACATTCATTGATACGTGTATTACCGGATTAAACAGAAAGAGTGTGTTTTATGTTGCACAGAAGCTGAATTAAACTAATATGTATATTTTTGGATGTCGGCCATCTTGAATGTCTGTCATCAGGGATGAAATGGATAAATTAACTCTGGAAATAGTGGTATAAACACCAATGTCATGTTTCGGACAGATTATTTCCATGGCAGTCATTTTGTTTCCAACACGGCCATCCTGTGGGAATAATGCAAGTGGCACAACAGGATAATTTGACCTTGAAAGATATGAACCACCCATGGATTCGCCATATAGAGTACTCAGTCTCAAGAGTCTCTAAAATCGCGTTCGTAAAACGTCTATGCATGGCAGCCATCTCGAATTTCAATGACCGTCATCAGATTATATAGTATATGGCCGAAACGGCTTCCTTGACACACAAAATGATGAATTTCCATGGCGGTCATCTTGAATTTCAATTTGGCCGTCATCATTGGATACTGCACATGACAGGAATGAATTCTTTGACCCTGTAAATGTTGGTTTAGAAATCAAGATCACATTTCGATGTTATTTAGAAGCTAATATACTTGCCTAATGGATTTCCGTGGCGGCCACTTTAAAAGTCAATATGGCGGCTAGGTCCCATGTCGATAGCGATGGGTACCTAGCTTTATATGAGTCTACATATCATAAACTACATACGTGACAATGTTTATGCTTTTTATGAAAAAGTGCACAATTCTTAAAATGTGTGGCTCTTTGTCGCTGTACTAACATAACCTGGGGCGACACTACGCTGTTCAATGGAAAGCAAAACTAAAGGTAATTAAGCTTGGCCCTTCTTTCTGAGAAACTAAATATTTGAATGATTGGATTCGAAAAAGTAGATTAAACTGTAATTAATCTACACAATTAACCCACGTTTAAGAACGTTCAAGTAAATTATTTCGAATTTTGCTTACGACTATACTTAAAACTTAAACATGTATCAAATGTGTTTATAAATGCATTGCAGAGAACAAACCAACTATTTATTGTTATCTGTTCGGGCGCATTGGATGTGCTATTTGAGTCATTACAAATATTTGCATTTAAATGTGTCATGGCTAGCATATTAACAATTAGGCATTTGTACATGTAAGTAATAATGACTATATTTTATTTATGCGTTTCAATTTAAATTGTGTCAAGCATTTGCGTTAGGACCTGGGTCTGCTAGTATTTTGTAGTTTATTTTAAATATATAAAGCCTGGCAATGCTTACCGTGAGATTGATTTTGCTTTGTTCCTCCAACACGATCACTTGATAGACGGAGCCGTCGACAAACGTTGGCGAGAACTCGTTGGTATCAGTCACGGACACATTGATAGTCACGTTGGCAGTGAGGACGTTCTCCCCGTCGATTCCGCCGTCAGACACCTCGACGTGCAGGAGATACGTCGACCGGGTCTCACGGTCAAGTCCACCCAGAAGTAGCAACGTCCCTGCGACACAAATACGACCTGCTACAGGTGTGTCACCAGCAACTTTCATAAC
The DNA here is from genome assembly GCA_963995525.1 of Escarpia spicata. Classification (NCBI taxonomy): domain Eukaryota; kingdom Metazoa; phylum Annelida; class Polychaeta; order Sabellida; family Siboglinidae; genus Escarpia; species Escarpia spicata. The sequence continues at coordinate 12,611,578 of OZ023205.1, read as the reverse complement.
ATGTTCAGGGGTGTCACCAGCAGCAGACTTAACATGAATACGGATGTCACCAACAGCTGACATACCATGTACAGAAGTGTCACCTGCAGCTCATATAACATGTACAGAGGTGTCACCAGCAGCTAACATAATATGTACAAAAATGTCACCAGCAGATGACATCGAATGTACAGGGGTGTCACCGGCAGCTGACATAACATGTACAGGGGTGTCACCAGCAGCTGACATAACATGTACATGGATTTCACCAGCAGCTGACATAACATGTACAGGGATTTCACCAGCAGTTCACATAACACGTACAGTGGTGTCAACAGCAGCTGATATAACATGTACAGGGGTGTCACCAGCAGCTGACATATCATGTACAGGGGTGTGACCAGCAGCTGACATAACATCAACAAGGATGTCACCAGCGGCTGACATAACATGTACAGCGGTGTCAACAGCAGCTGACATAACATGTACATGTATATATCAACATCTATCCCAACATGCACAGGAACGTCATCTCATGACATGTACACGCCAAGTACTGACGTAACAGTTGCAGTGAAGTCACCAACTAACATAACATATACATGGATGTCAATATCTACCATAACATGCACAGGGATGTCACCATCTAAAGGCCGGGATACACTGAAACGTTTCGCTAGATCCAACCAGACCAGACCAGATCAGATCAGATCAAACTCACTCCGACTGCAGGAAATACGCGACACCGACTGCGCTATATTCGAAACCAGTGTCTAGTCGGCCGAACAGTGCTAGTGCATCCCGACGTTTATATAACATGTGTACGGACGTCACCAGCTAACATGGCATGTACAGTGCTGTCACTAGCAAACATAACATTTGTAGGGACGCCTCCAGTTGACGTGTTTAACACGTACAGTGTCGTCACCAACCAATGTGTTTTGTTGATCATTGCTGCAGTTAATTAATATAACTATTCTGCACGACAAGAAGGGCTAGTAGAGTCAACACAAGTTCTTATTGGAACTAGCGTCATCAATATGTTATTTAAGTATGTAGAGTAAATCTCCAAATGACCGTTACGTAAGTAGTAGAATGTTCTACTACTTACGTATATAGAGTAAATCGCCAAATGGCCGTTAGGTATGTAGAGTAAATCGCCAAATGTCCGCTACCTGTGAGCGGTTCCATGCGGAACATGTTGTCTATGTTGCCATCGATGATGGCGTAGGTCAACGCGACACTGTCCATGTCCGTAGCCGTCACTTGGAGTAGTTGTTGTCCTGCACTCGTAGACTCGTTCACTTCGACGAAGTACTGCGACAGACTGAAGACGGGGGCGTGGCTGTTCGTGTCAATGACACGTATCGTCAACTGCTGCTCGGCCGAGTTGACACCATCGGACGCCTTCACGGTGACATACAGCGTGTCCAGGGACGAGCCAACGAGAGAACTATCCAGGCGCAAGTCACCTGTATCGGGGTTGATTTCAATTGCGCTGTCGCTTTCTTCTAACAGTGAGTAGGTTATCGTTGCTGCAAGAAAGATCATCAGCACATTTAAATGTTAATAAAAAGAATATTGCTTCATGGTAGCTGTATCACTCAAGAACAATAATCAGGACAACTGTTCGCTGAAAACACCAAGTGGGGAACATTAATGTGTACCATTGTTGAAGGAAATAAACGCATGTATAATAATGTATTCAAAGAGGAATACAAATAAAGTTGTTTGTGTGATATTGTTGTTTCTTTTCTTAATCCAATAATTGAACAATGCAATGGCGCAGCATTATAAGCAAAATGGTAGGACCTACTGACTGATGCAGCTGTGACAATGTCATGGTTGCAAGTATAAAGGTGCTGCATATACATACAATGCTGTTCGGACACATCGTCATCTGTGGCACGGGCCGTGTAGATCCGAGTGTTCTGGACAGTTGACCGAGGCAAAGGTATGTTGACAGAGTCGTCTGCAAACTTGGGTGGATTGTCGTTGAGGTCGACCACGCTGACGACTATCGTCGCGGTTGACGTCAAAGGAGGAATGCCACCGTCCTTGGCCGTAAGGTAGAACCGGATATCAGCATGTAGCGATTCTGCATCGATCATCTTCGACGTTCTCACGGATACTTCGTCGCCGACCATGGCCAAAACAAAGAATGCGTCTTTCGGCGTCCTAGGGACGAAATTATAGAAGTCAATCTGTCCGTTGACTCCAGCGTCAGAATCCAATGCTGCGGTTTGCAGGATCAGGGTGTTTATGGGAACATTCTCCGGAACGGACACTTTGAACGTATCGGATGAGAACACTGGAGCGTTATCGTTGATGTCTGTTACTGCCACACGTACAGTCGCTGTACTCGTTTTTCGCCCAGTGGGTAGGCCGCCACTGTCGGTTGCCAACACAAGGAACGTGTAGTTGGAGTGAGTCTCCCTGTCAAGTTTCATGGCGCTACTGATGTTACCGCTGCGTCGGTCAATAGCAAACGACAACACAACCCCCGGTTGGTGAACCAGTTCGTACTCGACAGATTCTCCGTCTTGATCAATTGCCAATATTTGACCTACATATGTTCCTTCTTCATCGGATTAGGGAAGTTCAAACATGTACTCGGATCTGTCAAACTGCGGCGGGGATGCGTTGTCATTTACTACGTTTATTATGAGCGATGTGGCTGTGGACTTCCGCGGTGTACCGTTGTCCCGGGCTTGGAAGGTGGCCGTATGCTGACCAGTTCTGTCCCTCAGCGACACAGCTGTGCTCAACTCTCCACTGGATGAATTGAATGCAAACAGAGAAGTGGCCGATAAGAACTCCACGTCGACAGCTCCATTGTGTCCTTCGTCGGAGTCCGTAGCCGAAACGGTCAGCAGCACATACCCTGGCTGCACCGATTTCTCGACGGAGATCGCGTCAGGGACGTTATGGAACTCCGGTGCATTGTCGTTCACGTCTAGGACCCGGACCAGCACGGACGTGGCCGTATGTCGTTCTGGCGTACCGCTGTCCGTCGCGACAACGTCGAAGCTGTACACGTCGGTGTCCTCACGGTCCAGCTCACGAGCTAGTCGAACTGCCCCCGTCGTCGCGTTGATCGCAAATGGCAACTTGTCGTTAGAGTCGTGTTGTACTGAGTACCTCACATGTTGGTCCGAGTCAAGATCTGTCGCGTTTACGTGCAGCAGTTCCACCCCGGGAGATGTTGCCTCTGAAACATTGAGCATATATTCGGATCGTTGAAACTGCGGCTTGTGCTGGTTGCCTTTCTCGAACGTGATGTCGTAGGTGAGTGACACTGCGGCCGTGTTGATGTGGTCCAGGATCTGTATGTACAAGTCGTCGCCATCCAGTTGTTCTATCCATACGTTGTAATCGACGTTCAAGGCGCGGCCGTTGTCGGATCGTACGGCGGCTGTTGGCTTCTGGGTCTGGTCGCCCGTGTACACGCCTCGGAAGTACACCCAGCCTGACGCCGTCGGGTGAACGGTCACCTGACAAGTACAAGGACATGAAGCTAAGTGAACGGGCACCTGACAAGCACGACGATACGTAGGTAAGTGAACGGTCACCTGACATGTCACTAAGTGATCCACACTCTACGCATTTGCACTAAATAACCCTACTACTCTATACACTCAGTGTTCTTCCCCCTATCCTACCCCTACCATACTCTTGCAGTACATTTTCCTGTTTGCCTCCGACCAAACTATTAGTCTATTTTAATACCTGCTGCCTGCTCGTTATGAACGAAAAGCGCCCTGGACCGAGACGTCGGACATGAGCTTCAGCCAGATCTTCTCCATCTGAAGACACTGGTCATGTGACATGCCCGGAGCAAACAAGTTCGCTGACGAACGTCAGGAGATGCGGCCGAAACGATCGTAAGATATCCCAAATGTCTTGTGAGATTATTTGTCATGATTACAATGGTTTAATACTATATTCTATCCACTAAATACTGTATGAGTAGAAGCGACGAATCTGCAATGATTCCTCGTGTCATTATCTGTACATTAATCTATATATTTATACGCTAACATTGGAACATTGCCAGTCTGTCTCCACCCAGAGGCGGGGGACGTCTTAGCCTCTTTATTTGTTCATTCGCATCCCTAGGACCACTGGCCTCTTACCTTCAAATTGGTGGTGCATTTGAAAAAATACAAATGTAGCTATTTATAGTTATTTACTTTTTAAGTGGACAAATTAAGTTGTCAGTCATTCCCCAGGTGGCTTTACTGTGGATTTATGTTAACATTATTATCTGCTGCTTACAACTAGCGACAGCAGAAATTAAATGGTCATAGGAACGAGTTCAGAATACTATAATTGTCACAAATGCTGCCCTTGGTCTTGCCGTGGGTGTACGTTACTTAATACTAATGTAGCAAAAAACGTAACAGGGATGTTTATTTTTATATTATGTACCTGCACTCGTGACGTGCTTATGTATTGAATACTCGTGATGTTAAACGCCGTTACGTCGAGCGGGTGGCGACCGTCTGTGCTCTGGTAGATACGGTCCGGGACCATGCCGAGTTTCTTTTTACTGAGGACGAGGAAGTCGACGAGTTCGTCGTCCTCAGGTACGTCGACTCGTACAACGTGCAGGAGCTCGTGGAAGAGCACCGACTCCATCACCGACAGCTGCGGGTCGCCTGCAAGCAATGTGTATCTCGTGGAGCTTCACTTCAACACACACAATACAAAGGAGCTCGTGGAAGGGAACCATTCCATCACCGACAGCTCTGAGTTGGTAAAACTTTGTGATAATGTAAGCGATACATACAGGAATGTGTTCACAATAATGTCAAGTCTTAAATTCCTGTCTGTATCGTTTATTATCACAGATGATATATATATATATATGTATATACATATATGCGTGTGTATTATATCTGTAGACGTCCATTGTGGTGTGTGTGTGTGTGTGTGTGTGTGTGTGTGTGTGTGTGTGTGTTTCTGTGTTTCTGTGTATAATACATAATTTATAAATTATATACATTCACAATATACACATGACACATTTAGAAAGTCGTCACACTTTTTACTCACCTAGTGGATTAATATTTTCGAATGTCGCAGAAAAGTTGGAGAAGGTGCCTTTAAGGGATGACGTCATTTGCCATCTTGCAACCTTGGTGGAGCTTGGTTGAATGTCCCCAAACGTGACTGTTAACGACGGCGATACTGGCTTGTTCCCAAGTTGCGCTGCTATAATTTCAAACTTTATGAGCAAACCTTTTTCGTTTTCTATTATCTCCGGTTGGCCGGATGTTATCCTCAGATTTCTTGCTATGCCGTGGCCAGCGTTGGTCACGAGAACACCAAGGCTGAACGGGATGGTGGGCTCGACCACATCTGCAAACAGGGTAATTGGTTAGTGTATTGTTAAAAGGAATCTGTTTGTTCCTAGGTTTTTTAATTAATTAATTAATATAATGTTCTTACGACTACAATAACTTTGTTGAAGGTATACTGCCTGCTAAATCGAATTGGAAACGTAAGATCCACATCAAAAAGAAGTTTTATTGGTAATATTGCAGACACCGGCTGAGGTAACCGAAATACATTTGATGTTCAACGAGTTCCCATGTTCCCACTTTCAACATAGCAAATTTCCTATTACAAATAACCACGCCGGCTAATTCTGGGCGGAGCAACAGGTTTCTAACCTTTCATGGACAATAACACAGTGATAACTTAACATGTTGTACATCGCACAATATAATAAACGATACCAGCTTGCGTATGAAAGAACGATACTTGTGCGTACGGTTGTGAATGTTGATTATGATCAAACTTTCTAACACACGTAACATACACTGAGAAATTCATTGATCTGTGGATGGACGATGTCGTTCCTGTACATCGACCGATATATGCAGCAAACACATTGTTCACACAACAGCTAAACCCTTCATACCGACCTTTCGTCATTGGGTCGTCACTCTTGACAAACTTGGCGAGGAAGTAGTTGAGGTAGAGATGTGGATCGGGTGTGACGGTGATAGTGTCGGGGAAGAGCGGCACGGTGATGTTGTCTCCTCCGACCGTGTAGTAGAGCGTGCCGGAGATGTCGTACTGGACATCGTGCGTGGGGGCGGCCTCTGAATACGGTATGATGAGCCACTCGGCTTTGCCCGATTCACCTACGGTCAGCACGCCATGGCCGTCGACACTGCCCATGCCTGACACTTCTGGCTGGCCTGAGAGACGCGACAGACAATTAATGTTCAGAGTGATGTAGTAACGTGTTTCCGTGATAGGCCTATGTGTGACAGACAGTGACCTTTCTTTGAGGTATAACGTTGAACACGATGCACCATCACATCAAATGAAACGCATACACACACACACACACACACACACACACACACACACACACACACACACACACACACACACACACACACACACACACACACACACACACACACACACACACACACACACACACACACACACACACACACACACACACACACACACACACACACACACACACACACACACACACACACTAACGTGTTTCCGTGATAGGCCTATGTGTGACAGACAGTGACCTTTCTTTGAGGTATAACGTTGAACACGATGCACCATCACATCAAATGAAACGCACACACACACACACACACACACACACACACACACACACACACACACACACACACACACACACACACACACACACACACACACACACACACACACACACACACACACACACACACACACACACACACACACACACACACACACACACACACACACACACACACACACACACACACACACACACACACACACACACACACACACACACACACACACACACACACACACACACATTCAGATCTACACTACGTATATGTGAGTTAATGTTTTGACAACGGGACGTTGGCTCAATGACTGACCGACGGCAAACTTGTGTAGAGCGTCTTCTTTGCCGACGTAGTCCCGTATAACGATGTCGACTCTGATGTCAGTGAGTCTGTGTGACTCTCCGTTGTCGAGTTCGAGCGTGGCGCGGAAGGCGTCACGTGTGATGGCCAGTCGCTGCTGGATACGAATGCGCACCTTCGCACACACACCGTTGTCACTCTCCTGAAGACAAAGGGCGCGGCACCTCGATTGATTTTATTATGTCATTTCAGTACAGATATACGGCACTCTAAATTGGCATTGTTGTTGCAGTTTAAAATGTCTGCAAAATGTCCAGTAACACCTTTGTAAGTAAGTGATATGAATAGGTCACCAACTTAAACGTAAGAGTATAACGATTGTTGGAATACTAATATATTATTTATTCTTCTGTGAGAAGCTTTACGTTCACGCTGCAGAGAAACCAAGCACAGGTGTTCTGGGCAATAGTGGAGATAGTGCTGAATCCTGGAATACGAAGCTGATTCGGCCGCAGCGGAAAGGTTTGAACATATAGAATGTGGCCTTATGTGCATTTATATAAGTTCCGCAACGTCGATGTTCTGTACCATAGCAGGGTGACACATGCGTGTGCGCCAACAGGAACACGAAAACGTAACCGTGTTGTACAGTTGTTCCAACATATTCACACGTGTACAATAGTTGTTGTAATCTAACATGGTATATATTTCCAAATTAGCGATGTACACACGTACCTTGTCAGCTTGTTCATAAGTGTTCAAGCCATCATTGTACCACTGAGAGAGTGAATCGAAACCCGCCTGAAATCACCGATATTACATACAAATAATTAAATACATGAATTGGTGAAGTCATTTACAGATATCATAAAGAGAACGGCACAGATCACAACTCTAAATGCACTGATATTGCCAAGGCATACAGAGAGTCTATCGCAGTGCATCCCAATTTTACCAAACATGGTGACCGACAGAACAGTATTCTATACAGTCCCTTCACCTTTACAAAGACGTACTTAATAACCGGCCATAATAATAATAATTTAAACGCACCTCTTTCGCAACTTTCCTGTCTTTCGAGATTTGTTTCTGTATTGCGCTGTACTTGGCGTAGCTAATCATCGATGCGCCCTCCAGCTTTCCGAGTTTCCAGTTGTATAAACTGCTGTTGATTCGTTGAATGAGTGTGTCGGCCATAACTCGAGACACCCCCGTAGGCAGAGGATACCCGTGGATCGTGTCGAGTTCCTTCTGCGATATCAGTTGTCCCTGATCGCTGTTGTCGTCAAGCATGGGTTGTACTGCGATGTTCCACCAATCTCCAGCATTTACTTCAAACCTGTTTACCAAATAAGCAGCAAATGTAGATATTTCTGTAGCGAAGTAGATATATAAAATGAGGATCGATGCAACCGACCCTACAGTGAATCATTCGATTTACAGACATTCAATGTTGCGCAGTATGAAGATAACCGATTGTTCCGTATAATTATAAAACACAACATATACCTCTCCCAGATTATTCTTAATTATTATTACAGGAATTAAACCCCAGAACAATTTAACACTTGCGATTTAATGATTGCCAAGTATAAGAAATTACAAAATAAGAATAGACCTTGACATTACATTACATATTTATTAAGTTTTAGATGTAAACTGAAAGCAAGCCATGGAAGTTTTCAAGGGTGATAGTATTTATTAAACGACCAGTATCATTGCGTTGATTGTATTAGCGGACATATATACCTGTGAATTTCACTTTGCATTTGATCTTCAGACAGACATATCATATCGTACAAGACGTCAGCATGTCATACTACGTGCTTACACATTTGTTGCACAAACATTCGCCCAAATCAAAGTGTCGTACGAACCATGCCTCGTCGCCGACTACGATTGCAGACAGCTCGTACGGGTTGGTTGCGGCGATTAGACGTTCAGCAAGTTCCGGGGTCAAGTCGTCTTGATTTAATACACTTCGTTTACGTCTTCTGCCGCCTCCGCCTCCGCCTTTACATTTCTTGTAATTCTCCCTGCATCTGAACAGAAAGCACACGGTTGTCGTTCTAAAACAGCTACAGGTAATGTACGGTATTTAGGAGGCAACTAATAAAAGGTGGTACCGTTGCTTTTACCGGGTTTATACATCATTCTCACCTCGTTTTAGTTATACCAAACAACAGGGCACATACTTTCCTTTACTTTGTTTCCTTTGTGCTCATCTGTATTTTGCTGTGATGGCAAACACAATTCCTGCACTTCAGGCAATACAGATTGTTATTAGTATTATACGAGCATAATAGCATAATTTAGAGCACGATTTTTGATAATCATATGCACCATTTATCATTATCATATGTGCGTTTTTTTGCTAATTTTCAGCAACTTATTGTTGCCCAAGACAATTCATACAGGATATTGGACAATCTGCCTATGATGTGTACCGCTACCCACATGATTGTTACTGCTAATGTCTAAAGTTATTATCAGAACGGCTATTTTTAGAACAATGACTAGGATTGATATGTCTTTTAATACCATTATTCAGAACGTTGTAACTAGCGACATTTACTGTATGTTGCAATTATGGTTTTACATAATGCTTAAATTTAATGTACTATTTTTTATCGTCGATTACATTTTATATGGATTTACAGTGTACTCTTTTAACGTGATGTTCTTATACGGATATACTGATTGTTTGTCTGAAATAAAACTATTGTTATTATTATTATTATTAGTAGTAGTAGTAGTATTTATATCTCTGCCGATGTAAAATTATAATTTGGGGACAGTTGAACCGTAGTAAGAATGGAATATATAGTCATAATAATTAGGACCTGGTAAATACAACTTATATTTAATAAAGCAAAGAGAAAGTCAACGCAAGTTGCATTATAATTGGTATACTTACTTCCTTACTGATTTATAGAACTTGTAACATTTCCACACAGTGTTGAGCACGCCAACGACCGGAACTTCGATCGTGGCGAATGATTTGATGCATTTGATGCCGCTCTTGACAGCCTTGAAGCAGTATTTGCCGGCCTTGTAGCAGTTGATGATGTCATCGCAGGTGAGGGACTGACTCACGGCTATTCCACCGTGATGGCTGCCTGGGACGAACATTGAGCAACGCGTGAGGGCGCACACGAACTTCCCGCATGCATTTCTAGGATAATATTACCGCCAACATACCACTTTTTATACGTCCTATAACAATATCCACAGGATGTATCGACAGGTTATTTTATGGTATTTTGTCTCATCATCCATTTACCAAATTCACACGATGCAAGAGTTTTAAGCTCAGTTATTTTCGGAGTCCTAACTTCTTTAGACTTTGAGCATCGACAGAAAGATACACATTTACTTCGTTTCATGGATTTGCTTCTTCCCTGACATGGAAACAAGAAGAAAGAAAGCTTTTCGAAAGTTTTGAACGGCAATAAGAGTAATTATAACCATGGCCTCATAAGTTGAACATCAACTTCCAAAGGGCTTCCTTTAAAGCATTTTGTGTTGTCATATATGTCGCAGTAATGTCGCTTGTAAACGAAGACTGGACACATATAATATGCAATAGTGTATGACTAAAGGGTTGTTATTACCCATTGAGGTAACTGTTATACCTAGTCAATATAGTGCTATGAGTCAGTGCTATACTATTTATCGGGTCTGCATGGAACGTATTGCGAAGTACGCCATAATATAAATATTACAACGTCAGCGTTTTATTGTTTTGGTAATTGCATACTTGGTCCTCCTGGGCCACCTCCGCCGGAGTAGTAGATGTAGCCTCCGCCACCGCCACAGTTAGCCCTCAATGCATTGTTGATGGGCACGGAGAGCTGGTTATACCGCGCTCGGTCGCAGACGTACATGTAGGCCGCGTAGATCGCCATAGCCACACAGGCCAGACTGCAACACAACGACATTATAAGGTCGCACATTTACAATTAAATTAAAAGCAAGGGTGTCGGTTCCGTGACCCGGAATCACCAGCGTTTGTAAAGTATTAATTAGCAGGGAGTTCGCTGCATCATTTGTCTGTTATATGGGAATCACAAGAACGCGGGTAACATCAAAACGCTTCGCAGTACTGCCAACAAAGCGTGTTTAGGCATTGAATGTTTTGAGCTAGTTAAACGCAATTAGGAACTGACAGTATCGTATAAAGCGACACTCGTACGGGTTTTGACTGTGCAACGACACGGACATTTGTTCGCTTTCGATTCCATTACACGTTTGGAGGAGACGCGTTAAGACGTTCGCGTGCATGTTGATGTCGATTCTGTTACATTAATCTCGAACAAAGTATATGGGTGCCTTTCAGAATGTCATTTCGCTCGACGGGTTTTATAGGATCCGACAAACAAGAGCAGCTCACAATGACGTCAGTGAAGAAACCGTGATGGTCCTGAAAAAGTTTATCGAACAATACATCGTAATTCTGAAAGGTACCTATATACATTCTTCACAATGAAGCTGTTCGCTGTTGTCAATATTGAGTGTGAAAATGGTTTATGTGTAACTCTTGAAACACCGGTTATTATAACTTGTGATAAAATTAGACACAGTCGTATAGTGATTAGGATAAATAGAGGGATTCCATATGTTGCGTTTAGAGCCAGGGATGTTCCGTGATAAGCAAGTTGTTGCTAAGCACAGCCGTATTGAAGATTACCACACGATTAAATCACAACCGCCCATAGCTAATAGTATAATAATTATATCCGTCATAATTATGAATGCCATTCTAAATGAAAGTCTTGAATCGTCATAGTTCTTTGGACACGTACGCGTTGCGTTTTGTAATATCGCCCGGGTTGGTAGCGAGGTAGTGCGCCTTCTTCTTCTCATCAATGATGACTTTCACGGGCACTTGGATGGTAGTATTCGCCTCGATGCTTCCAACCTTCTCAAGTTCCTGCAAGGCCAAATACCGTAGCTGGAACATTCTGACGTGATAATAAGGTGGGGGAAATTGCGACCAGGTTTTAACAGGATTTAACAAATTGCCAATAAAACCATTGGCTTATTGAAAGTTCCAGAGACATCAATTTATGAATAGCTAGCCCTAATCAGATTATGTCATTTTCATTTTAGATCATGTTCGTACTGCTGGCGTTAAGAAAACCTAGACAAACAGGTTACTATTTGAAATTCATCGTGTGAGTTTAGAGCAGTCTTCACACATTCCCATCCGCAGGCACACACGCATTCACGCACTCACGCACTCATGCACGAACGCATGTTTATATGCATGCACCATATTTGCGTGTGTGCAAAAGAGCGTCGACATACATAAAAATTGCCTAAATGTTAACCGTCAATTCTTATGGAGATGTCGTTAAGGAACCTCATGCCTATAATCATAAGCATGATACACACCATCTCGAAGTGCATGAATGGGTGGCTATCGAACTTCGGAAGATCGAATTTGACGTCTTCAGCTCGTATGAGGCCGTGGTTGGTCAGCTCGAAGTTGATGACCGGAACGAGGCCACGCTGAAGAACGTCCATGTCTAGCTCCTGTGGCTCGATCGTCACAACGGGCATCGGAACGTTCGTCTCAAAGTCAGCCTCCAGAGTAATCTCGTAGCGGTCTTCAAAAGTCACTCGCTTCACATCCCATCTAAAATAACGTCGGTGTATTTTTTTTTACTTGATTTCAGGGCGGTGACTTCCATATTAGTCTC
>OZ023205.1:12495250-12598786 GCA_963995525.1 Escarpia spicata | reverse complement strand
CGTCGAGGGTCGATGGGGGTCCGTCGTGTCTTCCGTGCCCGCAAGTGCGACAACGGGCGCTGCGACACACAGACAGGTGAGAAGTTTACCGAAGGCACGAACAGAACGCCCGTGTAATGACTGAATACTGATTATTACTCCAGCATAATGTTTACGTAATCGGCTTAGCAGTAATGTGTGAAGAGTGACGGTTTTATGACATTGAGAATATGTAATTATGCAAAGTTAACACATTTGTATTACCATAAATAATTATTTATGTCATGACGCATTGCTTGTTTGTATTAATGACAGTAATGCCTATAAATAGAGCCTACATTCTATGCCGTCCCATGCATTCTTCGTCAAAATACCATACTTCTTCTTTCCTTTTGCTCTAGGACGTTGCCAGTGCAGTGGTCCTAACTGGTCCGGGGCTTTGTGTGATAAGTGCAGCGAGGCCTTCTATGGGCCAAGATGTCTGCCGCTCATTAAAGTCCTCCAGGTGGCGCCAGACAGAGGCCCAGATGTAGGCGAGACGACTGTTCACGTTCTCGGTCACAACTTTCCGAACTCGACAACCTACAGATGCAGGTGAGTCCGGCTGGTGAACACAATGCATTGACCGTATTAAGGGTTATAATGTCACATCTTGCTGGTATTTACATATACTTCTCTATTTCAGTAACACCACACGTCAAATAATTTTTTTTAAACATTAGTATTGTTCTCGTTTTAAGCACAAATACACTAATTTCGGATGCGGATTGATTGTGTCTCCTCCCAGATGCCGATGTACCGAGACCCACACACCTCTTTTTGTGTTCCTGCATTCGCTTCCTTGGAACATTGACCTCTGATCTACCAAGAGGCAATGTATATGTAAGACATTGGCATAGTTCAATAACAACAGTATTAAAAATGGGTTGGACCGTACTTAAGAAAGGAAGAAAGGGGTTCGAACCCTTCTCCTTAGCTGTAGATCTGTACTATTTTGAGTATACCTGTCAGGTAATATTAGGTGAAGTCACCTCATTATATGTTGTGAAGATTCGGAAGTACGATTGTGCCGGGAATGTGGATCAACGGAGATGACGTCATGTGCACTGCGCCTGCCCACACGGCAGCTTCCGTCTCCCTGGAAATATCGCCATCTACGGGGATCAGTTTTACGAACGAACAGGTAGGTAGATCTTTGTGTGTGTGTGTTTGTGTGCGTGCTAGCGAGCGAGCGTGCGTGCGTGCGTGCATACGTTCATGGGTATGTATGTGTTTGTGTGCATATGTGCATGATGTGTGTGTCAACATGTCTTACAGAAGAAAACACATCCAATGTTACGATATATATTATATTATATATACAATGTCATATATATATATATATATGTATGTATATATATAGTATATATAGATATCGTATTTATATATATATATATATATTGTTATATATATATAATATAATATAATATAATATATATGTATATATATATATATATATATATATTGTTGTAGATATCGTATTTATATATATATTGTTATATATATATATATATAATAAAAAATATGTATACATATATATTGTTGTAATTATTGCATGACATATGATGAAGCTCTATTGTGTTATAGTTGTTGCACGAAATATGATGAAGGTCTGTTCCGATGTACTTATTGCATGACATATGATGAAGCTCTATTGTGTTATAGTTGTTGCATGAAATATGATGAAGGTCTGTTCCGATGTAATTATTGCATGACATATGATGAAGCTCTATTCTGTTATAGTTATTGCACGAAATATGGTGAAGCTATGTTCTGCTGTAATACATATTAATTGAAATGTGATGACGCTCTGTTTTGTTGTAGTTTATGCATGACCTATGATGAAGCCCTGTTCTGTTGCAGGTTCACTTCACGTTCTACGCAGTGTGCCCAGTCAGCGCCTGTGGAGGCCGGAAGACGCCACGTCGAGGCATTTGTTCCATGGGTTCATGTCTGTGTATCAGTCCCTGGACGGGCGACGACTGTGAAATTTTGGGTCTGCCCCCCAAAATCACGCGAATCATTGACCAAGATGTCACGGAAGGGGCTTTGTTTGAAGTTCGTCTGACAACATCAGAGGTTTGATTTATTCTCAATGGTTTATGCAGCATTGTCACATGTTTGGATTGTTTATTAGTTGGCTACTTACCGATGAATTTTTGCTTAGTCTTGAAGAAAAAATCGGACTTCCACAAAACATCTACCATGCTCTCCATAAGAAGTCCCTGATGATTGGAGACGAGGAGTGATCGTGACGTTACAAAAGGAGGGGTGCCTGAGCGATTGCAATAACTGGCGAGGAATAACATTGATGTCAGTACCTGGAAAGGTGTTCTGCAGCGTGATCCTAAACCGGCTGAAGACAGCAGTTGACCAACACCTCCGGGAGGAACAAGCTGGTTTTCGAAGAGGAAGGTCTTGCTGTGAGCAGATCTTCACATTGCGAAACCTCATCATCGAGCAAAGCAGGGAGTTCCAGATACCTCTTTTAGACAAAGAGTCGTTATGGCAAATCCTGAAGCTATACGGCGTACCAAACGAATATATAGACATTTTCAAATCGCTGCTGCACCAATACCAAAGATGGCTACACAGACATGCTCGATATAGAGACAGGTGTACGTTAGGATGCACCTGTCCCCTTTTCTCTTTGTTTTTCTTATTGACTTTATCATGAGGAAAACGATGAAAGGTCCAACATTTTGTGTTAAGAGAATAAATAATAGGTTGACAGACCTTGACTTAGCCGACGACATTGCACTGCTCAGCCACACGGCGGAGATCCTGCAAGAGATGACCAATAATTTAAACGACAATGGCGCGATGGTCGGATTACGAATTAGCTATGAGAAGACAAAACATTGTCAGTTGGTGATGGATCTGAGCCCCACATTGTGACGATGCTTCCGGTTCATGTCGGGCATATCATGGAGAGAGAGCACATCACCAATGAAGAAGTAATGAGGAGGGCAGGTCTGGATAGTCTGCATGACATAGTTAAGTCTCGACGACGGAGACTAGCGGGACATATACTACGTTTACCAAGAGATAGAATAGTATATGTAGCGATGCAGTGGGTGCCTGAAGGTGGTAACAGAAGGAGAGGAGGCCGACTAAGTTCTGGCGCAAGACATTTAAAGAAGATCTGGCAGAATTGGAAATTACCTGGAATGAGGCCAAATAAATTGCGAAAGACCGTAATAAATGGAGAAAGCCCGTCGCCCGATGTCCCGAAAGGAACAGGACGAACTAAGTCTAAGTTAGACCTAAGAAATAAACACATTGATACATGTCCATGATAGTATTGAACAATGATAAAACATATTAACCAATAATTCGTAATACCTCAAAGGTTGTTACTTCAAGGTCGTAATAGGTATAAAACAAACTATGATCTTTAATCAATGGTATTTGTAAAGAGGATCATAGCTTTTTCTCGCATTGACGAGATAATGCTTGAATATTAACATGACGTTTGCTGTAACACAAATCGCATTAGTTCGAAGCCTTCGTAAAATCACCACATAACAGTATCCATAAGCCGTCAATAACAAAAGGATACAACATGTTATCACCGATGACGTATTGCTTTACTGTGTAGAATGAGTTATGGTTGGTAACCTAAGTTAGCAAGAGTAGCTGAGACACAGAAACATTGCTTTTGTTACCGTAGTATACTAATACCTGCCTGCATCTTATGTAAGTAAGTAAATACTTTTTAAGCATAAATACGTTTAGATACAAACCAGGCATTGCATACAACGGAAGAGAGTTGTGAGAAACTATAAAATGAAACAACTCTACAAAGTTCCTTGCTTCATATAGAAGATATTAGCATTAAATCACCCAATGTTAATCAGAATTGGATCCGCGCAACATAGAACTATTGCAAGTGTTGATCCGTTACCTGTGTTCATAATTTATTTGATATAGTGTTCAGTTACACGTTCTGTTTGTTTTAAATTTTATTATGTTCTTAGTTTGTTTCTACCACTATTTTTTCCATCTATAATATAAACCACTAGCTTACGTCTACCGATGGAGCAACAAACCAAGGGCAACTGGTATCACTGTTACAATACTTTCATCTTAAACCTCTTCCCGCTGATCATTTACTTTCTGCTGTCGGTAGTGGTGCCATTGCATGTAGCTAATAATAATTTCTCCGCAGAAACGGCTTCCCAATAAATCGATCATAATGCCACAGTGATGCCCTCTGGAGATTGTACCACCACTCAATTTGCACACTGAAAAAAATTAAATAAATAAATAAAAACATATACTTTGTAGTTTATTCTAATTTGGTTGCCTATATTTTAAGGTGTAAGATATAGACAAGTCGTTATTACGGTGGTTTATTCTTGCGCCTAATTAAGTTTGTTTTCTATGACATAGCTACGACTTTCTATTCGTTCCGCAGGGCACTGATCCTATCAACTGGGATCTAGCATCGGGACCGTCGGGCAGTGTTTTGTCCAGTCGTGATGCTGCTATCACGTGGACGTCGTATGCCAGTCGCAAACCAATCACATTCGTCGTGACGGCGCAGAACGCATTCGGGAAACACAGCGCCACTTTCCGGGTGCGCGTGAGGCCATCGTACAGAGTGACGGTCGACTCGCTACCCAGGGGGCCGTTCGTGAGAGCTCGATCAGTTCTTATCAGCGGCAAAGTTGAATTCTCTGTGTCTAATAGCCCGCTAGAGGATGCAGGCGTGCCTGTAAATATCATGTGAGTGTCAAGACCCGCATATCCTAGTTGAGTTATTTACACTACTATCGACTGTATCGAAAATTTACAATATCACTTTCGTCTAATTCCACTTCGTTAGCTTGAATTTGCGCTTGTAAAATACATTAGTTCAGCAATAATGAAGTTTTCTAGATTTATCTTTTGTTGGTATTTTCGATTTAGGTTATATACCTCATATTTGCTATTGAATATACTTGTTCGACTCTTTTAACATGTCGTTTCTTAACATTTTGTAGGACTATGTATGGTAAGGATATATAACAATTAGTTGATTATAAATTAACATATTAATAATGAAAGGTATACGATCGCATAGAGATGATGATATTCCAAGAACCAGTGAAAATATGTTGTATAGGCAATCTTGTCTGTGTAACATATGAAAGTGATTAATTTCGGATTAATAATAAACAGTTCTAGTAAATAACACAATAGCTTATTCCTAAAAAGATTATTAGGTCATATGATGTATTCCACTGCCAATAGTCATTATTTCCTTCATGTAGAATAAAGTCTTCGATTGGAACACGAACGATCAAAGCTCACACGGCGGGTGCATCAAAGATATTCTACCAGCGATTTTATCCGTCGTCTCGTGAATCTGGCCTCTTCCAAGTGGTGAGGCTAAACAACACGATGTGCAGATAGAAGCGAAACGATATTACTGTCCTTAAAGTGCATCAGGCAATAACACATATGCATATTATTGATAGGATATGTGTATATATTACTAGTTATATTGCCTACTAGTTACTGTTTTGTGAATTGCTTAATACTTATCATTATCCAGGAAATATGCAAATAAAACAAGCACTAGCCATTTGGTGTTGTATTGCCTCCACCCAATGTTTCATTTGGTAAAATGTGATGGCAAATTACAATAGACTCTGCACATATATGCAAAACTATTGACATACTACGTATAAATATTACAACTGATATTCCTTATTTGTTAGTGTATTTTTAACTGCACAATGCATTTATAACCTAGGGAATATCACATTATGTTTCTGGGTGACTACCCTCTTGTTGTGCAGTATATACACGATATACTGTATGTTGTATAACTATTGATCTGATAAACAGCAATCGTATATTTTTGACTCAGCATAGTAAATACTCAATACATCAATTTGCCCACGGTCTCGTCACATACGCATGGATATGTTAAGCATTGTGTGACTCTCGACAAGCCAATGGCTTCGTTGTTAACTTACCATTTTTAGATTGTTTACAATTTTGATAGATCAATGTGCTCAAATTATCCAGGATGCAAGACATCCTGTGGATGACGGCTTTGAGGTCCGGCAGCAGTGGTCAGTGTTGGGCATCCGCGTCCGGTCGGCAACTCGTTCCCTGTCCGGCTACTTGGGAGAACACAGCGTGTCCATCGACATCACTAACGTCGGTGTCGATTCGCTCTCCACGTTGACTCTTCAGGTGGGTCTATGGTTAGTGCAGGTTAATGTGCACGCACGCGAATGTTTTCATAACATAGTCTATTTGCCGATCAGATGTTTCAACAGCGAATTGTGTCAGCTGCCTTGAGTTTGGTTTCCTCCTTGTCTTATACATTCTGTATATCTTCTTTAGATATGTTAACATTGTGTGTTTTTTGTGTGTGACCCTGCTGAATCATCTGACGACGTGTAAGACATAAACACAACATTATTATTATTTTCCGGGTGTATGTAGTGACTCAAAATTAATGTGGCACCAGGACTATATAATAATTATAATCAGTTATCGCAAAACCAGTCATTTCTGACGGAACGAGCAATATTCATTTACGCATTCGATGTGGTTATGATGGCCCACTGAAAACGCGGTCAACATCGTGAACTAAAACATTGACTACGACGATGAAAACGACGACCAGGACAACCATTACCACAACCACTACTATGACCATTACCACAACCACTACTACGACCATTACCACAACCACTACTACGACCATTACCACAACCACTACTACGACCATTACCACAACCACTACTACGACCATTACTACAACCACTACTACTACCATTACCACTACCACTATTATAACCATTACCACAACCACTACTACGATCATTACCACAACCACTACTACAACCATTGCCACAACCACTACTACGACCATTAGCACAACCACTACTACGACCATTACCACAACCACTACTACGACCATTACCACAACCACTACTACGACCATTACTACAACCACTACTACTACCATTACCACTACCACTACTATAACCATTACCACAACCATTAGTACGACCATTACCACAACCACTACTACTACCATTACCACTACCACTACTATAACCATTGCCACAACCACTACTACGACCATTATCACAACCAATACTACAACCATTACCACAACCACTACTACGACCATTACCACAACCATTACTACGACCATTACTACAACCACTACTACTACCATTACCACTACCATTACTATAACCATTACCACTACCGCTACGACAGCTGTTCGATATTTCACTTGTAATCTGGTGGTAATTTACATGTTTATGTGTTTAAATAACATTATAACATAAACTACGTATTTGTAAGGTACCTCGTTACAGCTTGTGCGTTTGCAGAAAACAAACGTTCCTTTCTCGATGACGGTCGAGACCGACCCATTGAATCCGACATGTCAACTGAGTGCGACCAACTGCCAGGTTCTTCCACAGCTGGTCGGCGGCTCTACGACTAACGTCAATGTCACCATGGAAGGTATGCAGTTCACGCTGCTGCTTGCAGTGCTTTACTGGAATGAACAACTAATAACGAAACCTGTTTCTCAGCCTGTACCCTGCCCACCAAAATAAGTCCGATCCAGTCACTGTCCACAGCACTGGCTAATGTACCTTATGATCAAATATGGTTTATATTTGATTATCTGTAATAAAACTACTTTAACAATGTGCAATGCAAGTTAGGACATTCATAGTTGCATCTGTTTGATAATAGACGTGATTTACATGAGTCAATCTCCATTTCAGTGTCACAATCTGTCCGGGGATATTTTGTTCTTGGTGTGATTGCTGCGGAAGGTGTTACCGACCGCGTGACCGTCTCGTACGAGTTCCGTCAGATGGCACCCAAGCTGAGAAAATTTCCGGCCCGGGTCTCGGCCACGTTACTCAGAGGAAAACAGTACACATTTCAGGTTCGTGACATCAAATATTTTACACCAGACATTTCAGACATGTTAAGTAAACATTGCCCTACTTACCTTATTTGTGCAGCAAAATAAAGCACTTATCTTACTTGCGCCTGGGTGAAGCAAATAAAGCTTGCACAAAAACTTGCCAGTTTCCGCCATCTTTGGCATTCGTTCCTGTTTTACCCAAACAGCCGTCAGTTCTTCTCCATTGCTCATTTTGGTCTATCTCCTTTTGGTTCCCTTCTGGAGTCCTGGTCAGTACTGTTTTCGCTAATTATTAATATTTCCCCATTTTCCTTTACAAGCATAGATTTATTTAACAATTATGCACAACTTACATCATACTTAATTTGCACATTTAAACTATATGAATACAAACATTCAGTATTTCTCCTTGCCGCTTAGGTAAACGTAACGAATGAGGGACTGCGTCCGGCGAGCAACGTCCGCGTCGAATTACCGGAGAACGAGCCTCTGCTTTCGGTAGTGTCGTTTGCAACGAAGCAGCAGCAAAGTATTGATTCTGACCGATTGAGGCTGGCGCCAGAAGAGAGCGCTATGCTCGTCTTATCAGCGACGGCGTTGGCGGACGATGCTTTAGGCACGCGTGAAGGGTCCATGGTGATCCGTTCTCTAGAGACCAGCGTCGCACTGCCGTACAGGTACGTCTCCCATAGAGAACCACGGAAGTACAGACGAGACCGGAGTCACAATGACATTAGTCCAGGACGTTGGAACAAATTGCAACAGAAGCAATTTTTGCAGTTTTGATAGCAGACATATATCCTATATATCAAAAGTCTATGCCTGCAAAATTTTGGGAACATTGTCATAATTACGCAAATGTTGGAATCCCCTCTGTAGCTTTTTCCTGTGCGATTTCGTAACGACTTTACTTTGTGGATAAATAATGAGCAAGATAATGCTTATGTAAACCTCAAATAATCCAAATACCTGGTCATAAATACGCACACATTAAATTCAGAGAACAAAACAACACACATAGATATTAAACTATTTTAACATTGCCTTAGTTTTTCAATGAAAAAAATATTAATTGGTATCAAAACATGCACGGCTAGCTGGAATTACCTGTCCAATTCGTCTCGTGTGTAACATGTTTATGCTCGGCATAATCATAAGTATGTAACATCTATTGTACATCTAACATAGCGCGAGTACATTTAACAGGGGAGCTTTGTATATAATATTTATCACGACACATTGATGTAAGGTCAACATCTAAATACACGAATCTAGCTAATAAGCTTAATTGATGAACAATTGCCATATTCCCTCCCACATAACATGATTATAATCTGCATTACCATATACGTATGATACTGTCATGAACATTTACAGTATGCGTAACATAACCGAAATGCATTTTACCATAACGCATAGTAATTATAATGAAAACTTCCGTGATGTAAGGTCAACACATGTATTTATGAATCTGTAGAGCCCAAACGGTATGTTCCTATAGCGCAGTACCCAGTTCTTTGGACTTCTCAGAACGCTTTATCCTTTATTCCATGGCAGACCTGTTCAATCGAATACCATCGAGACGTATCTGGGAAGCATTCAGCCACGCTGCAGTTAATGCACGAACAATATTCATAAACAATTATCCATCACTGTGTATAGCCATGTACTCAGTCATATAGCTGAGGTGAACTGGAGCAACGCAGAGTGAACGAGCTTCCCAAGGTACGATACGGCAGCATAGGATTCAAAATCAAGTTCTCTCGATTGAGAGTCCAATGCCACTGCGCTCCACACACAAAAAACTTTAGTGATGTAAAATCGATGTATTACATACACATTAATAGTACATACACAGCAATTCCGACTAAATGTCTTTTTTGAAACTAGAACCAGCGTCTGAAAGTATGAAATAATTCAACCTTAAATAAAAAATATATAAGACATAAAACCCCCTAGTATATCACCAAGATTAGTTTGAGTTTGTTTTCTCCTTCGACAAACGTATAACTACTTATCGTCCATCTCCTCATGTCATCACTGACGTCACTCTATATTTACTTTGAGCACCCTGTGCCACGACATTGACTACGTGGGCTTTTGGGCCAGCATGAACACAGAGGAGGACAACCAGATATGAGTCACCCACACCAGAGCAGTGTTAACTGTCGTTGCAGACTTGACTGCTGTCTGCAAAATCTCCTGATCTGTATCACCCTGGACAGGTTTGGTTTGACATCCTGTGCTACAAGTATTCCCTCAACAAACTGATGAAATTGTGCTTGTTGTTTTGGTTTGCAAGGAAGACACTCTTATTTGCCGTAATCCTCATACGATTGGTGAACGTAGCAGCTTTTCCTCCCATTCGTCTCTTATATGTGCGTGTGGCACAATCCATCCACCAAAACAATGACAGATTGATCAAACTTCCGATACTCGAAATAAACATGGTAGCAGTGAATGAGATGCCAGCGAGACATGACATTGGGACGTATTGTGCAATTAATCTTATTACTTGGATATTTGTTAAGTCGGTTACCAGTAGTCATGTGTCCAGTAGTCATGTTGCAAGTAGTCATGTCACCAGTACTCACATCACATGTAGTTACCAATATTAATTTCACCAATAGTTATGTGTACCAACTAACTATATTACTGGAAGCCATATCGACAGTAGTCACTAATCACGACACGGGTATAATTGTCACAAGTAGTACTTTAACCAGTACTCAAGTTTCCAATAGTCATGTCACCTGAAGGCGTGTGTCCAGTAGTCATTTCACAAATAGTCATTTCACCAGTAATAATGTATCCAGTAGTCATATCACTAATAGTAAAAAACGACTAGTCATTTCACCAGTAATCATGTGACCACTAGTCGTTTCATTTGTAGTCGTGTCTCCAAAAGTAACGCATCAGAGGTCATGTTTCCAATAGTCGTATTACGAGTAGTC
The DNA here is from genome assembly GCA_963995525.1 of Escarpia spicata. Taxonomy (NCBI): domain Eukaryota; kingdom Metazoa; phylum Annelida; class Polychaeta; order Sabellida; family Siboglinidae; genus Escarpia; species Escarpia spicata. Next base: position 12,587,908 of record OZ023205.1, on the reverse strand, counting down.
ATATCACCGGTAGGCAATTCATGTCAGGTAGTCTGTGACTATCTAACATGGACGTTTGATCACGAGGGCCTTGATGATCCGAACATGAATGGCGCTTGTCACAGCATGTCTAAATTTGCCGTAGGGTCTTGGCTGTCTGCGTAAATTTAACATGGGAGTATTTATGAGAAATGTTGATTCTTAGTTTTGAGTAACTTCCCAAATTGTTATCGCTGTAGACTTTTGATATGTTTTATAGATAACTTCAATGTAACCAAAACAGTTGAAATTGCTTCCGTTGGAATTTGTTCCAGGTTCAACCATAAACGTTCTGGACAACATAGTGACACATCTTGTTACGACAGCTTATCCATTTATGTGTGCTTAATTGTGTTATGAGTAGTTGTAACTATCTACGTTCGATTTCGACAACACAAAGGCAAATACCATTACATCATCAAACATGGTGTATCCCTGAAGTCGAATTTGGTTTTACCTGATCTACTGACACAGAGTTTGAGACACGCGACGTTGTTGCATTATTGTGGGGCGGCGTAGCGTAGTGTTTAGAACATACTTGTGGGGCGGCGTAGCGTAGTGTTTAGAACATTCTTGTTGGGCGCCGTAGCGCAGTGATTAGAACAGTCTTGTGTGGCGGCATAGCATAGTGGTTAGAACATTATTGTGGGGCAGCATAGCGTAGTGTTTATAACATTCTTGTGGGGCGGCGTACCATAGTGGTATGACATTCTTGTGGGCGGCGTAGCGTAGTGGTTAGAACATTCTTGTGGGGCGGCGTAGCGTAGTGTTTAGAACAATCTTGTGGGGCAGCATAGCGTAGTGGTTAGAACATTAGTGTGGGGCGGCGTAGCATAGTGGCCGAACATTCTTGTGGTTAGAACGACGAACTCTCAATGAAGATATTTCAGGTTCGAATCCTCTTGCCGTCGTTTCGAAACTGGGGCAATTTCGTTCGACCCATTTGCTTTATTTCAGGCAGCTGCATAAATAAGTACGTGGCTGTAGACTGTGGTGGACACTAAAGCCCTGCGCGCTCGAAATCTGAGCCCGCCCCCGCCCCGCAACTATGTCATTTGACCCTCAGGCTGCCCCGCATATTACAACACGGCCTGCAGCCCGCCCCGCATATTTTGCGACATTCTGGCCGGCAGCTCGCTTCCACCCGCAGTAACTTGGCCCGCAACCCGCCCCGCAGTAATTAGTCAAACGTCAGCCCCCACCCGTCCCGCAGCCCACAACAAATGACATGGAATCATTAAAAATATATCATCTTTATTAATCATGAATTAAAAGGGTAAAATAGCATAACACCAATATAGCGGCTGACGAGATTTGCGTGCTCTATTAACTAGCACAAAGATTGTCCCACCTTTGAGTAACTGTTGACCGTTAATGAGTTACAAAAGTCAACCCGCAATAGCTAGCGTGTAGAAATGACTAGCCCGCAGACCGCCCCGCAGTGACCTGGCTCAAACTGAAACTTAACCCGCACCGCACCGCACTGCACCGCACCGCACTGCACCGCACCGCACCGCAACAAATAAAAAAATCCAGCCCCCGCTTGCTGCGGGCCAAAACCCGCCCCGCGCAGAACTTTAGTGGACACATGTCAACGATTCAGTGTTCACGCAATAATTGCAATATGGCTGAATGCTTCCCAGAGACGTCGATATGATGGAGATAACGAGAAGAGGCTCTGAACAGGCTTAAGGACTGGTCAAAATGCTACATAAGAAATAAGAACATATTTACTTAAATTAAAGTTTTAATGAAATTAGCAGTAACCAACTGCTTGTCGGGTAATGCACCTTATGTTTTAATTTGCTTCAGATTTGTTATTGCCTCGTCTAACGAGCTAGATCTGACGGTCCGAGTCGAAGACGAATTCACTTACTTCGCTGAAGGACGACCATTGTTAGAGGGCGCGACGATCGTACTCCAGAGTCGTCTACGTGACATCACCATGTCAAAGGTCACCAATGCATCAGGTATGGGGGGCGCCGGAAGAACACTGGAAATTATAATTTGAGTATAAACAGGTTTCGTGTTAGTGCGAAGGTCCGCATTATGCATTCGACCAATATTATTTTGAAACACAACAAACAAATTAAGATATATGTTTATAATACACAAAAACACAACAACCGAATACCAACAATACTTCAAACATTGTATATTCTCACTTGTATTATAGTTAAACTTGTTTGGTTGTCTTTTCTTGTATATATTGTTATCAATGTTCTGAATAAACGTTCATTCAATTCAATTCAACAGTATTTAGGTTATCAAAATATACATCAAAAATTAGATATTATCATTAATAATGCCACCACATTAAATCCTGCAATCAAATTAACTACACATCTAGGCCTATCATGAAGAGTTCACTCGTCTTGACAGTCTGGGGTTCATGCCAAGAACACCATACTTGCATCTTACAATACTGTCTACCGCGAATAGAAGGAAAAGAGTGACAGTGTTACATATTACATTATTAGTCTACGTTTTCGTGATAGCCACTTTATCAGAGTGAAGTCACATAGACGTACGCTATGTACAGTCGTGAAAACGCATTATTAAACTGAATGTAAATTAACGTATGCGGTTAATGTTCTAGGTATGGTGGTGTTCACTGGAATCAACGAAGACTACTACAGTCTCTACAGTCGGGCAAACAAACATATCGGTGACTCTCGCGTGATTCTCGCGACTCCCACTGACAACAAAGTGACAGTGTTCCTGCAGAGAACAGCCGTCACGTACAGGTAACCGTTCTTCACATACATGTAACCCTTCATCTCGTACACGTAAAGTTTGTTACGTATATATATAATTGTCCATCACGTATATGTAACCGTTCATCATTCATCACGTATAATTATGTAACCTTTCATCACGTCTTTGAAACCGTACGCCATGCATTTGATAACCGTTTATGAAATTGTAATTATTATTAATATTACTAACTAAAGTGCCATATATCCGGGACCAGCCCGTTCAAAGGCGCGTACACACATTATAAAAAGTACATGGAATTAAAAGAAATGTTTAATAAATATATTGTCGTCGTAAAAATAATATTATATTAAAATAAAAAAGACTGTATATATTAAGTAATTAACATGCATGACATAGTTTCGAAAATATTAAGATAATTACATAAATAGTTATAATATGCTAAAATTAATTAAAATGTTATATTATATAAAAATGTAAAGAATCCTACATCACATTTCTTCAGTGGAAGTAACCCAATTTAAATAAGTGTGTTTAAGAAGTCTTAAATCTGGTCAGACTGTTCGACATATGTTGATTGGCAAAGCGTTCCAGAGGGTAGGTCCGGACACAGAAAAAACCCGCCTGCCGTAGCCCTCTAGGTTGTAGCGCGGAACTACCAGCAGACGCTGATCAGCAGATCGGAGGTTGCAGGTGGGCGAATAGGGTGTTACAAGACCTCAAATATATCCTGGTGCAAGCCCATGCAAGACAGTCAACACGAGGACCAGTAGTTTATACTGGATACGCCAGCGAACCGGAAGCCAGTGCAGTTCGAACAAAACGGGAGTTATGTGCTGGTGCTTCGCTGTCTTACGATCAGTCTGGCTGCCGAATTCTACAGCTTGTTCACGAGTGTCTCCGTGATGCTGCACAATACCACGTTGCTGTAATCCAGCCGTGATATCACAAGAGCGTGGACTAGTGTCTTACGTGCATCAGTAGTGAGACAATGTGTTATCGTTGAGATGGCGTAGGGATGGTGATACGCTGACTTGCACATGTGCGACACGCGTAACGACATTATTAATCCGCAGTCGATCGTAATCCCGATATTGCGGATGGTCGGTGATGGAACAATATTACTTCCGCGTTGCGTATACATAACGTTTATCACGTTTAGTTAACCGTTTGTCATGTGTATGTTACTGTTCATCACGTATACACAATCGTTTGTCACTAACAGGTAATCTTTCGTTATATATATGTAACTGTTAATCACATATCACCGACTATACTAGTCCTTCTCGTTGGAAGCAAGAGAAAACATCCGTCTCGTTGCTGCTCATTTTTTAAATTTACGTTCATAGCAAAGAACACACGAAATTCAGTCAGCCGAAGCTACGCTCTGTACCTTGTGTATTACCTAAACTCATAACACATAGCACGTATTCGATGCATATGATATTTTGAGACATCATTTTTATTAACCGAAACCTGCCTACTTATAATGGCTTGTTGCCTTTGGCCCAGTCCTTACATATTCAAAATAAGCCATGACAAAGCATTTGGACAGTCTTTTATTTAAGAACAATCCGGGTTTTTGATCTCTCTTTCTCTCTCTGTCTATATGTCTGTCTGTCTGTCTGTCTGTCTGTCTGTCTGTCTGTCTGTCTGTCTGTCTGTCTGTCTCTCTCTCTCTCTCTCTCTCTCCCTCCCTCCCTCCCTCCCTCCCTCCCTCCCTCTCTCTCTCTCTCTCTCTCTCTCACTGAATATGGTAAGTGAACTGTTGTTTGTCTACACACCTGCCAAATTTACCAGTAACTAAATTGTTATTTTGAGACTACTATGGAAGTCACCGCCCTGAAATCAATCAAGTAAAAAAGAATACACCGACGTTATTTTAGATGGGATGTGAAGCGAGTGACGTTTGAAGACCGCTACGAGATTACACTGGAGGCTGACTTTGAGACGAACGTTCCGATGCCCGTTGTGACGATCGAGCCACGGGAGCTAGACATGGACGTTCTTCAGCGTGGCCTCGTTCCGGTCATCAACTTCGAGCTGACCAACCACGGCCTCATACGAGCTGAAGACGTCAAATTCGATCTTCCGAAGTTCGATAGCCACCCATTCATGCACTTGGAGATGGTGTGTACCATGCTTATGATTCTAGACATGAGGTTCCTTAACGACATCTCCATAAGAATTGACGGTTAACATTTAGGCAAATTTTCTGTATGTCGACGCTCTTTTGCACGCACGCAAATATGGTGCATGCATATAAGCATGCGTTCGTGCATGAGTGCGTGAGTGCGTGAGTGCGTGTGTGCCTGCGGATGGAAATGTGTGAAGACCCTGTTTGTCTAGGTTTTGTTAACGCCAGCAGTACGAACATGATCTAAAATGAAAACGACATAATCTGATTAGGGCTAGCTATTCATAAATTGATGTCTCGGGAACTTTCGATAAGCCAATGGTTTTGTTGGCAATCTTGTTAAATCCTGTTAAAACCTGGTCGCAATTTCCCCCACCTTATTATCACGTCAGAATGTTCCAGTTACGGTATTTGGCCTTGCAGGAACTTGAGAAGGTTGGAAGCATCGAGGCGAATACTACCATCCAAGTGCCCGTGAAAGTCATCATTGACGAGAAGAAGAAGGCGCACTACCTCGCTACCAACCCGGGCGATATTACAAAACGCAACGCGTACGTGTCCAAAGAACTATGACGATTCAAGACTTTCAATTAGAATGGCATTCATAATTATGACGGATATAATTATTATACTATTAGCTATGGGCGGTTGTGATTTAATCGTGTGATAGTCTTCAATACGGCTGTGCTTAGCAACAACTTGCTTATCACGGAACATCCCTGGCTCTAAACGCAACATATGGAATCCCTCTATTCATCCTAATCACAATACGACTGTGTATAATTTTATCACAAGTTATAATAACCAGTGTTTCAAGAGTTACACATAAGCCATTTTCACACTCAATATTGACAACAGCGAACAGCTTCATTGTGAAGAATGTATATAGGTACCTTTCAGAATTACAATGTATTGTTCGATAAACTTTTTCAGGACCATCACGGTTCCTTCACTGACGTCATTGTGAGCTGCTCTTGTTTGTCGGATCCTATAAGATCCGTCGAGCGAAACGACATTCTGAAAGGCACCCATATACTTTGTTCGAGATTAATGTAACAGAATCGACATCAACATGCACGCGAACGTCTTAACGCGTCTCCTCCAAACGTGTAATGGAATCGAATGCGAATAAATGTCCGTGTCGTTGCACAGTCAAAACCCGTACGAGTGTCGCTTTATACGATACTGTCAGTTCCTAATTGCGTTTAACTAGCTCAAAACATTCAATGCCTAAACACGCTTTGTTGGCAGTACTGCGAAGCGTTTTGATGTTACCCGCGTTCTTGTGATTCCCACATAACAGACAAATGATGCAGCGAACTCCCTGCTAATTAATACTTTACAAACGCTGGTGATTCCGGGTCACGGAATCGACACCCTTGCTTTTAATTTAATTGTAAATGTGCGACCTTATAATGTCGTTGTGTTGCAGTCTGGCCTGTGTGGCTATGGCGATCTACGCGGCCTACATGTACGTCTGCGACCGAGCGCGGTATAACCAGCTCTCCGTGCCCATCAACAACGCATTGAGGGCTAACTGTGGCGGCGGCGGTGGTGGTGGCGGCGGCGGTGGCGGAGGCTACATCTACTACTCTGGCGGAGGTGGCCCAGGAGGACCAAGTATGCCATTACCAAAATAATAATGCGCTGACGTTGTAATATTTCTATTAAGGCGAACTTCGCAATACGTTCCATGCAGACCCGATAAATAGTATAGGACTGACTCATAGCACTATATTGACTAGGTATAACAGTTACCTCAATGGATAATAACAACCTTTTAGCCATACACTATTGCATATTATATGTGTCCAGTCTTCGTTTACAAACGACATTACTGCGACATATATGACAACACAAAATGCTTTAAAGGAAGCCCTTTGGAAGTTGATGTTCAACTTATGAGGCCATGATTATAATTACTCTTATTGCCGTTCAAAACTTTCGAAAAGCTTTCTTTCTTCTTGTTTCCATGTCAGGGAAGAAGCAAATCCATGAAACGAAGTAAATGTGTATCTTTCTGCCGATGCTCAAAGTCTAAAGAAGTTAGGACTCCGAAAATAACTGAGCTTAAAACTCTTGCATCGTGTGAATTTCGTAAATGGATGATGAGACAAAATACCATAAAATAACCTGTCGATACATTCCTGTGGATATTGTCATAGGACGTATAAAAAGTGGTATGTTGGCGGTGATATTATCCTAGAAATGCATGCCGGAAGTTCGTGTGCGCCCTCACGCGTTGCTCACTGTTCGTCCCAGGCAGCCATCACGGTGGAATAGCCGTGAGTCAGTCCCTCACCTGCGATGACATCATCAACTGCTACAAGGCCGGCAAGAACTGCTTCAAGACGGTCAAGAGCGGCATCAAATGCATCAAATCATTCGCCACGATCGAAGTTCCGGTCGTTGGCGTGCTCAACACTGTGTGGAAATGTTACAAGTTCTATAAATCAGTAAAGAAGTAAGTATACCAGTTATAATGCAACTTGCGTTGACTTTCTCTGCTTTATTAAATATAAGTTGTATTTAACGGGTCCTAATTATTATGGCTGTATATGCCATTCTCACTACGGTTCAACTATCCCAAAATTTTATTTTACATCGGCTGACATATAAATACTACTAACACTACTACTACTACTACTAATAATAATAACAATAATTTTATTTCAGACAGACAATCAGTATATCCGTATAAGAACATCACGTTAAAAGAGTACACTGTAAATCAATATAAAATGTAATCGACGATAAAAATAGTACATTAAATTTAAGCATTATATAAAACCATAATTGCAACATACAGTAAATGTCGCTAGTTACAATGCTCTGAATAATGGTATTAAGAGACATGTCAATCCTAGTCATTGTTCTAAAAATAGCCGTTCTGATAATAACTTTAGACATTAGCAGTAACAATCATGTGGGTAGCGGTACACATCATAGGCAGATTGTCCAATATCCTGTATGAATTGTCATGGGCAACAATACGTTGCTGAAAATTAACAAAAAAACGCACATATGATAATTATAAATGGTACATATGATTATCAAAAATCGTGCCCTAAATTATGCTATTATACTTGTCTAATAATAATAGCAATCTGTATTGCCTGAAGTGCAGGAATTGTGTTTGCCATCACAGCGAAATACAGATGAGCACAGAGGAAACAAAGGAAAGTATGTGCCCTGTTGTTTGGTATAACTAAAACGAAGTGAGAATGATGTATAAACCCGGTAAAAGCAACGGTACCACCTTTTATTAGTTGCCTCCTAAATACCGTGCTATACACGACATTACCTGTAGCTGTTTTATAACGACAACCGAATGCTTTCTGTTCAGATGTAGGAAGAGTTACAAGAAATGTAAAGGCGGAGGCGGAGGCGGCAGAAGACGTAAACGAAGTGTATTAAATCAAGACGACTTGACCCCGGAACTTGCTGAACGTCTAATCGCCTCAACCAACCCGTACGAGCTGTCTGCAATCGTAGTCGGCGACGAGGCATGGTTCGTACGACACTTTGATTTGGGCGAATGTTTGTGCAACACATGTGTAAACACGTAGTATGACATGCTGACGTCGTGTACGATATGATATGTCTGTCTGAAGATAAAATGCAAAGTGAAATTCACAAGTATATATGTCCGTTAATACAATCAATGCAGTGATACTAGTCGTTTAATAAATAATATCACTCTTGATAACTTTCATGGCTTGCTTTCAGTTTACATCTAAATCTTTATAAATATGTAGTGTAATGTCAACGTCTATTCTTATTTTATAATTTCTTATACTTGGCAATCGTTAAATCGCAAGTGTTAAATTGTTCTGGGGTTTAATTCCTGTAATAATAATTAAGAATAATCTGGGAGAGGTATATGTTGTGTTTTATAATTATATGGAACAATCGGTTATCTTCATACTGCGCAACATTGAATGTCTGTAAATCGAATGATTCACTGTAGGGTCGGTTGCAAGTACGTGCATCGATCTTCATTTTATATATCTACTTCGCTACAGAAATATCTACATTTGCTGCTTATTTGGTAAACAGGTTTGAAGTAAATGCTGGAGATTGGTGGAACATCGCAGTACAACCCATGCTTGACGACAACAGCGATCAGGGACAACTGATATCGCAGAAGGAACTCGACACGATCCACGGGTATCCTCTGCCTACGGGGGTGTCTCGAGTTATGGCCGACACACTCATTCAACGAATCAACAGCAGTTTATACAACTGGAAACTCGGAAAGCTGGAGGGCGCATCGATGATTAGCTACGCCAAGTACAGCGCAATACAGAAACAAATCTCGAAAGACAGGAAAGTTGCGAAAGAGGTGCGTTTAAATTATTATTAGTATGGCCGGTTATTAAGTACGTCTTTGTAAAGATGAAGGGACTGTATAGAATACTGTTCTGTCGGTCACCATGTTTGGTAAAATTGGGATGCACTGCGATAGACTCTCTGTATGCCTTGGCAATATCAGTGCATTTAGAGTTGTGATCTGTGCCGTTCTCTTTATGATATCTGTAAATGACTTCACCAATTCATGTATTTAATTATTTGTATGTAATATCGGTGATTTCAGGCGGGTTTCGATTCACTCTCTCAGTGGTACAATGATGGCTTGAACACTTATGAACAAGCTGACAAGGTACGTGTGTACATCGCTAATTTGGAAATATATACCATGTTAGATTACAACAACTATTGTACACGTGTGATTATGTTGGAACAACTGTACAACACGGTTACGTTTTCGTGTTCCTGTTGGCGCACACGCATGTGTCACCCTGCTATGGTACAGAACATCGACGTTGCGGAACTTATATAAATGCACATAAGGCCACATTCTATATGTTCAAACCTTTCCGCTGCGGCCGAATCAGCTTCGTATTCCAGGATTCAGCACTATCTCCACTATTGCCCAGAACACCTGTGCTTGGTTTCTCTGCAGCGTGAACGTAAAGCTTCTCACAGAAGAATAAATAATATATTAGTATTCCAACAATCGTTATACTCTTACGTTTAAGTTGGTGACCTATTCATATCACTTACTTACAAAGGTGTTACTGAACATTTTGCAGACATTTTAAACTGCAACAACAATGCCAATTTAGAGTGCCGTATATATGTACTGAAATGACATAATAAAATCAATCGAGGTGCCGCGCCCTTTGTCTTCAGGAGAGTGACAACGGTGTGTGTGCGAAGGTGCGCATTCGTATCCAGCAGCGACTGGCCATCACACGTGACGCCTTCCGCGCCACGCTCGAACTCGACAACGGAGAGTCACACAGACTCACTGACATCAGAGTCGACATCGTTATACGGGACTACGTCGGCAAAGAAGACGCTCTACACAAGTTTGCCGTCGGTCAGTCATTGAGCCAACGTCCCGTTGTCAAAACATTAACTCACATATACGTAGTGTAGATCTGAATGTGTGTGTGTGTGTGTGTGTGTGTGTGTGTGTGTGTGTGTGTGTGTGTGTGTGTGTGTGTGTGTGTGTGTGTGTGTGTGTGTGTGTGTGTGTGTGTGTGTGTGTGTGTGTGTGTGTGTGTGTGTGTGTGTGTGTGTGTGTGTGTGTGTGTGTGTGTGTGTGTGTGTGTGTGTGTGTGTGTGTGTGTGTATGCGTTTCATTTGATGTGATGGTGCATCGTGTTCAACGTTATACCTCAAAGAAAGGTCACTGTCTGTCACACATAGGCCTATCACGGAAACACGTTACTACATCACTCTGAACATTAATTGTCTGTCGCGTCTCTCAGGCCAGCCAGAAGTGTCAGGCATGGGCAGTGTCGACGGCCATGGCGTGCTGACCGTAGGTGAATCGGGCAAAGCCGAGTGGCTCATCATACCGTATTCAGAGGCCGCCCCCACGCACGATGTCCAGTACGACATTTCCGGCACGCTCTACTACACGGTCGGAGGAGACAACATCACCGTGCCGCTCTTCCCCGACACTATCACCGTCACACCCGATCCACATCTCTACCTCAACTACTTCCTCGCCAAGTTTGTCAAGAGTGACGACCCGATGACGAAAGGTCGGTATGAAGGGTTTAGCTGTTGTGTGAACAATGTGTTTGCTGCATATATCGGTCGATGTACAGGAACGACATCGTCCATCCACAGATCAATGAATTTCTCAGTGTATGTTACGTGTGTTAGAAAGTTTGATCATAATCAACATTCACAACCGTACGCACAAGTATCGTTCTTTCATACGCAAGCTGGTATCGTTTATTATATTGTGCGATGTACAACATGTTAAGTTATCACTGTGTTATTTTCCATGAAAGGTTAGAAGCCTGTTGCTCCGCCCAGAATTAGCCGGCGTGGTTATTTGTAATAGGAAATTTGCTATGTTGAAAGTGGGAACATGGGAACTCGTTGAACATCAAATGTATTTCGGTTACCTCAGCCGGTGTCTGCAATATTACCAATAAAACTTCTTTTTTATGTGGATCTTACGTTTCCAATTCGATTTAGCAGGCAGTATACCTTCAACAAAGTTATTGTAGTCGTAAGAACATTATATTAATTAATTAATTAAAAAACCTAGGAACAAACAGATTCCTTTTAACAATACACTAACCAATTACCCTGTTTGCAGATGTGGTCGAGCCCACCATCCCGTTCAGCCTTGGTGTTCTCGTGACCAACGCTGGCCACGGCATAGCAAGAAATCTGAGGATAACATCCGGCCAACCGGAGATAATAGAAAACGAAAAAGGTTTGCTCATAAAGTTTGAAATTATAGCAGCGCAACTTGGGAACAAGCCAGTATCGCCGTCGTTAACAGTCACGTTTGGGGACATTCAACCAAGCTCCACCAAGGTTGCAAGATGGCAAATGACGTCATCCCTTAAAGGCACCTTCTCCAACTTTTCTGCGACATTCGAAAATATTAATCCACTAGGTGAGTAAAAAGTGTTGCAAATGATTGCAATGTGTGACGACTTTCTAAATGTGTCATGTGTATATTGTGAATGTATATAATTTATAAATTATGTATTATACACAGAAACACAGAAACACAGAACACACACACACACACACACACACACACACACACACACACACACACACACACACACACACACACACACACACACACACACACACACACACACACACACACACACACACACACACCACAATGGACGTCTACAGATATAATACACACGCATATATGTATATACATATATATATATATATCATCTGTGATAATAAACGATACAGACAGGAATTTAAGACTTGACATTATTGTGAACACATTCCTGTATGTATCGCTTACATTATCACAAAGTTTTACCAACTCAGAGCTGTCAGTGATGGAATGGTTCCCTTCCACGAGCTCCTTTGTATTGTGTGTGTTGAAGTGAAGCTCCACGAGATACACATTGCTTGCAGGCGACCCGCAGCTGTCGGTGATGGAGTCGGTGCTCTTCCACGAGCTCCTGCACGTTGTACGAGTCGACGTACCTGAGGACGACGAACTCGTCGACTTCCTCGTCCTCAGTAAAAAGAAACTCGGCATGGTCCCGGACCGTATCTACCAGAGCACAGACGGTCGCCACCCGCTCGACGTAACGGCGTTTAACATCACGAGTATTCAATACATAAGCACGTCACGAGTGCAGGTACATAATATAAAAATAAACATCCCTGTTACGTTTTTTGCTACATTAGTATTAAGTAACGTACACCCACGGCAAGACCAAGGGCAGCATTTGTGACAATTATAGTATTCTGAACTCGTTCCTATGACCATTTAATTTCTGCTGTCGCTAGTTGTAAGCAGCAGATAATAATGTTAACATAAATCCACAGTAAAGCCACCTGGGGAATGACTGACAACTTAATTTGTCCACTTAAAAAGTAAATAACTATAAATAGCTACATTTGTATTTTTTCAAATGCACCACCAATTTGAAGGTAAGAGGCCAGTGGTCCTAGGGATGCGAATGAACAAATAAAGAGGCTAAGACGTCCCCCGCCTCTGGGTGGAGACAGACTGGCAATGTTCCAATGTTAGCGTATAAATATATAGATTAATGTACAGATAATGACACGAGGAATCATTGCAGATTCGTCGCTTCTACTCATACAGTATTTAGTGGATAGAATATAGAATTAAACCATTGTAATCATGACAAATAATCTCACAAGACATTTGGGATATCTTACGATCGTTTCGGCCGCATCTCCTGACGTTCGTCAGCGAACTTGTTTGCTCCGGGCATGTCACATGACCAGTGTCTTCAGATGGAGAAGATCTGGCTGAAGCTCATGTCCGACGTCTCGGTCCAGGGCGCTTTTCGTTCATAACGAGCAGGCAGCAGGTATTAAAATAGACTAATAGTTTGGTCGGAGGCAAACAGGAAAATGTACTGCAAGAGTATGGTAGGGGTAGGATAGGGGGAAGAACACTGAGTGTATAGAGTAGTAGGGTTATTTAGTGCAAATGCGTAGAGTGTGGATCACTTAGTGACATGTCAGGTGACCGTTCACTTACCTACGTATCGTCGTGCTTGTCAGGTGCCCGTTCACTTAGCTTCATGTCCTTGTACTTGTCAGGTGACCGTTCACCCGACGGCGTCAGGCTGGGTGTACTTCCGAGGCGTGTACACGGGCGACCAGACCCAGAAGCCAACAGCCGCCGTACGATCCGACAACGGCCGCGCCTTGAACGTCGATTACAACGTATGGGTAGAACAACTGGATGGCGACGACTTGTACATACAGATCCTGGACCACATCAACACGGCCGCAGTGTCACTCACCTACGACATCACGTTCGAGAAAGGCAACCAGCACAAGCCGCAGTTTCAACGATCCGAATATATGCTCAATGTTTCAGAGGCAACATCTCCCGGGGTGGAACTGCTGCACGTAAACGCGACAGATCTTGACTCGGACCAACATGTGAGGTACTCAGTACAACACGACTCTAACGACAAGTTGCCATTTGCGATCAACGCGACGACGGGGGCAGTTCGACTAGCTCGTGAGCTGGACCGTGAGGACACCGACGTGTACAGCTTCGACGTTGTCGCGACGGACAGCGGTACGCCAGAACGACATACGGCCACGTCCGTGCTGGTCCGGGTCCTAGACGTGAACGACAATGCACCGGAGTTCCATAACGTCCCTGACGCGATCTCCGTCGAGAAATCGGTGCAGCCAGGGTATGTGCTGCTGACCGTTTCGGCTACGGACTCCGACGAAGGACACAATGGAGCTGTCGACGTGGAGTTCTTATCGGCCACTTCTCTGTTTGCATTCAATTCATCCAGTGGAGAGTTGAGCACAGCTGTGTCGCTGAGGGACAGAACTGGTCAGCATACGGCCACCTTCCAAGCCCGGGACAACGGTACACCGCGGAAGTCCACAGCCACATCGCTCATAATAAACGTAGTAAATGACAACGCATCCCCGCCGCAGTTTGACAGATCCGAGTACATGTTTGAACTTCCCGAATCCGATGAAGAAGGAACATATGTAGGTCAAATATTGGCAATTGATCAAGACGGAGAATCTGTCGAGTACGAACTGGTTCACCAACCGGGGGTTGTGTTGTCGTTTGCTATTGACCGACGCAGCGGTAACATCAGTAGCGCCATGAAACTTGACAGGGAGACTCACTCCAACTACACGTTCCTTGTGTTGGCAACCGACAGTGGCGGCCTACCCACTGGGCGAAAAACGAGTACAGCGACTGTACGTGTGGCAGTAACAGACATCAACGATAACGCTCCAGTGTTCTCATCCGATACGTTCAAAGTGTCCGTTCCGGAGAATGTTCCCATAAACACCCTGATCCTGCAAACCGCAGCATTGGATTCTGACGCTGGAGTCAACGGACAGATTGACTTCTATAATTTCGTCCCTAGGACGCCGAAAGACGCATTCTTTGTTTTGGCCATGGTCGGCGACGAAGTATCCGTGAGAACGTCGAAGATGATCGATGCAGAATCGCTACATGCTGATATCCGGTTCTACCTTACGGCCAAGGACGGTGGCATTCCTCCTTTGACGTCAACCGCGACGATAGTCGTCAGCGTGGTCGACCTCAACGACAATCCACCCAAGTTTGCAGACGACTCTGTCAACATACCTTTGCCTCGGTCAACCGTCCAGAACACTCGGATCTACACGGCCCGTGCCACAGATGACGATGTGTCCGAACAGCATTGTATGTATATGCAGCACCTTTATACTTGCAACCATGACATTGTCACAGCTGCATCAGTCAGTAGGTCCTACCATTTTGCTTATAATGCTGCGCCATTGCATTGTTCAATTATTGGATTAAGAAAAGAAACAACAATATCACACAAACAACTTTATTTGTATTCCTCTTTGAATACATTATTATACATGCGTTTATTTCCTTCAACAATGGTACACATTAATGTTCCCCACTTGGTGTTTTCAGCGAACAGTTGTCCTGATTATTGTTCTTGAGTGATACAGCTACCATGAAGCAATATTCTTTTTATTAACATTTAAATGTGCTGATGATCTTTCTTGCAGCAACGATAACCTACTCACTGTTAGAAGAAAGCGACAGCGCAATTGAAATCAACCCCGATACAGGTGACTTGCGCCTGGATAGTTCTCTCGTTGGCTCGTCCCTGGACACGCTGTATGTCACCGTGAAGGCGTCCGATGGTGTCAACTCGGCCGAGCAGCAGTTGACGATACGTGTCATTGACACGAACAGCCACGCCCCCGTCTTCAGTCTGTCGCAGTACTTCGTCGAAGTGAACGAGTCTACGAGTGCAGGACAACAACTACTCCAAGTGACGGCTACGGACATGGACAGTGTCGCGTTGACCTACGCCATCATCGATGGCAACATAGACAACATGTTCCGCATGGAACCGCTCACAGGTAGCGGACATTTGGCGATTTACTCTACATACCTAACGGCCATTTGGCGATTTACTCTATATACGTAAGTAGTAGAACATTCTACTACTTACGTAACGGTCATTTGGAGATTTACTCTACATACTTAAATAACATATTGATGACGCTAGTTCCAATAAGAACTTGTGTTGACTCTACTAGCCCTTCTTGTCGTGCAGAATAGTTATATTAATTAACTGCAGCAATGATCAACAAAACACATTGGTTGGTGACGACACTGTACGTGTTAAACACGTCAACTGGAGGCGTCCCTACAAATGTTATGTTTGCTAGTGACAGCACTGTACATGCCATGTTAGCTGGTGACGTCCGTACACATGTTATATAAACGTCGGGATGCACTAGCACTGTTCGGCCGACTAGACACTGGTTTCGAATATAGCGCAGTCGGTGTCGCGTATTTCCTGCAGTCGGAGTGAGTTTGATCTGATCTGATCTGGTCTGGTCTGGTTGGATCTAGCGAAACGTTTCAGTGTATCCCGGCCTTTAGATGGTGACATCCCTGTGCATGTTATGGTAGATATTGACATCCATGTATATGTTATGTTAGTTGGTGACTTCACTGCAACTGTTACGTCAGTACTTGGCGTGTACATGTCATGAGATGACGTTCCTGTGCATGTTGGGATAGATGTTGATATATACATGTACATGTTATGTCAGCTGCTGTTGACACCGCTGTACATGTTATGTCAGCCGCTGGTGACATCCTTGTTGATGTTATGTCAGCTGCTGGTCACACCCCTGTACATGATATGTCAGCTGCTGGTGACACCCCTGTACATGTTATATCAGCTGCTGTTGACACCACTGTACGTGTTATGTGAACTGCTGGTGAAATCCCTGTACATGTTATGTCAGCTGCTGGTGAAATCCATGTACATGTTATGTCAGCTGCTGGTGACACCCCTGTACATGTTATGTCAGCTGCCGGTGACACCCCTGTACATTCGATGTCATCTGCTGGTGACATTTTTGTACATATTATGTTAGCTGCTGGTGACACCTCTGTACATGTTATATGAGCTGCAGGTGACACTTCTGTACATGGTATGTCAGCTGTTGGTGACATCCGTATTCATGTTAAGTCTGCTGCTGGTGACACCCCTGAACATGTTATGAAAGTTGCTGGTGACACACCTGTAGCAGGTCGTATTTGTGTCGCAGGGACGTTGCTACTTCTGGGTGGACTTGACCGTGAGACCCGGTCGACGTATCTCCTGCACGTCGAGGTGTCTGACGGCGGAATCGACGGGGAGAACGTCCTCACTGCCAACGTGACTATCAATGTGTCCGTGACTGATACCAACGAGTTCTCGCCAACGTTTGTCGACGGCTCCGTCTATCAAGTGATCGTGTTGGAGGAACAAAGCAAAATCAATCTCACGGTAAGCATTGCCAGGCTTTATATATTTAAAATAAACTACAAAATACTAGCAGACCCAGGTCCTAACGCAAATGCTTGACACAATTTAAATTGAAACGCATAAATAAAATATAGTCATTATTACTTACATGTACAAATGCCTAATTGTTAATATGCTAGCCATGACACATTTAAATGCAAATATTTGTAATGACTCAAATAGCACATCCAATGCGCCCGAACAGATAACAATAAATAGTTGGTTTGTTCTCTGCAATGCATTTATAAACACATTTGATACATGTTTAAGTTTTAAGTATAGTCGTAAGCAAAATTCGAAATAATTTACTTGAACGTTCTTAAACGTGGGTTAATTGTGTAGATTAATTACAGTTTAATCTACTTTTTCGAATCCAATCATTCAAATATTTAGTTTCTCAGAAAGAAGGGCCAAGCTTAATTACCTTTAGTTTTGCTTTCCATTGAACAGCGTAGTGTCGCCCCAGGTTATGTTAGTACAGCGACAAAGAGCCACACATTTTAAGAATTGTGCACTTTTTCATAAAAAGCATAAACATTGTCACGTATGTAGTTTATGATATGTAGACTCATATAAAGCTAGGTACCCATCGCTATCGACATGGGACCTAGCCGCCATCTTGACTTTTAAAGTGGCCGCCACGGAAATCCATTAGGCAAGTATATTAGCTTCTAAATAACATCGAAATGTGATCTTGATTTCTAAACCAACATTTACAGGGTCAAAGAATTCATTCCTGTCATGTGCAGTATCCAATGATGACGGCCAAATTGAAATTCAAGATGACCGCCATGGAAATTCATCATTTTGTGTGTCAAGGAAGCCGTTTCGGCCATATACTATATAATCTGATGACGGTCATTGAAATTCGAGATGGCTGCCATGCATAGACGTTTTACGAACGCGATTTTAGAGACTCTTGAGACTGAGTACTCTATATGGCGAATCCATGGGTGGTTCATATCTTTCAAGGTCAAATTATCCTGTTGTGCCACTTGCATTATTCCCACAGGATGGCCGTGTTGGAAACAAAATGACTGCCATGGAAATAATCTGTCCGAAACATGACATTGGTGTTTATACCACTATTTCCAGAGTTAATTTATCCATTTCATCCCTGATGACAGACATTCAAGATGGCCGACATCCAAAAATATACATATTAGTTTAATTCAGCTTCTGTGCAACATAAAACACACTCTTTCTGTTTAATCCGGTAATACACGTATCAATGAATGTATGTAGGCTACAACCATCACACAGAATATCAAGATGGCTGCCATGCATATATATGTTCTAGGAACATGATTTGAAAATGTGTTCGGTTTACGAATCCATAACTGGTGTATGGTACATGTCTTTACAAGTATAACCGTTTTTGCTGTTGCCAAATTTTACTCAGTTATATTCTCAACCATAATATACCTCACAACATACATAGTCATACAAAATAATATATAATTTGGACTATATTTTGATTTGCAATCAGAGTGAACTAGGTCATGGCATGGCATAGATGCCTCTGGTAGTTCAAGTCCAACTGATTCAGTTGCACTCCAACCCAATGGCCAAGACTAGGCAGATGGAGATTTAGCACAATAGCTTGTGACCTCACATAACCAACTTAATAAACAGTCCATCTGACATGTTAGTGCACTGCATGTTTTGTTAGTGTATTCCAAGTGGTACCATATCCCTGAGCCAACAGCTGATTATTTGCTTCATCCACCATGCTAAATGTAACAGTCTTAATGAAAATTACGGTGATGAACCACTCTATCTCATTTAGTGTACCCGAGTTGACTTCTTATGATGACAGGGCGAGGAACATATATGTAACAGAGGGGAATGGAGTCCATGCTAATCATACCGACTTCTTCACTCGACCAAGGAAACTGGAGATTATGTCACGCCAAGTCAGGACATGGCATAGCATTAATGTTTCCGATTTCACAGTTTGTTGGCAATGACATGGGTTGCAATAGGACAAAAATGGGTTTCAACGCCAAAACGTTAATCTATTTCAACAGTAAGGAATTGCTTTACGGCCATGATAACCACATTTGTATACATTGCCAGGTATACACTTTGAAAAATCCTTGATGAATACATTGTAGAACCGAGAGTAATATGCAGACGTCCGCCACCGTTTTTGTGCACGGCTGAAGGTACTGCAGGTCGTTGGTAGCTTTCTGGACTGTGCTCACAACTATCATTCTGATCTCGTGGGTTGATGATTACCTAGCCACCGGAAACGAATGACCTTACACAGTGTAGCGAATAATGACACAACCTCTGAGTGGTTGCGCTATGTATTCTGCGTATTATTGTTGGTTGCTTGAGGATGTCAGCAATATACCTACCACATACAATATATATTCTTCTGACAGTAGCAAGTGGGATATAATGCATGGTATATATCATTGCTGGACATCGTCGTTAACTGTCCGTCTACGTTTGGAAAGCATCATCATCCAACACCTTTGTGTCAAGATGTAGACCAATCTGCAATGATGGGAAGTACTGTGTTTGGTATTCCAGTCAGTCTGATTGTGATCCTTGCCATAATTGGCGTTTTTCAGTCGTTTCGTCAGCACATCTGCTCTACTATATTTCCATATGTCCCTAACAGTGTATACCATTTCCGTTACATAGTTTGTACTCGGAGTCAGCATATATCCGCGAATTTCAGTGATTGGATTACACCATTGTTTTTAATGTTGTCACTAAAGATTATATTTATTTAGCAAAGTTGTTTTGCAGCCCAGCCCAGTACATTCATGCTTTGTTGAGTTTTGTAATTGGTAGTTTGAATACTATCTTCCAACTCCACATGTGACATATATATGGCCCTGTCACCAGTCACTTTTCCCAGGATTGTGGATTTTATATCAAACTTAGAGCGCAATCGTTACTCTTTGTGGATCATTGACATGATCATGTCACCGGTGTAGTGTTATTGTTGGAAAACACTTGTTGTAGTTTCTGCATAAGAAAGTGTCCATACATAAGGTCCCAGTAAACCTCAAGACGTGTTATTAACACGGTGTTGAGTATGTTTTCCATATCGCTGATATATTTCTCTTCACCGGTATATGCACTGTCACTTTTCTTATTTATGTTTGAGAATATAGCTCAGCAACAACTGCCAATAAGAACTGACATACTCGTAAATATATAGGTGTTCATATTTGAACCACAGATGAATTCCTCAACCTCAAGAAGCACGAAAATCATGTTCGCAAAAAACGTATATGCAGGGCAGCCATCTTGAATTTCAATATGGCCGTCATCTGAGGACGTAGCATATGACAGAAATGGATTCACAGACCCTGTAAATGTTGGACTAGACACCAAGAACATGTTTTTATGTTGCTTAGAAACTGAGATATGTGGATAATTTATTTCCGCGGCAGCCATTTTAAAAATCAAGATGGCGGCCAGGTACCATGTCGATAGCGATGGGTACCTAGCTTGAAATGGATCTACATATCATAGTCTACATGTACGCCAATTTTCATGCTTTAATAAAAAAGTGCACAATCATATCCCTTAGCCGCTGTACCATGTAGGGATTTTTAATCAACAGAGGGTTGCTTCCTATACACACCACTTGATGCATCTGATCGAAGTAACAAGACCTTCAATGCAGCTCCTAAACAAAACGAAACGTGGATTGAATAATCGTCGTCCTCTTTCCAGCAAAAAATCCTTTTTGCAGAGGTTTTTACAATTTAAAAACAATTGTGAAATTTGCGACGAACCGGCATGCTCGGTCGCAATATGCCGCCATCTTGACTGTTGTGTTCATGTCGTATGAGGTCGCGGTGCGCTTTCTTTTGTTTCAGGTGGCGGCAACGGACGGCGACGGTCACGCCATAGCGTACTCCATCGTGAGTGGGTCTCAAGGTGTGTTCGTCATCCAGGAGCACACCGGTGCCATTGAAATGAACGGCACGTTGGACCGAGAAGAACAGACCGAAGTGAGACTAGAGATACGGGCAACTGATGACGGTAATAGCATGTCTTATGTTTGTAGCAGACTAACTCCTGTATACTTGTTAGTTTTGTAAAAATGTGTACGTCATATTTGTGTTTGTACTAAATCGCTCATTTGCACAAGCGATTGCCAAGTATATTACAATCTACATACAGAAATCTAGATAAGCCAATTAAAGTTTCATTGTCAATTTGCCATCAGGTGTTTTCATTTTGGATGGCCATGTGTTGAATATCGTTAAATAAGACACGATTTCCAATGTTGCTGTAAATTAATGTAATATGCTATAAAGAATATATATTAGATATACAGTATAATTAAAATCATAGTTACGGAAAAAGCACATGTCTGACTTTTACAGTGGACATTCGCTGGTATAAGGAAAATTCGTTTAAGGGAACATGTGTTATATAGCTATGAATATAAAAACATCGCATATAAGGACCAGTTTCAGCATGTTCGTTATAGCGAACGTCCAGAGTGTGCCCGTATGCTACTTATTCTTTAGAAATCGCGTAGCAGAATATTTTACAGTGGGGTTTACGCTCTTCAGCTATACTGCATAGTTAAAAGCGAAACGTGTGCGCACAAAAGTCTGGCATTTAAATAATATAAATAGAAAGGTCAAAGAGAATCCCATTAAGACATCACGTGCCATTATCACAAAAGTCACCTTTTCGCAATAAACTAAAACTAACAGCGCGACACACGATGTAATTAATAATAACAATTTAAGATGACATACAATGTTTTATGTCAGCTTAAGTAAAATACAATGTCTACATAGGATATATATATGTGTGTGTGTATGTGTGTGTGTGTGTGTGTGTGCGTGCGTGCGTGCGTGTGTGTGAAAGAAATTAGAAGAGTGACTATTATAATAAACACTAGTGAGGTAGAATTGAGGTTGTGACTTCACAGAATTAATCCTAATCCTGTACTAGGTGAGCCCCGTCGTTCTTCGTTCGCTGAGGTGTTCATCACTGTCGGTGACATTAACGACAACAGACCGACATTCGCCTTCAGCGACTACAACCTAACGATCAGCGAAGACGATGTGTCGTCTCAGCTGCCGATCACGACAGTGCACGCCGCCGACCGGGACACTGGCATCAACGCTGACATCCGCTACACGATGTCCGTCGGTGACGATGTTGCTCCCCACTTCAGCATCGACGAGTATACGGGCTCGGTGCGTGTCTCCGGGCACGGCATTGCTGGTGACTACGTGCTCCTCGTCACTGCCACCGACGGCGGGCAACCGGCCCTCAGCGCAACCATGCGGCTGTATGTTATGATACTAGAGAGTACAGCAGCAACAACAACAACAGCAGCAACAACAACAACAGCAGCAGCAACAACACCTAAGCCATCGTCGACCATTGGCACGACTATCAAGAACGGTGCCAGTCATGTGTGTCACTGCGTGGCGCAGCTGTCGCTCTCGTTGTTGTTCCTTGTTGCAATCTTGCATGGTTAGTGTCATCAGGTGACGTATTTAGGAGGTATTGGGTGGTCCACCTTTGGCAATTGCTGTATTTGTTTTGTACAACATGTAGCGCTACCATATCTTAACATGGAATACTAACGGGTGACTAAATCTGGCCATTTATTCCGATATGCTAGATACGCCACTGTCACATGCGCAGTTAATAGTTTGCTGACACGGATGTGACGCCCAGGTTACGTGTTCACTGTGTGGACGGTAGTACCACAATTTTTAATTCAAGTTACTAATGCGTTACGGTATTCTTGCCCATTGATCATATAACGATTATGTGTAAGTGTTTATATACATATTAACCAGTAAGTACACACATTTATAAGTAACGTTTCTCGGTGCCATTATTATATATTTAGTGCAGGCGAATAAGATGTATTTTATGTGCCACACAAACACACACACACACACATACACACACACAAACACACACACCACACACACACACAAACACCACACACACCACACACACCACACAACACACACAAACACACACATCACACACCACAGACACACACACACACACACACACACACACACACACACACACACACACACACACACACACACACACACACACACACACACACACACACACACACACTCAAACACACACACACACCACACACACACACACACACACACACACACACACACACACACACACACACACATGCACACACACACTACACACACACACACACAATATATATATATATATATATATATATAGATAGATAGATATATATATATATATACAAGATGTTTTTTGTTTTGAAAATAGTTTTGTGAGACATTTTATATGATTACGATATAAATATCGTGTTCTTGTACTAAATGCATAGTGCACATTTCTTGCACTGCAGTATTGGTGTAACGTCTGTGCATATTTTCACTTAGGTATGTACTATGGTAGTTTTAACGCAGTGATATTGTAGTACAGCATGGTTCCTTTTGTAACGTTTCTTAATATTGTTGTTATGTTGTGTTATATTATACGTGTATACGGTACTTAATTCCACGTAAGCATTTGTACTCTATTTTAATAATGCACATTACCATAACGCATAACGATTTACTTTTAACAGCTTCCATTACATTCCGTCGACCCTGTTTAGTTAGATGCGTTTAGTGGTAAACGGTATGTCGATAGGCATTTTATGTCTATAAATGCAATGTTTTCTTATGAGCGAGTATCAGTCGACGGTTTCCTCTATCTCCGTCATGACTACACACGTTCGACGTATCACATACAATTGCTTGGTTGGGTTTTATTTATTCGGTATTCGCCCGCGCTCTGTAATCAAGATATCTTTGTAATTGGAATGATTAAACAATTGACATCAAACACAACTTACCGGCATCATACTTGTATTAGTCTACGCCTTGTCAACACTGTGACATCAAACAACACATTTGGAGTAAGCTAGCAGTAGGTCTATAATATTTACGATTTCCAATGTCATATAGGCCTGGCACGTTTACTATATCGTAGTTCACGTACCTGTTGAACATACGACACGTACGTGGTGTACATATGACACGTACCTGGTGTACATACGACACTGGCGGGGCATACAGCTGTGGAAATATGTATGTAACGTACGTCATTTCACACTTGATTTAATATTCCATCCACCTACCTACCGCAACCCACACATACAGCTAGCACACGCCCCTTGTCCTCGTCCACCCGCCCATCACAGATAAGACATGCACACGCACCTTGTCCTCGTCCACCCGCCCATTACAGACAAGACATGCACACGCCCCTTGTCCTCGTCCACCCGCCCATCACAGACAAGACATGCACACGCACCTTGTCCTCGTCCACCCGCCCATTACAGACAAGACATGCACACGCCCCTTGTCCTCGTCCACCCGCCCATCACAGACAAGACATGCACACGCACCTTGTCCTCGTTCACCCGCCCATCACAGACAAGACATACACATGCCCCTTGTCCTCGTCCACCCGCCCATCACAGACAAGACATACACACTCACCTTGTCCTCGTTCACCCGCCCATTACAGACAAGACATACACATGCCCCTTGTCCTCGTCCACCCGCCCATCACAGACAAGACATGCACACGCACCTTGTCCTCGTTCACCCGCCCATCACAGACAAGACATACACATGCCCCTTGTCCTCGTCCACCCGCCCATCACAGACAAGACATACACATGCCCCTTGTCCTCGTCCACCCGCCCATCACATACAAGACATGCACACGCCCCTTGTCCTCGTCCACCCGCCCATCACAGACAAGACATGCACACGCCCCTTGTCCTCGTCCACCCGCCCATCACAGACAAGACATGCACACGCCCCTTGTCCTCGTCCACCCGCCCATCACAGACAAGACATGCACACGCACCTTGTCCTCGTCCACCCGCCCATCACAGACAAGACATACACATGCCCCTTGTCCTCGTCCACCCGCCCATCACAGACAAGACATGCACACGCCCCTTGTCCTCGTCCACCCGCCCATCACAGACAAGACATGCACACGCACTTTGTCCTCGTCCACCCGCCCATGACAGACAAAACATGCACACGCACCTTGTCCTCGTCCACCCGCCCATGACAGACAAGACATGCACACGCACCTTGTCCTCGTCCACCCGCCCATGACAAACAAAACATGCACACGCACCTTGTCCTCGTCCACCCGCCCATGACAGACAAGACATGCAGTTAATGTCGAAATACTAAATGACCACACGGTAAATAGGAAAGAAATTCACTTATTTCATTACTTCTCGAGTCGTAGTTAATAGCTGGCACTAGCACTATGGAGACGCACTGTGACGTTGTCATTAAGCGGATGTCAGAGTAAAATAGTCTAACACATAACATTAGATCATACGAGAAATAATGTGCAATATTTGTTTCATAAAGAAATCCATTTGTAAAAATAGTACCTTCTTAAATATCGGACCGAACGGATAGATGCTATAATACATTGCTCCCCTCACACTGTTGTCGCTTGCAAAACTGTTCCTTCTCCTCTTCATATTCCGTTTCTGGCTGTTCATGTGTTGAAACGGGTCCAAAAACGAAATACAGTGTGTGTAATATCAACTATGTTTTCAGGACAACAATCCACCGGAAATGTCTGCCAGGTTGCGCTGTTAGCTTTACATCAAATTAACTGTGGAAAGCTAACCAATTCTAGGAATACATACTTCATTTAAAACACGCAGACGCCGCCTTTGGTGGTTGGTTCATTCACAAACTATTGTGCTCGCATTAGCGTTTATGGCGTAGTGTGAGGCGAAGCGCACTCCCCCTGGGAAATCGCACCTATCTTAGCACATGTTACAGGGTGTATTTTAATTCATTCTACCAGTGAAACGTTGTAAACAAAACCATTTTGGTCACGTTATATTTTCGCAGAACCGGCACGGCAAAAACGTTAGACCCTCTACACTAATTTGACTTTGTTTATCAATAGTCTAACACATAGCATTAGATCATACGAGCAATAATGTGCAATTATTGTTGCGGAAAGAAATCTATTTAATTTTAGCACACCATTTTTCATACCTATTTATGGAAGGAACCCCCATTTATAAGCACGTCAACTGTTTAATACATAACCACGCATGCACGGACACAACCAGACGCACGCACGCACATAAACACACATGCACGCACACACACACAAACACGGTTGTGCGTGTATGTATGTGTGCGTGTGTGCGTGCGTGGACATGTGTGCGTGTCCGTGTGTGTGAACGTATGTGTGTGTGTGTGTGTACGTGTGTGCGTGCGTATGTGTGTGTGTTTGGTGTGGGTGTGCATGCGTTCTCTGAAGGGGAAACGTGATGTCATTGCATCTCCACTGAAACGTAACGGGTGCCCAGTAGTGTTACTTCTTGGCTACCACCACGGGGATCAGTGCAGGTCGCACAGTGACAACAGCGCTATAAATATGCCAGTGTTTAACGGCTAAGTTCTCAGACAGCGCGATATCCTGTCCTTAGAACCACTCATAGAACTTTACACTTCACTCCCCGGTAGACATGTTTAATCAACCACCATCTCGACTTCTCTGGGAAGCATTCAGCCTCGCTGCAATTACCGTACTAAAATATCCACCACTCTGCAACCAGGTACTGAGTGAACGGACTTGCCCAAGACTCGAAACGGCGGCAAGCTGATTCGAACCCGGAATCTCTCGATTGCAAGTGCGGCACCCTAAACACTATGCAACTGTAGATCGGTCGCAAATAAAAATTAAAAAGGTAAGTTCTTGTATAGCGCAGTATACTGTCGTCGGGACTGCTCAAAGCGTTTTACCTTTTACGTCCTGGCAGACCTATTTAATTGAACACCATCTTTACTTCTCTGGGAAGCATCCAGCCACGCTGCAATTAATGCGCGAAGACTATTCGTACGCAAATATCCACTACTGTAAATAGCCAGGTACTCATTTATACAGCTGAGTGAACTGGATCAACGTATAGTGAACGTACTCGCCCAAGATTCCACACCGCCGCACAGGATTCGAACCCGGGTTCTCTCGGTTGAGAATCTGAAACTCTAGCCATTGCACCACGACGCTACATTAAGCTTCAGCACGATCGCCAGTGGTCATCATACCGCGGGACCGCCCCTGTGTGATACTGCGGCGTCTTTCTGTGTGAGTGGCAGCGACCACAACGCCAGATGTTCGATGCTCCAGTCGTAGCTGGAGCAGATGGGAGACAGTAACGAGAAGGGCGTCATCTCGAGGTTGTACGACGACCTCCGACCGCCGATTTCTTGTTTCTGCACCTCCTCGTTGAGCACCGTGTCCGGGTAGTTGGTAGTCAGGAGGAAGCGGCTGCCACTCGCAGACCAAGTGCCCAAGGTCGCGGAAACGTCGCCCATCCACATATGCTGCAACAGGGATCGGCTAGATCGGGTTCGCGTCGTAATCGCTTGTAATTAAATCGTTAATATCATATTAAGTATGTAATCGTGATCGACAAACGTGTTGCGGGTGTAATCAATTAATATAAATACTGTTACCATGTGATCAATTGTAATCAAATGTTCTCATTTACACAATGATTACACTATACTGTAACGTGATCAAAACATTATGCACGTTTGCTACCTAATAGTGAGCAGATGTCAATTCTAACTCCAGCGCTGATTAAGCTAGTGCAATCGGGGAGGGGAGGGGAGGGGAGGGGAGGGGAGGGGAGGGGAGGGGAGGGGAGGGGAGGGGAGGGGAGGGGAGGGGAGGGGAGGAAGTCAGACCGAGAAAACGACGAGTAGGGACAACTGGATGTGGAGATAGACATACCAGGATGGCGAGATACGAGTAGACGAAAACACTGAAGGCGACAGACGAGAGTAACACAGAGCCAAACGAACCTGCAGCATGTCGCGACTGAATATCAAGTCGTAGCCTGCCTGCTGCGCGCTGTCCGTGACGATGTCGGCCAGCAGGAAGCGGACCCGCGGCAGACGTGCGCCGAACGTGGCGGCGTTGTGGGCGACGAGCTCCGGCACGACATCGACACCCGTGTAGAGCACATCATCACGGGACATGACGAATGTCCTCATCCACTGGAAGTCGCCGCACGGCGCATCAAGCAGTGAGATGTTCTTCTTGCCCAAGTGCGTCTTCAGGCGACTGGCCACGCAAATCATAAATCAACAAGTTTCAATTATACATTGGTGCAGTTCAAACTTGATGCCACGAACCCTCTGTAAGAGGAATCTTAATCTTTTTGTAATCTCAGTTGAAACCGCTGTCCAGGACGTCCGGACGAGAAATGATTAAACAAAGTTTCCTTTACAAAGGATATGTTATACGATATAGAGAATGTGTGTAGCATTTCTTTTAAATAAAAGACAAATGGCTCTCATTGTTCTCTGTTTTATGTACCCTGTAAATATTGTCTTAACTGAATTGTACACTTTGTAGTACGAATAAATATATTATTATACAACGTTACAGTTCAATTGGTCGATTGCGTCACTTTTTGAAGAACTTAATAATACGCTTCTTTCTCTGTTAATATGAAACTGTAAGCAATCAACACACACACACACACACACACACACACACACACACACACACACACACACACACACACACACACACACACACACACACACACACACACACACACACACACATGATGGTCAAGAGTATATATCGAGTCACTCCATACATAATTCGCTGCAAAACCGCTGTTTTGTGGCAACAATATAGCTAGCAACTGTGAATACCATCAGCCAACGTTGTTCAGTCTGATATAGCACATATAGCGATATGGCACATCTATCACAATAACATGTCGGTACAATTCACTTTTGCCAATAGAGAATCAACCGATCACTAGATAATTCTATTGAAAATGAAAGAATAATAATTATAGTCATCTCCATGCGTGCAATGTCATAATAAATACAACAATCTTCGACTTAATTATTTTCAGCGGAGAACAGCAGGATTTGACTAAATTATCCAACAAATTAGTCTCGCCTTACCTAACGACTGAGTGTAGCGCCGCCATGGCGCCCTGTGCGTTACGCAGCATGGCTCCCGGCCCGGACGACTGGAGGCCGTCATAGGACTTGTCGTGAACCGGCCAATCCCGTCGCTGGAAAATGGAGACGAATGTCTGCCGTCGTTTCTCTGTGCCCTCACCCGCTGACCGGTTGGAGACGGCATACTGATGCAATCTACCGCTATATGGTGTTGACGGCCACTTCTTGGCCCACGTGACACAGTCTAACACCCAACCCTGCTCTCGTAGGTCACTCTCACGCGCCGCGTGACTCTGGTATACCGTCGCGGCCGTGTTGTCGCAAACGATGGCGTTCGCCGTCGCGTGTGTCGTAGCTTCACGTGACAATCGACCGAAGCAACACCGTAGACATGATGGCGTCCAGTCGACTGTCGTCGCAACCAGGAGAAGCAAGCATAATATTATGCCAGACGCATCCAACACGCACATGCGTGGACAGCTCCGTCGCATGTCGAGGACCACCGATGCTCCAGACAGATGCGACGCGCCCAAGACGACGATCTATTAACGACGCGAACAACGAAACAACATCATTGTTTTCATTAAAATATAAATAAGAAATTGTAACAATACGGTGGAACATATGGGCATGCAATGATAGGGTACAATATGACTTCTACTAGAAACCATTAGCAAACATTAGAGAACGCTGACGCCATCGCCGAATATCAAGCCGAGTTAATGAGTGTTACATCACAGCCAGCTTTCGCCGTCCAATCAGAACTAAAGCAACCTGGCGTTCCACCTGAAGTCCTTACAAGAGAAATGGAAATTCGGCGTATGCTCAAACGCCGCATCATTCTGTACATAAACATAGAACTTGAATAGCAACTATACCGTGTAACTGCTCGACCTCTTAGAAACACACACGTATGCAAATAGTTTAGTTTTAAATCAGCCCTCTAAGTTAACATTTTTGTCTACATTTCTTTAGGAGCCAAATTTAAAAAGTAGGAGCCAAGTAATAATTATTTGTGTGTGCGTATGTATGTAATTGTGTTTTCAGTACCAATTTAATCCAAATTAACCATAGACGTCCATTTGAAATATAAATAAATGTAAAACATGTATGAGTATGTGGCCAGATAATAACGTTATGCATTATAGCATGGTACACTGGCAAATTAATAGCAGTCATATGTGAAATCCCTGAAATTACCAATAATTAACAGTGAATATACATGTATGTATAGGGACACTGATTTTTCGTTTAAAAATTATGTTTCAGAAAAAGACAACTTCTGTGTCAAATGACGCATTTTCCATGTCAAATGACGCATTCCTTGTTGTAGGTGAAAAAGAAGCCCTTTTCTGTTAAAAAAAAGTTTTTTTATTCAAAATTAACTTTGAGAAATAATAGATTCTGTCAAATATTTAAAATATTACAATGTTATGATCTATGCATCTGTATAATACTGTTTTTTTTTCTAACAACATTTATTTGTGCAATATTTGCAACACAGTAACAACCATACATAATCAATTTAGATAATAAAATAATTCCTGTCACACAATAACATAAATGACTGGTTGTTTCTAATGCAGCAGTGCTTAATATATGTTAACAAATGTAAATTACACAAGCAGTCATATTAACAGTTATGAATGTATCACTGATGCTGTTTCACTGACAATTTTGTTCAACTATTATGACGCCATCCAACGGAATTTGTGAGAACTACGAAACGCGGACTATAATTCACTTGTTTGAGCCAGCGTAACCTAGGCTGGTGTTATTCCTTCGAGTTTTGTATTCGAAACAGGACTATGTTCACTTTTGTGTTCTAACAATGTGATAACTACATTTAATTACCAATGTGTCTTCCATGCGCTTATCAGACAGCTAGACAACGATCGCGAAACAGTTTACGTTAGCGCCTTCCACTCGCGCCCCCGTTTACGTCAGGGCACAAGGTACCACGGGCGCCATGACACTTCGTAGCAATTTGCCTTGCGCGTTTTAAAAATCCTGTGTCATAAACCCACAGAAATAAACGAATACCGTTGCAGAGTACTCATGTTTGTTTTTAAAATACCGCCAATAAAGTCAGTATAGTTTACGGTGTTTCCGAGAAACAACAACACGTGGTTTATAAAACGGCAAATGACAACGCATGATCTGCCAGCGGGCGACCGTACATAATGTGTCAGTGGCCAAACAGAAAAAAACAGTCGTATATGCGACCAATTCAGTCGCAATTTAGAGGGCTGTTTTAAATACATAATATCACCATGTTTTATAATTTTTTTAAAGACCTGCGATTCGCTGGTTGCAACTGCAGTGCTGCAGCGAGACGCAATGCCAAAGCTGCGGCAGGGAAATAAAATGTGTGTATTGGATTCATTAAGCATCGTATTAGGTTTATTTATTACAGTGTTAGCTGTGTATGTTCAACATATTATATATATATATACATATATATATATATATATATATATATATAGCATCACTTTTCGAAGACAAAAGTGATGCTAGAAAATTACACACCAATATATATCAACACGACGCAGATAGAGAATGTTGAAAGCTACGTCTATCTGGGACAGCGATACAGTATCAGTGACAAAAACAAAGACAAGGAGATTCAAAGAAGGATCACTGCTGGCTGGACAGCATTCGCTAAACACCGCGACATCTTCAAGGGTAACTTTGGAACCTGCTTGAAGAGACAAGTCTTCAACTCATACGTACTTCCAGCGATGACGTACGGCGCGGAAACATGGGCACTCACCATCCAGGCAAAGAACTAGCTAGCAGCCGCACAAACAAAGATGGAAAGGAGTATGTTAAACACCACATATCGGGTGAGAAAAACAAATATCTCGGTAAGGCAGAAGACAACAGTCATAGACGTGATAGAACAAATCAGAAGACAGAAATGGACCTGGGCAGGACACATCAGCAGACTCCGAGATAACCGATGGACATCGCGTATCACAACCTGGAGACCATACGGAGGGAAACGATCTAGAGGAAGACCGGCGAGACGGTGGATAGACCAACTAGACGAGTACTGGAAGGGCACCATCTGGCAGAGGTTAGCGCAAGACAGGCAAATTTGGAAACGACATGCTGAGGCCTTCGCCCAACCACGATGATGATGATGATGATGATATATATATATATATATATATATATATATATATATATACATAACTATGTACACCAATTTCCGCGAGGAATTGTTTACACAAGGTCCATTAGTTACGTCAACACCTTGCCGACTTAAAAGTTGACACTGCATAAAAAATAAGTTGGTACGAATATTCCGAGCGGATGCGCCAAAGTGAATATTATGCCTTGTGATAACTAATAACCTTCATGCGACTGCAGACATAGTCTGATCATACGTCACCACAGACGCTTGCATTCATTTGGCTGCAATGTATATCACATCCTATTGTCTGCCCAGATCTTCATAGATCGTCACTTCCGGAGTACATATTACCACCTGCACCGAATCTCACGTATACGCGACACACTAACGATTGGAACAACCAAGTGTCTCGTACATGCTCTTGTTAATTCAAGAACAGACTACGGGAACGCTATGTTGTACGGAATATCCGACCGGTTACTCCACCGCCTTGAGATGGTACAACACTCTGCGGCCAGTTTAGTATTACGTATTAGGCGGGGCGATCGACAGAGCATCACTGCAGCACATAATAGCCTGTACTGGTTGTCTTGCGATGTCCAACACATACCAGTGGTGTGTGCTTGTATGTCCCTCTCGATATTCAACACATGCCAGTGGTGTGTGCTTGTTTGTGCCTCGCAATGTCCAACTCTTAGCAGTGGTGTGTGTACTTGTGTATGCCATGCAAAGTCCAAAACTAGCCAGTGGTGTGTGTTTGAGTGTGCCTTGTGAAGTCCAACGCTTACCAGTGTTTTGCTCTTGTGTGTGCTTTGCAAGGTCCAACATTTACCAGTGGTGTATGTTTGTGTGTGCTTTGTGAGATACAACATTTACAAGTGGTGTGTGTTTGTGTGTGCCTCATGATGTCCTATGCTTACCAGTGATTTGTCGTTGTATGTGCTCCTCGAGGTCCAACACTTTCTAGTGGTGTGTGCCTCATGAGGTCATATTCTTACCAGCGGTGTGTGTTTTTATGTGCATCGCGAAGTCAAACACTTACACATGGTGTGTGCCTCATCAGGTTATATATTTCCGGTGGTGTATGCTTATGTATACTTTGCGAGAACCAACACTTTCCAATGGTGTGTGTGTCTGTGTGTGCCTTGCAACGTCCAACACATACCGGTGGTGTGTGCTTGTGTACGCCTTGCAACGTCCAACACATACCAGTGGTTTGCGCTTGTGTGTGCTTTGCAAAATCCAACACGTACCAGTGATGTGTACTTGTGTGTGCCTTGTAACGTCCAACACATACCAGTGGTATGTACTTGTGTGTGGCTTGCAACGTCCAACACATACCAGTGGTGTGTACTTGTGTGTGGCTTGCAACGTCCAACACATACCAGTGGTGTGTACTTGTGTGTGCCTTGCAACGTCCAACACATACCAGTGGTGTGTACTTGTGTGTGCCCTGCAACGTCCAACACATACCAGTGGTGTGTACTTGTGTGTGCCTTGCAACATCCAACACATACCAGTGGTGTGTACTTGTGTGTGCCTTGCAACGTCCAACACATACCAGTGGTGTGTGCTTGTGTGTGCCTTGCAACGTCCAGCACATATCAGTGGTGCGTGTGCCTTGCAACGTCCAACACATACCAGTGGTGTGTGTTTGTGTGTGCCTTGCAACGTCCAATACATACCAGTGGTGTGTGTTTGTGTATGCCTCGCAATGTCCAATACTTAACAGTGGTGTGTGTTTGTATGTTCCTCGCGATGTCTAACACATACCAGTGGTATGTGTTTGTGTGTGCCTCGCGATGTCCAATACTTAACAGTGGTGTGTGTTTGTATGTTCCTCGCGATGTCTAACACATACCAGTGGTATGTTTTTGTGTGTGCCTCGCGATGTCCAATACTTAACAGTGGTGTGTGCTTGTATGTTCCTCGCGATGTCCTACACATACCAGTGGTGTGTGCTTGTGTGTGCCTCGCGATGTCCAACACTTAACAGTGGTGTGTGTTTGTATGTGCCTCGCGATGTCTAACACATACCAGTGGTGTGTGCTTGTATGTGCCTCGCGATGTCCTACACATACCAGTGGTGTGTGCTTGTTTGTGCCTCTCGATGTCCAACACATACCAGTGATGTGTGCTTGTTTGTGCCTTGCGATGTCCAACCCTTAGCAGTGGTGTGTGTACTTGGGTAACCCTTGCAAGGTCCAACACTTGCCAGTGGTGTGTGTTTAAGTGTGCCTTGTGAAGTCCAACACTTACCAGTGTTGTGTTCGTGTGTGTGCCTTGCAAGGTCCAACACTTTCCAGTGTTGTGCTCTTGTGTGTGCCTTGCAAGGTCCAACACTTACCAGCGTTGTGCTCTTGTGTGTACCTTGCAAGGTCCAACGCTTACCAGTGTTTTGTTCTTGTGTGTGCCTTGCAAGGTCCAACACTTACCAGTGGTGTATGTTTGTGTGTGCTGTGTGAGATCCAACATTTACTAGGGGTGTGTGTTTGTGTGTGCCTCATGATGTCCTATGCTTACCAGTGATTTGTCGTTGTATGTGCTCCACGCTCCACTTACTAATGGTGTGTGCTTGTGTGTGCATCGAGATGTCCAACACTTTCCAATGGTGTGTGTGTCTGTGTGTGTCTTGCAACGTCCAACACATACCGGTGGTGTGTACTTGTGTGTGGCTTGCAACGTCCAACACATACCAGTGGTGTGTACTTGTGTGTGCCTTGCAACGTCCAACACATACCAGTGGTGTGCGCTTGTGTGTGCTTTGCAACGTCCAACACATACCAGTGGTGTGTACTTGTGTGTGCCTTGCAACGTCCAACACATACCAGTGGTGTGTACTTGTGTGTGCCTTGCAACGTCCAACACATACCAGTGGTGTGTACTTGTGTGTGGCTTGCAACGTCCAACACATACCAGTGGTGTGTGCTTGTGTGTGCCTTGCAACGTCCAGCACATATCAGTGGTGCGTGTGCCTTGCAACGTCCAACACATACCAGTGGTGTGTGTTTGTGTGTGCCTTGCAACGTCCAACACATACCAGTGGTGTGTACTTGTGTGTGTGGCTTGCAACGTCCAACACATACCAGTGGTGTGTACTTGTGTGTGCCTTGCAACGTCCAACACATACCAGTGGTGTGTACTTGTGTGTGCCTTGCAACGTCCAACACATACCAGTGGTGTGCGCTTGTGTGTGCCTTGCAACGTCCAACACGTACCAGTGATGTGTACTTGTGTGTGCCTTGCAACGTCCAGCACATATCAGTGGTGCGTGTGCCTTGCAACGTCCAACACATACCAGTGGTGTGTGTTTGTGTGTGCCTTGCAACGTCCAATACATACCAGTGGTGTGTGTTTGCGTATGCCTCGCGATGTCCAGTACTTAACAGTGGTGTGTGTTTGTATGTTCCTCGCGATGTCTAACACATACCAGTGGTATGTGTTTGTGTGTGCCTCGCGATGTCCAATACTTAACAGTGGTGTGTGTTTGTATGTTCCTCGCGATGTCCTACACATACCAGTGGTGTGTGCTTGTGTGTGCCTCGCGATGTCCAACACTTAACAGTGGTGTGTGTTTGTATGTGCCTCGCGATGTCTAACACATACCTGTGGTGAGTGCTTGTATGTGCCTCGCGATGTCCTACACATACCAGTGGTGTGTGCTTGTTTGTGCCTCTCGATGTCCAACACATACCAGTGATGTGTGCTTGTTTGTGCCTTGCGATGTCCAACCCTTAGCAGTGGTGTGTGTACTTGGGTAACCCTTGCAAGGTCCAACACTTGCCAGTGGTGTGTGTTTGAGTGTGCCTTGTGAAGTCCAACACTTACCAGTGTTTTGTTCTTGTGTGTGCCTTGCAAGTTCCAACACTTACCAGTGTTGTGCTCTTGTGTGTGCCTTGCAAGGTCCAACACTCACCAGCGTTGTGCTCTTGTGTGTACCTTGCAAGGTCCAACGCTTACCAGTGTTTTGTTCTTGTGTGTGCCTTGCAAGGTCCAACACTTACCAGTGGTGTATGTTTGTGTGTGCTGTGTGAGATCCAACATTTACTAGGGGTGTGTGTTTGTGTGTGCCTCATGATGTCCTATGCTTACCAGTGATTTGTCGTTGTATGTGCTCCACGCTCCACTTACTAATGGTGTGTGCTTGTGTGTGCATCGAGATGTCCAACACTTTCCAATGGTGTGTGTGTCTGTGTGTGCCTTGCAACGTCCAACACTTACCGGTGTTGTGTGCTTGTGTACGCCTTGCAACGTCCAACACATACCAGTGGTGTGTACTTGTGTGTGCCTTGCAACGTCCAACACATACCTGTGGTGTGTACTTGTGTGTGCCTTGCAACGTCCAACACATACCAGTGGTGTGTACTTGTGTATGGCTTGCAACGTCCAATACATACCAGTGGTGTGTACTTGTGTGTGGCTTGCAACGTCCAACACATACCAGTGGTGTGTACTTGTGTGTGGCTTGCAACGTCCAACACATACCAGTGGTGTGTACTTGTGTGTGGCTTGCAACGTCCAACACATACCAGTGGTGTGTACTTGTGTGTGGCTTGCAACGTCCAACACATACCTGTGGTGTATACTTGTGTGTGCCTTGCAACGTCCAACACATACCAGTGGTGTGTACTTGTGTATGGCTTGCAACGTCCAACACATACCAGTGGTGTGTACTTGTGTGTGGCTTGCAACGTCCAACACATACCAGTGGTGTGTACTTGTGTGTGCCTTGCAACGTCCAACACATACCGGTGGTGTGTGCTTGTGTGTGCCTTGCAACGTCCAACA
Organism: Escarpia spicata; assembly: GCA_963995525.1. Taxonomy (NCBI): domain Eukaryota; kingdom Metazoa; phylum Annelida; class Polychaeta; order Sabellida; family Siboglinidae; genus Escarpia; species Escarpia spicata. The sequence goes on along the minus strand of OZ023205.1, from coordinate 12,550,744 downwards.
CATACCAGTGGTGTGTACTTGTGTGTGCCTTCCAACGTCCAACACATACCAGTGGTGTGCGCTTGTGTGTGCTTTGCAAAATCCAACACGTACCAGTGATGTGTACTTGTGTGTGCCTTGTAACGTCCAACACATACCAGTGGTGTGTACTTGTGTGTGGCTTGCAACGTCCAACACATACCAGTGGTGTGTACTTGTGTGTGGCTTGCAACGTCCAACACATACCAGTGGTGTGTACTTGTGTGTGGCTTGCAACGTCCAACACATACCAGTGGTGTGTACTTGTGTGTGCCTTGCAACGTCCAACACATACCAGTGGTGTGTACTTGTGTGTGCCTTGCAACGTCCAACACATACCAGTGGTGTGTACTTGTGTGTGCCTTGCAACGTCCAACACATACCAGTGGTGTGTACTTGTGTGTGCCTTGCAACGTCCAACACATACCAGTGGTGTGTGCTTGTGTGTGCCTTGCAACGTCCAGCACATATCAGTGGTGCGTGTGCCTTGCAACGTCCAACACATACCAGTGGTGTGTGTTTGTGTGTGCCTTGCAACGTCCAATACATACCAGTGGTGTGTGTTTGTGTATGCCTCGCGATGTCCAATACTTAACAGTGGTGTGTGTTTGTATGTTCCTCGCAATGTCTAACACATACCAGTGGTATGTGTTTGTGTGTGCCTCGCGATGTCCAATACTTAACAGTGGTGTGTGTTTGTATGTTCCTCGCGATGTCTAACACATACCAGTGGTATGTTTTTGTGTGTGCCTCGCGATGTCCAATATTTAACAGTGGTGTGTGTTTGTATGTTCCTCGCGATGTCCTACACATATCAGTGGTGTGTGCTTGTGTGTGCCTCGCGATGTCCAACACTTAACAGTGGTATGTGTTTGTATGTGCCTCGCGATGTCCAACACTTAACAGTGGTGTGTGCTTGTATGTGCCTTGCGATGTCCTACACATACCAATGGTGTGTGCTTGTTTGTGCCTCTCGATGTCCAACACATACCAGTGATGTGTGCTTGTTTGTGCCTTGCGATGTCCAACCCTTAGCAGTGGTGTGTGTACTTGGGTAACCCTTGCAAGGTCCAACACTTGCCAGTGGTGTGTGTTTGAGTGTTACTTGTGAAGTCCAACACTTACCAGTGTTTTGTTCTTGTGTGTGCCTTGCAAGGTCCAACACTTATCAGCGTTGTGCTCTTGTGTGTACCTTGCAAGGTCCAACGCTTACCAGTGTTTTGTTCTTGTGTGTGCCTTGCAAGGTCCAACACTTACCAGTGGTGTATGTTTGTGTGTGCTGTGTGAGATCCAACATTTACTAGGGGTGTGTGTTTGTGTGTGCCTCATGATGTCCTATGCTTACCAGTGATTTGTCGTTGTATGTGCTCCACGCTCCACTTACTAATGGTGTGTGCTTGTGTGTGCATCGCGATGTCCAACACTTACCAGGGGTGTGTGAGCTTGTGAGAGCTTTGCGAGATCCAAAACGTACCAGTGGTGTGTGCCTTTTATGTTCCTCGTGAGGTATAACACTTACCAGTGATGTGTGCCTCATGATGTCCCATACTTACACGAGGTGTGTGCCTTGAGAGATCCAACATTTACAAACAGGGTTGCACTGTAGCCAGCGGTTAAAACCAGGTTAAAAACGGTCAAAAGCCAGCCAAAACTATTAATACTATTGGAAAGCTTAAAATTAACCCAACATACACCAAACGTCTCCTAGCTTATATTTATCTCATATAGTAATTTTACCTAGTGATAGAATGCATATATCTACTTGCTTAAAACAAGCATAGCTGGAGATTATGAAATATCAAAGCTGAATTGTCGTGCAATTACTCTGAAGCTGTCCTGGTTCTTGCATAACTGAAACTGAAATGACAGGCATGCTTAATAAATAAAAGCATGTGTACAACACTTGTTCGTTATTGTGAAGTATTCAACAGTTACAAAGTTATTTGTATGCACAAATATTCTAGAAACTATTTTGGCAGAAAAAAGGTGGCCGTGTTCTTGAATAATTCACATAGAACGCGGCCTGGCCCGAAATCTACGCTACGGAAACGGCCTGTCTACGCCGAAATCGAATACGTTGTCTAGTGTCAATTTTCGCAGTGTCACACTAGTGGAAACAATTGGATTTACGTGTCCTGTGCATTTTAACATATTAATCTGAATATATAAAAGAATGTAATACACAATGTGGGAACGGATGTAAATGTACGCTGATTAATGAAAACGACAAACGCAACACATTATGTGCACGTCATTTGGCGATCGTATTGGCGTTAGCCTCTTGGCGTGGTGAAATTTAATTTAAATTTTTACGCAATATTGTACGATTTTAACAACGAGTACACTTGCGTCAAATAACTACATCGCAGTAATATGTCACTGAGAATATTTTCCCAAAAGTATAACTTTCTTTCTGCGTTAGCGTACAATTCCATGCCTGTTTTTATAGGTTTGCTTAGAAATAGACAAACAGCTGCCAGAAAGCATTACCATGAATAAAGGCGGACGACCCAAAAATCCTATATGGGAATCCTTTGTTGAAATTGAACAGCAATCTAAGCCATGTCTAAAACTGGCCCGATGCAAAAACTGTGACATTTTAGTGAGCGCCCAAAACTATGAGATTGAAAACTCACTTGACGAAGTGTACAGCTTTGTTTGAAGACCATAATGTCAACAGCAAAGGCACTGTGATCAACAACAATAACACAGACAATGTTACCAACGGCCACGCAGACTGTGATATCCAAGAACATCCAACTACGTCATCCACAGCCGTACATCCGCCCAACCAGGTCCATGACCATGGTCCACCAAAGCCTAAAAAGTCCATCAAGCTTCAATTACTGTTGGCATTAAAACAGATGCCAAAGACAAGTAGCATAGATGTTTTATACCTGCAATATTCCGTTTAACGTTGCATCACATTCTGAATTTAAGAAGATGGATATCAACCTCCCACACGCAGGGCCAATTGGTAAAGAGTTGCTTGAAAAAGTCCGTGAGAAGATAATCAACAACGTGAAGGAACATGTTCTGGACATGATGCAACACTTACACAAGATGGCTGGACTGACGTCCACAATTCTCCAGTGATTGCCAGTAACGTACATGTAAAGGGGAAATCGTACTTCCTGTCAGCAGTTGAAATAGGTACAAAACAAAAATCAGATACCTACTGTAAATCAGTTGCTAAAGATTCTACGAAGGAGACATCTGACAAGTTTGTATGTACAGTCATAGCAGTTGTGACAGACAATGAAAACGAAATTAGATCTATGCTAAGACACCTTAAAGAAGCAGACTCCAGTTTAACAGTGTATGGATGCTCATCGCATTAGCTAAACCTTCTAGGCCAAAATGTAACAAAACAACTCAAGTGATCAGCCAAGTTATGGAAATCAATACATATTTCCGTAATCACCATGTGTCTGGATCCCCCTTGATCAATAAAGTTGGCTATGTAAACCATCAGAAACACGGTAAAACAGTCAACTCGACTGCATTGCAACGTACCTTACAAACCGACCGTTGATCCTTCTTGTTGTATCTGTAAATGAGCACATGGTTGACAACAGGATCACATGGTTGACAACAGGATCACATGGTTGACAACAGGATCACAGGCCTCAATCAGAATGTTGGTATTTACAAAGAAGCAAAGAACACGCATGCCCAGCAGCAACCAATTGCCAAGGCCCTAGACAACTTGCAGGCTGACTCATCCACAATTGCAATCGCATGTGAGCAATGGCTTGACCTGCTTATCTGCCCACAGATACTGCCCCACTAAGATGCTATCAAAAAGAGACTTTACCAGCCAACGACAGCAGACCACTTTCTTGCCAATCTACTGCATCCGAAGTACAGGGGCAAGAAACTTCAACCCAAACAAGTGGAGGAAACCCAAGAGCTTTTAATGGAAGATGCTCCAGAGCTGGTAGCTGAACTGTGCCAGTTTGAAGCAGATGATCTGCCACTACCCAATACCTTAGCTCATCCAACAACGTATGCTGAAACCAGGCCAGACGTATGGTGGAATTGCATCGAGCGCTCAGGAGCAATTTGTTCTGCACTCTGCAAGAAAGCACATAATTTATCCATGCTGCCTTCAAACTCTGCCTCAATTGAAAGAGTGTTTTCGCATTTTAGTTTGATTCTAAACAAATTAAGAAATCGACTAGGCATACAAAGAGCAGCAAAACTTGTCACGGGCTACAGGTTCCTACGGGGAAAGGAAGAACTAGACTGGTAAAGCACGAACACGTTGCACAAGTGGCAGCCTAGCAATTGCATGCCTGACTTTTGAAGTGTTGAAATCTGATTTAGTCAATGATTTAATCCGTGCTTTTGATGTAGTAAGATTTATTTTGTTTGTCAAAGAGGCAGTGATACCATATTGGTATACACTGTTGTGTTGGCAGAATAGGTGTACCTAGCAATGATACCATACTGGTATACATCGTTGTGTTGGGAGCATAGGTGTACCTAACAATGATATCATACTGGTATACACTGGTGTGTTGGGAGCATAGGTGTACCTAGCAATGATACTATACTGGTATTCACTGTTGTGTTGGGAGCATAGATGTACCTAGCAATGATACCATACTGGTATACACAGTTGTGTTGGCAGCATAGATGTACCTAGCAATGATACCATACTGGTATACACTGTTGTGTTGGCAGCATAGGTGTACCTAGCAATGATACCATACTGGTATACACTGTTGTGTTGGGAATACATGTGTACCTAGCAATGATACTATACTGGTATACGCCGTTGTGTTGGAAGCATAGGTGTACCTAGCAATGATACCGTACTGGTATACACCGTTGTGTTGGGAGCATAGGTGTACCTAGCAATGATAATATACTGGTATACACCGTTGTGTTGGCAGCATAGGTGTACCTAGCAATGATACTATACTGTTGTGTTGGCAGCATAGGTGCACCTAGCAATGATGCTATACTGGTATACACAGTTGTGTTGGCAGCATAGGTATACCTAGCAATGATACTATACTGGTATACACTGTTGTGTTGGCAGCATAGGTGTACCTAGCAATGATACTATACTGGTATACACTGTTGTGTTGGCAGCATAGGTGTACCTAGCAATGATAATATACTGGTATACACTCTTGTGTTGGCAGCATAGGTGTACCTAGCAATGATGCTACACTGGCATATATTGTTGTGTTGGCGACGTATATGGGGGTGCATGAACCAGCGGCGGGGCGGCGGTGGCTCCCACAGTTTCTTAGAGGGTGCGTGCACGTGTGTAAGGGTAGAACGGGCTGGTGGACGACTAATGACCGTTTCTTATCGGGTATATCATCATGTGTTCTGCGTGTGCGTAGATAAAACGAACAAAACACGGTAGTATACGAGCGCATACAGACGTGAGTTGCGGGTGTTTACCACGACGACAGTGGTCTGAGCTACGGGTGTTGACTACTTCATCGACGTATCCATATTGGCGACTGGTGCGCGCGAGGTATACGTAACCCCGTTTTGTCTTCTGCATTTATCACTCATCTCCATCAATAACTTTCCGAGGATGTTTTGACCTTTTTACCACCGTAGCCGACACCGAAAAACCTATTTCGACGGTACCCACTCCACCAGTTCAACATTTCCAGTAGGCAGCAAGCCCTCTCTCTCAACTCTTTCGAGGTCGTGAACTTTGTCATCAATAATCATCAACAGTCGACACGGATAGCGTCCCACTCGGATGCTCTTCTCGTCTTCTTATGGCTCTACTTCTCCGTTTCGCCATGTACGCTAACCTTGCCTCTTTGATACTTTCGGCGCATTCGGCGCACATACACACACACTTTTATAAATAAAAGCATGTGTATAACACTTATTAATTATTCTAAAGTACTCGCCAGTTACAGAGTTCTTTATATATTGCACAAATATTCTTTTCTATAAACTATTTTGGCAGAAAAAAGGTGGACGTGTTCTTGAATAATTCACAGATCGCGGTCTGGCCCTAAATGTACGCTACGGAAACGGCCCGGCTACGCCGAATTCGATTACGTTGTCTGTTGTTAATTTTCGCAGTGTCATTAATTATCACTTAATGTAAATAAAACTAATTAATTAAACATTATATAATATAGTAAGGGTAAATGTTCCATGTATCTGTAATCACCAATCATGAGAACATAGATAGGCTATCTTTTGAAAACACAAATTCAGTTGGTTAATCTAAAGAAAAAACAGGACTAACAACAGAGCATGGACCATGACATACTTTTTAAGTTTTTATGCTTTACATTGATTACCACTCTAACATGTTTACACGTATTGTTGAAAATTACGGTCCACTGTTTGCATGAGCTTCATTTTAATACTTTACAGTGTTCTGTATATGTCGAATTTGCAAGGCGTTACGCCCTGCCCTTCTTCAGTGACGCCCTGGTACCCAGAAAAGGCAAAAAGAATGCCCTGCCTTTTTTACACGACGTCCTGCTTTATTTACATCGTAACCCTACTTGTGGCTACAGCCAGTTACACAATAAATATTAATTTGAGAGTGTCTGCAAGCGCCCCGATCTTGAAACACATCCGTATCCCGATTACGCCACGTGCGCGGTTCGAGATTCGGGGAGAGAGGGAGGGTTGGGGAAGGGGAGACAGGGAGAAAAACAGACCTATTTTTTAAATGTTAAACCGCATGTAATAATCAGTCATCCTATAGATACTTGTCTGAACTTGTACAGACAACGAATCGGAGAAACTTGTTTTAGCTAAGCACTTCTTTTAACCAATAACTATCACATTATCTAAAGTCAAAAGTATTGCACACGACGTAACTATACATCACAATAATTAGTTAAAACGCATGCTAGATATGTAAGTAGTCTGTAAACACAATTTAACATTATACGATACAACACTCCTACACTCGTCATACTCTCGTTGACGTGACCGAAGTGACGGGTAATGGGGCAACAAGAAATAATTTAAGTTACGCATTAGTCTAATAATATCACTATTATATATAACATATAAACATGAAACAAATAACTCACCAGTCCGTGTATATTGATACTCGCAATACGGAGCCGAGAGAACTGTACGTATATATTTGTGGATACGTCCATGATCCCTGGCAAACTGCAACTGGGCGTGGATCCAGCTACACTACCCGCGTCTGGCGCATGACATAATAATAGCCTATGCAACCGCTTGCACGAAACAATTCCGCCAGGGTTACATAATATATTATACTTGTTGTGTTATAGATTCTTTGTGGGGTCGTACGTGTCAACCGGCCCAAAACACGAACGGATTATATGCCCACGAACATTATTATTTGTAAGTTAACAACTTCATATTTACTCCTTTCCAAACATGTTTTATTCGTTTTTTGATGCCATTACACCTTCCAACAATTACCACCTTCGTGAATTGCACGCATGACTTGATTTTGACTAATGATTTGTTTTTATTTGTTTGTTCTATAATGTGTTTCAACCAACATTCATTAAAATATTAAAATAAATTACTGCCGAATATACCACAAATCTCAGATGTCATCAGACATAGAAAACTCCTGTAACTTGGGCATGTGTATCGTATACCAAACGAAAAACCCCTGAACGTTGCTTTCATACAAGCTTTTTGTGTATTAGAAGATTACCTCTGTATGCGCTTTACATTTTACCCCTGGCGCAACTATTTCTTCTTACACCTTTATGAGAATTAATTATTACTTTTAAGACAAAAATATCAAATCAATTTGCGAGAGCGCGTACAAGGAAACGTTTTACAAAGATGCCATAACATATTGTTTTACCTGTAAACTCTCTGTTAAGGATGAAGGCACAGCTCTTGAAATATCAAAGTGTTTATTGATGATTCCTGCATTATACCATCGTAATATTATTAATAATTCATAACATCGTAGTTGTTAACTCTTACCAAACTGCATACTGCCGGACATGACATCGGAAGACGGGGGAATGGTTACTTTTTTAATCCCCTCAAGCGGACTGTGCACATTTCTAAAGGCATATAAGCTCAAAGTTTTAACAGGCCTGAATTCACCACACTGGCACCACAAGATATGAGCATAGCATGTAGATGGTTGATGTAGACCGTCAGACTCTTAATTGAGATTACATGTCCGACGACTGGGCGACTGCAAAGTTAAACAACTTGATATTGATCGTGTATCCAAGTGGAAGGTACACTATTAAAATATAGTTTAGAAAGAAGTTATTTTGTTTATGACGCCCATGAAATTTGAGGGAAGGTCCTCAAATTGAGCTGAGTCGACTTCGGAAGGTTACGGACGGCTAGAACCGAATCGAGTTGACGTCCGTGTCGAAATAGGGTATTGTTGGATTCGAACATTCTTCGAATTATATTTACGTTACAATGGCCTCGACGGTAACAGTGCCCAGACATTTCACTATTGTGATCGCAGTAAGGTTGTATTTGTCTGTTATGATTGTTTGTGTTGACTGTTGTTGAGGGTGTTTTACATCCTGTATATATAAGTAGTAACTTGGAAGATATGTTTATATGTTCATATCTTTTCGATGATAAGAGTGTGTATTAGGCTGACGAGTCTCAATGAGGAATATTTTAAAGGTAGTATGAGAAGTTAATATTCTCCCCAAGGTGATTTGTGAATATTATTTTTTGTGTTCACCCCCAAGGTGTTCGGTGGGGGTGAATAAATTATGAAAATATGTTACCTTGATATTTCTGTCGAGTTTTACACTATCCCTGAATCACAATATATATACACAAGTTCGCTTCACCTGGCGGATCTTGGCAGATTTGTTCAGTTTGCAAAAATCCGCCATTTGTTAGTTGTTACTTGCCAGAAGGTGGCGCTACTGTCATGGTATTTCTGGAGTCCCTGCATATAGACTTGTAGAAAGGGACCCTAGGTATTTCCATTCATAGTTACTCGCCAGAGGGAGATGTGTATGCATGCGTTCAACGAACCATGACCAAGGTCAGCCTAGGCCAAGATAACTCACTTGACTATTAGAGCTCTTGCCGGATATCCAGCGTATAGGTCACATTACATCACATCCGTTATCATCGCCTTCCAGTTGGGGAGGTCAACGGCCAACCGCTCGGCCGCCTCAAGCGTGAGGCCCTGCACATCAAAATCCTGCTTTACACAGTCGATCCATCGACGGCGAGGGCACGCACGGGGTGTTTTGTGGGTTGAATTGGTACAACAGATCGGCAGGGTAGTTTGATCTCATACGTTGCAGGTGGCCGAACCATCGAAGGCTTGGCAATGAATATTGATGCATGCTGCTGACCAGTACTTTCCATGATCGTGTTATTGTTGATGTAATGGAACCACTTTATGTTCTCGAGGCGTCGGAGGCTTTTCATGGCGAAAGCATCACTTTTCTTGGCCTGTTGAATGGTCAGTTGCCAGATCTTGGAGGCATATAGGAGGATGGGAATGACGAGAGCATTGGACATGTTTAGCTTGGTACCACGCGAGATGAAACGTCTGCGCCACAGAGCATTAGATAGTCATTTCATTGCACCCGCTGGTTTGCCGATTCTAACTGCGACCTCGTGGTCGACAGAGCCATCAGCAGATATGATGGAATCCAGGTAAGTAAACCCATCCACAATGTCGATGATTTCGCCATTGATGATGATGGGGTTGAGCAAATCGACGTCTGCGCATACTGCCATCGCTTTCGTTTTGGCCTGATGGAAAGACCAACAACACTGGCCATCGAACAGAGCTCCCTGAAGACGACGACGAGGTCAACACGCGATGTGCAGAAGATGGCAATGTCATCCGCATAATCCAGGTATGTCACGACAGTGTCTCCAGGTTTAATGCCGAGGGAAGAACCGGCATTTCTCTCAAGTTGTCGCATGATATGGTCAGTGGTGAGATTGAACAGGTCATGGTCAACGATGCAGCCTTGACATACACCACAGCCAATGAAGAAAAGATCTGAGGAATCATTACCGATGCGGACTAAACTTTCACTGTCGCTGTACAGTAGCTTGAACAATCGGCATAACTTTGGGGGCAGGCCAGTGTTCTGAAGGAGCAGCCAGAGGCTCTTGCGGTCGATGCTATCAAAAGGAGCTTTAAAATCAATAACAGCAATGAAGGCGGTTTGATGATATTCATTTAGCTTTTCGATAATCTGGCGTAGCGAGAATATCTGATCAACTGTGGAACGGCCCGGAACAAAACCAGCCGGCTGCACTCTTGACAAGATAAGTGCGAAAAGTTTACCAATTATTAAGTGTTATACCTCTGTGATTGCTGCATATCGGGCGGTCGCCCTTGTGTTTCCAGAATGGCAGGATGGTATCATGTCTCCAATCAGTAAGAATTTCTTCGTTTACCCAAACACAGTTTATGATATTTTGCATATTCCAGCCGGACGTCCATTCTTCAGTTTGGAGAGAACCTTTGTCACTTCCTCGACGGCCACAGGTGACTCTGAGATAGGAGAACTGTGATGTATGAGATGTATGAGAGGTGTCACATGTGTCCGGTTCCGGCGGCGGCTTGTTGAGGAGATTGTCGAAGTGTTCTTTCGAGCGACTGAGGCAGAGTTCTTTGTTTGTAAGTGTAGAGCCGTTTTGATCCGTAACGAGTTTGATTTTGTTGTGGATTGTGTGACCAGCTGCCTGTGTTCTGAATTGCCGATACATGGTGTGAATGGCAGCATTCTCGATGCATTTCGCAGTATAGTTCCAGTAGTTTTCTTGATCCTGTTTGAGGACGCGTTTTTGACTGTTTCAGTTTTCGGTAGGAGTCAGTGTTGCCGGAGAGTCTGGCTTTACAATATTCGTCGATGATAGAGAGAGTATGGGTCTTGATCCAGGGTTAACTAACAGTTTTGACATGGTCGATGGTAATTTCAGTAGCTTGGGATACTTCTGATTTGAAAGTATTCCGTCTTCAGTTTCGTCGAGAGAAGCAAGCGCGCCAAAACAAAACGGTTAGAGATCTCAATGGCATAGGCATTGTGAATATTTGGTTCACATAGAAGACTAGTTTTATACCGCGGTGCAGGTTTGCATTTGGCGACCGTGTTGGAGAGTCCGGCACCACGATAAGTACGGCAATTGTGTATTGACGAAAGCCACTGGCGATTTATTATTATATAATTGATCATCTTCTTTGTCCTACCATTGTTGCTGTACCACGTGTATTGGTGGATCTCTCTAAGAGGGAACTAGGTGTTTGCTATGGCGAGGCCGTTTGAGAAGCACGTTTGAAGAAGTCGTTTCACCATTGTCGTTTATTTTGTCTGGAGAGATGGGCCCAATAACATTGTGCCATAGATTTCTTGATGCAGGCGATGTGGAGATAGTCGCATTTAGATCGCCGAGAATGAGAGTGACGCCATGACGGCTAACGGTTGAGAGAGTGTCCAATAGTGATTTATAAAATCTGTCTTTGTCAGAATCGGATGCCACAGTAGTTGGAGTGTAGCACACATTGACAGTCAGCCTGCCATGTCGATGACGCAGACGAGCCTTGAGGAGGCGAAACGAAATGGGCTCCCAATTAATTATGGCATCGTATGACTTCCGATTGAGGGCTTGGGCGATACCCTGAGAACGGCAGTCAGGACCAGACCAGAGGAAGGGGTAGCCATCGACTGTTTTCTAGCCAATCATAGGCCAGTGAGTTTCTGGGAGGCCAGCAAATCTAATGTTATACGTCTTTAGTTCTCTTGATAGGAGAGAGGTTGTGCCCGGAGTGTTGAGGGTCAACACATTCCACGTAGCTATTCGGGTATGTTTGCGAAGGTCAACATCATGTCCGTTGGCGGTCCGAGGTCCATTCCGTAGTTTGTCCGATCGTAAAGAATTTGATGTGGCTTGTGTAACCATGGGTGCTTGTACTGGGTTGGTCAGGCCCCACACACGCATTTTACCAGGATGCCGGGTTAGGACATCGCTGGCTAAGGTGAGATGAGGATAGGAGTAAATGGGCGGGTCATCATAGACCAGGTGATGACCGTTACAAGGCTCAAGCACTTCCAGTGGCACGAACGTGGACGTTTCCCACCACCACCACCAATGACACAGGCTAAACATATTTTTGGTAAACACAGATTACGGCAGTTTCACCAAAGGAATGTTTGAATAGAAAGATAACGTAGTTGACACCGGGCCCAATTATACACCATAAGAATTTAATAAAATAAGCACATCATAGGCAGGCCTACTAGATCAATTTACACGTGTAAATCTAAATAGCCTAATTGTATAAACACACACACACCACACCACGTACGCACGCACGCACACACACACACACACACACACACACACTCACACATTTAGGGACTGTGTGGTCTACGTATAGACACAAAAGTAGCCTGTTTAGATACTGAACATGGGTTAATAATTAAAGGTGGATCATTTATATACACTTGGGTGTAGACATGTGGGGTGCAATATCGCAGTGGATCGGACTGCCAGTCGAGAGAACCCGGGTTCGAATCCAGTGCTACCGTTTCGAATATTTGGCAAGTTTGTTCACTCTACATTGCTCAGGTTCACCGAGTTGTACGAATGAGTATCTGGCTATATAGTTAGTGTTACATATTTGTGTACGTATATTCTTCGCGCATTAATTGCAGTGTGGCTGAATGCGTCCCAGAGAAGTCGAGATAGTGTTCGATTGGCAGGGAGTAAAATGTAAAGTGATTCAAACAGTCCAAAGACCGGCTATCGGGATATTGCGCTACATAAGAACTAACTTTGACTTTTCTTTATTCGGTCAGATGTCATCCACGCAGTGGATACCCCACCATCCATGGCAATACAAATTTTAAACCATAAACAATTATTAATAGACATAACACTTGCCATGGTAGCTACTTTATACATGACATTTGCCATGGTAGCTACTCTATCCATGATACTTGCCATGGTAGCTACTCTATACATGACACTTGCCATGGTAGCTACTCTATATATGACACTTGCCATGGTAGCTACTCTATATATGACACTTGCCATGGTAGCTACTCTATACATGACACTTGCCATGGTAGCTACTCTATACATGACACTTGCCATGGTAGCTAGTCTATACATGACACTTGCCATGGTAGCTACCTATACATGACACTTGTTCTTTATATAGTGTATGACTTTTTAATGGGTCCCACGTGGTTGTTAGTCATAACTGCCTCATTGTTTGACACACGCGAGCGGGTTAATACCTGTGTTGTTTACTAAGTGTGTCATTCCGCGTTGGGTTACCTGACTAGGCGGACCGTACAGAAATGGCGCTATACTGCCCCTCCCCACATCTCGCTGAGACAGGCGTCCTTCTCCAATGGATCATACTGCTGCTGGCCACGGCACCGGGTTTGGGTGAGTAGTGTATAGCACTGTCGCTGTGACAAAAGTACTGTAGATCGATATATACACAAGCACATGTTCACACAGCAGTGTTTGTTCGTGCATCACACATCTCCACGCATGGCTGTAGCCTGTTTAGGATATCCCGGGGCGGATGATCCGAAGAATAGGAGGAAGAAGAAGAGGAAGAACTAGTTTTGCCCAGCGCCCAGTATCGTCTTCGACTTAGTATACGCCGACGCTGCGCTTGCTGCAATCATCCATACCTCGATGGATACACGTGTAATGTCGTAATAAGTATTAAAACGACCATGTCTGTTTCGTTACCCGGAATATCAACCCCTGAGCCAGGGGTGGTAACCGCATTAGAATACACCCGGTATATTGCTAACACACATATACGGAAGTTCACTGAAACGTTTGTACATCGTCCCACTTGCTGGCTTTGTCGGTCTTGGTGGTGGGAATCAAGCATCACCAAAAAACAACTGCACTGAACATGCACTTTCAACACACAGTAGAAGAGTTATTGTTGATGAAAATTTCAATTAAAGACGGGACATGTCGATGCTGTTATTATTTCATTCGGAGATAACGATGTTTTTTGCAAAAAAACTACTGCAACAATACTTGGTACTGGTAGACTTCATATCATTTAGAAGGGGTAGTAGTTGTAACCCGGTCGTCGCTGTTTCTTCATTCAACACCACTTATCGGCATTGGCTTCCTGTCCGATATTGTATCGTTTTAAAGATCTAAGTGTAAGTAACCAACCTATTTACATTCATCGCTTACTCCTACAAGAAAACCTATCTAGCTTCAATCATCTACATCTTATTTATTTTTGTCAATACTAACATTGAAACAAAAGATGTTCTGTTACTGCATCACTTCTTTGGGATTTGTTCCCTCGTAGGATTGAATTAATTGAAAATATTACACGATTTCGTTGTTATCTAAAACCGTACCTGTATATCCCTGAATATCTACCCTAGCGTATTGGCGTATACTGTTATGATTCAAGATGGCTGCCGTGGTCTAAGTCGCGTACTTTTCGCGGGAGAATAAAAATTCTGAGGAACATGCCACTCAAGCGTAAACCCTCCAGTGTTTCTAACAGCGATGTTCAGGACACTGGTGTGATGCTGCTGAAATTCGTGGAATTGCTGAATGATGACGCTGTGTTACGAAAGTTGAGGTTAGCGTTATACGCTCAAGCGCTGGCCGATAAGATCGACACCCTCACGCAGACAATCGCTGACCTGAACTCGAAGCTTGAAACCAAAGAGCGCAGAATTGTAGCCCTCGAAGACAAAGTTGGTCATCCCGAAAGTGAGTGCGATAACATTGAACAATATTCCCGACGATGCAACTTAAGGTTTCATGGAATCCCTGAAACTGGGGCGGGGGAGGACACTACAGCCAAAGTAGTGGAAACCATCAATGTCAAAATGGCAGTGACCCCCCCCCCCCCCCCCAGAAGGGCAGACACAGGCGATCGACATCGTGTAGTCATTGTGCGATTCAATAGAGTTAACGTGCGTGACGAAGTCATACAGGCTAGAAGCCGATTGCGTAACAGCGTCAGTGAAAACCAACACCAAATCTTCGTCAACGAGGACTTGACGCAGCGCCGCGCAGCTACAAGGCAGTTGAAACGTGCAAAGAAACTGCTCGACCTATAATGGGAAAGTGGTAATCAAGATATTAGCAAACACGATCAGGGTCATCCAGACGCAGGAGGATATGAACACTTTACGTTGAACACGTGGCCTGCGACTGGGAATCGACCCCTGTACACGGACGATATTTTGTTATTGTTTTATTATTTTTTTTACACGAGACTGCGCAACGTGAGTCTCCTGAGCGAGAGTTGATCTACGCAGCGACGACAATTAAAAGAGAGATAAGTCCTCTTTACTGACTCTTCAGACTCCGGGATAATATAATGTAATGTCAGTTAATATTATCTTTAATCGTTTTAAATTATAATTTTTTTAGTTCTAGTTATTTCTCTACAAGCTGGTTTTTTCTCTTTTTCTTCTTCTCCTTCTCTCAAATTACAATACCTGTAAAGCTTACGTAAACACACGACAGCATTACGTCGACTTCTGCATAATGTTAAACTGTACTTTTTTTTATTTAGAGATTACACGCAAGTGTTATTGCAGTGACATCAGAGATATTGGGAATATTATCAATATATCTGGTGACATTCCTAGCTAGTTATTATGTTACTACATGCAGAACAATCAATCTACTTTAACTGCTCTATGTAAATTGCTAATGATTTGTTGTACTCTTGACATTCAGTTTCTCTGTGGACTCTTTCAAGTTATTTTAGTAATATAATATTTAGTGTTAGTGTCTTCTTAGAAATATTAGCTCCAGCTCCTTGTGCACTAATGCACGTCCTGTTAAACTGAAAATTTAATTTATTTTGTTTTCTTATGAAAATATATATTTTTGTATTTTCTTTGAGTTGAATGCTAGTCATGTTGTTTTGTATATTTGTTAGTTGAAATAGTTATACAGCTAATATATAAATAGTCTGTATTTAATATATATATAATTTAATAATATATTTTTCTCTTTTTTATTGTCAGTAAAATGGATTGACAAATATGATGTATAAATCTGAAATGAAAGCACTGTGTTAGTTATTGCACATGATGTAAATCGGTAGCTTTGTCACATAATCTTTGTTTTTTGTGCAATGCAAACCTGTAGTCATATTACTATATATGCATAGAAATAACTTTCAAGTATGTATATGTATGTGTTCGATTATATGTGTATAATTAAATCCTATCATATCACATGCATAATGGTTAATCAAGCATAATGCTTAACCCTGTATTGCACTATGTTTTACTGCTGTACTTTATATAAACAAAAACTTTAGCTTGTCACTGAAGTTATCTTAATACATGTATTCGTTCTGTTGCTGTGAAATGCATTAGTATGTTACAACGGATACTCAGGTAAATGTGACTTGTAAAACCGTTTTAATAATGTATGCTCTACACCTCTCCCATGACAAGGTCTTCTTGCATTCATTATGCAAATCATTCTTATTTATGTTATTTTTTCTATATAAAAACTACAATATGTCTATCTCAAACTGTTCTCACATTTACGTTCAGTGCATTATGTCAATAAAACTTACGACATGCAATGCCACAAATACATTTAATTATCGGGATATGCATATATCACAATTTTTTGAACACTCATTTACACATACAAATATAATAACAAATACATACGATCTATACCAAATTATATAAAGGCACGCCATTAGACGATACCTTCCTCTCCTATTTAGGAGGAATTAATAACAATGATTTAGTTAACATGTTAGACACAAATGATGTTGAAAATTATGAACCTCAACTAATACGTCGGTTATCATATTATGACTTCGACAAGTTTAGCAAACTTACACAGACAAACACTATGCATTTTAGTGTCTTAAGCACTAACATTCAATCAATAAATTATATATTTAACGAAGTGAAAGCTTTTGTAGAAGAGCTAAGTAGTAACAATTTTAAATTTAATGTCATTTGCTTACAAGAAATCATAAAACGATGACCTATCACAATTTTCCTTACAAGGGTATGACTGTTTAGCACAAGGTAAGACGTGCAGTAGCAAAGGAGGACTACTAATATATGTCGATAACAACTATAGATCAGAGGTCATATTAAATGTAAACATGTACGAACACTGGGAAGAGATGATAGTCCAAATAAATGGTGGTAATCTATATAAGAGCATAACCATCGGAAACATATATAGACCTCCACGAACTTCTAATGATAACTTAAATGCTTTTATAAATGAATTTACTTCTATAACATCATCAATGGAAAACAACTGTAATAACAATCTCATTATTGCAGGGGATTTTAATATATATTTGCTCAAATTAAATGAAAATGATACATATAGTAACTTTTTGACACCATAATATCACACAGTCTTTACCCGCAGATTACTCTTCCTACTAGATTTACTAGAACAAATGGTACTTTAATAGATAATTTCTTTTGTAAACTTATTAAATCTATATTGGAAAATACTGCAGGGATTTTAAACAAAAAAATGTCTGATCATCAGCCGTATTTTATATTCATCAACGTCTCATTGAAGACTGAACCTCCTCCTAAATATGTTAAAGTAAATATACTAAATGAAGACGAAATGCATCAAATTAAATCAAATGAGATATACAATAAGGTAAATAAAAATATGAATGCAGACACAAATTTAAATTATGATATAATTTACGAAGACATTTTACGGGCAACAAAAATAAGCATATGCAAACTAAGCTGGTGAAATTTAATAAATGTAAACATAAAAGATCAATGTGGATTACACAAGGATTACTAAAATCTATTCAATATCGAGAAACACTCTATAAACAATTAAAATTGACACAACCAAATTCGACAAGCTATGAAGCTATTAATATTAATCTAAAAACTTATAATACGATATTAAAGAAAAATATTCGTGCAGCCAAACAAGTGTATTTTGAACAACGATTTAATCGATTTAAATATGATATAAAAAAATACCTGGGAAGTTAATAATGAATTTCTTTCAAAAAATCGTACAAACCGTAGATTCCCATTATTTTTTTAAAGAAAATGGTACAAAAATAACTGATAAAAAGGATATTTCAAACAAATTTAATAATTATTTTACAAATATAGGTCAGACCATCGCACAAGGTATTAAATATAAAGGTAACAAAAACTATAGTTATTATTTAAACAAAAACGTAAATTCTGTATTTACGTTTCAGAGTGTTGATGAAGAGACTATTAGGAAAACTATTAGTAATCTTCCCACAGCTTCCCACAAGCTGTGGATTTGAAGGCATTTCTTCAAAATTGCTTAAGAAAATTGAGCCTACAATTATAAAATCATTGAAGCTGTTAATAAACCAAGTTTTAAAATCCGGGATATAGGTTTAATCCTTGGACCACTATTATTTATCATTTACATAAATGATTTCTCACAAGCTAGTCAATTATTTAATTTCGTCATGTACTCTGATGACACCACATTATCTAGCTCTTTAAAATTTCTTAACAACTACACACGCAATAAAAGTACAGAATCCTTAATAAATTAAGAATTTTTTTAAAGTTAATGAATGGCTAAACATAAATAAATTATCTTTAAATAAAAGCAAATCAAAATACATGACTTTTCATATGTCTAATAAACGCACGCAGACTCTTACGTTTAAAATAGATAATATAAATAGGGAAGGAGTAGATGAATTAAATTTTCTAGGATTGAATTTAGACACTAACCTAAATTGGAAAAAACACTGAGAAAATTTCAAATAAGTGCTCCAAAACAATTGGCATAATAAACAGATTAAAATTTTTATTACCTTTAGAAATAAAAGTGTTGTTATATAACACATTAATATTATCTCATATTAATTATTGTATCATGGTTTGGGGACACCAAATAAATAGAATTACAAAAATTAACAAAGCCGTGCGAATAATAACCTTAAATAAATACAACTCACACACGGAACCACTTTAAAAAAAACTTAAACTACTAAAGGTAGAAGACTTATTAAAGTTACATGAATTAAAGTTTTACTTTAAATACATTCATAAAATGTTACCTCCTTATTTACTTAACTGTCAAATTATCCCAAGTGTAAACATACATAATTACAATACTCGTGAAAAGAATTATATACATACTTTTAGAACTAAGCATGACTTTGCAATGAAATTTCTCAAATACAGCCTACCACATGCTATAAATAACACCCCAGATATAATCAAAGACAAAATATATACTCACAGTTTGCGAGGCTTCTCATTCTATATAAAACATACTTGTTACACAAATATAATGATATATGCATTCTATCAAATTGCTTCACTTGTCAACAAAACCATTAAATACAATACATTTGATGCTAGTTTCAGGCAACCAGCACACAAACAAACTTACATTCTCACATAAAACAAGCACCCCCACGGATAGACACCTTGTAAAAGGACCATATAAATGATTACGTAAATAGGGTGGCTCCTATGATAGCGACAATTGTATCTTAATTGGAGTCACCGACTCCGATTGAATAAGCTATATGATTAATGTATATGGTACATCAATACCGTAATAGCTGTACATGCGTTTGTATGTATTTTCCAAATAGTATGTTGAACATATCATGATATACGTATATGTTTGCCTGCATAATGTTTATATTTTTTGTTTTTACTGCATAAGTGATGTTCAGAAACCAATTAATGGTGTACCTACATGGGGTCAAATAAACGTTATATGATATGTTATGTTATGTTGACAACATTAATACTATGTATCGATTTTGAGATCGACAAATTTTTCGTATCGATGCGTCTCTGGGACAGTCAGCTTGCCATGTCGATGATGCAGACGAGCCTTGAGGAGGCGAAACAAAATGGGCTCCCAATTAATGATGGTTTCGTATGACTTCCGATTGAGGGCTAGGGTGACACCCTGAGAACGGCAGTCAGGACCAGACTAAAGGAAGGTGTAGCCATCGACTGTTTGCTCGCTAATCATAGCCCAGTGAATTTCTGTGAGGCCAGCAAAACTAATGTTGTACTTCTTTAGTTATCTTGATAGGAGAGAGGTTGTGCCCGGAGTGTTGAGAGTCAACGCATTCTACGTAGCTATTCGGGTATGTTTGCGAAAGGTCAATATCATGTCCGTTATATATATATGAAGGTCATAGACGTGATAGAACAAATCAGAAGACAGAATTGGACCTGGGCAGGGCACATCAGCAGAAACTGAGATAACCGATGGACATCGCGTATCACAACCTGGAGACCTTACGAAGGGAAACGATCTAGAGAAAGACCGGCGTGACGGTGGAGAGACGAACTAGACGAGTACTGGAAGGGCACCATCTGACAGAGGATAGCGCAAGACAGGCAGATTTCGAAACGACATACGACTTCGCCCAACCACGGGATACTATGATATGTATATATATATCATGTCACTATTTAATATATATATATATATATAGTATATTATTAATACATTACACGTAAAAATACGATACAGTGTATTTGATAATATATACACCAACGTACCTAACTTTTATCGTCGCTCTGTCATTACCGCGCCAATCGGCCTCTCAGATCATAAGGTGGTTGTTTGTATTCCGTCGACATCGTCAAATTACACCTTACCGGTGGTCTCAAGCACACCTTCGTGCAGTCACAAACCATGTGCCCGGGTCCGTTTTGCGGCAGCGCTTCAAGCTATTCCGTCTATCAACCTGCGAAGAGTGACTTAATTTCTTCCATTCTAGCATAAGAACATTACTTGATTTGCATCTTCCAGAGCGCCAAATCAGACGATGCTCAGGTTACAGACCTTGGGTAGATGTTAATTTTCGCTCTCTAATTCGCCGCCGTCAGAGTGCATTTCTTGGTGAAAACCAACTATTGTACAAGCTAAGTAGAAACAAAATCAACCGCGAGAGAAAGTCATTGCAACGGAGATACTACGAACGGAAAATCCAGGCTCTTGAGAACGATCACCCGAAACGATGGTGGAACAACGTTAAAGACATTGCTGGTGTCAAAGTAAACCGCGACAATCTGCAGGGACTCGCCAACGCGCATTGCTCCGGAAACCTAGACGTTCTCGCCAACGACGTATGCGATTTCTTTCAATCCGTGACGAACGATCTAACTCCGCTGTCACCGGACGATACATTCCTTCCTTTCGGAGCTGATACTACCGTCCCAGATACCTACAATATCAGCGTTGCAAAAGTAGCCAATTCTCTATCACGAATTAGAACAGACAAAGCTGTCGGCCCCGACGCAACACCTAACTGGATTCTACACGACTACGCCACCATACTTGTTCCCCCGTGTACGCCATCTTCAACAGCAGCCTGCGGGAAGGGACTGTACCACTGCTGTGGAAATGCGCCGACATCAGACCTATACCCAAAGTACGAACGCCGAAGCTCATCCATAAAGACCTGCGTCCAATATCACTCACGCCGGTATTGTCCAAGTGCTTGGAGCAATTCATTTGTGGCTGGATAACGGCCATCGCTGGAGACCAAGTTGACACTCAACCCTATGGTTCAGTAAAGGGAACGTCCACAGTGCACGTACTAATCGAGCTAGTGCACAGGTGGAAATCTGCACTCAATTCCACCGGAACCATGATCCGGGTACTACTCGTTCACTTTAGCAAAGCATTTGATAGAGTAGACCACCATAATCTGCTAACTAATGCGCGTCACTTGGACTCCCGAATTTCGTAATCAAACGGCTAACATCCGATTTATGCCAATGCAAACAGCGAGTGAAGATCGGCCGTATCAAGTCGAAGTACACTACTGTCAACGCAGGCGTGCTACAAGGAACAGGTTTGGCTCGATCGGTTTTGTGCATCATATAAACGACTTACAAACAGCTTGTGAACACGTCAAATACGTAGACGACTGCCCCCCGGACACCTCCATAAGCAATCCGAAACGCACGTGTGTACAGTGCTCCTCGGTGTAGGACCGAACGCTTTAAGATCTCTTTAATAACATATGGACTGTATCATTGGCAGTAACCAGACATTTTTTATTTCCTACGAATTACTCGCAATGGACAGTGAATCTTGTTTTAGTAGTTTATTCTATTTACTTTTTTATTTGCAAGTGATACATTTTAATTATTTCTAATTTCACTTATTTTGGTTGTATATTCCATTTAGTGTTTTATTACTGTACTTTTTTTTATTGTTTTATCAATTTTAAAATAGTTGTTGTACTGTTCATCCTCTATAGCTGCCAAAGAAAATAAGCTGATCATTATTATTATAAAAGTAAAGGTAAGTTCGTACATAGCGCAGTATCCAGTCCTCACGACTGCCCAAGGAACTGTACACTTTGCTCCCTGGCAAACCTGTTCAATTGAACACCATCTTATGGTATGCATTCAGCCACGCTGCAATTACTGCGCGAAGATTATTCGTACACAAATATCAACCACTGTATGCAGCTAAGTTTTCATTCGTACAGCTCAGTTAACTAGAGCATACTGGGGTGAACAAGGTTCGACATGGCAGCACAGCATTCGAACCCGGGTTCTCTCGATTGAGAGTCCGACGCTATAGCCACTGCGCGCACCGTCTATGAACATATCACGATTATGTTGTAACCTTCGTGACTATTGTCACCGACTATACACTACTGTCACTGCAGGTATTACAAACATGTTCGTTGTCATTGTATCTGTGACATACTTGTATAACCTCCTTACATCCGTTGGTAACGCAAATGAACCAAACAAATAATGCCAACTTCCTGAATAATTTAAGTCGCAAGCAATTTCACACCGTGAATCAAATTTCACACAGCGTACATTTACATTTAAAGATACGTCAAATTTATTCGTTTATGGCTATTTGGAAGCGAACACATGGCTTCTGCGTGAACTACTAGAATACAGTTTTTCTGAGTAGGCTATTTGCATTAGAATAGGTTCAGATATCACCTAATTATTCATATGTGTACTGTAATGTTTACTTTAAAATACTTCGTATGCGGGGAACATTGTTATCATTGCACTATTTTCGGTAATAATTTACTAACCTATACAGGTCCTGCACAGCCGAAAACATTATACCTAAAAATATGTAAGTAGGCCTAGGCATTATTAATATTATCCACAGACTATTACCGCAATCCAATGTTCGTATTTTGTAATATAAAATAATGATAATAACGTTTACCTACAAAGTGTAAGTAAGCTTGCCCCCTTTTGTCCCCCTTCTAAGATACAAAATACGTCAGGTATCAAGATCGAGTTCGTCAATATTTATAATCACACATTCTTTCAGCTTTGTCGCATACCAACTGGGTGTCCGTCACTGCCAGGGTGGCAGAGGCGCACCCGCCAATGGCTCCTAACAATTGGGCTCTGTCTAGGGCGTGACAGGCACGGTAAAGCGAGCCATTATCACACCTCAATTCATAGCGATTACAGATTTGTACACCTTCTCGTATGAAATACCCCGAACACACAGGGAAGTAGGGTGAACATAAATGTGTGATGACCTAAACAATACCAGTGTCTTGCATTAGTGGCACAATTAAATGTGTCTACATAGGATTGGTCCGACGGCCCGATGTAGAGCGTGGGAATGTCAACATGTTTCAAGACAAAGTTAGTCACTCAGTCTGTGGAACTGTCCATAATGTGTTGACAAAGATCGCTGGCCGCAGTGTTACTAAACTCATTGTCAGAATAATTCACTACTGACCGCTTTGTCCAAATTTTGGTTCAGCAGTTTGTTTCCGGTAGACTTACTTCACGTCGGCGACCTTTTCGGTTGATCGTGCACAAAAATGATGTTCAATCGTTATGATAACGTATTGCCAGTTACTGCGTTAACGTTGTGATGAATAATAACGTATCCACGGGATTCATATTTCGTTCGCATCAAATACAGTATTAACTTAATAAAACGATATTCACGAATACACCACCCCTACACAATAGATACGACACTTAATACGTCGTCAATCGATAGGTAACAGGTATATTGGGGATCTTTCCCATCGGTGAATTGAAATGGTCAGCACATACGATATGGTGTAAACAGTAGGTGGCAAGTGCTACCGTTGGTCTGTTGCTCCACGAAACAGGGGCGTAGGCAGGATTTTGTATTGGAGGGGGCCATCTGGCATTCAAGCAAGCAATGAGTAGCGGTATATGACACACGCACGCACGTATGTATGTATATATATGTGTGTGTTTGTGTGTGTGTGTGTGTGTGTGTGCGTGCGTGCGTGCGTGCGTGCGTGCGTGCGGGCGGGCGGGCGGGCGGGCGGGCGGGCGGGCGGGCGGGCGGGCGGGCGGGCGGGCGGGCGGGCGGGCGTGCGTGTGTGTGACGAGTCGCTGGCGTTCAACCAATATCTTCACAACAAATCCGTACCGCGGCGGCGGCGTCGAGTGAGCTTCACAAAAATGTCCCTGTCATGTGTAACGTTGTCGCTTATTAAAATTAATTAATTCACAATAGGAAGTTCTGACTACCCAGTGGAAAATCGACTAGATAAATTGCTTTGGCCGTTTTGGCAGGTTGCAACTTGATCTTAGTCTAGTAACTAATCATCTTGCCGGGCAACTGTCATTTTGCATCCTTGTGTTGATATGTTAATAGGCATTAGCCATCAAGCACATTGTGAATGATGACATATTCGTTGTCCTGTAACCTCTTTGACTGCAACCTGCTGGATGCTTATCGCCTACGGCAGAAGCAGCGGGATTCCTCTACTTTTGGTAACTCAATCCCATTTGAATGATGATAAATGTATTTGCCAAAGACTTGGAAGTCCTACACAGGCACCCCTATAACCTCTGTACCTTGTCACTCTATGAATCAGACAACCAGTTATATGTCTTCAGTCTCCTACCCTCCTAATTTTCCGGGATTGGGGGGGCCATGGCCCCCGTGCCCCCCCCCCCCCTCTGGCTACGCAACTACCACGAACAGGAGTTAGGTTCCACTGTTCCGCAGAGACATACTGTCGTCAGCTGACTTTATGACGTTGTATGCTAGCTCTCCTTACAATGAGAGAGGAAAACGAGTCTTCTCCGGAAGAGGTGTTTGGTCACACTCGCCTGTGGAACACATCTTATTCGTCCCCTTGCGGGTAGTCTCTATTCTCTACGACACTCGATGTCTATGTCTTCACTAGATTTCTCCATCTTTCTCGGTCTTCTGCGATGGTCATCCACTCTCCACAGTTCGTACCAGCCCCATCGATAACTCTCTATACGCGTCTTCCAATCTTCAATTTCGTCTTCCACTTCTTCAATCGCACTCTTCTGTTTCCCATGTTCTGCCTGTAAATCGTTCATCGCTCGTTTCATTATCTTGCTCACAAATACGTTTATTTTCAAGTGTTTCTTCTCGTCATCTCTTCTTTCAGGTCATCTTCCATTTGTCTCCTCGTATCACTCTGCAGTCTTACAGTATTACCCAGTTGTTTTCTGTAACAGTAGCGTCTCCTCTTTAGTAATTTAAATAAGGTGCCAGTGACTGACTTGGCGCAGTCTGTATATATTATATATATTATAATTTTTACAATACTCTATATATGTCAAGATTCTCAGCTTTTATGGTGTAAGTCAGTTGTTCGGAACATAAAACGTAATGTGCGCGTAATATGCATAACATAATTTAACAACCGCAGGAACCAAACGCGCGCGGCAAATACTTCGTGAAAATGGCCCCGGCGTCATAGATGTGGTAACATGGAGTAGACGCTGAAACAAAACATTATGTTTTACCCTCTTCCAGTAGCATAGCATTATTGTGTTATTTTACAAATCTACATCATCACGACTAGGGCCTATCGATGGACGTGAACTTCACATGCTCTCCGACCTTTGTCATTTGGATCAAACACCGAGTATCTGCGAGCACGTTAGGGTGTTTATGTAACGATAATACGTGTTTTCTAACAGTTGGTAAAGACTATTATCACAATTGTCATCTACCGAGACATCTTTCACGAGACGGGCATTTGTGTACGTCAGGAGACACTTGGGGGCAGATTAACAGGTAACACGGCACCGCAGGTCCGGCCATATGACTGGACTTATAATGTTGTTTGTTTATAATAAACTTAATGTAGTTGTTTATGTAGCCAATTTAACTTTTTACCTCATTGGTTATAAATGACTTAATTTAGAAACCGACTCTTTGTAGATTTAGTACCTGAGTAATATACAGGCGTATATACATTTATCTTGTAGTGATGATAGACTAATTGTACTAGGGATTTTCATATGTTTATATAAGTTAAATAATGATTCGATTGCAATATATTGTGTGGGCTTTTGTTTTTATAACGATGATTTTGTTGTATTATGTATTTGGGACAAATAAATATTTCCTGTTCCTGTTCCATGTTCCAATGCAAATACAATTACTCGTTCTTAGTTTAGTTTAGTGAATGTATAGAAACATATTCATCTTCACATATTTTTTTTTAAGTGTGCAACGTGTTCGTGTTCACCATCTTGTCATATATGAGGTATTCGAATTATAATATAGTTTTATAATGTTGCAGTGTATTCGTATTTGAATAATGTTTCTAAATGTGCATCACAAGCTGCTTCAATAGATCGTCAGATGTATTGCTAGGCAGAGAGGACACATATGCTACTAAAAACCCGAAACAGTTGTCCTTTTTCCGCAATTTCATATCCTGAGCCATGTATATCATAGGCACCGTATGAATAATAGTCACACCCAAATTTAACTTTCTGACTAACATAGCCACCACGCACGGCGTACCTTATACAGGTACATCCGTTGTGAATGATAAACAAAATGCCAATCCTTCGGCTGGCGCTTCGGGTTTTAAAGTAAGGCATAACTGCCTTGTGTACACCTGGCTTGATGCATCGTATTTTGTTATTGAGAACGTGGCTTGTCTTGCGATTTTGTGCTTTTATTAAAATTTAAACCTGTCCATCTTCAATTCTTTGTCGAGTTTTGTTTTGAAGGAGAGGATGTTTTCAGCGTTCACCCGATGCGCAAGCCGTCTAGAAGTATGACACATTAATATACCCCAACAACCAACACACACACTCACACACGCACACGCACACGCACACGCACACGCACACGCACACGCACACGTACACGCACACACACACACACACGCACAAACGCACGCACAGATAGGCGCGCACGCACATATACGCACGCACGAGCACATATACGCATGCATGAGCACGCCCCAACACATGAACACATACACGCGCGCACACGCACACGCACACGCACACGCACACGCACACGCACACGCACACGCACACGCACACGCACACGCACACGCACACGCACACGCACACGCACACGCACACGCACACGCACACGCACACGCACACGCACACGCACACGCACACGCACACGCACACGCACACGCACACGCACACGCACACGCACACGCACACGCACACGCACACGCACCTTCCTCGACTCCATATCGTTTATCGCGAACCGTAACATTTATGGTCTATGACTACTTACAACAGGTTGAGTGTGCACAAAGTGTGCCAATTTATGACCGAACCCTTCGTTCCGTCGCCACCACTGCTAGCGCCACACGCACGGTGATCTAGTTGTGCGTCATAGCGGAACGGCCGACGGCGACAACGGCGTTGTTTATATGGAGCAGTGAGCAATATTCGTTGAGTCACCTATTGCGAGGCTAATGTTTCTATGAGTTATGAGGCCAGTCATTCTCAAGGGAGTGCCACATGCTGCTGTTGGGAATTGTTTCTTGTAAAGTGTAGCATACATGGCCATTTTTCTAACTTTATTTCAGATACTAAATATAACATCAGTGACAATTACGTCTCTAAAGATGAACAACAACGATAATATTAATGCTATTTATAGAAGCTGAACGATCATTGTAAGCTCTAATGATAATAATTAATATTGTTAATAATATTTATTGTTATTACTATTACTATAGCACTATCAATACAATACTCATCACGTCATATTTTGTGATTTAGACGTATGTGTTTATTTTTTTGAATATTAAGTGCGTTTTGGACACTTGAGTTTTGACAACAGAATCATGTTGGATTCTACTTAGCAAACAATCGATTATTTTAATGAGGCTGGCGGCGGCGCCTTTTTCGTTCGGGCCTATTAAATGATGTAAAATCTACAACAGTTTTCACTGGATGCTTTAGAAGGGAGTATACGTCAATAATTGCCATCAACCGATATATTTATTTCGTAAAACTGGCTTATTTTATTTCAATCCGCAAACACAACAGCAATTTTTTTAAAGTACTAAGATATGGAAGATTACAATTTTGTGTGGATTTACAAAAAAAATCGACATGTTCTAATTGAAATGAGTGTTGCAATGTCCCGTGACCAGTCGTCACTCCAACCGTAAAAGAAAGATGGCATCGATTGATCAGCAAGGGAGGAAGACTGTTTATATAATGTTTTGTTGAATTAATGTTTCAAGCAATTTCTGACGTTATCCGTCCTCCAGCAGTGCTCTATTACGTATTAAAACACGAAGTTTAGCACTGTTAATTTTTTTGAATTAACGCTTCACATCTAACTAATTAAAAATTGCAAATAGTATTTTTTATGTCAATATATATATATATATACATATTGACAATATATAAATATATAGTTGGGGGGTCGGTCACATTTGATTTTAGGTGACCTGGTGGCGGAGTGATCCCCACCGATACGGTGTCAATGGTAAATATAGTGTCGTGAGATGGTTAGTGCTGGTGGTTGGTAATACGTCTACGACGTGTAGGTAGTGGTTAGCAATACCATTGGGGCCGGCATGCTTGCTGTGAACATGTATTGATGTATTTATGTTGTAGTTTATGAGTTATGTAAACGAATAAAGCTAAATGTCATTAAGTTGGCCTATTTCAATCTACACTTGTCTTGCATTGTTGCTTTGCGTAGGAGGATGTATGTGTCAGGGGCGCATATATATATACATTTTTTTTTTTTGGCCAATATGTATATATATATATATATATTGACATCAAAGAATACTATTTGCAAAGTGTAACTAGTTAGATATGCATATGTATATATATATATATATATGCATATATATATATATTTGATGTCAGAAATATATACAGTACGTGCAATCCGTGTAATTATAAGAAAAGGATACCGTTTGTGGCCGAAAGAATAGATTTTCAGTAGTTACGTCTGATAACTTTCCCACGCCAATTCCCTGGCTGCCATTTAGCTTTAAACCATTTCAACTTGTCGGTTACATGATTTTTGCGAGAATAGGAAACGTTGACAGAAACTGAAACTCAAAATAGAACCAGAACCAGCGCAGATGGTCGATGGCGTAGTTTTAGAGAGATCATTTAACCACATCTTTAAATCTAATTTGTGTCTGCTGGTCATCAACGTGGCTAAGCTATCGAGTGTGTGTGCGTGTGCGTGCGGGTGCGCGTGTGCGTGTACTTGTGCATGTGCGTGTGTGAGAATGTTGCTCGGTGGTTTTGACTTTCAACGTTGCAAGATCCCAAATACAGCCGACGATACATACAGAGTCGGATAGAGTTGACGTTGGCTATTGTGTAGTTGCGTCTCGAATTTGGAACTATTCTACTTGTAGCTGGTCTCCTTCAAAGCATGATACTTGTTGTTCTGCCTGGTAATATTTTTATTTTCTGCTTTGAAATGTACTGCTACTAGTTGTTCTATTTTGAATTATTATACTTGCGATTGTTCTACTTGGATCTATCATTCTCCTAGCCGTTCTACTTGGAACTGTGATGCATATACTTGGAACTTATATATTTGGAACTGTTCTACTTGTAACTGTTCTACTTGCAGCTGTTATACTTGGACCTGTTCTACTTGGTACTATTCTACTTGTATCTTCTACTTGCAGGTGAGTTGGACTGCCGCACCACGGTGGCCGGCTTGGACTACGTGGGCAAAGTGAACACAACGGTCACTGGCCGAACTTGCATGCCGTGGTTATCACAGGTGACAGCCTAACTTAACTGGTTATTTACAGGTTTTAGTCCAGGTAGACTAATAATAATAATAATAATGACAAACTTCTATCTTGGGCAAAATCGTTAACATGGACAAGACAGAGTCATCATTAAATCAAGGGACCACCAAAGGTTAGGGTGGAAATACAATTTCAACTAAATAAGCCTTTCGTTTTTTTACGAAAGGTATCTATAGTGTCAGATACTTTTAAAGCGATATGGAGTTGATGCCAGAGTTTGGGTGCAGCTACACAAAAAGCTTGTTTGCCAATATTAAACTTGGTTTTCGGAACAAAAAGTCGTTGTGAAACAGATGATCTGAGATTCCTGGGAACCCAAACAAATAGGATGGGTGTTACGTAGAAAGGGTACGATATGTGACAGTGGCTAACTTGAATTGTATTTGAAATTTAATTGGAAGACAGTGTAACTGTTTAAGCAGGGGGCAGAGATGGTGAGAAACGAGGTTCTTTTAGTACCCCACGTGTTAATCAATTCTGTACAC
The DNA here is from genome assembly GCA_963995525.1 of Escarpia spicata. Classification (NCBI taxonomy): domain Eukaryota; kingdom Metazoa; phylum Annelida; class Polychaeta; order Sabellida; family Siboglinidae; genus Escarpia; species Escarpia spicata. The sequence goes on along the minus strand of OZ023205.1, from coordinate 12,520,243 downwards.
GTTGGAGTGTAGCTAAGTCCATTTTAGCAATATTGTTTAGGAGTGAGTTGCAGTAGTCAAGGCGACTGCATGCTAATAAGATATACTGATATTGCTTTAGCAGTAAATAAAGACACATGACTAGGCACGATTACCCTGGTACATAAACGTTCAATGCAAAATGCTGATTTTTGTTTACAAGAGAAACAACATAGGCTTAGAATAACACACTAAAGCTCCGTACGAGGTCGCTGCATAATTTAATATGTCATCCGAGACGATAACTTCTTAAATAACTGGGCTAGAGTCTAGTGTAGGTTTTAAACGTCATTATATCCATTGAACAGTGTTAAGGCACTACAGAATAATCCGATTTTTTCATTGTTGATAATAATCTGCGCAGATATGAAGGAAACTGATGATTAACCAACAAAATAGTATGGTTGTTTTATTTAATGACATACAAGGGCAATGCTATTCAGGGTGAGGTTTACTGATAAATATAAACAAACAGCCATTCACTAAGTACAGTCTCCAACATCCCAAGAAGAGTTCTTGCCTATGCCGCAGCAGCTTCATTTTGTGTGTAGGTGGTTGCGCAAGATCACCCAATGCAGCTTGACCATAGGGCAACATAGTACGCACAACCTCGTCGTCAACTCAATGTAGCAGATCACCCAATGCAGCTTGACCATGGGGCAACATAGTACGCACAACCTCGTCGTCAACTCAATGTAGCATTCACCAGATGCAACATATTGTATTATAGTTTTGTCATACACACGGTTAACTTGAAATGTGTTCGTTGCTGACCATAGCCTCACCATGGTTGCTACAATGGACTTCCTGATGCTAACGTGTCTGTCGCCGAGAACTACTGTCGCAATCCGACGGGTTCAGCCAACTGTCAACTGGCCATGCCGTGGTGCTACGCGACAGGTGGCGACACCCTGCGGGAGTACTGTGACGTGCCTCTCTGTGGTAAGACTAGCTACGTATGACTGTTTGCCTGTCCATGTTACTAAGGCTAATATGATAGATACGTGTACAGTTTTCATTCATCCTAATGTCGCTCTGTGCTAGGTTGTCAACTAGTCTTACGATATTAAAAGTAACATTTCTTAAGACAGACATTACTGAATCATTCACGACACCCCATTTTACACGAAAGCGATGGAAGAGAACTATGTACTGATATCCACACAGCATATACACACGCGCATACACATATATACATACATACGCACACATAAACGCGCACAAACGTACACACACACGCACGCACGGATACGCACGCACTCACGCCAACACGTACATACATACGTACATACATGCATGTATGCATGTAAACATGTATAGATGCATGCATGCATTCATACATGTATACATGCATACAGGCATACAGACATACATGCATACGTGCATACATGCATACATACATACATACATACATACATGCACGTATGCATGATACATACATACATACATACATACATACGAACATGCGCACGTACGCACGTACGCACGTACGCACGTACGCACGTACGCACGTACGCACATACGCACATACGCACATACGCACATACGCACATACGCACATACGCACATACGCACATACGCACATACGCACATACGCACATACGCACATACATATAAACACATACATATAAACACACACATATACATACATACAAACACACACACCTCCCAGTAATTCAACGTGTTTTGGCAGGGTACCAAGAGCCGGCATGTTCCCATCCTCTCGGAATGGAAAGTGGCGACATCAAAGATGACCAGATCACTGCATCTACGTTCATGTCTGGAAACGACCCCTTCAAAGCCAGACTGAACTTGGTAGCAGAGAGTGAGTTGTGTTGTACACTATGAGATGAGAAAGAACTATAATCACAAAACGCTCCCTCCCTTCCTCCCAACCTATATATTTATATATATATATATATATATATATATCTTTGGTAACGGTAAAGTACAATAATGTCAATACAATCGTGTTTGCAAATCGAATGCAAATATGGCGGGTGGACTTGGGATGATCGTGAAGGTAAAGGTAGGTTCTTATATAGCGCAGTATCCAGTCCTTGGGAATGCTCAAAGCGTTTTACACTGTACTCCCATATATATATATGTATATATATATATTTCCTACTGCAGATGGATACGCTGGCTGGATGCCAGGCTACCCACTACATGGACACTATCTCCAGGTCGACCTGCTAGCTCTGCATGACGTCACCAAGTTGGTGGTGCAGGGAAGTGGTCGTCCTCACAACTCATGGACCACGCAATTCAAGGTATCATTCTCTACATGTATAACAACTTATCCTAAGCAGATTATTATATATATATATATGGTGTGTGTGTGTGTGTTTATGTGTGTGCGTGTGTGTGTGTGTGTGTGTGTGTGTGTGTGTGTGTGTGTGTGTGTGTGTGTGTGTGTGTGTGTGTGTGTGTGTGTGTGTGTGTGTGTGTGTGTGTGTGTGTGTGTGTGTGTGTGTGTGTGTGTGTGTGTGTGTGTGTGTGTGTGTGTGTGTGTGTGTGTGTGTGTGTGTGTGTGTGTGTATATATGTATATATATATATAATATATATACAACTGTATATATATATTACATAATTACATATATAATTATGTAGACGATTTTTTTCTCCAAAAAATGTATGTTATTATATGGTATAAGGTAGATGGACACTTTTGTCCATGTCGCTAATACGTATGTGCGTCTGATGTGGACATCTTCTCCAGGTGCTCTACAGTGAGAACGGCTTCACGTGGAAGTTCTACAAGGTTGGCTCCGAGGTGAAACTGTTCGAAGGAAATCCAGCACGCTATCACAGCATCGCGCACTCGCTTGACCCACCTCTGCGGGTAAGAAAATGCACACAGAGTTCCCCTATCTCGTCTCCTGTCTCCCGTTTCCGTCTCTTGTCTCTCCTTCCTAGTCCCCCGTCCCCCGTCCCCCGTCCCCCGTCCCCCGTCCCCCGTCCCCCGTCCCCCGTCCCCCGTCTCTCGTATCCAGTCTCGCGTCTCCCGTCTCTCGCCTCGTCCATCGTCTCCCGCCTCCCGCGTCACAACACCTTTTGTTAATGATATTTGTCTTTTCCGGCTCGGTCATATTTTGCAGAACCCACAGTGGACATAACGTTTTGTTAGTTGCGTACACATGATGCGTGTATAATAGTTACTGCAATGTAGTGTTATTCCGTAGTCTCCTGTAGTCTGGATATGATTAAGTAATTTGATTTTTTTATTAAACTACCTAAGCGAAATTCGTTTCAGGCCCGTTTCGTTGTTGTGGCTCCAACACAGTGGTACAACAGACCGGCTCTGCGCCTTGAAGTTCACGGCTGTGCCTACAGTGGACCGCTCGCGAGAATGGGAACAAACGTCACGACAGATATCAAGGTAAGTGATGCTTTCTAACTTTTGTTATGATTTTCATCGAAGAATGGGAAATCGTTGCGATCAAAGGTCGAGTTGTATATTTCCTGTAACATTCTTTGATATGAAGGTGGATAAATACAGTTATTTATATAGTCTACATCAAGGTGAAACCCGGGAATACCAACAAGCCCGTATACGTGAGTGCTGTCTTATTTCCAGACGAACACCTACTGGACGTTGAGCGGAAGTCCGTACGTCGTGAGGAAGCAGATCAGTGTCATCTACAGCGCAACTCTCACCATCCAGGCTGGAGTCGATGTTGTCTTTATTGGCTCGCACGCCGGTCTCGTTATTGAAGGTAACATCATGTTTATCATGTTGATAAATAATCTGACAACGACATGGCACTTGACGTTTCATTTTTCTGTGCATACGAAAGCGGGTGTTATTACCATAAGACGTTGTTATGATTGTCATGTCGTGTACAGCTAACATTGCCAAACAAATCCACTGCCGACACGGTCCTTTTTGCAGTATCCTAAAAGCCGACTATTCGAGTAACATAAAGCGTACAAAGATCCAAAATTGTTTGTTTTAAGCGTAAACTACAATGTTGATCCTATACAAAACTGTATATTTATATGTGTGATTTAACTTAAGTGTGTATTTACATTGCCTGAAATGTCATAACGAACATTTGCATTCATCGACAGGATGCATACAGGCTATGGGTCTGTCAGGGTTGGAAGTGACGTTTCACTCCAACAATGTGGCAAGCTACATCAGTGAGGTAAAGGCCTACTGGAAGGGTTTGGCGGTACAAAATCAAGGTATGTCATTTTACGTCATGTCTTCGTCCTTACGAATATCGAGACATAAATTTAATTGACGATTCGAAAACATGTTTCTTGTCCAGTGTCGTGAAATAGTTACGTCTGCCTTCATTTGTTTGTTGTTCGTAGAGTTTGCAAACGTCAGAAGGAACATTCTACCTCGTTATTCCGGGACATATACTAATCAGTGTACTTTTGGGAACTGTCATAGTTGTAATATCGACATGACAATGTAATTTGTATACATTGTCTCACCTTGTTTTTCGTTTTTGGGACACGATGTAATTATAGTACGTCAATGAGATCTAAACATTTGAACGTTACAAAATGTGTATGATTATCATGGTTTGATATTTTGTTTTAGGACAGTGTGTCGAGTTGTTTTAGCATTGCATAATATAAATATTTTATACATTGTCTCTTACATCCATTTTCCGATGATGTGATGTAGAGCCGAAGTCTGGATTAATATGTTAACCATCTTGCAAGTGAGACAATAATATGTGTGCGTTTCTTTGCAGTCCGTTCTTGTACCGGCTCGCGACTTCACAACGTTCGTATTAGTGGTGCAACGATCGGCCTTAATACCGCTACTGCCGACATGGACTTGCAGTATGCCCATCTTGACCGCAATATGGAGGGTCTTCGCTTTGAGTTGACAGATACCGATGAACCATTCACGATACGTCATTCAGTCTTTGAACACAACAAGAACTACGGACTATACATGAACACAAAGAGCAACGTATCGTTCATTGGCTGCCAGTTCAAATACAACAGAAGGGGTGTGTCTGGAAGGATTACAGGGGAAGATCAAACAACGATGGAAGTTGTCGATAGCGAGTTTGCACAAAACACCAATTATGGGTTTTATATGGATAACGTTTGGCGTACCAGCAACATCATATTCTCTAATACTGTTTTCACACGCTCCAGTTTGTATTTGACTGGGAGCCGCCGTACCGAAACACCACTCAATATCGTCTTGGATCAAGTCTCTGCTTTTAATAGCAAACAACTATATATTTATTTATACTACAGTTCTGTCCGTCTGGCAATATCCAACACTGTTTTGCGCGACAATAACAATGGTGCCACTTTATATATTGGCCAAGACAGCCACATTACCGTGCGTAACGTCACTGTAGAACGAAACAGATACCATGGATTCTCCATTTTTACATGGAATTCGTTTGTTTCAGTTAGCGAGAGCAAGTTCAGTGACAACGGAAATTTGCCTGTTTCTTTTTCACAGCGTAATACAGGCACATCTGTTGGTAATATTACACTTGATAACAACGAGTTCACGGGCAATTATGGCCAGACGGTTGTGAACATAAACACTAACACCGATATCCTGATTAAAAAAAATTTCTTTGTGAACAATACAGCCACAATAACTATAAATTATAATTCTCCCAATCGCGGTAACTTGCGTTGTTCACAAAACGTGTTTGATAACCCGAAAGCTGACTACGAGTTGCAAGTGGGGTCACACAGTTGTGCCAGTTGTCTGAGGGATGCCCGCTATAACTGGTGGGGGTCAGACAACACTACAGCCATACCTCAGCGAATTCATGACTTCTTTCTCGATATGGATCTCGCCGAAGTACAGCTGTCGCCAGTTCTTACAAGTGCGTCCGTCGAATCGGCGTCCTATGTTGAACTCACTACAAGAGACTACAAGTTGGACCACCACACGATCGGTGGCAGAATAAAAGAGAACACTACCATCGTAATCGATGACAACAATCGTCAGGTGCCGTACACCATCCACGTTCCAGTCGGCAAGAAACTTGTACTTTATCTGAATGTACCACTGATGTTTGACAACAATAGGGGAATACTCGTGGAAGGTAAGTGTAGTATGGGATATATGCCACGTGTTGTGAATATATAACTGTTATTTATACTTGTCTACCAGTTGCCTTGTCTTCTGGGTATAGACGTTTCAATTGTCGCTGATACACAATTTGTGAAGTAGAGGTTCACATTTCATAAAACATAAGATGTATGTTTTATTCTCTTGTAGATACACATAGATGATTCTCATTAATCATGTATAATTGTTATATATTATACATGTATAATATATGTTTGAAGTTGTTTTGTGTTCAATTCTACTACAAGCATACGAATAAAGACTATTTGTTTGTCGTTTTCACATTAACTGTTTTGCTGAACACTGCTACAAGTAAACGTTAATTGTTTGGTATGTTCACCTTTATGTTCAAAACTGCTATAATCTAATTATTACATATTAAAGGAAATAAAAATAAGGCATTAGCTAAAATCCTTTTTCCATGCGTACACAAAGTTTAACATTGTATCTAACATTTGACAACATTAAACAAATATAGACAAATACATTTGTAGCATCAATTCGATTTTAAGCCCATCTGTGAAGCGATTCCCACGGAATTTTTTTTTTTAATGATCTAGGCGATCACGTGGTATCGTGACGTCACTTATAACACACACTCGCATCAGGCCGACCCTTTCCATGCATTCAGAGCATGTTTACAAAGATAGCTTTTGGGTCGAAACGAGCGTCAGAATGAGTTATTGTGCAAAATTCCGACGTAATACAAACACTAGTCATCATAGAGGAACAAACATTTATCTTACGGTTCCACATGAATCGAATTTTATTTTATTTATTTTACAATCGGGCGACGCCGGTTCAATCCTGACAGCATGCAAACTTTTGATTTTCTTTACACTTTTTTGTTTATGTTTTCACGAAGTAATATAAACAAAATAATTGTATACTATAATGCACTGTTTATAAATATTTTTTATATTTTTGTAGTAATTATTTATTCGCCACAAAAATGGAAGTATGGTCATTATATATAACGATGTTTCTAAATTGTATTTATCCAGACAGATCTCAATTTGTTTTCACATATATAATTACAATATATTACCGTACAATATATTTACAATTAATAAATTATATATCCATTACATTATATTTGTTTGGATAAATAAAATTTAGAAACATCGTTATATAATGAACATATTTTCATTTTTGTGGCGAATAAATAATTACTACAAAAATAAAAATTATTTACAAACAGTGCATTATAGTATAAAATGATTTTGTTTGTAGTACTTCGTGAAAACATAAACAAAAAAGTGTAAAGAAAAATCAAAGGTTTGCATGCTGTCAGGATTGAACCGGCGTCGCCCGATTGTAAAATAAATGACAAGTAACCAACGCGCCTACCCACTGAGCTAGCGAGACCAGCGGAAACTATCTGACTGATTTAAGTTGTTATGATAAATTGTACAACTCCTTCATCTATCGATATTCTAGTGATATTATTAGATTATACACGTTACTTTATGTAGCTGGATACAATATATGTTTGCTATGTATGTTTATTGGTGTAGATTATCTCCCGTTGGTTGTATTCGACATAATTATTCTGAAAACGAGCCCAAGCTTGGCGAAACCTGGTCGACTTGTAGGCCCATTCGCATTCGTTGTTTTGAATAAAATTCGATTCATGTGGAACCGTAAGATAACAGCTTGTTCTTCTATGATGACTAGTGTTTGTAATACGTCGGAATATTGCACAATAAGTCGTTCTGACGCTCGTTTCGACCCAAAGCTATACTTGTAAACATGCTCTGAATGCATGCAAAGGGTCGGCCTGATGCGAGTTTGAGTCATAAGTGACGTCACATCTCGGCATCCCGTAAAGCGCGCCAAAAATATGCATATTCGAAAATGTCCGGATGCACACCATAAAATGTGGAATTTCTAATTGATTGAATTGTTTTGATTTTTTTGGCTTGGTGAATGTGGAAATAGATAGCAGGATGTAATATAACATGAATTCGAGCAATATATGTTTTTATTCCCTTTAAGGCTGACTGTAGTGAGTGTTCTTCACACTTGTGTTCAACTCTGCTTCAAGTGTAACGTATAAAGGCTTATTTTGTGACGTTTTAACATTGGTGTTTAACTGTGTTAAGCTGTTGTTTAGTTTATTGTCAATGATAAGTTGATAGGTTGATCCGACGATTTACAATGCATGTTAATGTTGGACAGCTAATTATAATTTGTAAACAAACCGTACTGGGGAAAATGTGTCAATAATAGTGTTACGTATGGTGTATCCAGTGTTACGTATGGTGTATCCAGTGTTACGTGTCAACACAGGAACTGTAAGAAAATGAAAGTCATTGCTGCTTTTACTGTGTCATTCGCGTCTCACAGGGACACTGGAGTTGCGAGGTAAATCCAGCAAATCGGCCGTGCTATCGTCAAAGCAAAGATGGCGAGGGATCAAATTCATCAATTCTACTGGTAAATTCACGATGCCATTGTTTGAGAGTTTTTGTTTGTGGTATGTTAACAACGCTGTTTCTTTAACGAGGCGAATAGTTTGTTCTACGCACGCATGCACACGCGCGCGCACGCAAGCATTCACGCACGCATACACGCAATGTCTATCAATTTGGCTTCGATGCACCTTTCCCTCCGTATTCCGTTACCATTTAGCTTATTGATCGACCTCCCTCATTACGGTTCATACCAAATTTCCTAAAAACCACACATGCGGGTGTATAATGAACCATCGTGTCATAATCACCCTCCTAATGAACTAGTTGGTTGAAGTAGTTGCAGATGGGTCAAAGTAGGAATTAAATCTTTCTGTCGAGGTTGTCCGAGTTAGTGCAACAGTCGCATAAAGTCTGTCTTTGCAGGTTCGTTTTTGGAACACTGCAGCATTCGCAGAGCGAAGAATGGCGTGAGAGTGACTGGGATGACGTCACTGGGGGTGTCCCACTGTGTCGTGGAGGACATGAGTGGATACGGCATTTACGGGGTCAGCACACTGTCAGTTTTCCCATTGGCGACCATGTTAATGTTTTGTGTGATTATAAGAAAACGTGACCTATAAAGTTTCTTAAACTTCTCACCTGCTGTTACTATCATCTCATTGACATGTTGTTCGAGTTTAGTCAAAATCTAATATCTCTAGCTCTTGCAAAATGCCTGTATGTATGACACCCGTCAATATTTACAAATGTGGCAGGCAGTAATCCGGCTAAAGTGTCAACTAGCCAAATTGCTGCCAGATACCCTTCCGCTTAGTAAAATCAGCTAAAAAGACACCATTATACTGCCAACAGCTTCTACAATCACATCTAGAAATCTGACTACTCAAATGCACTTATGTCAGAGCAAGTGAATATTGTAAAAAGTCATTTCTCAAAAATATACTGCACTTTTTTTCGTCTGTACCCAAGCAGGAAGTCTAACAGTGTCCTAACTCCTTACGCATCACTCTCTGACATGATGACAATAGTCGTGCAAAGCTGCACAATTCACCGCACCGGGAACCAGGGCATCTATGTGGGAACCGCCGACAGTACGAAGCATAATCTCTCCTTGTATGTGTTGAACTCGAAAGTCAATAACATCAAAGTGCGATCAGATAGTGGTCGCATTCTTGTCGATCAGTGTCGTCTGAACAATACTCGCAATAGTCACTCTATGTATTTGGAACAGAATACTTATAACAACTTCCCTTCATTCAATAAGGTACGTTGAAATGCTTGATCGAATCTCTGATATGATAGTGTTGTGTTCCACAAGTGCAAGTGTTAGAAATATAAGATGTGTTAAGTCGTTATGGCCATAATATCATGGCGAGAGGTATAAACTTACTCACAACTGCAAATAGGTCACGTGATGTTTCTATTTCGTCAGATTTAATCAGCGGCGCCGTTCGCATGAATGAGGTGGGCCGTCAAACGACGGAACTCGTCCCGAGTTAGATGTGCGTCTTTTGTTGACTGTGTTGGCCGATGCTCGAACCAGTGGCGACCACATTTCGACCACATGGAGTATGACTTCAACGTTCCCTTCATCTTTGTAGCGGTTTCTTTGCCCAGCTCGTGAACGCCCACCTCAATGGGACGTTATTGATGGTAATGGATAGTGGCATGTGATTGGCTCCATCCAAAGCCTGGAACATTACTTATGTTTTCTTTAGACTGATTGCGACGGGCTGAATTAGCACAACTGTTAGTAATAGCTTTCGTGTCATCGATTGAATTTAGAATAAGCGCACAGCCATCAGCAAAAACTGGATATCAGCACATAAGCATGAAAATGAATTTAAGCACAACGCTCGTTGTCGCGGAAAGCATCTTGTAGCATGATGGAGGATACACTTGAAGATACCATTGGTGCCAACACGCAGCCTTGTTTGGTGCCGTTCGTTACAGGAAATGCATCTGACGATGTAATGCGCCTTGGTCTTGAATTCTGACCACCATGTCATCGTAAAAGTATTTTCTCAGTAATTTCCATAGTTCTGATGTGTTGAGTGAGTCAAAAGGCTTCGTAAGGTCGACGAAAACTATGTACAGGTCATGGTTTTGTTCACCTCACTTTTTTTTTTTGGTCTCATCGCGAAGATATTGTCAGTGGTACCGCGCCCTGTATGGAAGCACTGACTCTCTGATGGAACGGTTTCGGTTATGTAGAGTACCAGTCGGTTCTCATATGCGCTGTGCTGTCAGTTGTTTGCCCGATCCCTCCGGCCGCGCCTAAGTGGCTCTTCAGAAGGTCGTCATAGACATGTGAAAGTCGTTAACGGACCTCATGAGATCCTCATCAGATCGCTTCTTTCATGTATCTTGTTCTCTAGCCCGACTCCCTGTCTACGTACTTTGCAATGATGGGTGATTTATATGTGTTTTGCTGCGGCTGCAGTAGGTTCTACAGGTCGATAGTTTATCTGCATCCTCGTTGTGCTCTTTTATGCGGGTTCCCAAAGCACGATTTTATATTTCCCAATGTATGTTGCAGCACGGTTCGTAAGGATCTGGAATACAACCTATCGCATGTCTTACGTGTTGCCACCCGTCGCCACCTATCGAAATTAGTCGTATGAATAATTTAACTAAAAATCGTCGAAACGTTACGAGAGAAAAGAGAACATTGACTGTGAAAAAGAGACCATTAGAACCACCCAGTCTAAAAAAAACTCTTCACACGTCGTGTTCTCTAGGCAAACCTACCTCTGTTTTGTGTCGTGTGATTGTTTTTTTCTCTCAAGATATTTACACGCCTTTTCGACATGTTCATTTATATATATTTTACGATGCTTTGTTACAGAGAATTACTATATCGAATTCGTATGTAAGCGGGGGAATATACGTCTACAACTACCACACGAGGGCGAACACCAGTTTCACGATGTCGAACAATACTTTTGCGCGAAGTAATTCAAACTCACACCATGTATTTGTGCAATATATCCCATCTGTATTTGTTGAAGGCAACACGTTTACTCATTACACATCTAATTCGTTAGACATCAGAATGAACCGACTAAGGGCGTTATTGATAAGAAACAACACGTTCGTTGACTCGAAGAACGCACTGATATTACGTCTCAGCGGAGCTGGAAGGAATGACGCGGTGGATATCAAAGACAACGTGTTCATCGACAACAACGGCGACTATGTTGTGAACATTAAAGCGCCTTCCTACAAAGGAACAATGACAGTGCACGACAACCGCTTCCTGAACAACTCCGCTCACACGACTACGCTGCTAGATACTGGTTATATGGCGTCTCTCACCAGGAACATGTTTGACAATCCTCTTGCCCGGTATGACGTCAAAGTCACTGCAGCCTACAGCGTGTCTTCTGTCGTGTATGCGACGCTGAACTGGTGGGGCTCAGGCCTCTATGGTGAAGTCACCAGTCGTATCTATGATCACAGTAAAGATTCGTCGTTGTCTCGCGTTGTCTTTCAACCCTACCTGACTGCGAGAAACGAGAATGTGCTTAGTCGCTCTACGACAGGTTTCTTCCGTGGACCGACGGTGATTGGTGGAAAGATATCACAAGACACATCTCTGAAGAAACTCGACACGCCGTATATGGTGGTCGAAGATATTACCATTCCTGCAGGTGTTAGTCTGATCGTCGAGGCGGGGACGCAACTCAAATTCCAACAAGGTGGAATCATCGTTGAAGGTAATTTGATCCTGTTCCCCTTTCTGTATCAGCAATGGAGCGCAGTAGCGCAGTGAATAGAGCATCGGACTCTCATTTGAGTACAATAAATGGTTTAGTTGCATTTCCCGGTGGTAAGAAGTTTTTATATAGCGCAGTATCCAGTCTTTAGGACTGCTCAAAGCGCTTTATACTTTTACTCCCTGGCAGACCTGTTCAGTTGTACACCATCTCAATTCTCTGTGAAGCATCCAGCCATTAATGCGCGAAGACTATTCGTACACAAATATTCAACACTGTCATACTCATTTATTCAGCTGAGTGAACTGGAGCAACGTTGAGTAAACGAACTTGTCGCCGCTTGACTTGTCGACACAGCACAGGATTCGAACTCGGATTCTCTTGGTCGAGAGTCCGTTACGTTACGTTTACAATCAACCCTGGTTTCTACAACAATTATGCCAGCACGGGATTTACATACAAGGTACACATACGTGATATACGCAGGGATGAAGGGTACATGTTTTATGAATACCTTACTGTACAAGAAATAATGCTGAAAAGGTGTCTGAACATTATTTATATTCTCTAATATAATTATTATGGTTGCATTTAAATTTAAAAAAACAATTATCAAATACCAAGGGTATTTGAATAATTTATATTTTGTTTTAATTTCAACATGATCTGAAAACAAATATACAATTAGCTGTCCCAGTTTTCGTTAATTTCATATTACTAAATAGAATTGCATAGCGGAGTAAATTGATGGGCTTACCATCAAATTACGACCTACAACGACGTTATATTGAACTAAAATGTATTTAATAATTTCGTTTTCACTGCTCTAATATGGGTTAGAAATATAGTCAATTGGTTCGTTTACCTACACAATTTGTTGTGATCTGTTAAATATAATTAAGCAGCCACATATACATGGGCCAAATAGGGATAATGTTGGAGTTGAACGAATAACACCGGGAACATTTGACAAGCATTAATGGGTGTCTTCCTTTTGCAAAAGCATTTCCAACTGCATCCATATCTAATGCATTCACAATATATTTCTGCATTCAAGAGAAAAGTTACAGAAACGATGTTTGTACTGCAGCGAGATGTCACGCCGTATCGTATGATTATGTCTACAAGTTCGGACGTTTTTAGGAGTCTTGAATATTCTTGGTGAAGAATACAACGAAGTGTTGATGTTCCCTGCAGACGTTGGATCTCAGTGGAAGGGCATATCTTTCCAACAAGTATCTGGTGAGAATAACACGTCGTTTATTTCTAGTTAATCTAAAGTATGAAACCACCGCTGTTGCAGATGATGTCAGCAACATAAAACAAGTTATGCCAGGCGGAATGGTTACATATCAATAGCGGAGTAGACGTACTGAAAATAAATACCTGTCGAATATCCCGATTATCATTACGGTTCATTTTTGATGCACAGTCAAGACGAATCGTCCAACCCATGAATTGTAATGCGCACGTTATTGATTGTAAGGATATTGAACACAACACGTTTTTTTATCTCCTTATCGTTAGTTACTAGATGGGCTATGCATAGTTTAAACGTGATTACATATTTTCAAGCGGTGTATCAGTTACTGTTGCATTAAACACTGTTTTGCAAATCTCTCTTTCGAGTGAAGATCAGTATTGGGGTTGGTTCACTTGGTCCTCTTTTACGTGTTTATTTTATCTCTTTAACTGGGCCAATCTATAAATATTTGTTTATTTTATATATATATATATATATATACTGTGCTGTACAGTAGTGTGTGCCGCTTAATGATCTACTATATATCGCGCACATGTGCGTGTGCGTGTGCGTGTGCGTGAGCGTGTGTGTCTGCGTGCTCGTGCGTGTGTGTGTGTATTCAAATTCAATTAATTGAACTGACTACCATTCGAAACTAACGTCGATCAGGACTATCTATTTAAAGCTAACAAGTATGCTACACTGATCACACATATAATGATAATAATAATAATGACAAACGTCTATAAAATAACGAAGTAAAGTCAGAATATACATGCATTGCAACATGCAGGTTGTAGAGGCTGTGTATATGAAGCTAACAATTTAAACCTTCTTTAAAAAATACGTTGCATAAAACGATCAGTGAAACAAACAAAACGACTAACTGTATCTTTGCTGTGCTAACATCATTCACTCTTGTGGTTGACACAAAACCATTTAAAATTAGATGACTGTCACCTGGAATATGTCACTGATCACAAAACAAAATTTCCCTAATCAGTAAATGAAGAAAATGTGTTCATCTTAACTATGATTTACTTTAGCCTCTATTTATTATTTACACTAGCTGACATAAAATAGTATGCTACTATACACAATCACTTACTGTATTTAGCACAGGTACTTGGTACTTGGGTCGGTATTGTTATATATATATATACATATGTATACATATGTATGTATATATATATATATATATATATATATAATATATATATATATATATGTATGTATATATAATATATACATATATATATATATATATATATATTATATATAATGCCGTACGCGACATCGCCAAAATATATGTACATGTCATGTTGCCGCATTGCTATTCCTGTAGAGCTTGTGCGTTTGCGCGGGGGCAGCTCGTCTAGAGAGGGAAGGGTACAGGCACTGATAGACAACAGCTGGGTGTCCATCTGCACGTATCAGTGGAACAAGATGGCTGCCGACGTCGTGTGTCGACAACTTGGATACTCCGGAGGCGCCCAGGAAGTTGACACAACTGACAGGTCTAACTACTCTCGCATTCCGGTTTGACTTCACTTGACAGCAGTATTGAGACAGTTTGCATTGAGCTGTCTCTTTCTCTCTCGGTCTCTCTCTTTCTCTCTCCTCGCTCTCTCCCCTTTCTCTCTCTCTCTCTTTCTCGCTCACTCACTGACTCACTGACTCACCGACTCACTCACTGACTCACTGACTCACTGACTCACCGACTCACTCACTCACTCACCCACTCACTCACTCACTCACTCACTCATTCACTCACTCACTCACTCACTCACTCATTCACTCACTCACTCACTCACTCACTCATTCACTCACTCACTCACTCACTCACTCACTCACTCACTCTCTCTCTCCACCCTCTCCCCCCTTTCGCTAATTTCAATCCTCTACAATCTCATTAAATCGGGTTTGTTTTCGCTTAGATTTGGCGCAGCGACTGGAGCAGTAAAGCAATGGACGAGCTTGAGATGTTCGGCACAAGTGAAGGTCCTGCAGGAATGTCGTCCTTCGTCATACTGCGCCGGACATCATCATGCAGGGGTCGTCTGCGTGCGAAATGCACAACAGCCCACTGGTTAGTCACTCTACGTATTTGCCGGAGATATACCCAGGAATGTATTGCTAGAATGTATCGTCGTCGTTACCAATACCGAATGTGTAACCGGTTGTAGTATCAACTGATTTTATGTTTTTTCTAACATGTTTTGTTCACCGTATTATTTTATGGTATGCTTTCCTTCCCCTTATGTGTTTGTGTATGCGAGGGTGAATGCGTTCCTGTGTGTAGGTGTGTTATGTGCAAATGTGTTGCATATAACACACCTACCACTTTTGAAGTCTTTGCATTGGCTTCCTGTACGATATCGTATAATATTTGAGATCTGTACCATTACATACCAGGCACTGTCCAGTAAGCAACCATCTTATTTGCATTCCTTGCTTACTCCTGTAAAAAAACCTATCCAGCTTCGACCATCTAGTTCTGACCTACTTTTTGTTCCGAGAGTCAACACTAACATTGGAACTAGGGCTTTTTCTGTTGCTGCACCAACTCTTTGGAATATGCTCCGTCTTAGTGTTAGATCAGTTGAATATATTACAAAATTCCGCCGTCATTTAAAAACTTATCTTTACAACACTGCTTATCCGCCGTAGCTCCCTAGCGCCTTGACTCATCTGTTGACAACTGGAAAACTAGTTATGGATTTTGAGATTGACCAATCCTTTTGTTTTGATGCGCCCCTGAGCTAGGTTTCCAAGGATTTAGGCGCAATAGAAGTTATCTTATTATTATTATTATTTGTTATGTTTACCCGCCCTCTGCTAGTCTCTTCCGTTTGTGTTGACGTTATATAACATATCACACATGGATAAATATTTCATTTCAGAAACGACAGTCACCCTCTCGTCGAAACTCAACCGCCAGACGGTCACCTACAACGAGATGTACGCGGCCGTACTGGGCAATACCAGCACGATCTTCCGCATCCGTCGCCCCGGGTTAACCAATCAAGAATCGACCGTCTCTATAACGCCTCTGGAAAAACCCGGATGGTTCCTGCGCCATTTCCAAGGACGCGTCTATCTGGAACCTAGGGTGAACCCTCGACGTATCGACACGTTCGACATGGATGCAACCTTCTACGAAAGAGAAAACCGGTTTTACGATGGGTATTTTGCATTCGAGTCGGTGATTGTAAGAAACTCGTTTATAGTGTACAATGCCACTGGAGTGTTGTATGTTGATGCGAACGAC
Organism: Escarpia spicata; assembly: GCA_963995525.1. Classification (NCBI taxonomy): domain Eukaryota; kingdom Metazoa; phylum Annelida; class Polychaeta; order Sabellida; family Siboglinidae; genus Escarpia; species Escarpia spicata. The sequence continues at coordinate 12,503,497 of OZ023205.1, read as the reverse complement.
AACACGACTGACTTCAGCGAGAGAGCGAGTTTTATCGTCGCCGAGAGCTACAGTGGCGGGCGAGGCACCGGACAGCCCCGGAGAAAGCGGGCTGTAGGTAAGATGACCGTGTTCTCGAGGACAATGGCACATCCAGACACAAACACGGTCAAATAGTTTTACAAGTAATACTTAAAATGTTTTATACGAAGTTATTTATACATTCCATAATCACTCACTCACTTCCTCACTTCCTCACTTCCTCACTTCCTCACTTCCTCACTTCCTCACTCCCTCACTCCCTCGCTCCCTCACTTCATCACTCATTCTTTCAATTACTCACTCACCCCCCCCACCCCCCCACACACACACACTCACTCACTCACTCACTCACGCAATAACTCACTCACTCATTCATTCAGTCAGTCAACCAGTCACTCACTCACTCACTCACTCACTCACTCACTCACTCACTCACTCAATCAATCACTCAATCACTAACTCTCTCATTGACTCACCCACTCACTCACCCACCCACTCATTCACTCACACACTTACACACTCTCACACTCTCACACTCACATGCTCACACACTCACACACTCACACACACACTCACCCACCCACTCACTCACTCACTCACTCACGCATTAACTTACTCACTCTTTCATTCAGTCATTCAGTCAGTCAGCCAGTCACTCCCTCACTCACTCACTCACTCACTCACTCACTAAATCACTAACTCTCTCATTCACTCACCCACCCACTCACTCACCCACCCACTCATTCACTCACTCACTCACTCACCCACCCACCCACCCACTCACTCACTCATTCACACACTCACTTACTCACTCACTCACTTGGTCATTTAATCAATCACTTATTAGTTAGTCAGTCAGTCAACTTACCAGAATTGATCAATCAATTAGTCACTCAATCACCCAGTCACGTATACACGTATCGTTATCACGAATACACTTGCATATATAGTTGTAAATGCGCAAGTTGGACACTTACACCGATATCTGTTTTTTTTCTTCTAAATAGCACTGCACGGTCTGAAAACATGTACGTATAAATATATGTTTTGTTGAAGGTGATTACGAAGAAGGTGATTACGAAAGGGAACAGGAAGCGAGCACGACACCCGCCCCGGAGGACGATGGGACATTCACAAACTGCTCAGTGCTCACCAATGTCAGGCTCATCAGCCCCACGGAAGGAATACGTATCCGAGGACGAATACCGCGTCTAGACCAAGTGACTGTGTTCAATTCAACGACATCCGGATTAAGTTTAATGGATTTCTTCCAGGGGAACTTATCCGTGGACAGCTGCAACTTCAGCTTCAACAAACAACACGGCATTTCTATCAACTTCAAGAAGAGTCAAATGAAGACGAATATCACGCGTACAACACTGAGCAACAACGGCAAAGCTGGGGTGACGTTCCAAGGGGCTATAGCAGGGACTGTTGTGCTCACGGAAAACAACATTAATAATAATTTAGAATACGGCTTAAACGCAGACGAGCTGAGAGGGATGCTGATTGTGGAAGGCAATACTTTCTTCTCTAACTGGTGCAGAGACCGTGAGACGCCCACGCTCCAACTTTCACGCGTCTACGGCGGCAACCTGCAAATACTGAACAACGTCTTCCTGAACAACACGAATTACTACAAGAGAAATTATTACGCCACCCACGTGATTAAACTTGTCCTCCCCGGTGACATCCATTTCAAAGTTTGTATTTTTAATTTTCCTTTTTGTATTGTTTTGCTACTGCTACTGCTACTACTATTGCTACTACTACTGCTACTGCTACTGCTACTGCTACTACTACTACTACTACTACTGCTACTGCTACTGCTACTGCTACTGCTACTGCTACTGCTACTGCTACTGCTACTACTACTGCTACTGCTACTGCTACTGCTACTGCTACTGCTACTGCTACTACTACTACTACTACTATTGCTACTACTACTGCTACTGCTACTGCTACTGCTACTACTACTACTACTGCTACTGCTACTGCTACTGCTACTGCTACTACTACTACAACTACTATTATTACTACAACTACTACTACTACTACTACTACTATTATTACTACAACTACTACTACTACTACTGATACTACTACTACTATTATTATTACTATTACTACTACTACTACTACTACTATTACTACTACTATTACTACTAATACTGCTACTACTACTACTACTACTACTACTACTACTACTACTACTACTACTACTACTACTACTACTACTACTATTACTACTACTATTACTACTAATACTGCTACTACTACTACTACTACTACTACTACTACTACTACTACTACTACTACTACTACTACTACTACTGCCATATATCTGCGTCCTGCCGTTCATAGTACATCAACACACTATAGAACGTACACGGCATCATAGGAGTTTAATGGAGCCTGGTAGCACAGTAGGTAGAACATTAGACTCTTAATTGAGAGATTCCGGCTTCGAATACACGACCGCGCTCCACACAGCCGGGTCATTCAGCAAGTTGCATGTACGCGCGCACGCACACACACACAAGCACACCACATACGCACGCACACACAAGCACACACACACGCGCATACAGCCACACACGCACACACACTCAAGCACACGCGGACAAGCGCACGCGCACACGCACACACACACACGCACGCACAGACGCGCACAAACACACACGCACACACGCACACACACACGCACATACACACACACACGCATACACGCACACACGCACGTACACACACACGCACATACACACACGCACTCACGCACTCACGCACTCACGCACTCACGCACTCACGCACTCACGCACTCACACACACAAACACGCACACACAAACACACACACATACACACTTGAAGCTAACTCATGGCATTTATGCATCTGAGAGACACAGTTTTAGAGGAATTTGGCGCAGTAGATGTCTTCATCCAGCTTGTACTGTCTGTAAATATGCTAAAATTCGTAATACAACCACATTGTTATTTGTCTACGTACAACTAACCCTACTGTTTGCAGATCACCGGGAATGACTTCCGGGACAACAGAGGTTTGGGCGTGATAAGCCTCACTCCCTACAACAACGCCCGTCGCCGCGGCGAGATTGAAAATAATGTATTTGTTAATAACTCAAAGTCCGACAACATTAATCAATTCATGCAAACAATCGCAATCACAAATAGCATTCCTGTATCGTTGAAGAACAACCACTTTGATAACCGGGATGCGACGTACGAGGTGTCAATGCCGTCATACGACGGGACCACAACTGACGCGTCCGGCTGCTACTGGGGTGGACTGGCGTATGTCAACGTGACACACAGGTAGCTAGGACGGGTCACGTAAACATGGTACATTGGGTATTCCATTCTTGCGTCGTCCGGAGACGATTCTTGCTGGCCGTCACTAGTCTGAAATAACGATGACGTTCATACAGGTATATGTAGATATTAGAAAAAAAAGCATAGACAATTACCTGGTGTCAACTATGCAGGGCTACCATTGGAACGATAGGCTGATTATACGCACAGGCGTTAAAGGGGGATACAGAGAGTAGGCTGGCAGTCCGACGGTTGCCACAAGTCTTTAATATTTAAAATCACCTATAGCGTCCCGTAAGAGATGACTAATGTCACGCAGCAGGCCACCGTCGACATGAACACTGATCCTTTGCCTTACTGGGGAATGACTCACGAGGAGTGGCTCTTGAAATTGTTTTGAAAGAGTCTAGAAGGATTTAAACAGTATTTGACATTTTTTATATTTTCATTCAAATACCAATCCAAACCGGAATCAAATCAAATTATATAATAATATTATTGTAGATCGTCTGTTTTAAACATTCTAATGTTATCAATCCAAAAGAACATAATGAAATTTTGTTTGTTTCCAGGGTGGATTCGTTTTTCAACCGAATGGAGCGTGGAATAATCAGGATGTGGCCGTATCGCGAAACTGCTGACAGCAACACACTAGTGCTGCCACCTGACGATTATTGGTTTTTCTCCGATGACATCGGAGGCGAGGTGCTAAATGACGTCACGATCCGTGCGAGGAGCGAGCCCTACTTGGTCGACAGAAGCATTTTGATCAGGTTTGTGACGCAACGAATATTATATAACATTGTTATGCTATAAAATACTGATTTAAGTTTCAACAGATGCGAGTGTGTTCAAACGTAAGCTCATTCCTAATTTTCGTTATAATTGAATTGCAATTTGAGCACCGAAACATTCCTCAGAAGACTTTCTTTTTTATATCGTGTCTTGTTATCCAAAAATTGAATCACATTTTATATCGTGTCTTGTCAATTTGGATTCATCGGTGCAACTGACGTCCCGTTTAAATGGTGACACTCCTTGTAAGACATTTGTTCTTTGATGTTGGTTCTCTACTTGAGAACTAACATCAAAGAACAAATATCATATCATGAAGTTGTTAAAATTCGTCGTGAATACGTCATTTTTTAGATCTGGATGATATATAAAACATTTACCAGCAGAAATTTGGTGTAGCTGTGCACGTGTAGAGTGAAAACTTGTAGATGAAAATCGCAGCCCCTTTCCAGACGATTGCAAATAAACGAACTAGATAAGTATGTAAATAAAGTAATTTATATAGAGTGAAGAATCAAGGCGGGTAAACTACAACGCTTTGTGTACACAATTGATGCTACAGGGGCAGCATACAATTCCCTAGAGATGAGTGAAAGAAAAACAACATGCCCTTCCATGACGCCGGAGAGGAGGTAGGAGAATGGACTCCACAGAACACAGAACGAAGACCCATCTGATCTTTGCGTTCCAACACCCTAAGCAACATACATTAGGAGTAGTCAGAGCCCTTATGAACAAATGTGAGGCTATGATTCTGAAGAAGTGGACAAGGTGGAAGAAACGAAATACGTACATGTAGCCCAGGTTTACGGTGTGTGCTATCTGCCATGGGCCAAACTTGGAGAACAAAAGAAAGATACAAAGAACGCACCACGAGGACAAACTATATACAATGAACGAACAGAAACTGTCATTGTCCACCATCAACAAGCCAACCCTCACAGGCCACACATCACCGTAACCATATAATGTACCCGGAGGAATTAACAGTGGAAGACTGAAATCACACAAAAGGAGACGATACGTAAAGTAAGCAACAGGAATACAAAACAAAGGCAGCGATCAACCGAGATGAGTGGAACTAGTGAGTGGAACTGTGGCCGTATCATGGGACTTGACTAGTGCGATTTAGTAAGATGACGTTATCTTCAGAAGATGAACGGAAGTCTATATAGTTAAATTACCCTTAAAGTATGATAACATACCGTGCACTAACCAGTATAATGTAAGTTGTTAAGCATTTAACCTTAACTGCTGATATCTAAAACAGGTAAATATACGGTAAACAAAACATTTCCACACTGTGAACTTTTGTGTGCAAATTAAGTATAGACTCAGTTATAAATATAATTTCGTAAATAAATGGGTAGAACCACCTATCGATTGATTCCAGGGTGCATGTACTATGACCGGTTGTTATAGGGAAAATGCCTCGTTGACAATAGAAGCCGGAGTTACCCTACTCTTCAAACCTGGCCGTGGTATTCTGGCTAAAGGTATGTCTCATAATTTAATATGTACAAAACATGCATATGTGTCTAATACTGGTGCTAGGATGTCTTGCAAGATTTAAAAAATTCATAATTAATATTCGTTTTCATATTTTATTGAGTACCTCCATATTTTAACAAGTTAATCTTATTTAATCCCGATAATGCTGGTTGGCTTGATAAAGGATTGTAACAACAGATTGTTGACAACACTTATTTATTAATGAATCATTAATATTTGCCCATTCAAGATTGATATATATATCAACTGCATAAACATGGTGCCTAAAATAAGAGTAATGACTTTGTAGGTATATACGCATATATGCGTATGTACGTATGTACGTATGTACGTATATATATATATATATATATACATATATTGTATATATATATATATAAAGTGCTTTGCGAAGACATGCTTATCATTATACAAATATACATATATATATATATATATATATCCAAAGACAGCATAAACTAGGGACAGAACAACTTTCCTAGAATACTCATCAAACGTTGCATGAAATCGCATAGCTTTCTCGCTCTTGGTTTCGACACCATATTTATGCAGTTGATGAATTAGCATATCTGACGTTTCTTTGGTGGTTTTTGTTAGTGTGAGTCATGTATTATCTACAGGTATGCTTGTCCTGGAAGGGACGGCGGACAAAGTAATCAATTTCACCGGTTCAAGTGGACTATGGGAAGGTGTAGTGACCGAGAAGTCCAGCGGAACAGGTAAGTTCAACACGCGGTACAATTGGCTGCGGTCGCGCAGTAAATGCATCATCGGACTCCCAAAGAGAGGATCTGAGTTCGAATCATTTTGCTGCGGTATCGAAGCTTAAGCAATTTCGTTCATTTCATTTTGCCTCCATTCACTCAACTGCTGAAGTAAGTAACTGGTTATAAACAGTGATCACTATGTACGAACCAATGATCTTCGCGGAGTAACAGGACGTGATTGGATGCTTCCCAGATGAGTCAAGTTGGTAATTGAATTAACAGGTCAGCCATGTGGTGATATGTAAAGCTCTCTGAATATTCCTATGTACCGGCTACCATACATACCAAAACATACCTATACATTTATCTTATTCAGTTTTTTCATAAGCTAACAATATGAACTTGCGTAATATCCATATAATATATTAAACAATCTGGAGAATTCTGGATAATATGAAATGAACCATTACATTTTAAATTGTCACTATCATAAACAGCAAATCAAGCACACCGTAAGATGTAAACATATAATACGAGAATTGTGACCAGTAGCTGTTCCATTTGCAGATGAATTAAGTTTCACCCACATAGCAAAACCTAAACGTATCAAGATTTACCAGGCTAACATTAGTCTGGTCGCCGTAACAATCAGCGGAAGCCAAGAAGGCACATTCATATACAGCAGCGGCATCGTTAAAGTCCACAACTGCAGCTTCTACGGGAACAACAATTGGGCTTTACAACTGTCTTCCAAAACGTCCAACATGACGATCAGCGACAGCACTTTCAACGAAAACAACTACGGAGTGCGAGTGATAGATCGCGGGTCGTTTGCTATGCACAGGTGTCTGTTCAGCAAACACAGACGAATGGCCTTTCGTTTATACTACGGCACAGAGTACCCATGGCAGACAAACATCAACATCTCAGAGAACACGTTCATTGACAATCAGCGTCAGTCCATCTATCTATCGCTTCGTCGTCGTAGCAACCTCACGCTTGCTCGAAACAAATTTGAAAATGGCACTACGAATGGCGGTCCCTGTGTGTCGATGGATGTATATCAGAGTGGGCTGACGATTGAGGGAAACGACTTCCATCATTTATTGAGAGGTGCTCTAACGATAAACAACCGTCAGACAGGGGAAGATGTTCACCTGATCCAAGGTAACACTATGCAATATATCGATGGTACGCCAATGGTGATACTTAATATTGCGCGAACAAGGATCGAGACAAACATCTTCCATTCAAACAAAGCTGTCGGAAAATCAGCGGCGATATATGTAACCCTTTACCGGGGTCAGGCGGGAAACATAACACTTAACGATTTCAAGGAGAACAGGGGAAAAGCTATCATAGAACTACATGCAGCGTCGCGCACCAACACTCAACTGGTCGGAATCGATGCAAACACATTCTACAGGAATATTGCGAGTGTCTCAACTGTTGTCACAAACACACTTCGTTGTCACCTTCACGTTAACATGTTCTCCAACCCGTCAACTCGCTATGATTTGCGTGTGACGGCCGACGGAGACGATCTGCTGAACGCCACTTACAACTGGTGGGGAGTCGCCACACCGGACGGCGTCGCCGAGCGGATCTGGGACAAGTCTGACTCGCCCGAAGTCAGCCGGGTTCTCGCAGAACCGTTCCTCGCGAAACCCGAAATATCGTGCAGCGACGTCGCCAATTGTTCGAGCCACGGCGTGTGCGTGCGCCCGAACACGTGCGAGTGTCATTCTGGCTGGACAGGCCGTCGCTGCACGCAGTTGTCCTGCAGCCAGGTGTACGACTGCCAAGGCAAAGGGGAATGTGTCGGACCGAACACGTGTCGCTGCGACGACGGATGGCTGCCGCCCGACTGTGCACAGCCAACGT